>JALGPY010000001.1:120958056-122158056 GCA_023055425.1 Linanthus parryae
AAGCCTAACTGATAAAAGAAAACCCATCAAAACCAAGCAATCATATATGGAATGTGACTCTACCCAAAGAAACAGATATTGCAATAGAATAGAATAGACTAACCAGTACATCAAGATGCCGTCAAGATCATAAATATGAATTGCTTGGCCCATTGAGTCCAGCACATTGGCATAGTGTTGTTCAGTAAAATTGAAAGCCCTCTGATCCAAACCTCCACCACACTGCTCCTTTGCAGCGAAAACTGGGTCAAATTCATCGGAATTCTTCACCGCCGTCGCTGAAGAACCTTCACCGCCGCCTTCAATCAGCCACCGACGGGGCTTTGGGCAATGCTGTTTGGCGGTCGATTTTAGGTGACACACCTCGTTCTGGAGATGGGTGTGACTGCACTCGGGCTCTTGAATCTTCTGGAGAAACTCTTGAGGGTCCATCAACGGAGAGATCCAGATGAACAACTCTGGCGTTACGACAAGTGATGGACAAAGAATGGTATTAACGGGTCACAGTTAGTCATGAATCCATGGACGCCGAGTAATCGAGTACAGTACTACTTCGCGATTGCAAATTTGCAGCATTGGAGAAGACGAAATCCCCCTCCTTTAAACCTTTTCACTCTCCCGAATTTATGGGGATGTCTGGGTATTAGGGGCTAGTTTGGAGTGACCGTTGTATTAAGATCTTTTTATTTTACTAATAGAGTACTCCTACAACATATTTTATGGGGTAAAAATACAATTTCACCCCCATCTAGTTTGATTGAATGATATTTTCACCTTCCAGCTTGGAAAAGAACACTTTCACCTTTCGGTGTGCCAAACTTCAGAATACTTATATCACCTTACAGTGAGGTCGTTAGTATGGAGTTGGGGTATGTCACTTAAAATAGTTTTTGAGAAAAATTTGCCAGCATGTTATGCAAAATATGGGGATGGGGGTTACTCTGCATAATATGTTCTTGAGGAGATTGGAGTTGAGTTCAGTCTTGAGTTCACGGCAACAACGAGTGGTTTTTTATGAGAAGCTATGCAGATTGGCGGAAGGAGAGCTCAAGTGGTGCATGACATCATTGCTCGTGACAGAAGAACAAGTCAATGTTAGGGCTATGATAACCTTGGTTAGATGGTTCTGGAACCAATGTACACTTGTTAATATGCTTCAGGCGTGCATGCGGAGGATCATGTCAAGGGGTGGTCAATGGGAGAGTTTTTTTACTAAAGCCATATAAGCTTGGAGATCCTAAAAAAGAAGTGAGCTTTGATAACTTTGATGCGTGAATTCGGGTGCCCAACCTCCCAATACAGTTGGTTCAATAAAGGGCAGGGCGAAGAGTTGTTACGAAAATTGAAGAAGTTATTGCTTCATATCCAAAGCTGAAGAGTGAGAAAGGAGTAAACTACATTAGAATACGGGCCCGACTACCAATTGCAGATCCAATTCCGGGGGGATTCTGTTGGGTTTTGGAAAATCAAACATAGCGGAAGTATGAAAAAACTGCCTAAAACCCACCAAGAACCAATGTGAATGAGCATAATCTAATGAGTAGAGGATTATCACAGTGCGTGACGATTACTAAGTTGAAGCTGCAGCGCCTCTACGGTATCGACACGAACTGATCTTAATGGGCTTCCTCTTCGCCGATGCTAGTGTACTGAAGGAAGGATAAGCGATCTCGTCTCACGAAATCTCTGGACTCGGACGGCTCGAACTTCCCTCTCTCGAAACCCTAGCTATTATGTATCTGATACGAATAGTGATGAAAGCATGCAAGTCAAACCTAGCCACGATGCAATGGTATTTATAGGGATGACAGAACTTGACTTGTCCTGTAATCCTAACTGTTAAAAATAGTTTGTACTCAAGTCCAAAATCCATCATAATTGCTCTTTCGTCCAACTGATGAGCAATTAATTCTAGTTTGATCCATTCTTGTGTGTGCCCTTTTAGGTACCTAATTACGTTGGCAGTAACAATTACAAATATTGAGCAGTATGTAGCAATACATCAATGCTGCCCAAGTGATAGGAATAATGCTGATATGACGAACCTCTATGTTCAATGTTACGGGTGTCGTATTATCCATTTGTTCATATATCCAGATCAAACACATCATGGAGTGTCACCCTTGTATATCAAATCTATAGTTTTATCGCTTCTGTGAGTAGACTTAGATTGACAATGACACCAATATCTCATATTGATTCATTTGAGCACGGTCATAAATTTTTCTAAGTCTCACTCATCGAGTGGCCATGTATATTTACTCTCGTTATTTGGAAGGACAAATCATATCTACATCACTCACACCACTCATCATGTTTCATAAGATGTTCAATTATCGCTTTTATAATCACCTTGTCATAGTGAAGTCTTATAAGGATATCAAAACATGTCACTCTAAATCTACGGAATGTAGTGACTTCTAGTCATAGGATCACAACACCACTGTTACTATGAGAAGCACTTGTGACCATAGTTTTAAAAACCGGACCGGACCGGCCGGTTCGACCGGTTGAACCGGTGAACCGGTCCATGACCGGTCCGGTTCGCTTATAGGACCGCCCATGCATGAACCGGTCAAGAACCGGTCAAAACCGGCCGGTTCGTGCCCGAACCGCCGGTTCGACCACTTTGTCCATTTATTTTTGAAAAATAATTGGGGTTGATGGGATTCGAACCCACAACCAAGTGGGTCTTGCATCAGAGCCTTAACCACTACGCCATGCCTCCAGATTTGAAATGTTAATGCAGATGAATAAATATATATCAAATTGTTAGTATTAATCACATTAACTTATCAACTTTCTTTTTATATTTCCAGTTATGTCATTGTGAAACGAGATTGAACCACCATATCTTTAAAAAAAAATCTACATTCAATTTTTCAGTAACTACTTCGAACTAACTTTTTTGATCATTTTAGTCATATTTTAAATTAAAAAAACTCTTATTTACATATTTGTGATGATGTGAGCGTTTTTTCATGAACTTATATTATGTTGTCGTTATGCAAATAAATTTAGATTAAGTTATTATCATGTTTTTTACTCATATTTCAATCATACTTAAGTTATTTAGTTCATTTTTTACATATTTTATATAAAAAATATAAGTATATATAATTAAAAAAACGTGCAATAAAACCGGTTGAACCACCGGTCCGACCGGTCCGACCGTAAACCAGTGCCTCGCCGGTTCGATGACCGGTCCGGTTTTTAAAACTTTGCTTGTGACTCTCACATAACATATGTGTAGTGTTCTCATGGTGAGTCAATCTAGTACATCACTACTCATGATGTGTACCCATGTGTTAGACTTGATATCTCATATCAATCTACCCGCATGCTTGTCTCGATGCATTAGTCGTCCTAATTAAGAATAATACTAGACTGGATATTTAAGAATATAATATTTTTCTTAAGGACTTCATTATGTGAACATATTTCCATATAGATAACAGAATAAATAAAAAGCTTTTATAAATAAATGTCACGATAAGATTTCCTCCAAGACATACACCAACACATTCACAACAAAGTTCATAACGAGGAGACATTACTGGATTTCAAGTATGAGAACTACTCTGCCTATGTCAGTGGTGTGGTAGAATAACACCTCTGAGCAGAGAATCTGATGAATCGACCCAGTTAGAGATGTCCATTCGGGGTTATAGCGACTGGCTTTCTAGCACACCCGATGATAAGGAAAATAATTGAAGATGGATTGGGGGAGAATGATATGGACACAAAGCTGGGCAACCAGATATGGATAGCTTCATGGGGAAGACATGCGTACAGTGGAGCAGGGTAATGACTCACCCCGAGAAGAGGACCATCCGATGATTAGTAAATCCACTCACAATGGGCAAGTAACAGAGGTTCAAACCCCATCCCTAGCGGCGGGACAAACCCAAATAACTCAAAACACTAGTGCTAGTGATGAAGTACAAATAGTGGCTAAATAGACAAATTCATCTGGGAATGGTCAGAGACCAGACGGGAGACAGATGCTCGCGGGGGACAGAGGGGATAAGTGGATCACGGAGATGATAGTATGGAGGGATCAAACTGTCATTACTTGATTTTTCCCTACTTTGAATCGTAAGGTCTTCAAAAAATATATTTACTCGTATTATTTTTAATACATATTTTTTTAAAATTTCCAGTCTAAGTAGGTGTAGAGCATGCGTGCTATTCGCTGAAAGTCTCAATAATTTGAGAAAATAATTTAACTGAATATAATATGAAAATTATTTGGTATGCGCTAAAAATTTGAATTAAAACTAAGTGCATATGACTACACCTTTTTTTGGGCCCAAAGATAAGAACCACAATAGAAAAGAACCGTGTAAACAAAATCCATGAGTTTTGTCACGCCCGTGAACCGGGGTGATTTTTTTTTTATAAAATTAAAGGAACTGAACTAACAAGAGTTGAACTCGATAACTCAAACATTTATTTCACAAACTGAAATATATTACAGAGTAGTTAGAGCTACTAACGGTTCCCAACCCAACTATATTACATAAAAAAACAAAATGAGGTTCTTCTCAAGAGCTGTAAACAGTCTAGCACTCCAAATAGCTAAGACAACTCAGGAACCGACCCATCACTACCACTACAACTTGTACCTGAAAAATGTTATGGTGAGCTTACTGCAAGCTCTGTAGAGAACATCAAGGCAACAGTCCAAGCATGTATTGTTTCATGGTACACATAACACATCATCATGCTATCACAGTTCAATATAATCATGTATATGTTAAGTCATGCATATGCAATCTTCCATCGTCTTATTATCTTCATCGAACCTGGGGTGCTCACATACGTTCGCAGCTAGGAGTGAGTCAGCCTACCTCCACATACGCGCTCTCAACTGGGAGCGGAGAACCCACCTGCCATCAAGCTGACAGTGCTTTCTGCACCAGGCCTCGGGTGCATTCAGGGTCTTTCACCGAAGGGATATGCAATCCCTTCTTGCTAACCCCGTCCATTTATCTTTCCACTTTCATTATCAATTTCACATGCAAATCGTGCATGAACAGCAATATCTATAATATCATCATGCTAACATCATATCAAGAATCAATACAGTTGATAGCATGTATCCATCATATTCACGAATATCAACAACATATTCGAATATAAATTTCAGCAGCATCTCTACATGATTCAAATATTCGAATAAGAACTTTGACAACATCTTTACGTGAATCATATATCGATTTATAATTTAACAATAATCAAGCATAACATTAATACAATAATAGCAATTGAGTATTCATCTAAGCAGGATAACAACTAGCATATAAACAGGCAACGCAATACGACAGGGCTATAACGTTGAGATTCCCTACCTCGGTCCGACGAAGCTACTAATAAAATAATAAGAACCTCCAGAATCTCCGAGTAATATATCGAGAATATCCTTCGCAACTCTCGCTGTCTCTCTCTATTACTTGACTGAAACTTTGGAATGAGAATAACTCTAACGACAAGTTCTATTTATAGGGGAGGGCGACCAATCACGTCGCGATGAGTCGCATGACACATGGCATCCATGCAGGGAAGGAGTTCCCAGGACATGACACGCGTCAGACACATGTCACACATGCACAAGTAGGTGCCACACGATTGACACACAGCAAACATCTGGGATATGGGCTAAGGCAGTGACACGTGTCACCCTGCGTGTCAATCACGCAGTAACACATATACAAGCTAACATACTGAATGTCACTATGTACTAATCATGATTAACTAAGCTAATTAACACTTAAACGGTGTGATTAGTACCACTCATTTCCTTAATAATTTTATCCTTAATTTAGCAATTCAAGAAGATACTTTCGGTGTATTTCTGGACGAGCTTAACTATTATAGTTTGGCAGATTTGGATACATCAAAATACTAGGTACTTAGCCATGAAATTCACTGAAGTAATATAAGCTTCACAAAAAAGGGGTTATTACATCTCAACCCCCTTAAAGAAATTTTGTCCTCAATATTTATAACATACCTTCTGGTGAAAATGAGTGCGGGTAATTATCTCGCATGACGCTTCTCGTTCCCATGTCATTTCCTCAATACCACCACGACTCAATAATATTTTCACTAAAGGAATGGCTCGTCCTCGATTTTTCTTCTCCTGGTGGTCCAAAACTCGAATAGGTGTCTCCCAGACTAATATGTCATCAGATTCGTTTAAATCCTCAAAATCCAAGACATGAGATGGATCATACTTGTATTTATTGTGAATACATGACTTTAGCATAACATTTTAGCATGCTTAATTGCTATTGTATGCAGTGTAGTCGTTTCATTGTGTAGTGGTTGTGTTTCTGAAGCTTATATTACTTTAGTGAATTTTATGTTATTTAGTATCCTGATAGATGAACTCATAATTGTGAAACTATACCAGTTAAGCTCGTCTAGAAATACATCAAAAGTTTTAATATCTTTTTTAATTGCTAAATTGAGGATAAAAATATTTAGGTAATAATTAGTACTAATCACTCATTTAAGTGTTAATTAGCTTAGTTAATCGTGATTAGTGCATAATGACAAGTATTATTGAGTGTGTATAGCTTGTATGGGTGTAAGTTTGTACCAGGAGACACGTAGGGTGACACGTGTCACTGTCTTAGCTCATGTCCTAGATGTTTGACACACGACCCTGCTGCGTGTCGTCGTGTGGTAACTTTCGTCACACGCGTGACACGTGTCCTACTGCAAGTCAGATGCTTCTGACACATAACCCACTTGTGTGTCACCGCCACAGCCTCCTGCTCTGCATGCGTGACACCTACGCGACATGTGTCGCCACTCTGGCCTCTGACCCGTATATGGATGCAACGTGTCCCTATGACACATCGATATCTAATTGGTCGGTAACTTCTATAAATTTGGTCATGTGCTTTAGTTATTTCTCATTCCACACTCAAGTTAGTTATTAATAAGTGAGAGAGATATACTGGTGTTACTCTATACTTGGAGGTGTTGTTATTATCTCGAATTCGTTATCAGATACTATTATTGAGGTAGGGGGTTATGCACTTTACAATGTTATTATCGTTTACAGTTTATGAGCATGCTTCGTGTTAAATATATGTCGATCCATGTATTCTTGTTATTGTCACTTGTATGCTACTGTGTACTAAATGGTTATTACGTGATATGTGATATTACATTGCGTGTAACCTGCCATAATTATATTATTTATTGCATTTCACCCTACTATTGCGGTGAACAACCTACTGGGCGCGAGCTCACCCCCTAACAGTCTTGCAGGTTACGGCGGACGGATCGGACTTTAGATTCATCGAGATAGCTTATTGATAGAAACATTTTATTATGATTATTGTACCCCTTTTTTGTTATCACTTGTATATAAATATTACTTTTCAAATTAAGAGTCACGTACCGATGTATCATATTTATTAAATAAATAAATTAGTGTATATTAAAATACGATATTGTCTTTGGTACCTGAGCTGGTGGCTCAGAGGCACCTGTTTGGCAGATGAGTCTTCATTTTGGTATTTATCCTAAATTGACCCTGGGTTACGGGGCGTCATAACATGGTATCAGAGTACGGTAACGCTCTGTTTTGGGACGACAGGATAATATGTGTTTATCTACGCTGTTTTTTCTAAACTGATTTTTGAGTTACAGATCTGATGACAGAGCTCTACAGAAGTGGGAAATGGTGTGGACTCAGTGCTCAGTTGTGGCTGTTGAGTCGTGGACTCGGGTTATTGCTGATTGTGATATCAGCTGATTAGAGATTAGGGTTGTGCAACTAAGGTTGTATGTGACACATTTCCCAAGTTGGTACGAGTTTGTTAAAGGTAATAACTCAGGTACGTGACCGATTTCCAAAGAAAATATTTGAGTCTTATTTTAAATTTCGGGACGAAATTTATTTAAGTGGGGTATATTGTAATATCCTTGATTTGAAAGTATTAAATACTTGTATTTATTGTGAATACGTGACTATTGCATAACCTGTTATCATGCTTAATTGCTATTTTATGCAGTGTAGTCGTTTCATTGTGAAGTGGTTGTGTTTCTAAAGCTTATATTACTTTAGTGAATTTTATATTATTTAGTATCCTGATAGATGAACTCATAATTGTGAAATTATACCAGTTAAGCTCGTCTAGAAATACACCGAAAGTTTTAATATCTTTTTTAATTGCTAAATTGAGGATAAAAATATTTAGGTAATAATTAGTACTAATCACTCGTTTAAGTGTTAATTAGCTTAGTTAATTGTGATTAGTGCATAATGACAAGTATTATAGAGTGTGTATAGCTTGTATGGGTGTAAGTGTGTACCAGGAGACACGTAGGGTGACACGTGTCACTGTCTTAGTGACACGTTCCAACTGAAAGTGCACAGTTGTCAGTGTAGTAATAATCCGGTAAATCCGGTTTGTCGAACCCAAAGGACTTCTTTACTAATTAGCTACTGATTCTAAACCTTATGTGGGAAAAGCGCAGTGATTTGTTCTACTAATTCTACAGAAATTAAAAGACAAAAATCTCAATTAACCAGGTGAAAGGCTTCACGATTAACGAAGAATTATTTTTAAGTTACTTAACAAGTGGACAAGTTCAGGATATCTCTACGGGTTCACTAGGGAATTCACACCACTTGTGATTTACGTTCATGCAACACGGATGTTTTCTACTTAGCCAAACGAGCAATTTCACTTTGAAGATTCCTCAACCAAATTCTATATTTCAACTCTTGTACTTGATTCCTCTAGCCTACTTAAGTTTAAATACGCAATATGTTCTTGATATCAACTCTTTGTTCTAGTTAACTAGCAAGATTCCTCAACCCTAGATACGACTAGTGCAAGATTCAAGTTCAAGCAATAACTATTGATTCCTCTAATAATTATCACCTAGATCAATCTTAATGTGACGTCAAACAATACGAAATATAGAATTACGCGTATGAATCAAGCATAACTAAGCATAAACATCCAATTAAGCTAATAAACATGAAGCATAATCCATAAATCACCAAAATACGGTGTTCAAAACCCTAGTTCCCTATGAGATATCCCGAATAGAGGGTTTAGCTACTAAAACACATGATTAAAGTACAAAGTTTCAATGATCACAAACAAAAACTAAAGAGGGGAAGAAGATGGAGAATCAAACGATGGTCCCCAAGCTCCCAAGAATGCTCCTTGCTCTTCAATGGCGTCCAAAGAATGAATATCCATGCCCTAGGTCGTCCCCCCTAGTTAAAACCCGTTCCTTCCGTATAAGTTTTTAAAAATAACACTTTCACCCCCTTTGTCATGCGTCAGATCCACTAATGTGATCTTGTGATCACAATTTGTGATCCTAGGATCACCTTTTGTAGTTGTAGAGTCACGTTTATCTTCTATGTGGTCTTGCACTTGATCTTGTGATCATAGGATCACCTTTGTAGGATCACATTGATCTTCCATGTGAGTTGCTTTTTTTCCCTCTTCTTCTATTCTATCATGCATTCCTTGAGTTAATTTCTTTCCGAAGTTCACTTCCGCTCCAAAATCCGCACTCCAAACTTCCGGTTCCTGAAATCCACAACACGAAAAAATACCGGAAGATCAAATGCGACAAATAAAGCATAAAACATGCATAAAACGCCCGGATTACACCATGAAGTCCAAATACTCATGTATGCTCAAAACTATCAGAACTTGGCCTAAAACACACATAAATGCATCGGAAAGTACGCGAAACGACAAGTAATCACAATAGAATATAACTTCAATTATGGAGTTATCAATCATCCCGCCACTTATCATTTGCGCGTCCCGAGCAATCTATCAAAACCGGCCATCATCTCCAAACTTTCTCCCCAACAAATCATGGTACGAGTCTAACTAATTGCGTACTTTTCGAAACACCACTTGCATACAAACCAAGACTAGCCGACTCGACATAAACACGACTCAATGCATGACTCAACTATGCAACAATATGAAAATGCAATATATACAATGCACATAACAAAATAACATTTTTTTTTCTTTTCTTTTGCGAGATTGGGCAATTCTCAATTAGCTCAAACCGGTTCTCATGGAGTGATGATCAATCTAGGAACAAGGCGTGAATTGCAACTAAACTCGACAACGAGAATTTCCCCTAGTTAGTATAGTGAGCCTAGCGTTACTATGTAAAGGAATACCTACCTCTTCGCATGTGTCGAAAAAAATAATAGGCTACGCTAGGCTAAGCCACGTTCAAGGTCCGAGCTCCTATTCCGCTAACGTTTTAGAATGTTGAGGCTTAGGGACAAAAGGATAATTATGTAGTAACAAGTCTTAAGTGTCACATTCTCACATTAAACCCCACATCTCACACACACTTCACCACGATGATAGAAACCGCAACCCGAAACTCACCGTCTCCAGCCCTCGATCCCCTCAAACCCCGGTACAATAACGATCTCAGTGGCCACCATGGCGATACGTGAACGAAATGCAAATCGTCGTCAACGAACTAGCAACTTTCCACCACTCAATTTCCAATAAGCTCAAATTTATTCATTTATTCCATCTCTCCTTTTTTTCTCTCTTTTTTTTTCTTTCTTTTTTTATTTTTTTATTTTTTTTCATCTCTCAATATAACAAAATGCCGCAAAAGTATCCGAGTGGTTATCCAAGTATCCAGCAAAGCAAGTATGTTAAGGGGAGGAAATAGACAATTCAGTGAATGTATATCACAAGTAAAATTCATCTCCTCCTAACTCAATGAAGTACACAGTGCCACCAAACAAAGCCGCAAAATAGTCAAAGCACGTGTGTAGGGATGGAGTCGTCAACAGCTCAATCTCGATGTCCGTAGTCAAAAGTCGACATCCCCACACTAGAATGTAAACATGCCCCCTCTCAAGTAATCAAATGTCTGTAAGTCTCGTGCCTAATCCAACCGATCCTCCTACACCGTGATGATGAAAAGAAACGGTACCTAGCACGATCCACCAATTAAGATCAACCACCCCATTGTTGTGCATGTTAGACGTTACTCACTCACGGCTCTCCACAACTGTGACCATGGTGTAGTGACATGGAACACTGCCACACCGAAGTGCACAAGCTTACTCACTCACCCTCGCATCCCCTCGAAGATATGTAATAATGTGCAAGCTATCATGTAGAACTCACAAGTATATGCAGTACAGCTCTCCCTCATCGAACCCCCTCAACTACGACTCCCTCGTGAAGCACTAAAGTGGTGATCTAAACGATTTATGATGTAGGGCCAAGAATCGTTACCCTAGGTCAAGAGGTTATGAATAAAACCAAGGTTCAAATTGGACTTTCTAGTGGTCCTACAAGGTGCGATCTATCAAGCAGTGAGTGCTCTAATACGCATCCTCGCACAGCTGTTCTGTGTGCCACTACGAGGCGGGCTGGCGACTACCTAAGACGTACACATGAACGTTCGACTTGTTTAGCTCACACCTAGCTCAACTCTTGTAAAATAAACGACACACACTTTAGATTTTCAAATCAAGTAAGTGTAGTAAAATAGGTAGATATTCTCGTAAAGGAAGTATCTCTATACGTACTAGGGGGAACTCAATTTGTCCTTCTCGGTCACAAGTCACGCCCTACGCCTAAAATTCTCACACTCCTCGATTCTACCAAATTTTAAGCTTCTTTTGATTGCCATTTCTCAAATTTTCTTATTTATTTTTTCAAATTTTTAATTTCTTTGTATTTTTACTTTATTTATTCTAACTCTACATGCAAGGCCAGACGCACAAGAAGACTCGAAACTGACTAAGTTTGGGTAGGTGGACTCAATTAAATAAACGTGCAAGAAACAAAAACACTAACACATATATACCACTAACACACACATTACGACACTAAAACTAAACACAACACGAACCACGGATACGACACAATAGCCCTAACAATCTATATGTGACAGGTTAATGCAAACACGGACTGGCTAGTCAAGATTAAAAATCATCTCCACACTTGAATGCTTCGTTGTCCTCAACGAATTTAGAGATCAATCAAGAGGACTCGGCAGTTCTAATGCGAGGCCCAGTGTATCTACTCAGCACCATTGTCATCTTCTTACTCCTAAACGACTTCATTGCACAAGAAAGTAGCAATTCAAATTTCGAGATTATCTTTGCTACGTGCCCGTGATAAGGATGTGTGTACTGAAAAGAAGCAAGAACGCAATTTAGCAGATAAATTTTAGGACACTAGTCAATCGCCCCCAAACGTCGCAACTTATCGACAACAATAACAAATGTGGGCTTTTACTCAATGTGCCTAGACTCGATAAAATTAAATTGCGAAAGAGAAAGATTAGAGATACCTGAAGCCCCCGGAGTTCCATTCTGACAGGGCTTGATCGACAAAATCAGTCAAGAATGACCGTACGGTCGGCTGATTTTTCGATACTTTTTGCGATGTGAGATTTTTAGCTCAATAGCTTCTCCTCGTTGTCCCCGTCACAACCCCGCAAACGGTTTGCACAAATTCCACCCGGTTGAGAACGAATTTGCAGATTCGTCTGAGAAAAACCCTATCTTCTCCGCTGTTATCCTCGCAAAATTTTCAAAATTGCAACTCCCCTGAGGCCGGCGGCGCTACTGTGCCGAGAAAAACCACCAAACGCCGGCGAAATCCGGCAATTTCCGATCGGTAGAGCTTCGGAGGTTGGCCGCTGCGTTTGAGCTCTCTGTTGCGTGGGTCTGACGAACAGAACAAAAGACATCCGTCCTATGTCGCCGGCGCTGCGGATTCGAGCAAAACCCACCAAACGCCGGTGATTTCCGGCGAGTTTTCCGATTGGTAGAGCTTCGCGATTGCTTGAGAGCTCGTGGGTCTTCTACGTGGGTTTGCTGAACCAGAAGAATCGTCGCTGCTGTATGCAGCGAATTCATTTTTTTTTTACTTGAATTAGAGAAAAGACCTATTTGCCCCTTTTTAAGTAAAAGTCCACGTGGGGGAAGAAAAAGATGATCTTGCGATCAAATAAAACTTTCACACGATCAGCCAATGTGATCCTGCATTAACAGTTAGTTGCACAAATTTCTTCCCCATTTTTTTCTAAGTATCCGGCTGCTCTCTTTTTTTTTTCTATTATTTACACTCCCGGACTCCGATGCACGCATATAATATACCGCCGGAAAGCTCGTTTTGCACTCTTTCTCCTTTTTCTTGTGTTACTCCAAAATTACCGGAGTAAACTTCAGAATTTATGACCTCAAATTATGTGACCATTACGTCGCTTTCTCGATTTTTGTGCGTTTCTTCCACGCGCATCAAGAATGGGAGCCCGGATAGCGTCTCCAACCTCTATTCCTGCAGAGACTCAATTCAAGTGTAAGATTCTCACTCTCTCACCCCTCATATAAGAAAACTGTATTGAAAAACGCACACAACAATATTTAAACACACTCTACACTAAAGCATAAAAGTACGTTGGGTTGCCTCCCAACAAGCGCTTGTAATTTAAGGTCGACGACCCGAGCCAGTTACCTCAAAAGATGTTAAGGAGGTCTAGCACGAGGTGCCTCCTCCTTCAATTTTTTGCTCTTGATTTTCTGCACCACATCATGTGCACTCACCACATTTGGCTTCTTCATTGGTTCGGGTGGATCGGGATGCAAAACTGTAGGCAACGCAAGAGAAGGATCCACACGATCTTCTTTAAACTTGATCATGGCCAATTTATTCTTCCCCTTGCTCGGAAAAAATGCCTTGAACACGAGTGATGAGTCTAGAGCCTTGATAGTCAACTCCTCAGTCTCTAGATCCACATTAGCGCGCATTGTCTTCAAAAGCGGTCTTCCAAAGATTAGTGGAACATCGCGATCCTCCTTGATATCCACGATCACGAAGTCAGCTGGAAATACAAATGCACCCACTTTGACAAGCAAGTTCTCAATCACCCCATTTGTCGTAACTATAGAATTGTCTGCCAATTGCATACCCATCTTCACAGGTGAAACACCTCGGAACCCCGGTTCCTTGCTAGTACAACCAAACGATAATCCAAAAGCACATTTATTTAATAAAAAAAAGGAAAAATCCTCCAACAAATGTTTTGAATAACAAAATGACATTGCCTAAATCTAAATTGTGAATAAAATGCTTCCTAGATAAATGATAAATATCCTAGCAGCGATTCCTAGTCTCCAGCTCATGTGTGCGCGTTCCTCCACCTTATTGATAACCTGCGGGTTTTAAAATAGCAAAAGCTGACCGCAGAAAACGTTTATCAGTAAAAACTGAGTAAGATCAAACCACAACATGTAAAGCAAGAGTTTTGGCTAACAAAATATAAACAAGAGATATTTGCATAACCCATATGAATTGTAACCAGTAGCCGATTCGACACATTAATCATTTGTTTAGCTGAGGCATGTTATAGCCCAGCGGGTAACGAATGCCCACAGAGAGGTCACGATGCAATAAATAATAAATATGGTATCTTCTGGGATATCACAGTCCATCCCAGTTCTCCCTAAACAACTATGAGACCTTAAGTGTCGACACCCCTATACCGTAGTGACCTACACAGGCATAAGTAGTACTCAATAGCTTTCACGCCTTTATAAAACCCCGCGACCATATCATAGCAGTATATGTCAATCACGGGGGCCGGGTATGTAATCACGTTTGGATTAGCACCCGAGGGGAATCACTCATGTGTGTCCCTCCACGCACATCCTCTGTACATCGCCCCAATTCATTTATCGTTCATTATTCTTTCACAATTTCACAAGAGTAACATTTGATTCAAAAGGCTGAGTAAAACAGATTCTCCAAATCACAATTCACATTTAATTCAGCCGTAGAATACTTTTGAGTATTGAAAGATATAGCAGTTGACAATTTAGGAAATAACGCACGCGAAAACCACATTTTGAAAGTTTAAGGTGTTGCACGCCTGAACTTACCTGGTTTGAAGAGAGCTCGTCACACGAAAGCAAACGAAATTCTAGTGATACAGATCCTCCACAAATTCGCCGTCTACGAAGTTGGCGTCTACAATAACAAATATTTCCTAATTAACAAAACTACTATCACGCCAAAGTACATACAAATCCTATATGCTATTGTATATAATCCCCCTATTTCACTCCCCATATTTTACTAAGGCTACATACGATATTTATTTAAAAATACAATCTACAAAACTAATGTTTATTATTATAAAAACAAAATTTTATAACGACATATGAACTTACATATATATATATATATATATATATATATATATATATTAGAAAATATAAGAACATATATAAACTTGCAATAGTAGTAAAGTTTTATCTTTTTATAACAAAGAAAATGATTAAACTTAAAAGTTATATTTAGTAAAGCATGTAATAATAATAATAATAATAATAATAATAATAATAATAATAATAATAATAATAATAATAATAATAATAATAATAATAATAATAATAATAATAATAATAAAGTAATGCTTTTGTCCTACTAATACTATTAATATCATAACATAACTACTACTACTACTACTACTACTACTACTACTACTACTACTACTACTACTACTACCACTAATCACTATAGACACACACACACACCTACGTACACACCTACACATCCATACAAACCCACTGTTTTCAACCCCTATCAACACACACCCAACAAAACAACAAACAAAAATTGAACAGAGAATGAATTGGGTTTTAGGTGTACCCGACGGTGATGAACGGCAACGAGGACGGGCGGCGGAAAAGAGGCGGAGCCGAGCTGGGTCAGCCTCGTCGGAGATGGCCCCGGTCGGACTTGGCTTCGGCTTTTTCCGGCTGGGTTCGTCTCCAGGAAATCGGACCAGAGGGCAGGGGAGGGAGCGAGAGAGAGTGAGAGAGAGAGAGGGAGCTGGGTTGGTGTGAGAAAGCTTTGGGTTTGACGGGTTTATATAGGCGGGGAAGAGAGGAGTCCGGCGAAGACATGGAGACCCACCGTCGATTTTTCCGATTTCGAATCTGGTCACAATTTTGGCGGAATTGGGTTTCGTGAAGAGAAATTTTTGAGCCTTGGGTAAATTGAAGTTGAATTGAGACTGAATCGGGACATGTTGGTGTTGATTTTGAAGGCGGAGTGGTGGTTGTGTCGGCGAAGAAATCGCCGGAGAAGGAGATGGTCTCCTGGTGCGTGAGGGGATTGGGGAAGATGAAGTAAAAATTATCCGGTGTGGCTCGGAGCACCGGTCACGCGGTGGTTGATTCTTAATAATTAATTAAAACGTGACATTTTGGACACGTTAAAAATGTTACACGACCCACAACTTTTAATAACTAAAAACTTATCTAACCTTTATAATTTTTACAAAAATAGTATATAAAAACAGAAGTGCATTATTATTATTTATATTTTTTTTCAACATAATTATATATATATATATATTTATATACACATAAAAATACAATATATAACTCATAAAAATTAAAAGAAATACTTTTATAACCCCTACTAACGCCCCAAAATATTTGTTAAACTCCTAAAAATACCCCCAAAATTACGGGGTATTACATCACATCTCCCTTAAAATAAAGCTTCGTCCCCGAAGCTTAAAAGAAGTTCTCTAGAACCAAAACTCTCAACGACTTTCCTAGCTCACAATAGTCATATGGATGCTTCCACCTTCTTGGTACTCCATAAGTAACGAGACTCCGTGTCTGGTGGGAGGGATTAGAAGGGTAGGCCATATGGCAAGCAAAAGAGAGAAAAGTCTCAGAAAATGTTTCAGGTGCGGACGCGTCACTTGATAGTAAAATAACAATGTATACAACACATATAGTTTCACAACAATACTCACGAGACATGCAATGGGACAATAGCAAACACATAGCTAAGAACCAGCACGTCATCCTACCGAGAACAAATCAACATGGCAGGATAACAAAAACACAAGTAATAAAGAATAAAGACTACCTGTTCCCAAAACCCCGGCTTGTTTAGTTTTATTGTCAATTTAGAAGTCCTATGTCCATTTTAAATTTTAAAAAGTCTTAATTATGTTTTATCTTCATTTAATGGAAATCGAAAGGTCGCACTAGCGCTGGAACCTGGCTCTGATACCAACTGTAATAACCCTAGAACCCCGGTTCCTTGCTAGTACAACCAAACGATAATCCAAAAGCACATTTATTTAATAAAAAAATGAAAAATCCTCCAACAAATGTTTTGAATAACAAAATGACATTGCCTAAATCTAAATTGTGAATAAAATGCTTCCTAGATAAATGATAAATATCCTAGCAGCGATTCCTAGTCTCCAGCTCATGTGTGCGCGTTCCTCCACCTTATTGATAACCTGCGGGTTTTAAAATAGCAAAAGCTGACCGCAGAAAACGTTTATCAGTAGAAACTGAGTAAGATCAAACCACAACATGTAAAGCAAGAGTTTTGGCTAACAAAATATAAACAAGAGATATTTGCATAACCCATATGAATTGTAACCAGTAGCCGATTCGACACATTAATCATTTGGTTAGTTGAGGCATGTTATAGCCCAGCGGGTAACGAATGCCCACAGAGAGGTCACGATGCAATAAATAATAAATAGGGTATCTTCTGGGATATCACAGTCCATCCCAGTTCTCCCTAAACAACTATGAGACCTTAAGTGTCGACACCCCTATACCGTAGTGACCTACACAGGCATAAGTAGTACTCAATAGCTTTCACGCCTTTATAAAACCCCGCGACCGTATCATAGCAGTATATGTCAATCACGGGGGCCGGGTATGTAATCTCGTTTGGATTAGCACCCGAGGGGAATCACTCATGTGTGTCCCTCCACGCACATCCTCTGTACATCGCCCCAATTCATTTATCGTTCATTATTCTTTCACAATTTCACAAGAGTAACATTTGATTCAAAAGGCTGAGTAAAACAGATTCTCCAAATCACAATTCACATTTAATCCAGCAGTAGAATACTTTTGAGTATTGAAAGATATAGCAGTTGACAATTTAGGAAATAACGCACGCGAAAACCACATTTTTTGAAAGTTTAAGGTGTTGCACGTCTGAACTTACCTGGTTTGAAGAGAGCTCGTCACACGAAAGCAAACGAAATCCTAGTGATACAGATCCTCCACAAATTCGCCGTCTACGAAGTTGGCGTCTACAATAACAAATATTTCCTAATTAACAAAACTACTATCACGCCAAAGTACATACAAATCCTATATGCTATTGTATATAATCCCCCTATTTCACTTCTTATATTTTACTAAGGCTACATACGATATTTATTTAAAAATACAATCTATAAAACTAATGTTTATTATTATAAAAACAAAATTTTATAACGACATATGAACTTACATATATATATATATATATATATTAGAAAATATAAGAACATATATAAACTTGCAATAGTAGTAAAGTTTTATCTTTTTATAACAAAGAAAATGATTAAACTTAAAAGTTATATTTAGTAAAGCATATAATAATAATAATAATAATAATAATAATAATAATAATAATAATAATAATAATAATAATAATAATAATAATAATAATAATAATAATAATAATAATAATAATAATAATAATAATAATAATAATAATAATAAAGTAATGCTTTTGTCCTACTAATACTATTAATATCATAACAAAGGTCTTACGGCGTGAGACAGCAATGGCTAAGAGCGAAATATGGGGCGATTCCCTGCGAGTCGGCAAAGAAAACACAGCCAACTTCCGGCGAGCCCCAATCACACCACAAATTCGCAAAAAAGATCATCCAACAGTGGATCTACAAATCTCCCAAATAACCAGAGAAAAGACTCATCTTTTCAGCGACTTCCCTACAGTCGGTGAGTTGCCGGCGAAGTCGAAAAATCGCTCCTCCTACAACTCAACGTTGGGTTCTGAGAGATCATCAAGCTCCAAGAAGACTTCAATTCTCCTACCAGACCTTGATGTTGCTGCAAAGAGGAGGAACTCAAGAGGTTTTCTCGGCCCTCTCCCAAGCGAGGCGCCGACCTCTCTCCGGCAACATCATCATCGTCAGTCAAAAGCAATTCGGAACAACTCCCCGTTACCGGATCTACATCCCTCTACAAAGAATTTCTCTGCAAACCGGCCTTCAACTTTTTCCGGTAAAAACCCAGTCGTGCAGTCGCACAAATCTTCCCCAAAAAACCCGAATGCTTCAGCCACCCGCCCCACCCATATCGCCGGCAAAAACCCGCCGACTCTCGCCGAAGATAATCAAGAATTAGCCTTGCAATGGTTACGTAATAACCACCGTCAGTCAGGGAGTTCGGACGACTTCCCAGAGGAATTACTCTTGAAATTTATGTCCCCCAATCGGTTTGAAGGTGGTCAATCAGCAGCTCCTACACGATCAAGGAGTAGCAGATCTACCACTCTCGTCCAAAGTTTGGAACGACTGAGTGAAAATAAAGTTCCTACAAGCCCTGATTTGATATGGGACTGCTCCAAATCCAATCCCAAAGGTTGTGCTTCCATCTCCAAGACTTTCACCCACAATATTGCAGCGTCTTTGAAAGGCAAATCAGTGGTGATGAATTGTGAACCCCAACTTCCCTCACCCAAATCAGGTCTTGCGAGCTTCAACAGCTTTTATGGGACTGAATCTGTTGATGTTTTTGAATTGGGGTTCGACGACTTCGATCTCGGTTTCGACGATCTTGAAATTGATCTCCCGGAAGATAATTTCACTTACAACAACTGCAGTGTTTCAACATCATCCTCAGCTGCAGGTTACTTTACGCACCCCGTGAAGGTATCAGCGGTGCCCAATTCAAGGCCGATAGATCCACCATGGGATCCTACTTCCTGGGTTAATGATTCCGTCAAAGTAAGGAAATCCGTCGAAGGAATAACCTGCTATAACAAGTCTCTGATTGGAAATCAAGAAAGCTCCACAGCAATTTCGAGCTTCTTGTTAGAAAGTCATAGTATTTCCCAACCTACGGAAGAAATTTCTGAACCTGTCAAGCCCCCGGGGAAAAAATATTTGAACACTACCAATGTTCCTCTATGCACTTCTGATGACGCAAAAACAGATAACATCATTCAGTACAACAGGGATGAGCTTCTGGCTTTGAGGTTTTGTTCGTTTCCCTCAAAGATTTTGATGTCAGTCTGTGTGAAAACAAACTTTGAACTAGGCACAGCACATCCCCGACGGATTGCTAAAAAAACCCTAGCTTCCCCCGCAAAATTTGTTCCATACATAAATCCGAGGACAAAGCAAGTTGGATATATCAGGCGCTCACCGGTGCTCTCTGCCACGCACCAAAACAAAAATGAGTTGTGCAACACGAACTCTTCATCACTGAAACTTCGGTGTTCAAATGGGAAAATATTTAGATGTGTTGTCTCTCCAAGCAAATGAATGAAGGAATCATCTCCTTTATCAGGTGACAAGTCTGGTGATATGCTGCTGAAATCAGTCAAGTTGAGTTCGAATAGTCTGAAACCGTCCAGGACTCATTCAAGGATGAAAGTGGTTGCTCATACAAGTCAGCCTCTCAATTGGAAATCAGGTTCTACCCTACACTTAGGTCACAAGAAAAGGCCTCCTGAACGTCTCGACAAGCAACTCATACATAGTTCGAAACGACATTGCTCAGCCCTCTCCAATTTTAGGCGTCAAATCTTGGTTCCCTCCTCTGATCGCCGCGTGCCTTCGCAACAGAGTTGCTCAGTGAAGAAAAGGACTTACTACTTTGACGAAAAGGGACCTGCTTTGAAGATACAGAAGTCTGATCGGCAGTGTGTTCGACATCACTTACCCTCTTTCAGCAATCCTTTGCTCTTCCAATCGGGGATTTTGGAGATTGTTCCTCAACAATCTCGGGTGCACCCATGATCAACTTTGGCTGGAACTGTCCAGACTTGGGACAGCCTTGTTCAGTTCAAGCAGCGCACTTCTTGTCCCCTTCTGACTACCTATGGATCTTACTTAAAAGTCACATGAAAGGATGTTTGTTCAACCTGGTGAAAATCCCAAACAATGTTGCATATGTTTTTCACTGCGCGCAACACGGTTTCAGACTTAATAGAGTCTGTTGGAGTAAGTTTTTCTTTTTCTTCTTAAGTTTGTTTATACTGACTGTCTTTCTCATAGGCAAGAATGCATCGACATACTCCCCAAACGAAGCGCATTGCGGCTTCTACCTTGCCTTTTGGCATCCTTGGCTTAGTTCGAAATCAACACAACCGGGTGATATTCTCATCCAACCAGTTGTTTCACAAAAAGTCATCCCTCGGATCAAATTCCATCCGACCCTCCAATCCCCCCTTCCTACTCCAGTCTGCCGTCCCTATACCAGAACCACTACAGCACTGTCATCCGCACAACATCATCGGGTATACACAGTTGCAAGAAATTTGAGAGATTCACTGTCAACAATAGGCATATCTTCTTAGTTCAATTTCAGGCTTTTAGCTGTAACTCTGTGGTAGCTTGTCTATTTTCGTCACCTGGATTATTTTGTTTTTTCAGCCAGGTGCGTGTTTGTTTTGTACTGTTTGCTTTACCTCTTGTGGTTTAATAATATTATGCTATTTCTGTCAAAAAAAAAATATCATAACATAACTACTACTACTACTACTACTACTACTACTACTACTACTACTACTACTACTACTACTACTACTACTACTACTACTACTACTACTACTACTACTACTACTACTCTTATTACAACTAATCACTATAGACACACACACACACCTACGTACACACCTACACACCCATACAAACCCACTGTTTTCAACCCCTATCAACACACACCCAACAAAACAACAAACAAAAATTGAACAGAGAATGAATTGGGTTTTAGGTGTACCCGACGGTGATGAACGGCAACGAGGACGGGCGGCGACGGGCGGCGGAAAAGAGGCGGAGCCGAGCTGGGTCAGCCTCGTCGGAGATGGCCCCGGTCGGACTTGGCTTCGGCTTTTTCCGGCTGGGTTCGTCTCCGGCAAATCGAACCAGAGGGCAGGGGAGGGAGCGAGAGAGAGTGAGAGAGAGAGGGAGCTGGGTTGGTGTGAGAAAGCTTTGGGTTTGACGGGTTTATATAGGCGGGGAAGAGAGGAGTCCGGCGAAGACATTGCCTAAATCTAAATTGTGAATAAAACGCTTCCTAGATAAATGATAAATATCCTAGCAGCGATTCCTAGTCTCCAGCTCATGTGTGCGCGTTCCTCCACCTTATTGATAACCTGCGGGTTTTAAAATAGCAAAACCTGACCGCAGAAAACGTTTATCAGTAAAAACTGAGTAAGATCAAACCACAACATGTAAAGCAAGAGTTTTGGCTAACAAAATATAAACAAGAGATATTTGCATAACCCATATGAATTGTAACCAGTAGCCGATTCGACACATTAATCATTTGTTTAGCTGAGGCATGTTATAGCCCAGCGGGTAACGAATGCCCACAGAGAGGTCACGATGCAATAAATAATAAATAGGGTATCTTCTGGGATATCACAGTCCATCCCAGTTCTCCCTAAACAACTATGAGACCTTAAGTGTCGACACCCCTATACCGTAGTGACCTACACAGGCATAAGTAGTACTCAATAGCTTTCACGCCTTTATAAAACCCCGCGATCGTATCATAGCAGTATATGTCAATCACGGGGGCCGGGTATGTAATCTCGTTTGGATTAGCACCCGAGGGGAATCACTCATGTGTGTCCCTCCACGCACATCCTCTGTACATCGCCCCAATTCTCCAAATCACAATTCACATTTAATCCAGCAGTAGAATACTTTTGAGTATTGAAAGATATAGCAGTTGACAATTTAGGAAATAACGCACGCGAAAACCACATTTTTTGAAAGTTTAAGGTGTTGCACGCCTGAACTTACCTGGTTTGAAGAGAGCTCGTCACACGAAAGCAAACGAAATCCTAGTGATACAGATCCTCCACAAATTCGCCGTCTACGAAGTTGGCGTCTACAATAACAAATATTTCCTAATTAACAAAACTACTATCACGCCAAAGTACATACAAATCCTATATGCTATTGTATATAATCCCCCTATTTCACTCCCCATATTTTACTAAGGCTACATACGATATTTATTTAAAAATACAATCTATAAAACTAATGTTTATTATTATAAAAATAAAATTTTATAACGACATATGAACTTACATATATATATATATATATATATATATATATATATATTAGAAAATATAAGAACATATATAAACTTGCAATAGTAGTAAAGTTTTATCTTTTTATAACAAAGAAATGATTAAACTTAAAAGTTATATTTAGTAAAGCATATAATAATAATAATAATAATAATAATAATAATAATAATAATAATAATAATAATAATAATAATAAAGTAATGCTTTTGTCCTACTAATACTATTAATATCATAACATAACTACTACTACTACTACTACTACTACTACTACTACTACTACTACTACTCTTATTACCACTAATCACTATAGACACACACACACACACACCTACGTACACACCTACACACCCATACAAACCCACTGTTTTCAACCCCTATCAACACACACCCAACAAAACAACAAACAAAAATTACAGAGAATGAATTGGGTTTTAGGTGTACCCGACGGTGATGAACGGCAATGAGGACGGGCGGCGACGGGCGGCGGAAAAGAGGCGGAGCCGAGATGGGTCAGCCTCGTCGGAGATGGCCCCGGTCGGACTTGGCTTCGGCTTTTTCCGGCTGGGTTCGTCTCCGGCAAATCGAACCAGAGGGCAGGGGAGGGAGCGAGAGAGAGTGAGAGAGAGAGGGAGCTGGGTTGGTGTGAGAAAGCTTTGGGTTTGACGGGTTTATATAGGCGGGGAAGAGAGGAGTCCGGCGAAGACATGGAGACCCACCGTCGATTTTTCCGATTTCGAATCGGGTCACAATTTTGGCGGAATTGGGTTTCGTGAAGAGAAATTTTTGAGCCTTGGGTAAATTGGAGTTGAATTGAGACTGAATCGGGACATGTTGGTGTTGATTTTGAAGGCGGAGTGGTGGTTGTGTCGGCGAAGAAATCGCCGGAGAAGGAGATGGTCTCCTGGTGCGTGAGGGGATTGGGGAAGATGAAGTAAAAATTATCCGGTGTGTCTCGGAGCACCGGTCACGCGGTGGTTGATTCTTAATAATTAATTAAAACGTGACATTTTGGACACGTTAAAAATGTTACACGACCCACAACTTTTAATAACTAAAAACTTATCTAACCTTTATAATTTTTACAAAAATAGTATATAAAAACAAAAGTGCATTATTATTATTTATATTTTTTTAAACATAATTATATATATTTATTTATATACACATAAAAATACAATATATAACTCATAAAAATTAAAAGAAATACTTTTATAACCCCTACTAACGCCCCAAAATATTTGTTAAACTCCTAAAAATACCCCCAAAATTACGGGGTATTACAACAGGGGTCGGCGCACCAATGCCCAATCTCTGAAATAGAGACAATGGCATTAGATTAATACTCGCGCCCAAATCACAGAGACCATGTGTATGATACCCACCCCCAGGAGTGCAGCCTAAGATGACACTGCCTGGATCTCTCATCTTGGGAATGTCTCTTTGTATGACAGTACTACACGTCTCTGTTAGCTTTACCGTGGCATAGGGTTCTATGCTCTTCTTACCCCATAGGATTTCCTTCAAGAACTTCTTGTACTTGGGCATCTGAGCAAGTGCTTATACAAGAGGAATTTTGATATGCAATTGTTTGAATATATCCATAAATCTCCCAAAGTGTTCCTCATCATTCCTCTTTATTGCCGCCAGATATGGTATCCGTTGCTCATAATTAGCCGGATCTAGAGTGCTCTTGGACTCTTATTTCTTCTCAACCGTGTCCTTTGATTGGGGACTCACGGCCTTGGGCAACTCTTCACCCAATTCCTTCTATGTAGCTTTTGTAGCTTCAGCTCTCGCATGGCTAGGATATGGAGGATCCTGAGTAGTCACACCACTGCGAGTAGTAATAGCTTTGAGCTGCTCAGTAGGAAGAATGGTATTGAAAGGAAGCATACCTGGGGGAAATTTAGCATTCTGATTGGCAATCTGCCCAATCTGAGTCTCGTGGCTCTTTATTGTTGCTTGCGTTGAGACAATCGTGCTCTACATCCTGTCTTGATTAGATAGTAACTTTCTCAATAAAGCATTTGTCTCTTGCTCTTCTGGTTGCTGAGCCTGTTGCTGTTGAAATTTCCCTTGAGCTTGATACTGAGAATTCGGCTGCTGTCCGGGTGCATATAACCCACTGTTAGGGTTGGCATAGCTAAAGTTGGGGTGATTGCGGTTGTTGGGATGATAAGTGTTAGTCCACTGCTGCTGTCGTGGTGGACCCATGTAATTCACGTCTTCAATGGAGCCATATCCATGATTCTCATCCGCGAGTAACTCACCCATGGGCTTCACTTGTGATGGAGGTTGCATGCCGTGAAATGCTGAGGTCATGGATTCCAGCTTTTGCTCCATAGACTCAATCTTGTTGACTAAGGCTGCATCCCCCGGTTTGGAGTACCTACGAGTTTCAGCTCGTGTAGTCCCCCTCTTCGACACGTTACTCAGCAATCTTGAGCTCGATGTGCCCCAAGCCCCATCAAGTTACCTCCAGCTAGCATATCTAACTGGTTAGCCGTCTCCTTGTCTAATGCAGTGTAGAAATAATGGAAGAGCTTGTGCCATGGCTCCCCATGACTTGGACACCTACGGAGAATTTGGCTGAACTTCCTCCAAGCATCTCCCAATGAGCTGTCTTCTTCCTGAGTGAAATTTGCAATCTCAGCCATCAGCTAAGCGACTCTGGACGGTGGCAAATACTTCCTCAGAAACTCATGACAACAATCTGCCCATGTCACTATGCTCCCAGCTGGCAGCTCCATAAGCCACTTCTTGGCTTTTCCAGATAAGGAGAAGGGAAACAGTAATAGCTTAACTGTTTCATCTGGAACTCGTTGGTCGTGCAATGTTGATTTGATTTGCTCAAATACCAGCAGATGGTGGTTGGGATCATCTCCTGGAGCTCCGTTGAATGCGCACTCATCACGAACCATATTGATCATATGTTGGCGCAACTCGAAGTGTTGGACATTGATCTGGGGCCGGAAAATGGTAGGCTGATTACACGCTGGAGTAGTCCTAAAATAATCCACCATAGGGCGTTCTTCAATCTCGGCATTGTTAACCGGTGCCTCGGCGTTCTGCCTGTTGTTTCCCCCATTATTCCCATTATTGTTCCCACCGATGTTCGCCACTTGTGCCCCCACACCAGGACGTGGTTGTGGATTTGGGGGGGGGGGGGCAAGCGATCTATCATTGCCTGCATCTCAGCCATTTGAGCCCTCAGCTGCTCAGTTTCTCGTGCTCTATTGGCTGCATCCTCTACAGCTGCTGCTCTAGCTGCCTCCGCATCCTGCATACCTTTGCGGATCCTCTCAAACTCAGCTCTAGTTTGGTCATCCATAGAAACTGAGTTTGTCTTCCTCTTATCTCTACGTTGTGCGCGTAACAAAGTTTTCGGGTCCTCAAGTGTTGGGTGCAAAGGCTCGTCTCGAGAACGGGACATACACCGTGAAATTCAACCTGAAAACACATATTACACACAGAAAGTAGGTGAGTAATATATATAAACAATAAAATAAAATCCCTAAGGCTAGGAATGATAAGTAATTTAGCCGAAGTCCTCGGCAACGGCGCCAAAAACTTGACACGTTCCAACTGCAAGTGCACAGTTGTCGGTTTAGTAATAATCCGGTAAATCCGGGTTTGTCGAACCCAAAGGACTTCTTTACTAATTAGCTACTGATTCTAAACCTTGTGTGGGAAAAGCGCAGTGGTTTGTTCTACTAATTCTACTGAAATAAAAAGACAAAAATCTCAATTAATCAGGTGAAAGGCTTCACGATTAACGAAGAATGATTTTTAAGTTACTTAACAAGTGGACAAGTTCAGGATATCTCTACGGGTTCACTAGGGAATTCACACCACTTGTGATTTACGTTCATGCAACACGGATGTTTTCTACTTAGCCAAACGAGCAATTTCACTTTGAAGATTCCTCAACCAAAGTCTATATTTAAACTCTTGTACTTGATTCCTCTAGCCTACTTAAGTTTAAATATGCAATATGTTCTTGATATCAACTCTTTGTTCTAGTTAACTAGCAAGATTCCTCAACCCTAGATACGACCAGTGCAAGATTCAAGTTCAAGCAATAACTATTGATTCCTCTAATAATTATCACCTAGATCAATCTTATTGTGACGTCAAACAATACGAAATATAGAATTACGCGTATGAATCAAGCATAACTAAGCATAAACATCCAATTAAGCTAATAAACATGAAGCATAATCCATAAATCACCAAAATACGGTGTTCAAAACCCTAGTTCCCTATGAGATATCCCGAATAGAGGGTTTAGCTACTAAAACACATGATCAAAGTACAAAGTTTCAATGATCATAAACAAAAACTAAAGAGGGGAAGAAGATATAGAATCAAACGATGGTCCCCAAGCTCCCAAGAATGCTCCTTGCTCTTCAATGGCGTCCAAAGAATGAATATACATGCCCTAGATCGTCCCCCCTAGTTAAAACCGGTTCCTTCCTTTTAAGTTTTTAAAAATAACACTGTTACCCCCTTTTTCATGCGTCAGATCCACTAATGTGATCTTGTAATCACAATTTGTGATCCTAGGATCACCTTTTGTAGTTGTAGAGTCACGTTGATCTTCTATGTGGTATTGCACTTGATCTTGTGATCATAGGATCACCTTTGTAGGATCACATTGATCTTCCATGTGAGTTGCTTCTTTTCACTCTTCTTCTATTCTTTCATGCATTCCTTGAGTTTCTTTCTTTCCGAAGTTCGCTTGCGCTCCAAAATCCGCACTCCAAGCTTCCGGTTCCTGAAATCCACAACACGAACAAATACCAGAAGATCAAATGCGACAAATAAAGCATTAAACATGCATAAAACGCCCGGATTACACCATGGTCCAAATACTCAAGTATGCTCAAAACTATCAAAACTCGGCCTAAAACACACATAATGCATCGGAAAGTACGCGAAATGACAAGTAATCACAATAGAATATAACTCCAATTATGGAGTTATCATTTAGCTCATGTCCTAGATGTTTGACACACGGCCCTGCTGTGTGTCGTCGTGTGGCAGCTTTCGTCACATGCGCGACACGCGTCCTACTGCAAGTCAGATGCTTCTGACACATAACCTACCTTTGTGTCACCGCCACAGCCTCCTGCTCTACATGCGTGACACCTATGTGACATGTGTCGCGACTCTGGCCTTTGACTCGTACATGGATGTCACGTGTCCCTATGACACATCGGTATGTGATTGGTCGATCACTTCTATAAATTGGGTCATGTGCTTTAGTTATTTCTCATTCCACACTCAAGTTAGTTATTAATAAATGAGAGAGATATGGTGGTGTTACTCTATACTTGGAGGTGATGTTATTATCTCGAAGTCGTTATCAGATACTATTATTGAGATAGGGGGTTATGCACTTTACAATATTATTATCGCTTACGGTTTATGAGCATGCTTCGTGTTAAATATATGTCGATCCATATATTCTTGTTATTGTCACTCCGTATGCTACTGTGTACTAAATGGTTATTACGTGATATGTGATATTACATTGCGTGTAACCTGCCATAATAATATTATATATTGCATTTCACCCTACTGTTGCGGTGAAGAACCTACTGGGCGCGAGCTCACCCCCTAACAGTCTTGGAGGCTACGGGCGACGGATCGGACTGTAGATTCAGCAAGATAGTTTATTGATGGAAACATGTTATTATGATTATTGTACCCGTTTCCTTGTTATCACTTGTTTATAAATATCACTTTTCAAATTAAGATTCACGTACCGATGTATCATATTTTACTAAATAAATGAATCGGTATTTATTGAAATACGATATTGTCTTTGGTACCTGAGCTGGTGGCTCAGAGGTACCTGTTTGGTAGACGAGTCTTTGTTTTGGTACCTGCGGTGTTGATCCGCAGGTGGTGCAGGTTGGATCGTCGCGCCGATTTATATTGGTCACTATTTTATCTTAAATTGACCTCTGGATTCCGAGGCGTCACAAGTTTAGGTACCAAAATGGCCCAAAACGGGACTAAATACCTAAATCCAAAGCTAAATAGGGCCATGCAAAAGAGATTAGTAAAGTTTAGCACCACTAGGGATATCAAGATTTTGTACACTTGTGATTCTTTTTAGGAAGAATATTTAAATTAGACACCTAAAGACTCCAAATTCACAGAAATTACATCACTATCTCAAACAGACTTCTGGTCATAAAGACTATATAGAAGAGTAAAGAGTGATCTTTTAACAAAGAGATGAGCCACTTCATTCCCTACTCTACCGACATGGCTCACCCTCGAAGCTCGGAAGCTAGAAAGCAGAGCTTTGATATCATCAGACAACATCTCGGTTGTGATGTTAATACAATATTTTAATACATGGTCATTACAATAAATATCCTTATTTGAAATTGTGTTACATCATTTCCTCAAAAAAAAAATTGTGTTACATCAAAAATGTTACTCATGTGTTTGAACAAATTAATATTTCAACAAATGAGTACTAGCTCAGTGGTAGACGTTAGGGCATTTGAAACCCCTGCATGAGATCCAGGATTCGAACCCTGCTATATAATGTATTTCTGAAAAAAATTAATATTTCATACACAAAGAGGAGGGCAAATACGAAATTATGAGCTATTATAAAAAAATCAAAAATTAGATATTGTAGAATATATTATTCCATTCCAAAAAAAAAAAATTATTATCCAACTTCAACTAAAATCTCACATCTATCCCCTCAAAAAAAAGAAAAAAAAAAAAAATCTCCCATCTAAAATTAACAAACCAAGGGCAGTTGGTGTGTATGTGTGTGTGTGTGTGTTTTTTTTTTTTTTTTTTTTTTTTCACTAAATACAGAATATATGACGTTCATTCTCCCTTACTTACTAGGTAAGGAGACGCCTTCAGAAATGTGTGTTGCAATTCCCCAGGTGCACATTCTTGCCGACCGAAGACTTTTGTGAATTGCAATCTTTGTTGTCTTGCACAACCCAACTACCTTCATTTAACATCACAACTTTGTTGTTCTTACCGGAGTGATCGCAATTATACTGCTAAATTTACAATTACATATTAATGTGGATCATTTAATGACATATAATATTTGACCGATAAAATACATTATATAGAGAATTAAATCTAAAAAGAGTAAAATAACAACTCAAACAGATCTACTGTAGTTTACTTAAATTTCTAAGCATATTGTATATACTATATATCAGTCCCAAATAAATGTTCATTTTTGAAATCTCAACTTCTTAAGGAGACATGAATTCATTGCATTCAAATTTTAATTTTATGATGTATTGATCTAAGTATCCCTCATTTATTCATTTTTAATGCAGTATTATTCGTATTTCAGTAGACAATGTTGTCAATTCAAGCTTTTTCAAACACCAAAAAGAGAAAGTGTACAATTATATTAAGACAACTCGAAATAAACAAAGTTTAGAGTTATTACGGAACAGATGGGGTAAATTCTAAATAAGAAGAGCTACACAAATATGACCAAAATCATATGAAACAACAGCCAACAACCTCTCGTTATCAACAATCCACACGGAGTCCAGCAATGGCTAATTTCTGGTACTCCGTAGAAAAATTTCCAATAGCAGGACCAGACGACCAGTCTCTACAACTCCTTACGGGTTTCTTTTCCAGTACAATGGGCGCCGGCCTGAGATTGAACGAAATACTTCTTCAGCGTATCCTTGAGCTTTTCTTGTAATTCTCCAAATGTTGGTCGGCTCTTGGGCTCCCTAATGAAAGAAATTGCAGCAAGTCATAAACATCAAAAACTAAACATGTTCACTTGCTCATTGAAACAAAAACAAATACATGAATACTCATAAACCAATATAAGGGTAAAATTACGGTCATCTTTTGAAGCACATCCGCTACCCAATGTAGCTGTCGTTACCCCCAATTTGAATGTGAATCATCTCAAAATATGCAGCCATAGAGCTTCTCATTACTGCCCCTAAAAAGGAAACAAGTTCCGAGAATGAACATTTCACCCCTCATCAAATAGAAGGCACATATTTATATATTGCGACACTTCATAGTAATAGCGATAATATACTTAGTTTAAGCACTAAAGTGTAATTATTTGTATACGTTTTTGTATATAATGATAATGAATAGAGAAGTCGAAGAGAGGACGATTTCACCATCTTACATGGTATCAGAGCAACCCTAGCTGCCGCTGCCGCCGCCACTGTCGCACATCTCCTACGCCGCCGCCTAGCGGTCTGATCTGTTTCTCCTCTGCTTCCGCCCCCTCTTCCTCTCTCTCTCCCTTTCCGTCGCACTCTGCGACGGTAACCCTCGCCGCTCACTGCGACGCTCCCCGACCGATAGAGTTCCATCGTCTCCTTCAATCGATCGTGGGATTGTGTGTACGGCTTCCATAGCCTCCAGGCGCCATCACCGGTTGTTCCTCGCAATCGTTGCTCCCACTCTCCGACGTCTTCTACCGCGCATTCAATAGCCGCAACACTTCGGATCTCCAATTTTATTTCTTCTCTCTAATTCTGGTTTCTCATCTCCAACACCGATCGTCACTCTGATCCGATAAGAGCAGCAACGCCAATTTTTTCCCGGATCGATCGGCAATTGTGGTCTCTCTTGCTTCCGTGATCTTGCTTCCTCTATCCCTCACTGTTACGGGTTCACAAAGAGAATCGACTCACTAGCTGTTGGCATTGATTATTCAACAAGGTGTGATTCATTATTAAATTGTTATTGATTACTTAAATGAGTTGTGTTTGGCCACTCATTTACTACTGGAGTTGTTTTGGGTTCACTTAGTGTTGGTGTGTGGTGCACATAATTTTCTTGTGAGTTCGAAATTGTTCGTGGGTTACAACTTTGCTTGGGCCACTTCTTCAGCAGTTCTTAGTGTTTATAAGAGCAACTTGTGGATGTATTGGTCCTAGATTTGTTGGTATTAACATCTAGCTGACGTCGTGGCTTCTTAGTCATTTGTCATGGCAACTCAAACATGATTTTTATTCGCACGCCGTGGCAATAGTAATCGTCGTCAGTCTGGCCGAAAAGGTCGAGTACACACTCAGCAGCACCCACAACAACACGTTGCCTTCCCTCATGGCAACTGGGTGTGGTGTCCTGCCCCATCGTCCCCGACTGCTCAGTCGGCCCCTATCCCCCGACACCAGGTTGGACACAGTCAGGACCCTCTCAGCCTACAATTACGTCAGGTATTCTTTGTCCAGGACCTTCTCAGCGTTCATAGGTTCTTGATGCCGCTGCGGGTTCGTCTCCCTCTGTTACTGCTCTGAGTTCGGAACTTGGTGGCATGACCCGTAATGCTCCGGATAAGATTTGGTACATGGACACTGGGGGTTCCCCTCATCTCACATCTCAGACAGGTACTCTATCCTCTGTCTCATCCAATTCTCCAATTTCTAATATGATGGTCGGTAATGGGATGAAAATTCTAGTGTGCGGTTTCGGTCAGCAGACTATTAGTACCCTAGCTCGTCTCCTACACCTCAAAAATGTCCTTCTTGCTCCAAACATCATTAAAAATCTTGTCCCTGTCCGTCAGTTCACCATTGATAATAATGTCTCTATCGAGTTTGACCCGACTGGTTTTTCTGTGAAGGACCTTCACTCGGGGACCCTTTTACTTCGGAGCAATAGTTCAGGGGACCTCTATCCTCTTATTTCCACCTCGTCCCCCTCTCAAGCCCAGTCTCTTGCCACTCTTCCAGCCCCAATGAGGCACAACCATCTCGGACATCCTGGTCACCGCGTCTTAGATCATCTTAGCTCTAGTCATTTCATTTCTTATACTAAAACTGAGCAGACCGGATTGAGCCATGCATGCCAACTCGGCAAACACGCCGGACTCCCTTTGCCCTTCGCAATCTTGTATTGTGGCTCCGTTTGACATTATTCATAGTTATATTTGGACCTCCCCTGTTGATAGCAAATCTAATTTCAAGTATTATCTTCTCTTACTTGATGATTACTCGCATTTTCTATGGTTTTTTCTTTTAAAAATCAAATCGGATGCTTTCACTCACTTCAAACAATTCCACACATATGTGCATACCCAGTTTTTCGTGACATCAAGAGTTTTCAATGCGACCTTCGGGGGGGGGGGTGGTGGGGATTCGATAAATCTGTGTTTCATGAGTTCGCCAAGTCCAGTGGCCTTGTTTTTCGATTTGCTTGTCTGCAAACGTCTCCTCAAAACGGCAAGGCCGAACGTATGATACGTCGCGTCAATGAGATATCTCGTACCCTTCTCTCTCAGGCCTCCATGTCTCCTCGCTTTTGGTTAAGTCTATTCTTACTGTTGTCTACCTGCACAGCATTCTCCCCACCAAAGCTCTCAACGGTAATATTCCTACCACCATTCTCTATCATCGTCTTCCCACATACGATCATCTTCGTACCTTTGGGTGTCTGTGTTACCCTAATTTGACTGATGTGTCTCCCCACAAGCTTGTCTCTCGGTCCACTCGATGTGTGTTTCTTTGTTACCCTTCGAATCGTGTTTATTGGTGTCTCGACATCTCTACTTGTCGCATTTACATCTCTCGTCATGTCATGTTTGATGAGCATGTCTTCCCGTTTGCCACATCGGGTTCCGTGTCACTTCCCGGTCATACTATCTCTGACCATGACGATGGTCTTCCTCCTATAGTATAGAGTCATTAGTGCATAAATGTTCTCCGTGATATTCATGAATTATTATTGGGAATGTGCAGATTGATTCGAACAAAACTACTAGCTGTACATCCAATATACAGGTGGTCAGATTCCTTAATCCAATGAACTTCCAGAAATTAGGCAAGTCTATTCAAGTACATCTAATATCAAATGTAGCCGTCATTACCCTAATTGTAAGTGAATTGTTTCAAAGTATGCAGAACAGATTTTTAATTGTATACTGAGGGGAGAGCACGAGGTCAAATCGAGGAAACAGACTCTTGCAAAAATGCAAGGTTGCGTACAATAGACCCCAAAGTCTGTCCGACCTTTCCCTGGACCTAGAGGGAGCTTCATGCATCGGACCACACTTATTAATGGATTCTTATTTCCGTTCATGGGAATGAAACCAGTTCTTATGAACGAAACCAGTTCTAAGAAGAAAACGTTCGCAGTTGAGATTTTCATCACTTGTTTAGTCCCTTCGTCAGAAAGGGGGTAAATCTTGTGTATTGTGACGTGCAGTCGGTTTTCCAGCATCCTTTTGGACATATAACTATTTATCTTTTAAGTTTAGAAGCACAAGAAACAACTTTCGTTCTTCCTAAAAATGTTTATTATTGGGAATTTTTCCAAACAATGTCGACACTTATAACCCTCCATGAATAAGTAGATATAAGAAATTTTTAAAACCCCACAAATCGGCACTACGTATAACTAAGATCAGATAATTCAATATTCTTCAGAGAACTATAGAATAATGTTTATTATGCCTGTGCCTAACGCAAATATAGCTTTATTTCTTCATTAGCATTTAAAGGATCAAGATTTGGCCTTTTTTCGAGCTCAAGAAAGTGAGATCTAATTTTCTTTTATGAAAGCGATGTACCATATTCCTTTTTCTATGTAGAGTATATCAGAGAGTTCCTGCTGTTATCACATAAGGAAAGATAGTTATTCTTTATGGAAAGATCTAATAGTTTTATTTCTTCACACAAGGAGTGATCGTTGTGATGTTTGGACCCTAGTGACGTTTGTAGCTTTTCTGTCTACAGCTTCATACTGACACTTTGCTTCAAGCAGAAAATCTTACCGAAATTCTCATAATGTGGGGCAAACATTTAATCAGAGAAAAAAGGACAAGGAATAGGAAGAGGAAGAGGAAATCTATGCCTAGACCAGAAAACGGAGCAAGTGTTCTTTTCTGATATACAAACTAATATCCTAGATGAGAATAAGAAGGAAAGAAGAAACAAACCTCCAGCAGCTGTCAATCATAGAGGCCCATTCTGGATCTAGATCTTTGGGGATCTCCAATCGTTGGTCCATGAAAGCTACAACTCCAATCACCTGCATTGGGTTGAGAGCATCCCAAGGAACTTTCCCAGTAGCTAGCTCCCATAATATCACACCAAAGCTATATATATCAGACCTGTAATATTCCCAAACCAAAACTGACATTAATAAGAACATGCAATCATGTAAGCATGCTATTTGAAATAAACAGTTAAGCCGTTAAGTACACGTACTTCTCATCTGAGGGTTCATTACGCATAACCTCTGGAGCCATCCATTGCGGCTAGGTAACAAGAATGCCACAAATACCAATCAGCCCGGAATGCATAACAGCATTAAACTAACAAATACCAATAAAAATGAGTTGTCAGGAGCTTAGTTAGCATACTGTTCCTTTCCCATTCTTTGTCTTGAGAAACGTATGATGCTTGAGACGTGACAAACCGAAGTCACCAACCTGTTGAATTTATAACAAACAATTACATAACTACAATAAAAACATTTAGAAGGTGAAAAGCATTCTAAACTACAGACGAGAAAGGAAAATAAAGCAACATAGAAGAGAAGTTAAAATATCTACCTTCACAGTCCAGTTCTTGTCAACAAGAAGGTTTGACGACTTTAAATCACGATGAACAATAGGAGGGTTGTAATGATGAAGATAATTCATACCTTGGGCCTATAAAAGGGAAAGCGAGGTTATATAAAAACACATAAACGAACAATATAACAATATAAGAACCCACTCAGACCAAAAGATGGCTCTACTAAACAAACACAACAAAGAGATAGTTGGCAGTAGTGAACATTCCCATAACAAATTGCACCAACAGATACTCACAATATCCAATGCAACGAGAGTACGCCGCCTCCAATCCAATTTAGATCCATTTCTTTGTATTAACCGAAACAAGCTCCCACTACCCAAAAGAAATAACAACTATAAGCACGTAAATGGCAAGTAGAATCTGTTCTGAAAGAGTTCAAAGAAAGCAAACATGAAACACATAGCAAACATGAAACACATAGGAAACATGGTATTTGAAGTGTATGAAATACACAAGTTTCTCAAGATGGACGTAAGGAATGAACCATGGAAGGAATTCTGTTACAATACAGAGATGCTGAGGTGAGGACACTGCACCCATGAAGAGTAGCAAGTTCGGATGTCTAAGTCTCTTCATGAGAGATACCTTCATAAACAAAGCAAAAAATAAAGATAAACAAATCAGATCTCAGCAAACATATATTACCACCTACGTACACTGTTACAACTCATTGTTTTATGTAAGTAGTCTAATCACATATTGTGTGATAACAATATCACTATAGTTCCTCCCTCTCTGCACCGTAAACTAAATTTTGTTCCAACATAACCAGCACAACCGCGACGTAAAAGATAATAGAACTGCATTACGTAACTTTAACTTTAAACAGAATTTTCTTAAGAATTACTTTGAAACAAAATTAGCTTGTTAAGAACTTCCCACAATCAAAGAAATGAAGACAACAACGACCATTACCAAATGCCAATAGTTTGGTCATACGGATGAATTCAACGTTGAGATCTTCAGGGTATGTACGTCCAATATATTAGTTAATACAATATGAATTGTCCATACTTTCACAAGTATATCTAGAGAAACAATTAAAAGAAGATAGTGAAACAGAGAAGCAGGACTGGTGAAATAGAATTGAGAATGATGTCCAGTGGCCAATTCTCAGTTCAGTGCTAATGTGTTATTTTGTCAGAAAACAACCCTCTTTCTACTTAGTCACCTATATACAGTATAATTTCCAATACTGCTTGCTGAATTAAGAAGGGATTACAAATCTCCACTCTTATAACCCATGATAGTGCTATGTGTTCTTAAAGAAGATGAACTACAATGTTCTGCATGATACTTTTACTATACATCATTAACTGAGAATGGAAGGAACTTGTATTCTTTCGAAAAGAAAAGTGGAACTTGTTTCATGAACTGATTTTCAAAGTGAAAAATGGAAGGAAGGTTTTAAAGACATTCATTGTCTTCTGTGCTGCAATGATTGTTGGACGAAGCATCGGTTCAGCCTTGCAATGATTGTTTTCTGTGCTGACTTTCATTCCTCTCTCACAAACAAATGTGCACTATAAACACCAATGGCATAGATGCATGAGATGTTTTTATATAGTTAGGGTAAAAGACACTTTCCACCCTTATAATATGGATAAAATACACTTTGCACCCCTGACGTTTGAATAATTCCACTTTGCACCCTCGTAACTAACAGACCCTCACGGTCGTGTCCAAAAGACAACTTTACCCATCAAAATGTAACAAAATTACACACTATATAAGTACACCATTTATTTACCCCAATTTCACTTCCCCATCTTGCGTCTTCTCCTTCCTCTCCTTCTCATATTCTCTCTAACCCTAGCCACCAATACTCCAACCCTCTCCTCCTCACAGCCTTCCTCTCCACCTATCTCTCTTTCTCCCGTCGTCTCTCTTCCCCTCCTGTGTCATTCTCCTTTCCTCTCTTTTCGTTCGAGTTGGGTCGTGCTGGTGGGTTGTTGGCGACGGCGGCGACGGTGGATAGTTGCAGATCTGGCCGAAGGATGCAATCAACTAATCAAGTCCTGGTGGGTTGTTCTCAAATCGAACAACCAATTATGTCCCTCATCACCACCTGCTATATCACTGTATGTCTCCTTTATCATCTTCTTCTTCCAACAAGCGATTCCTCCAAGAGCAGACACTTCACGAGCCCCATCCTCTCTCTATCTGTGTTCTTCTTGGCCACCAAACCCAGCCACCGTGAGGAGTTCTTCGCTTTGCCAGACACAGCTACACAGGTTCAGTGTTTCAATTGGAAGGTTCAGGTCCGATTAATTCTGGGTGTTAGCTTTGTTTTATTCGTTGGTTGGTTCAGCTCGGATTGATTCTGGGCTTCGGTTAGGGCTGGGTGTTCGAGCTCGTGAAATTGAGAGAGAAAACAGAGGGTCTGGGGATTTTTGGAGGTTCGTTGTTGGTGTTGGAGGAAAGGCCGATTGTGGATGGGTCTGAGTTCAACAATACAGAGCCAATTTTTGACCCAAATACTAACCGTCTTCTACAAGCATATCCTTTATAGAACCCAGGATTGTTTTATCACTTCCGTTGGTGGGTCTCTGAGGAAGTGAACCAGTTGGGTTCATGAGAGGTAGATTGAGAAATTATGATTAAACTTATGATTCTTTACCTCCTCACGGTTGCTCTTTGTTTCTGAATAGCAATCGAACAAATTGGAGCCATTTAATTCCGGATCTTATGGGCTTCGGCTTCTTTGACATGTTTCTTGTTTGTGGATAGATCCCAATATGTTGGTGTTGATGATGATAGAGATGATTGATGAACACCAAGAACATATTGATCAACACCAATAACATGAAAAAAAAAAAAAAACATCAAAATTTTGATAGTAACAAACAGGGGCAAAATTGTAATAAAAATGTATAAAAATAGTTTTATGAACGGAAAATGACAGAAGGGAGCTAAGTGTCCACAGAATATTCCGTTACAGGAGTGTATAGTGGAATTGTTCAAACGTCAGGGGAGCAAAGTGTATTTTTACCAAAAGATAGGGGTGGAAAGTATCTTTTACCCTTTTATATAACAAGACAACTCATAGACCAATATAATATGCAATTATGCATATTATTACAGGAACCTGTTGAAAAGTAAAAATATTCAAAACTGGGTCCTCGTGGAGTTACCATCAATTGTTAGTGAATAGTTTGCCAGCAAGAAATGGACGTAGTCTCCAACAAAAAAACAAAACAAAGTTGCACTAAGTGCATGTTTGGCATCCCTGTTTTTAATCAAATTTGATTAAAAACAGGGTTGTTTTTTTAAACCCATTTGGTAGAACTGTTTTTTTGTCTGTTTAAAAACAAAAATATGCTGAAAAACAGCTGTTTAAAGAAACAGCAAATGTGGTGTTTTTTTGTGTTTTTTTTCATACTATTGGTGTTGAAAGACATTTCAACTATGATTTGATGCAACAAATATAAAATATATGTCGGTATTGTACGTAAAAATGACATTTAAGCAAATTAACATTGAAATTTAGTAATGTTGCCAAACATGTTTTTAATTTTAAGCACTGTTTATAAACGGATACCAAACAGTTTTTTGATTATGTTTTTAAACGTGTTTTTTCGGTACGTTTTTTTTCCACTGTTTTTCTTGTTTTTAAACTGATACCAAACAAGCTCTAAGCTGGTCTCATTTGCAGCCAAAAACATAGATGAATATTTGAACCTTCCAAAGCCACCATCTGAGTGAAACCAATTTATTTTGAAATTGAGGTATCAAATGCCTCCACTTTCTATCTTAAAACTGACAGCGCACAAACTATAGTAGAAATTTATTTTTTCTGAAGTCCTTAAATATTGATAACTCAAAGACATCTGACAAATAATCAACTCCCTAAATGCATACCTCTTACTACTCTGTCCCAGCTCTTGCCCATCATTGGGAATATTTGACTCGTATATGGGTCACTTTGACCGGGTGATTTCGATGGCAAAATAATGCGATTTTTCGATAATTTTTTCACGGTGTTATAGAGCAACTTATACTCTACAACACCATGAAAAAATTATCAAAAAATTAAATTACTTTGCTATCCAAATCACCGAGTCAAAGTGACCCAGTGAATAGTGGTAAAAGTCAAAATGATGGGGAAGAGCTAGGACAGAGGTAGTACCATTGACCTTGTGTCGAATGTTCAGAGAGTGGTCTTAACTCTAAAGCCCCGCCCCCCCCCCCCCCCCCCCCCCCCCCCTAGTCATAGCTGTGGGGTTTAGTTATGGGATTATTTAAGATGCTTTCACTTGATCACAAAAAGATACATACCTCTTGGGTAAAGGAAAGCATCACTTCATCTGAAAAACCCCGCTTGGAGAAAGCCTTAACAGCAACATCCTGCAATATTTTTTTTCTCAGAATAGTAATGAAAAGAAGTGGAGACATTTTCAAAGTACCAATTATGAAGGTCAAGACTCGATGACAATTAAATATTCATTCCTTGTCGTCTAAGTTATTTCTAGACTGTTTTGTTATGTTTCTTCCTCCAGGGCCTCTAGTGAAACTTGAAGGTGATTGAATGACCATTAGGGATGTTAGTGTTGGTTTATGCCCTAGAGGCAATCTAGAGATTGATTGATATGTTATCGTGAAATTTACATGAAATTATATACTGTTATTTTCATGGTATTATTTTGACATATTAAAGTCCTTAGCAAATTGGTTCATATTCTGAAATTTCCCTAATCAAGTAATGCTGTTAATTAGGACTATGATAGTGCATCAAGAGTTGTATGTCTATCACATGGGTACGTATACGGAGTATTGACATAGTGGATTGACCCCTATGAGAGCACTACATGGGTTGTTATGTGAGTGTCACAAGTAATTCTTATAGTGACAATTGTGTTGTAGTCCTTTGACTTGAAATTGCTACATTCCCTAAATGTGAGTGACATGTTCTAATACCGGCACACTGAAACAATGTGATCATAAAGTAGGTACTTGGACTTTTTATGAATCATGTTGAGCGGTGTGAGTGATGTAGATATGATTTGTCCCTCCCACATAAAATGAGTTGATATCCACGGCCACTCAATGAGACTTAGAAAATGCATAACCATCCTCAAATGAAGTGATATGAGATATTTATGTCATTTGTTTATCTAAGTCCACTCAGGGAATAGAGAAACTATAGATTTGACATAGAAGGGTGACACTAAGATTCGTCAATTCACTAGCATTCCTATAACATTGACACATCTATAGCTAGATGCCACTAAATGTTTGTGATTATCAAATATGATATACATATTTCTGCCAACATACCTACAGATCACACAGAAAAGTGGATCAAACAAGATCTAACTTGGTCAGTAGCACGACTAATGTGCAAAATGGGTTAGTGACTTATGTGAAAGTCAAAACCTAAGTGTTAGGGATAAAGAAGGGATCTAAAAATCGGCCCGTAACGTATCGGCCGATATGTAACGTATAGGTGACCTCCGCTACCAATACACCTGATACGTGCACTGTGAATGTCAATCACACTCGTATCAGATGATTAGCACCGTTATGGTGAAAAACAGCCGGTTTTAACTTCCCACCGTTGCGATTAATAAAATGGAGTCCGGAGAGAACTAGGAGAAGGGCAGTAGATTTGAGAATCGAAGTATTGCATAAGCAATATAATTAGATGGGAGAAGAAGAGTACCGGGTTCTATAAGATTGCAGCAGAAGAATCAGTAAGCCCTAATTGCTACCTCGAAGAAAAAACCTGAATCCTCGATCTGAGATAATCCCCGATAAGTTCTAAAGAAAAATCTTCAAATCAGCCTCTCATGCCCCTAAAGTGGAAAAAGAAGAGGGTCTGAGATTGAGAGAGAGAGAGAGAGAGAGAGAGAGAGAGAGAGAGAGAGAGAGAGAGAGAGAGAGAGAGAGAGAGAGAGAGAGAGAGAGAAGAGATTTCTCCAACGTTTGTTTGGATCTTTTAACGATTTTTAAAGATCCATGCATTCAGTTTTGGACTCCCGTTACAGTGTGTCCAATAGGGCCAGATTCCGGTACAATAATTTGATTATTGTATATCCACTCTATTAATATTGCTTATGTTATAATTTGATTCTCGAGTCTACAACCCTCTCATATTTTTCTCTTCCTGCTCCATTTTTTTTATTGTGTAAGGGCAACGGTGCGAACCAGCAGTTTTTTTCACAATAACGGTGTCAATTGGACAATATGGGAGTGATTGGCATTCATAGTGAACATAGCGAAGGGCACCTATACGTTACATATCAGTCGATACTTTACGGGTTCCTTTTTAAAACCCTGGAGGAGAGTTGCAGTAACAGGTCAATGATTGATAAAAGCTCCAAACTACCACTCCGTTCCCTCTCTTCCTACCCCTTTCTATTTTCGTCCGTTCCCTCTCTTGCTACCCCTTTCCTCTTTTGGCATGATTAATGATGGCCAATTACATATTTACCCTCACAATTAATACCCACATTTTATTTCAACATACCCACCTAAACCTTTTTTTTTCTCCCAGATCTAATTATCACCACATATACTAGATAAGATATTTTAGACAAGTTAGAGAGAGAGGCAGACGGATGGGGTGAACAAGAGAGAGAGAGAGGGGAGGGGGGGAGAAGAACGGGAGGAGAAGAAGAAGGGGAAACCAAGGGCGGAGAGCGGCCGCTGCCTCGTCGCCGCCATCAAGGGAGGCGGAGAACGCCGGCAAACCAAGGGCGGCGAGGACGACGGTGGTCTTTGAAGAGAACGACGGTGGCTTTGACGAGAACAACGGTGGTTGACGAGGACGAAGAACACCCTCAGTACGGTGATCAGGTATGCGGTTTTCTCTTCTTCTTCTTCTTCTTTTTTCTGTTTTGACAACCGACCGTGTAAATCTACAGTTTTTGACTCCAGATCTATTTTTTTCGCAGATATTGGCGGCGTCGTATTGGCGGCGTGGTGGTGGTGAAAGATCTTGGCAGTGGCAGTAATATTATTGTTTGGATTGTATTCAGAACCATTCTTCTTCTTCTTCTCAAAAGTCAGAACCATTCTTCTTCTTCTTCTCTTCTTTCTCTGATTTTTTTTTTTGAATCTGTAACTATTTTAAATGAATCCGTAATATTATTGTTTGGATCTATTAGATCTGTAAATTTATTTTTTTGTTCGTAGTGGTGATTGACTGGTGGTGGTGGTGGTGGTGGTGGTGGAGGATGAGGAGGAGGAAGGCTGGTGGTTGTGATGGTAGTGTTCTGGTTGTTCTTGACATATCAGGGTTAAAGGAGAGAGAGAGTGAGGACATTAGAGGGAATAAAAAGTAGGAAAGGGGCAAAATAGTAAAAGACTCATTTTTCTTAATTTCCGTGCCCTCTCCAAGGGGTAGGAAGAGAGGGAACGGAGTGGTAAGGCATAGTTGGTAACTTAATTAAGTTTTTCAAGGTTCCAGCAGAAGGAAAAAAAGTAATCATCTTCATTGCATCATTGGTGTATTACAAGCTCATTTGGATGGTCTCCTGATGCCGGTAGTGAAAGAACCACCTTATTGGCTGTTGACTGGCCTTACAACACTGAACCACTGACATGACATATTGGTGGAAACACGCAAGCAGTTTTGCCCGCAGATAATAGCAGTCAATCTCAGCAGCTGACTAGGTAGGACTAAGGAGACAGGGTGAACTTTGGTAAAGCAAAAGAGTAAGTCCAAATCATAGGATAAAGCCAAATCAAAAAGTGTACAGAAAATAATATACTTGTTGCACATACTAGTCTATGCATTTGTAATAGTATCATTGGAGGAACCTGGTAGAATAACTTCAAATGTGACTTTTAACAACAAAACTCATTTCACTTTCTACATACTGACTTCGTTAAAAGTACAAATATCAAGACTTAAAAATTCATAAGGCCTGTCACATTTTATATCTCTCCAGCCTAATCTAGGTTCTCGAATCAATTTAATGTAACTTTCCAGTAATATACTTGGAAAAATGTTAATCCAATGCAAGATCAAGTGAGCAGCAGCAAACTTACCGATCCTAACCACATAGCATGATATACGATTCCACAAGAACCTGCACAAAACATTTGGACAACCAGAAGAGAGTCAGTCACACATGTCCCCCCAATCAACTATATAATAATAACGACAACGACAACGACAACAATAATGAAATAATAATAATCTAGGGAAAAAAAGATGAAAAAAAAAAGCAATAGAAAGAATACATCTATCTATATATCATTTAGAAGCAACTGTGTTTTAATTGAAAATCATTAATCACAAATCTGGATTTTATTTAATAAGCATGTGACCTCATATTTAAAACATACACATTGTCATATTACTTCATAACGAGCATTACCTATATATATACTTTTGGATTTTTTTTTCATAATGGAGAACTCGCAGCCACTACCCTTCGGGTGCGCACTGGGTATATCCCCATTCTAGTGCAATAGCCTGCAAACCACACCAGAGAGGTAAACCAGCCCAAGAAACCCGGATTGACAGGCTCGCAGTTGAGAAGGCTAAAAGGCAACCCTTAGGTTACCCACAAGGTTCAAACTCAAGACCTCTAGGAAAACACCCAAAGACTTAAGCAAGCAAGCCTGACCAACTCAACTACACCCAGAATAGTATTACATAGTGGACAATAATTGGAGACTTTTCAAAGAGCATAGAATGAAAAAATCAGTATCATGTTTAAGTCATACTTGATACTCATACAAATTCTAATCATTCGACTTGCAAAAAGACTACGATGGCTTTTGGCAACTAACGTTGCACATAAGGACCACAGCAATTACACAGATTTGGGTAGACTATGAGAAACCATATATCATAATCCATCTATATAGCAATTAGGACGGTGTGGTTATCGAGATTTTGACATGTTTTTTGGACCATAAGATTGAATTGATCTCATCCATTAAACTCACTCTATTATGGATAATTTTTGAAATTTTTTTGGAGGAAAAAGTTGAAGGAATGTTTTAGAAATCATCATTTGGCATTGCACATGTTTCCGTGAATTTGTGGCCACTTAAGAATTGAATATAAAACATTGCTAAATCATTCATCGATCTCACGCAAGATTTTAAATTTAAGAACTACTCTCTCTCTCTCTCACACACACAGACACACACACACACACAAACATTCTTTTATTGCAATATTCACTATTATGTTTTTATATTATCTTCTTGCTCTCTCTCAGCAATTTTAGCATTTTTCCTTCACACATAAATTGTTTTACGTGTCTCATGAGAATATGTTGATATTAAAATGAATGAAATTGTGTTTCAAGGTTCAGGAACTAGTCATTCTCAGTAATGTATGTAGCCAGGGGCGGATGTACACTAGGGCAAGGGGTGGCAATTGCCACCCCTGACTTTTCAAAAACTCCACTAACACCCCTCATATTATTGTTAAGTGGTATTAATACCCTTACAAAAGTACAAAAATGCCTCGGCTGGAATTAAAATTTCCCACTATTACCCTATCAAAACCTATAAAAAATAATGTTTTTTTAATAAGGTAAGCGGTGTTTAATTGTCCCCGGCTAATTCAATTTTCTGGCTCCGCCACTGTATGTAGCATGTAAATAAAAATGCAATTGTGCTATTTCAACATTTATGTTCAAACATAATATCACTCCATACAAATAAGTACACTCCATTTCACATAGAAAAGGGCAATTGTTGATTTCCGATCCAAAATTAAAAAAATAAATAAATGAAAAAAGAAAAAGAACATGAAGTAAAGTTGAAAGTTTTGTGGCAAATTTGGGCATTTTGTCATAGCCTACATTACCAGTGAAGAACAAAACTTAAATTTAAACTGTTGAATCATCTTTACAAAAAGGTAAACGTAAAAAAATATAAAACAAAATGAAATAATAACAAAAACATAACAAGTTAACCCTGTCCCTCTAGCATAAAGCACATGCAAGATGTAATCATCTCCCAAGCTTCTTTAGTGCGACATGTAGCCAACGTGTCCGAACATGTCCTAAAACTACTAACACTAAGTCGGTGTCTCTCGTGTCTATAAAATTGCTTACTTCGCATGACACTAAATGATACGGGCACGTGTATAATAGTAGACATGGTAGTACGGCGAAGTGGGAGGGATCGTCGTGAGCCAGGATATCTCAAAGACTATGAGAAAAAGTAGTTCGTTATTTATTATTTTAGGAGTTTATTCTCTTCTCAAAAAAAAGTTAAGGAGTTTATTTTATTAGTTGATTACTTGGGGAGCTCAAGTGATATTCATTAAGTAGTCAGGGGGGTTAGGGGTAATTAGCAGTCAGACTAGAACTATTTATATGTTGCTTTGGTTCAGTTTTTATTTATCGAATAAGTGAATTGCTGAATTGCCTTTGTGCGGTCAAACCCCAGATTATGGAGAGTGCAAGCCTCTATATTGCTGCAAAGGAGACCGTAGCGTGTACAATAGCTACAATCTGATATACTAGCCGGTTTGGCGGTACACCACACCATAAGTAAAATGCACGCTGAAAAATGCATATCTGAACAGAAACCTTGTTGGAGCACATGATGGACATAGCCCTAACAGTATCAAGACCATACATCTAGTTAAACAAATAAAAATACCTTGGCCAATTTGCTGCCCCAGAGTTAGATCCTCCCACGATATTTCGTGATCCAAGCTGTCAGAGCCAGTACCCACTTTACTACCAACACTGAGACTAGTGGAACTACCAGAGCTGTTAGCATTGATTAAGGACGACCATAACCCTGAACCTGAACCTGACTGTGAAGCATCGCCGTTGTTAGGACAACTACTGGCACACACTTGGCTTCCTGGCTTTGAATCATTGTGAGTGGGGAGCCAGGCAAAAGAAGTGGTTGTCTTCACCTCCACTCCTGCGTGCTCACTCCCTTTCCATGATGACCATGATAATCCTTTCTTAGGGATACATGACTCTGCCTTTGAGGCAATGATTTTGTGGATTCCATGTTTTCTTTCAGTGACCTCAACAGAATACATTGATGGTCTCCTCAGGTACTCAACATCTGCGTCCTCAGAAAAAACTCCAACGGGAGACAACGGTAGAACATATTTAGTTTCTGAAATTTTCTGGAGAGAACTTCCTCTTATTTTTCTTATTTCATGGCTGGAATAGGACCAGCAATTTATACAGCTTTAGTACAAACATGAATGGAAAACAAATTAAAGAAATCCCTGATTATAAGGGAGGAGATAATTCCTCAATTAAATAAGAGGAAAAAGGTAATGAAATAATCAACCTTCCTAATTTTATCACAGCTGTAAATAGCTATCTTTGACTGTGATTTCTACACTCCCCCTCAGCTGGGTTGTAAATATCCATCATACCCAGCTTGGACCTTAAATCTTCAAAACTTTGCCTAGGAAGGGCCTTGGTAAGGATGTCGGCTGTTTGGACCTTAGTTGGGGTGTAAACCACTGATAAAATTCCTTCTTCAATTTTCTCCTTTATAAAGTGGCGATCAACTTCCACATGTTTTGTTCGGTCATGATGGACAGGGTTTTTGGCAATGCTTATGGCTGCTTGGTTGTCACAAAACACCTTCATAGGTTCTCCTAATTTTATTTGCAGCTCTTTCAACAATCTTCTTAACCATAATCCTTCGCATATTCCTTGTGCCATGGCTCTAAACTCTGCTTCTGCACTGCTTCTTGCTACTACAGATTGCTTCTTACTACGCCACGTAACCAAGTTTCCCCATACATAAGTGCAATATCCTGAAGTTGATCTTCGATCGGTTACCGACCCTGCCCAGTCAGCGTCAGTGAATATCTCCACATTTCTTTTAAGCTCTTTCCTGAAAAATAATCCTCTTCCTGGAGTCATTTTCAGGTATCTCAAAATTCGATAAACACCTTCCATGTGTTCCTCGGTAGGATTATTCATGAATTGACTGACGACGCTAACGGAGAAGCTTATGTCAGGTCTTGTATGAGAAAGATATATGAGCTTTCCTACGAGTCTTTGATATCTTCCTTTGTCAACTGGGGCGCTTCCCTCTGCACTTCCTAATTTGGTAGTGTAGTACATGGGTGTATCGGCTGGCTTAGAACCAAGCATCCCGGTTTATTTCAACAAATCAAGAACATACTTCCGCTGGGAGACTACAATGCCCTTACTTGATCGAGCAATTTCCATTCCAAGAAAGTATTTGAGGTTTCCCAAATCTTTAATCTCAAATTCTTGAGCTAGGAACTTCTTGAGCTTACTTATCTCCTCCTCATCATCTCCAGTTAAGATTATATCATCTACATAGACGATTATGATGGCTAATGCTCCTGCAAGCGACTGTTTTACGAACAAAGTATGATCAGATTGACATTGCAAGTAACCAACCTTTTTCACTACCTTGGTAAAACGTTCGAACCATGCTCGGGGAGACTGTTTGAGCCCATAAAGAGATTTTCTAAGTCTGCATACTTTGTCAATAGTGGCACGAGTCTCCAATCCAGGCGGAATCTTCATATATACTTCGTCTTCTAGGTCACCATTGAGAAAAGCATTCTTGATGTCTAGTTGATGAAGACACCAATCAAGATTTACTGCCAAGGATAATAGAACTCTTATTGTGTTCAACTTTGCAACAGGTGCAAAAGTCTCTTGATAGTCAATTCCATAGGATTGAGTGAAGCCCTTTGCAACCAATCTTGCCTTGAACCGGTCAATAGTTCCATCAGCTTTGTACTTGACTGTAAATATCCATTTGCACCCAACTGGATTCTTCCCTTCAGGTAAGTCAGAGAGTTCCCATGTGCCATTCTTTTCTAGAGCATTAATTTCATCTTCAATTGCTGCTCTCCAGTGAGGTACCTGCATTGCTTCGTGGATGTTGTTTGGAATTTGAATGCCTGTGAGGTTGGCAGTAAATGCACGATAACTCGGCCACAAACTTTTATAGGAGATAAAACTACCAATCGGATGGATTGTGCACGACCTAACTCCTTTCCTCTTTGCAATAGGTAAATCAAGTTCATTACTCTCTAACTCATTAGACTGAGGCTCAAATAGGTCATCCGAAGTGTTACCTGAGTGTGTTTCCTTCGAATTTGGATTCAGTTCTTCCTCATGGACTGACTTGTACTGCATTTGACCCTCTATATCCTCTTGCCTTTTCTTCTTCCTGGAATAGACAATTACCTCCTTGTTTGCAACAATTTCAGATTGAGTTGGTTGGGAAATGAGAGGAACAATTTCAGATTGAGTTGGTTGGGAAATGAGAGGAGTACTAGGTGCAGACTCAGTAGAATCATGGTTTGCACGGAGAAGCCCGGGTTCGGTCATATCTTTTGGTCTCTCGACTGTAGGCTCAATGGGAAGTTCTGTAGAAAAAGGATTTGTTTCCCAAGAGTGGTATTCATGAATTCTCCTCTCCCCCTGAATATCATTTTTGGGGTAATAAGGCTGATTCTCAAAAAATGTTACGTCCATTGTGTTGTAAAACTTTTTAGTGGTAGGACAGTAACATTTGTAGCCTTTTTTATTCGAGGAGTATCCTAGAAATAGACACTTGATGGCTCTTGGATCGAGTTTGGTTTGGTTGGTTTGCTTATTGTGGACAAAGGCTACACATCCAAATACTTTTGGTGGAAGAATAGAAATCAACCGAGAGTCGGGATATGAGTGAAGTAAGACTTGGCAAGGAGTTTGAAAATCTAAAACACGAGAGGGCATCCTATTTATGAGATAGGTTGCAGTGAGTACAGCTTCCCCCCAATAGGATTTAGGAACATTGGTCGAGAACATGAGAGATCTTGCAACCTCCAATAAATGTCTATTTTTTCGTTCAGCAACTCCATTTTGTTGTGGGGTATCAACACATGAACTTTGATGGACAATTCCTTCCTTTAACAAGAAATCACCGAGAAGAGAATTAAAGTACTCCCTCGCATTGTCGGTTCTCAAGACTTGTATCTTGACATGGAATTGAGTTTGGATCATGTTGTGGAAGTTCTTAAAAAATTGACCAACTTCAGATTTATCTTTCATCAAGAATATCCAAGAAGTTCTGGTATGGTCGTCAATGAAAGAGACAGACCACCTACTTCCAGTGATGTTTCTAATTCTAGATGGTCCCCAAACATCACTGTGTATCATAGCAAAAGGATGAGATGATTTGTAAGGCTGAAGTGGGTATGAATTGTGAACATGTTTGGATAGCTGACATATTTCACATTGAAATTTCTTCACACCTTTATTGAATAATGAAGGAAAGAGTTTTCTAAGATACATGAAATTAGGATGACCTAAACGATAGTGCCATAACATAACACTATTCTCCTTATTTGGAACAGAAGCAGAATAAGACAACTTTTCACCGATTATTGCTTGTGGTGGTCTCTCGGGATCACGAGTAGCACGGAGGATATAGAGACCCGAATGCGTATCAGCATTGCCAATCATCTTCCCCGAATCCAAATCCTGAAAAAAGCAGTAATTTGAGAAAAACGTAGTAACACACTTCCTATCACGGGTGAGTTTACTGATAGAGAGTAAATTGCAGTCTAATTTTGGGACAAGCAGAACAGATTCCAGAGTTAGATCCTTAGAAATAACAACTGATCCCATGCCAACCACTTGCGACAAAGAACCATCTGCGATACGAACAGTGTAATTTCCAGGACAAGGAGTATAATCATGAAACATTGCAACATTTCCAGTCATGTGGTCTGAAGCTCCTGAGTCAATAATCCAATAATTACCCCGTTCTTTTGCTACATTAAACGCAGTAAAATTACCTTTTTGTGCCAAAGATCTGGATCCTGACGCAGAATTGGTAGTGGAGGGTGACGGACCTTGTGTGGATTGAGCAATGATTTTCTGCAGCAACTCCAGTTGCTCCTTGTTGAATGGACTAGGTCCAACCTCTGTTAGTTTACCCTCACTAGAAACATGATGGCCACGGCTTTCTCTTGGTTTCCAGTCCGTTGGTTTGCCATGAATCTTCCAACATATCTCCTTAGTGTGACCTGGTCGTTTGCAGTGATCGCACCATGGTCTTCCCCCTTTCTTATGACGATTTCCACTAAACGAGGGAGATTGGAGACCTGTGGCAAGGGCAGAACCTTCGACAATATGTTGGTTGCTTTGCGATCCCAACATAACCTTCTTTCTGCTCTCTTCACGGCGAACTCCTGAAACCACTTCTCGGATGTTAGGTGTTGGTTTGGTACCCAGAATTCTGCCTCTAACTTCATCAAGGCTTTGATTCAATCCCAATAAGAATTTGTAAATCCGCTTCTTTTCCACAATCTTCTTGTAAGTTGCAGCATCAGTACTACACTCCCACTTATAGGTTTCAAATAGATCTAACCGCTGCCAATAGCGGTTGAGAAGACTGTAGTACTGTGTGACTGATAAATCGCCTTGACGTAGATCATGAATAATTCCTTCTATCTCAAAGGATTCTGCAGTGTCTTCTTTATCCGAGTATGTCTCCTTAACTGCATCCCATATTTCTTTAGCAGTTTCAGAGAGTATGAAATCCTCTCCAACATCGTTATTCATGGAATTGATTAACCATGACATAACCATGCTGTTTTCAATCTTCCATTTCTTGAACGTAGGATCATCTTCACCTGGTTGAGTTGCTGAACCAGTTAGGTAATCATCCTTTCCACGACCTCTCACGAACATCATCACTGAATGAGACCATTGGATGTAGTTTTGCCCATTCAGTTTGTGTCCTGTAATGGTAGGAGTCGAGCCATCTGATCCACCATTGTTGTTGTTTGAATCGGTCACCCTTTGACCAAGAGTGACAGCAGAGGTATTTGATTCATCCTTTTCAATCGCCATTCCGTATTTTGTCATGACAAATCGAAAGAAGATTGAAAGGAGCGGAGATGTGAGAATGGGATGATTCTTGGCAGGAAAAGCCAAGATCTATTTTAGATACAGAGAAAGTATTGTTGCTCTGATACCATGAAATTTTCTGGAGAGAACTTCCTCTTATTTTTCTTATTTCATGGCTGGAATAGGACCAGCAATTTATACAGCTTTAGTACAAACATGAATGGAAAACAAATTAAAGAAATCCCTGATTATAAGGGAGGAGATAATTCCTCAATTAAATAAGAGAAAAAAGGTAATAAAATAATCAACCTTCCTAATTTTATCATAGCTGTAAATAGCTATCTTTGACTGTGATTTCTACAGTTTCACTTGATTTAGAATCCTTCGTACTATCAGAAGAAGATACATTTGAGATTCTATAAACAGGACAATCTCTACTTTGAGCATCATCCATGACCTTCTCGCATTTCCTTAATTTTGACTTTATCTTGTTGCCTAGCTCGGACGCCTGTTTTGATGGAAATTTTCCCCAGTCAAGTGGCAGGCACAAACATTACTAAAGCCTAAAAACTTGAAAATTCTATAGAGTATACCAAAGTAAATATTCTCGACGAAGTTGCTACATGCGGAGGTTGCTGAGGGTCACGACCAAGGTTGGTTGGAGCAGAATCCGTTCTAGAACGGGCAATTGTTGAATCTGTCCCAGAGTCCTTGGCAGTAGCCTTAATTGCATTCCTTGCACATCCGAATTGAGTCAGATCACAGCATATACATAAAACCCCAACCAGAGTGCCAATATCATCATAGAGTGGACTGATGGTGGCAAGCAGTAGAATCATCCCACCGTTTTTATGCTTAACAGGGAATTGCCCAGTCCAAGTCTCTCCCTTCCCCACGCGACTTACTATTGCAGCACCTGCATCATGGTCTTGAACATCTACCATGAGGTCAAACACTTGGCGACCTAGAGCTTCTGCGGCCGAATGGCCATAAAGGAGTTCTGCAGCCCGATTCCTGCTTATCGAATTTACATCCCACCAAAATTAGCATATCTGGAAGTTCCATGCCAGATACCAAACCCGAGAAATTGCCAATTCAATTAAAAAAAGAGGGTCACCCTTTAATTTATTTATTTTTAGGATACTTCACCCTTTAATTTCACCTCTTATGTATCAAGATATGATCGTTGGTAACCATTTATTTTATGATCTTTCTATATGATCACCAATCAAAAACATCCACGTACAAGCTGAAGTTAAAGGGTGAAGAAAAAAAGGGTGACCATTAGCATTTCCCTTAAAAGAAACATAAAACTACCAGATTAAGCAGTCAGGGTGAGTTTAATCAAAATCTTATAACTGCAGATCCAGGACTGTAGAAGAAAAACCCCATAAAAAAAAAGCCAAATTGATAAAAGAAAACCCATCAAAATCAAGCAATCATACATGGAATGTGACTCGAGCCAAAGAACAGATATTGCAGTTGAATTGAATAGACAAACCAGTACATCAAGATGCTATCAAGATCATAAATATGAATTGCTTGGCCCATCGAGTCCAGCACATTGGAATAGTGTTGTTCAGTAAAATTGAAAGCCCTCTGACCCAAACCTCCACCACACTGCTCGCTGGCACCGAAAACTGGGTCTAATTCATTGGAACCCTTGTCCGCCGTCGCTGAAGAACCTTCACCGCCGCCTTCAATCAGCCACCGCCGGGGCTTTGGGCATTGCTGTTTGGCGGTCGATTTCAGCAGAGACACCTCATTCTGGAGATGGGTGTGACTCGACTCGAGCTGTTGAATCTTCTGGAGAAACTCTTGAGGGTCCATCAACGGAGAGATCCAGATGAACAACTCTCTGGAAATAACTAGGTCCCACCCCGCGCGCGTTGCGCGCGGTGTGGCCTTGACGTGATTTGCATAGCTGTAAAGCGGAGTAAGATATCCACGGAGACAGGTTAATTTAGAAAGGCTGGATGAATGTAAGTGCCAATGAATTGAAGAAATGTTATTGTGAATGAAAGGCGCATACAGTGCAGTGCATCTGCATATTAATTCACAGTGTCCTCTTCTGCATCTCCTGTATTTGTGGAAGAATAGTCGTGAGCTCTTCGTTCAAGCTCCCAGAGTTCTGTGCGGACTGAAAAGAACCAATTGAAACTAGTTGCAAAGTTACAGGAAAAAAAATACAAAACTTGTTTTCGTGACAAGATATTTCCTCGCTTTATTTCTAGAATAAGCCGTTTAATAGAATCTGCAATGGATTGTCCGAGCTGAGCTCTACACCGGTTTGCATTATCTACCTTTCTCCTGTAAACTTCTAGGCATTCCTGTTGAAGCTCAAGCAACATCTTATATCTTTCCCCACCAGATTCTCCCACCTCATCCCAGAAAACTGTTTTAAGACATGAATTGCATTACTCAAGCACTCCAAATAGAAAAATTATAGCATCTGTATGTATAGGTGAGTTAGCAGCGAACCTCAAGGAGTAACTACTGAGAAGGTATCAATTGAAGGGAAGAGTGCAATACCTGTAATTCATATAAAAGAGATCCACATGTTGTTTCCACTTGTAAAAGAGTTTCATTCTGAACTTTGGCTATCTTATACCTGCCAAAGAAATTTTTGACTTGAACATTTACACAAAAACCAAATGGCATGGAAACAAAATAATTCAATGACAACCCAACCATGATCAAATAAAGCTCAATTAGACTAAAACACAGTTCTCCAAACACAAAATTTGGCATTTACTAAGAATGTACATAATTTTATTACAATACGCCAACCCAATGCTTCATCTCCCCTAAAACTTCACATTGAAGCCACTGATCCCTGTTGTTGATTAAGCAACCTATGACTTCTCTTTTCCACTCAAGCACATATTTCTAAAAGGCACCTTCAGACTTCACCTGGAGTAGCCTATATAGCCCCAACCAGAAATAATTTTACACCAAAATTCCCAAAATTAACTGTCAAATTACGAGTACTACTACTTAATCATTCCATCTGCTAGCCTACCTTCACAGTATCTAAAAAGTCTCTAACTACACCACGGATCACAGGCATCTAGTCTAGAACCAAATGCATTCGGAAAGAATATCACGGCTCAGGTAAACCAAAGAATGGAAACGAAAGCCTACCAGGTCTCAATTATAGGCCTGGGTGGAGGGTTTTGTATTCTTTTACTGTCTCTTAATCCAACAATGTCATCCTTGGAACCCTTAACAAAAAAATTCTCGAGGTGGAAAAGGTAGTATAAGGGACTATCAAATATCATTTCGATTACATTAAAATTTTGTTCTAATTATAAATATCCAATTGCGATTATTTCGAGAAAAAATAGCAATAGCATTGAGCATAAAATATTTTTGAACACATCTCCAATTATGACCAGAGGCCCTCATTTTGGAATTACTTGTCTTCTTTCAGAGGTTTAACTTAGTAAATCAAAATTAAATTGTATTTGTAGCATATTCGATGAAAGAAGAGAGAAGATATACACCAACTTTTGTGAGAACTAAAAATAAAAGCTATCAAAGGTGTTCTGATCTGTGTAACTCTTGCTCTGAAAAATCAAAGGTCACTAAAGGTGTTCCAATTTCTATTAAACAATGTTACATCAAGAAGTAAGATTTTGAATTAAGCAAACCACAGTATCCTATACCAGTTGTTAAAACAAACAGAAGAACCAAGAAAGATGCGGGGACACCATGCTACTGGACGTGGGCAGTATGTAACTGAACCTATAATTATGATAGTAACATACATTCATATAATGATTTAGGTATCATTCATTTTTCTGAATCAGATGATGAAAATCACAGGTTATACCAAATGTGCACTGCCCCATTATCAAATAATAGGAGCATTCTGTCCTTTGCATCGGCCTTTGCGTAATCTCAACAAATTTACCAAAACGGCTGTACCAGTACGAACATTTAGATTCACACCAATAAAGGTAGATAATCAGTGTACATGAATTTTCATTTCCTATCATTAACTTATAATGATTATATATATATATATATAACAGTTTTAATAAAAGCAATTTTAATGCGGTTGGGCACAACTACACCCACATTACTCAACTTAACTTCAACATTATAATATTTTGTAATATTTTAACCACTACACCATATTACATATTGGTTTGTTGTAACACACATTTATTATATCTACCTAGCTCTTGCTGCGAGGCCAACATTGTGCAAGGGGAAGTAACCACAGCACAGGAATTGGCCATTCAACATAGTTACTGGAATCTTGATCATACCACTACAACCAGATGGGCTGTTTGTACTCATAATGCTTGTAAACTTCTTCTAGCTCAATATAAGTATCATCTGGATATTTATTCTAATATATCCTTATAATCCACAGGAAACCGATTTGATCTTTCATGAGAACAGGGTTGTAGAAGTTATGAGCAAAAACATTCCAAGCTAGACCTTATAAATTATACAGAGACATGAAGGTATTGGTCGTACACGCGGTAATTCAAAGCACTAAGATTCGTTTTATTATTACTTTTATGATTTTTATTAAATGGGAAGATTTCACAAGCTACATAAAGTGATATTTGGAGGAATAAAAGTTGATCAAAGAAGAGAAACGGCATGTCAAGGATGCGGCATAGCAACAATTAGGCACAATCTATACACAAGCCCTTCTACAATAGCTGCAGATACTTCTACAAATTCGTGTTATTGAAAAAGAGGGCTTTACCTGGGGTTGTTATTCCTGAGAGATTTAGCATTGCCAAAAGCTTCAAGAACTCGATAAATCATACTTCAAGAACTTGCTATTCAACAGTGCATACCTCAGTATAGGTTATATATGTAGAAAGTTATGTTTTTGCGTATTTTTATTACTAAAAGCGAACGGATCCTTTTGTCTTTAACTCATTACCAAGTGCTCCACAATACCTCACGTTCACTCGTGCAGATACTTCCATAGACCCGGGCTTTGACTCGAACTCTGTATTGGAACTTTGTGTGTTTGTCGTGTTATTTGGTATTACGTAAAATAAAGAGCAACAGAACAAAGGGCACACAGGAAAGATAGCAGCTTACTAAGAAAATCAAAAGATATCAAAATAATTTTTTAAACTTTGGTCATGCGCATATTATCCTTTCGTGATCTAAGGTAGTGTGATAAAGAATCTGCTAAAGATTCATGAATCAGTCGTATCCCACTGTGAAAAAAGAACAAAGACAGCTAAGTATGTAAAAGTATATTACCTTTGTACAAACCAAGTATTTCAGAGAACTAAGACCAGCCCCTTCCTGAAAACATCCTCACTGACAACTTCCTCCAAACACACATCTTCTAAAATTGGTTCTTTTTTGACACACCCTGAAGCGGTAGATTCGGCATAGCGTGTGAGTTTGTGTCGTACGATACAAATCAGCACTACTCTAAGTCAATTGAAGTTCATACCAATCAGATTTCTTCGCTCCCATCCAGCATTGCTCCTGCAATTTTCCAAAGGGCCACTCGCTTGAAGGCGACAAGACATCAAATGAAGAATAAATTTGCTACATTGAACCAAAAATAAACCATTATTGTACCAACTACAAATTTGTTTTCACTTTTCAAATTAGATTTATACTAATTTAGCGTAACAAGGATTGCAATGTACGTAAGGTAACTAACCAAGAGATGGCTTCTCTAGCAGCAGCACCATCTGTGAAGCTCCTAACTGCTTCAGCTTTGCAAGGCGGTTTTTGATCAAGAATATCCAGAGTCATCGGGGAATGCGAATTTAGCCCCTGTTCATTCTAAAGCCTCGTCATATTCACTTTTACAACATGTAAGTCAACAGATGTGGGCAACTTTTATAAATAGGTAAAAATATAACAAATGCTTTGACTAAGGATATTCTAAACCAAATAACACAGATTTTCGAATAAGTCCCAGAGGTCGGGTGTTTTATTTGCTTCAGAAAGATTATTATCACGCTATTCTTCCGACAACATTACTGCTTAACTCTCCTAGCACACAATGGGAAGAAAAACAATAGACCGTGCTTTTCCTAATGGGCATATCTAAAGTTAAATGAATACAATTGAATCTAAGTTCCCTGCTATTGAAGTACTTGCTAGCAGCTTGAGACCTCAGACCTTTTACCTATCGATTTTACAAGGCCAACTTTAAAGCAATGTAATAACATCTCACATAAGACACCATCAGGGATGAATAGTAGGAAAATATCAGATCACACAAAGCATCTACTGTGATTTAATAAAAGTAGTAGTGATTCCTTAATGGCAAGTTTGATTTTGTAGATTAGTCAGAGAATCTAGCGCATATCATTACTAAGAGTTTAAAGTAGCCACCCTGAAAGCCCATGAATAAGACTGATTATATTATAAATAGTGCCACAAAAATAAAAAATAACAGAATATTATAAATTTAAAATGCATAAAAGCACATATTCACTTCAAATTTTGGGGGAACTTCTAGACATGATGCCAATCTTTTAGGGTGGGAGGTTTGAAGGAATTAAGGCATCCATCTTGCCAAAAATGGTTCAAATTCTTTATGCCTCTCCTTTGGAACAGTGATCCCATCAGGAAAATGAAAGTACGACTCGCTCAATTTTGACCTTCCCATTATTCATTAGCCCCTTCATGCATTACATCATCTGACATGATGTTCCAAACAGAGTGAAAACCACAAACCCCATTAGGTAAACTGCAACTAAAGAAATTGTTGATTAAGGGGTGTAACTGAATTTATACAGAACACTGCAGAAACAAATCCACAAGTAAATTACCATATTTTGTTGCCAGGTGATTATGAACAGAAAACAACATACTTAAAACATTAAATTGTTTTCAAAACTGTTGTGGAAAACAAACAGATGCATAAAGTGAAACAAAGTTTTATTCGACATAATTTGTAACACCCTCATGCAAATCAGAAGTCCGTGAAGTCCATATCTCATTTGCTTCGTAGCACAAGAAACCCACATCCCACAAGTTTCTCAAACTTGTGAAATATGGAAAAAGGTCGGCGATCAAACAAATGTTTACTTTTACATAGGACGTTACCAAAATTCAGCTCTCATTCTTAACCTTGGGAAAAGGTTACACCAAATTGTCACCCCAATTACACAACCGCGGAGTAGAATTCCTCTGGAGAGAGAAATGCAATGAAGATATTCAATTTATAAGCGCGACTATATACCTCTTCAGTTATTGACCTGGGATTTATCTTGTGCCATATAACTGAAGGTTATCTAAAAGGAGCTATTTCTCCACAGTGTGTCCTAACTTAAAGATCAAAGTTGAACCAATCAAATCATCTTCCAGAGATTACCTATTCCAACTAATTCTACTCTAACTTTGTTAGTTTTAACTACATATTTCTCATTCACAGCTTGATTGCAGTAGTGCATTCCTCTTTACCATTCAAAAGTTACAACACTGTTTAGGCTCGTTAATCATTAAGTAGCGAACAAAGATAATGCCGTTCCACCGGGAAACAATAATCAACCACAACAAATAATATCTAGATCATGAAGTTGAACACAACACCAATATAAATGTAACGCAATAGGACCCATCAAAACCACAAAGGAAGAAGTAAAACCTATATATGATCAAAAAAAACCTACCTTGGTAAACTGCCCTGAGGGGAAGGCATCGATGTAGTACTTATCGTTGTAGCGAACAGGGTAGAGGACGGTCTTGGGCTTCTTAATTTGCATCATATTCCTGTCCCTCGCTACGTCCAATGAGATTGACACTTCTCGACCAGCTCCCATCTCGTCATTGGTTCAACTCATTGGAAGCTACATTAACAAACTCTATCAAAACCCAACAATTGAAAGGAAGATATTCACTGGTAAATTAATGCATGACAGATGAACGTAAACAAGGTAAACTGTAAGTCCTAATTGCATCACAAACCTCACCACAATGGAAAATATAAAACCATCGGGATGTGGCCCACTGGCCATTGATCATTCCATATTCAATGGAACATAAATTTAGACAAGCTTAGTTTATGGAAAGGGAAAAATCCTAATGCATTGAAAACTAAAGATGTGCCATGTAAAAGAAACGGAGGCAAAAAAAAAGACATGGAATTGAAGCTCAAACACCAAGATTTGAAGTTGCTCAAATCAGACAAATTCGCACCGCCGAAATTGGGTATTTGAAAAGGGATCTACGACATATGCACAGATGGTGGTGTATGTTACCTAGAACAAGCATTCTTTACTTGTGAAACCAGAAAGGGTACGCATTAGACCACAAACCAAACATAAACCAAACATATGAGAACTGTCATGATAAGAGAGGCAAAGAACTGAACACCCATAATCAACACCAGACATCAAAAGGCAATTTTAGAACACCATAAACACTAATACGGTCACTCATTCACACAAGAAGTATTGGAAATTCTGAATTTTTCGTCATGTGTTGAGCAAAATTTTATTGGGGGGTTTCGTGAAAATTAAGGGTTACGGGGCATAAATGGTCATCGTTCAGCTCTTGAAACATGACACTTGTGTGAAGATCAACCTGTATGAACTCGCTAAAAATCTCAAATCTGGGTACGTAAGAAACCAGGTGCGTCCACATTGTTCGAGATCTACTAACAATATAGTCGGGGTTACAGTTGAGGATTTTAAGCCCATAAATACTGTTTTCCAAAAATCATATCCTAAGGTCAAGTGATAGAGCGTTGAAAGCCCCTGCATGAGGCCCCGAGTTCGAACCCGGTTGACAAAAAAAAAATCTCAAAAATTATTGAGATTAGCATGATGTAATGCTATAAAGAAGGGCCTCCCTGAAATAATTTATAGGAGTTATTATTCTCAGATAATCAAGATGAAACTTCAGAAAACCTAGTTAAGTAAATACCCCTGATGCTGCAGAGATCTTTTTCTTTACATGATGCGCATAGAAGCGAGAGCTCTTCTATACCAATCATCTATGTGAATCTATCCTAGTTAGCAAATGAAAAGCAGATAGCTAGTACACAGGAAAGGAAGACACAAGAGTACAAAGCACATGAACACATCCTCAATGCCACTCGTTGACACAAAATGTATACGCTAAAGAACCCTTTCGAAGTCTTACCTGCCACCGTTGGCGTACACATATGGGAAGTCCAAGCCATTAAATCTCGCACAAGCACATTTCTTTGGATTACAGACTCCTTGCACTCACAGCCAGAGGCATTTGCAGGCATTTTGACATTTTTTACAAACGCCATGCTTGTTTGATATGTGAAGCCTAATAAGTGAAAGAAATCAACATTATAGGAAGATATGTATACATATCCAGCCACAAACTAAGGAAAATATATACCCTTACAAAACAGTTAAACTGATGACTAAAGGTAGTCCAATTGAAGCCCTCAAAGCCCTGCCACTTCCTCCCATATTTCTCATCACCTACCTTGACTATGTAAAGGTTATACCCAAACCACATGAAACTGAACGTTACAAAACCTGGTTGAAGATAAACTAAGAATCATCTTCTGCAATTGAGTTGTTCCCGAAGAAATCATCCACTCAACCCGCCCAACACGCTCAACCCACCCAGCCGCCCGTATGACAGCTCTAGCACCTTAGAAATTAATAGATTAAAACCAAAAACTGACTCACTGACAGAGTTGGAGATAGTGTTATACCTGCAAGTGGGCCGTTTTTAATAAGATTTGCAGCGATTTGGTCCTCATCGAAAGTAATCACGCCGAAGTTGGCAACCGATGCAACAACCTTGCTCTTGTCGAACTTACAAGTACAGTCTCTCCCGGTGTAGGCATCCTTCTCCCTCGCAAGTCCACCAGCCTTGAGTGCGTACTCAAAGGAAGTGTTCATCAAACCAACATTGCATCATTCATCACATGTACTGTAATCACACTGCAAAAAGCAACAACTTTTATTAGTAGTAATGGCCAAAACCTTGCCGTACTGATACATATACCCTAGAAACATCACACATACACAAAGAAATAGTAGCTAATATCTAAGTTTCATCTGGATTCATACAAACTCAACACATTCTCAAGCTTCGTAGTTAATGAACTAATGATGTCAAGGGCCTGGTCACACTAATTAATCTAGAACCCTAGTTCCAGGCTAATTATAGACATGGGGAAAAAACTGATTCATCTCAACACATTATCAAGCTTCGTAGTTAATGAACTAATGATGTCAAGGGCCTGGTCACACTACTTAATCTAGAACCCCCTAGTTTCAGGCTAATCATAGACATGGGGAAAAAACTGATTCATCATGAGCCAACCTGCTGAATCCACTTCTCATTGATGGAGAAGAAATAAAAGCATAACAGAGAAAATAGAATGCCGGCACACCTGGAATCTGAAAGCCTCATAAGCCCCATATAAACAGGACTTGATATCGTTTGCGGATTTGTTCGCTTCATGATTTGGTCAGTTTCCAAGAAACTGCTTCACTCAAACCCAGTCTCCAACCACAAATTGAGGAACTCTCCGCATCACCTGGAGCGACTTTCCACAGGCTAGCTCTGCCAGCAACTATCACCTGAAAAGGAACAAAGCAAAAAACCTTCTTCATGAGGAAAAATTCTATAAAATAGAACATGCAAAAAAGCACTAAAAAAAGAAGAAACACATCTCTGATCAGAATTTTAATATAAAGCAATCCCAACTACAATCATGAGATAGTTACGGTTGCCAGATTGAAAAAAAAAAATGAATAAGAAAAGGAATTACGGCTAAAATGCTGAATAACAAATGCATAACAAATCCAGCCACTACAAGGGAAAAAAAATATCTTGAGAGACAAAGAAGCTTACATTAAGGGTCCCATCCATGTCAATCTTTGCAATTTTACCAGACGTAGCTCGAGTTTCATTCGACCATCCAAGCTGAGTTTGTGAAACTGATGACATCACACGTATCTCTTGACCCACTTCAAAAGGTAACGCCTTTTCCATGTCTGTTATGGGGAAAGAGAATGGCTTGCTCCTGAAGCAGAATGCAACACCCATATCACCATCATCCTCTAACATGTGAATACAACATCTCTTCAATTATCTGTGAATAACTTTATGATCTCTAGCCAAGACTGTGAATACAAGTGTGGGTAGTTATCAATTATCTATACGACTATAACTTGGAAGATTATTATAATCTCTTACATACTGTTTAGGAGAGAAAGCAAGTAGAAGAGAGGATATCTTATATAGGAAAATTAATTACGTTACTGTTTGACATGATTTCAGTTGTTACCACTTGTGTAATAGATCGGAACGTGATTTTCTCACCCAAACTGAGGCAGTTTCAGTACTTGGCTTCCTTGCCTGCATCTACGATACATTTATAACTACCCTACTCTTTCCTACCTGACTGTAGATTGTATGTTTTACTTTGGATTCAGTTATAGAACGTGTATGCAGAAGCAGAGAACATGTATTGGGAGAGCACACATTTACAGCTGAGTCAATCTTCAGCCCTGGCTAAACCACAGAGGGGTTTAAGAGTCAAAACAGTCTTCGAAAATTTGACAGAGAACAAAATTTCTATAAATATTTCCTAGCGATGGACCTTGCTTGATTTCAAATTTCAAGTTTGAAAGTCTGATCAGAAATCATATATCCAATATACATGCAATGCAAAGCTGACTAACATCCAAAACCATCAAACTCTGTAGTACTAACATAACTTTTCCTGCAAATAGTCAAATTCAATAGTTAATATGTTCTGTTTTAACATACCACACTCTCACCAGGTTGTAACTTTAGGAGCTGACTTCTGGCATTTTGTGTTTTCCTAACAAAGCGAATGATGGACCTTCGAAATATTACGGAGGTAGGGAAAGAGTATTTATGAGACTGCTGTTCTGTACAAAAAAGTTCATATCTTCCACTCTTGCAGTATGTTATACTCTGAAATAATTAATCGATATGTGCTTCATACTGCTACGTCGAAGATGTCTCTTAATGGAAGCAGGGTGGCACTTCCAAGAGAGGAAAATGTTCTAAACTTCATCAATGCCTCACCACAGAATCGGAAACAGTAACACATTAGCCTGCTTGCACAAATGGTATCCAGAACAGTAACACATTAGCTCATATATTTTCCTAAGGCGAAGAAAATTTTTGAATGCTGTCTCTGCAAATTTACTGTTTTTTCCCGGAAGTTTTTCCCACATAAACAAAATCCCCCTGTTTGTTACCGATAACACTATACTGACTTTCACAATTAGATAAAGACCTCTACTTTCATGACATAGTATTAGAGTCCATAGGTTCCACCTCATAATCAATTGACCATGAGGGGAGTAGCCCAGGACCTTATTAACTACACACAAGACTCCAACCATCCGGAGATGTTGTAGAAATCGCAACAAGCCCCTCATGTGTGGCACGATATGAGCCGGATGCGTGAACAACATAAAAGGGTGGCAGTGAGCACATTGGTCACATGGCCACCACGAAACCAATAACCTGACTCTGATACCTTGCTAGAATCCACGCGGTTACAGCCTAAACCAATTGATCACGAGGGAAAATTCCCAGGAACTTATTAGCTACTCGCAGTCACACAAAAATTTCTACACCGCGTGCCCTCACAAAATGTATAAAGAAATAAAAATCAACCTTGAATGTAATAAAATGAGAAATACTTCACGAAATAGATACCTTTAATAACACATGGCTGAGGTATCCTTTTAAGAATTTACTGGACCACTGGTAGCTATTTCATCATATTGTAGGATCGTGGAGTGGCCCACAGGATCGAGGATCGCAGGATCGAGGATCGGATCGTAAGATCCTATTAAAAGTGTAATTTTATTCTTGTATAGATATTGTTACTACTTAAATGACTTATTTTCAGGTTCTAAATGTCATAAAAGTTTTAATACACAAGCTCAAGACCTAGTATACCATAGAGACATATCATTTGAGTCATTTCATACATCAATCTCCCTGCTAATTTTCACATCAATCTATGCCCTTACAGATGATGTTGAATCTTTGAAGTTTCAAAATTAGGCATAAAAAATTAGACTTAAATAAACATTTTTGCGGCATGATGAAGCCATGAGAAGTAAAAAAAGAATTAAAGAAAAAAAAACATATTTTTTTAGAAAAAAGTTAGGATCGTAGCATCGTAGAATCGTAGGATCGGTAAGGATCCTACGCGCGATCCTACCCGATCCTATCAGAAAACGATTTTCTAACCGATCCGGATCGCCACCACTCGCCCTCAGGATCGTATGATCCGGATCGCGATCCTGACAACCATGCCTACAGGGATTGTGGTGCTATGTCGGAACAATCTTGTATGTCAATCGTGCAGTGACATCACATTATGATGGCACATTTCCCATGAATGCTCCACAGATTCAAAAAATATAAATTTGCCGTCAAAAAATTGAGGCAAACCAAATATACTGACATGTATTACAACTCATGAATAAATTATCAACATCCTCTTACCAAGCATGCTATCTAATTGATACTTTTAGCAAAGGACCTAGGAGGAAGCCTGTTTCGCAAAATTTTCGATTCAGTAGAAACAGTAAAGAACATGATCTAACACCAAGAACAAAGTGAAATACTTCACGAAATAGATCAAACTGGGAATGTACCTATGACATGAGGTTCCGCGAAAGCGACCAAGCATGCGCAACACGGAGATCTGACGGAGAGTGGTGAGAGGGATTATTTCGTCAGCCTTATGATCTCTCGTCTTCTCTAAATCCACAATCTTTCTGCTAGCCTTTGACACCCTCATCGGCCACCTCAACAGCCCTCGACTCCTCATTGTTAGTCTGCTGCTTAACGATTTCATAACCAGTTTTGGAAGCCGAGACCTCCACAACCTGTATAAGCAGCACAAAAATCATGTTAGGAAAATATATTACAGCTAGGAGAACCCATATATTGAAGACAATAGCAGAAGATTCACCTAAGAGCGTGGAGTAGTAATCAAAGGCATCACCAACAATAAAGTGTTATTCAAAACTGATAGCAAAGTGAAAATGCCATTTTTAGATCAAAAGGCTTTTGAGTATGCCAAAACATGTCCAAGTACTATATACCAAATCATAATAATACATAATCCTCATTCAAAACATCAAACAATACCTAAATCAGATGGAAAATAGACTCACATATTTAGCTAACTGGACAATATTCCACGTATACTATTATCATATAGAAAGCAAAGGCGTTACTTTGAATTAGGCATCACTAATAGCTTAGTGAAGGCGAGCTATTAGGAACAAATTTGCTGTCTAATTTGGCAAAAAAAAAAAAAAAAAAACATATAAGGCATAAACCAACTCATATCATTACAAGGATGAAAAAAGCCCTATCACTACACAATCTCTTTACTCTCAAAAACACCAAACAAATACCTAAAGCAGAAGAAAAGATAGAGAAAAACAGCTAGCTAGACATATTCTAAAGCCCAAAGCAACCAATTTGGTCAAAAGTCAAATCCCAATAAAACCGAGGAAAACATATTAAGATTAAGAACAAAACTCAACGACATAATGCAGAAATAGTCTGCACTTACTTGACTCCCAGACCATGATGGAACTCAGTTAAACACTTGATATTGACCCCCTTAGACAATCCACTTAGTTTAATCGCAATTTGCAGATAAAATTTTACTTCTAACCTGTAAACCCCGGTCGAACAGAACATAAATTGCCTGATAGTTGAGGAAATTATCGAGACGGTGCAAGGATGTAGAAATCAGAATATATTAGCACCAATCTCCAAGCAAATAATCGCTTTGCAAATCTCTCCCTGCAGATTATCGAGGAAATTTCACATTGATTTTTCTGGTTTTGCGGTGAACGCAAAATGGTAAATAAATGTGCGAAGGAACTTATGATTCCACGGATCGAACAGTAAAATTGGAGATTACAGAGGCGGCAAACTTCGTCAGCTCGCCAAATCACTTGATTAGATTTGAAGAGACCTAGCTTATCTGATATGTGGTTCGTATCCATTCCCATGTATCACCAATTCCAAGTCTGGACACCTTTTTATTTGACAGAAATCCACAAAAATTCTCGAGCATATGACACAAATTATGCCCCTTCTCGAATTCACTTCCTAACAGCCACTAAAACCATGGAAAATCATTTCAATATAGCCCACAACATGATAGGGAACCTTGAAAAGAGGCTCAGATCAGTAGGCGCAGTCGGACTTAACTAACCCCACCATGTCATGGCTCAACAGGAGAAAGATAAGAATCTCTCCCAACTGTCCCGCCAAGATAAGGGTCGAGTCATAGTCTGAAATGCAAGATCTACGAATATACCATCATAGCCCCTGACAATAATATCGGAGCAACATTCAGAAATCGCAGATGGAGTCCAACATGAACCAAAAATATGTTGGGAAAATCTGACACACGAGAGAACTACATACTAAAAAGCAGGCTGCACTGAACTAACCCCGATAAAGATGGCCAAGCTTCTCTTTTACGTAGGTTAAGTTAGAGTAACCCCATTTTTCTCAAAGAGAGAGAGATAAGAGACTAAGACTCCGATCTGTTATGGTGTGCAGGTGAAGAAGGGGTACCTCCTCTGACTCCACCATGGCTGCAACTAAAGGAGGAGGGTGTGTCCTGACCCGCACCAGGAGAAGATGTGGGTCAAAAACCCCCGTACTCTATCTCTCTGAACCCAGGAGAAGATCTATCGTCATCGTCTCTTGTTCTTACAAAGCAAAGACCAATTCTCATTGTGGTCCGGACCCAATTGTTCTTTTTTTTTTGGCTCTGAGCATCGTCAATATTAGCTCCGAAAAAATCAGAAACCTAACATTAATGGTGAAAGAGAATAATAATAATAATAATAATAAGAAAAAAAGGGTTAGCAAACTCCAGCGAGGGCGGTTGATTTGTTTGCAAGAGACGAAATATCGAACATATCCAAGAAGCAGCAAGAACAACACAACTGCTACAACCCAGTGAAGCAAGGTGTCAAAGAAGAATAATGGTGCAAATACACATAGGATGAGACAGATGGGATAAGTTAACTCATGGTATGTTGCAGTAACTATCCAGGAATACATTAGAACCAAAAAAAACGATTAACATTAGAATAAGTCCCATATATTGGTGGTGGCTGCGTTGAGCATTGGCGTTGAAGTTCAGTACACTGTAGACAAAGTCCCATGACTATTGTGTAGGAGTTCCACTCGTGCTGCAGCTTCAAAGTGCACACAAGTTGTTGGTATTCGGAGTTCTTTTATGCTATTGTTTCAAGACGGACATGCAGTCGTTCTCTTGATAGCCTTAGTCACAATACCTAACGACATCAATAAACCACATAAGATTTCAACCAAGTATAAAGGAGCCAGTGGGAGAATGAAATCAAGTCTTGCACATCAAGTCTTTCATCTAGCACAAGTACCAAATCATTCTGAACATAAAGGTATACATTATGTACCTTATGAGAGTAATGTATCCCAAGGACCACTGCTGGCTCCATGAAGTAGCTCCTTCTCATTACCAATCGAACCATCAGGCCCTCCAGTCTTCGTATTAACATCATAAATGCCTGAATCATGCCACCTAAATGCAATGAATTGGCCGTTAGCCTGTCAAACACTCAATACACCCACACAGTATACCACTGAAAGAAGGGAGCAATGGTGGGAGTTCCACTGCAAATGAAATGAAGAGAGTTAGAGTAACCTAAAATCTACATTACCTACATTGTGGAATGCTAAGCTATTGAACTCTCAATTTTGATAAATTCAGATAAGAATAACAATCACCAGAAATGGAAATACCTGCACATATTATCCAAAGACTGGGACAGAGAATACAGCAGCTGGTACCGAGGTACCTGAAACAGTGACAATATCAGCAGCAAAGGCATCAGCGTACAATGATTGTTCACCAAATCTGAATTCACCATGGGAAAACCAGCAAGTGAATATTCATTAGCTATAAACACAAGCATTTAACACATCCATAGCCTCAGTCAAAGAACCTGAATACAACCAACTTCAAAATTATTTTATATATTTCTCAGTAAGGCATGGTTTAGTGCTTCTTAAAAAGTTTTACTTTGAGGCTGTAGTCTTTCTGGAGAGACGTCCTTGGTCTTTCAAGAGAAACTGCTTGCAAATATTGTCCAAAAAGATATGAAGTTGTATGTTGAGAATGTCTAAAGAGATTCAATCTGACATGCCTAAGCGTACATCATATAAAAGAGTTGACTCAAAGTAGTGATTGCAACTTGTTATAATGCACAAGTGATTTAATTGCTCTAGAAGCAAAAGACACCGTTTCTAACCATTTCCTTTTCTATAATATAGTAGAATTTCAAATGAGCTGTGCATAGCAATTAAGCACAACACAATTTTTTTCCAGATTTAAGCCACGGGCACAAAAAGTTCACTTCCAAAAGTTGTTTACAAACATGAAAAAGACTGAAACTTACAAGTAAGATTCATAGGATTATTGTAATCTGTGGTTTATTATAATCATGTGATTTTTTTCTTGTGAACACCTAAAATTTTGGCAATGTTACATCCAAATTAGTAGTGTCTTTTTTTTGGAATGTAGTCAGTTACCTGACCATGGAACGGACAATGAGGCTCTTAATGAGAATAATTTTTGAAGGACGCCCATAAGCAACGCCATACTGATCCCAACCACTTTTTATAGCAATGCCATCATCCCCCACACTGATGTAGCAGTCCTCAATTACCATATCTTCACATGAATCTGTTTGTAAGATAGGAACCATTAAACTAATCGATACTGCGGAAAAAAAAACAAAAAAAACAAACAAAAACAAACAAAAAAAAAAACAAACAATAGTAGGGTTATAAGTGAATTAGATTAGGAACTACAAATATTCTTTGCTATGAGGAACGAGAAATAGCATTACGATCCTGTACTCAGTTCAGTACTATTCAGTCCACGATGACATTGTTAACAACTAAAATCAGAACGCCAGTTGTACTGACACTTCTACTTCATAAATATGAGGTCAACAGTGTATATCAAGCAAACAGTGCATATATGGACAATGCGTTTATAGAGGTGAAAGGGTCACAGATTTTAAGCCACGGGCACAGAAACACCAACAACAACAAAAATCCAACAACAAATACAGCCATCTCAACCATCTCATTTCTTCTCTCGAAAAATATTGAATTTCAGTACCTTTTGACTGAAATTGGATTTTCAGAGCAAGAATCTTCAGTGTCCCTCTCCTTGTCTTCGCTGATACGCAACTCCCCCCACAAGGAACAGAGGCTATGCTACAAACCGTGGGTCTTTCTCTATATTGGATCCATGCGGTTGATAGAATTTCAGGTTTCGCATTTCTTCTACTGTTCTACATGACCACACCACACAACAAACATGGCTATTGACCAAAAAAACACAAACGATTAGCCTACACGAGTTTAAGGAAAATATTTGCATCCCTGTAGGACGAGAAGAATAAGAAGGGAGTGACTACCTGAACACCCTGTTGGGGCTGTTAGTCGAAGTAGATCCATTTTTATCATGACCATGATAAAAAGGGACTGTGATAATACATGCTGCAGCTTCAATGGATAGACTTGGTTACTGGTGCTCAGAGTATTTGCAGATTGCAGTCACTGCACCTGGAGACAACCACAAACAACATATGAGATTTCTAGTAAATAAGTAGAAGAGTTTTTTATGCAGTGAAGCTGAATGCTAAGTGAGCAGAGATTTTACCCTATTGTGAATCAACCCTTGATTCAGGCGAAATAAATGAGCCAAATTTAAGAAAAATTATGTAGTGTCACAGCCACAAATGCTGCCATTTTATGAATCAACACTTGGAGAAGGTTTAAAGATACAAACTATGTATCCAGGTTGGTCAAGAGGATAGCGAAATAATAGATGATCTGAAGCTACCATACATGTTCAAACAAATAATACCTTTCAATTATACAAAAACTATATTGGTAGGAAGCATGCAGCACGAGGATAGTTGTAGAACAGATGGAGACAGTAGCTCACGCGCTTTCCCGCCCACCGTGACCGCAAGTTACTGGTACAGTATATCCCTTAGTCGTCAGCTGCAATTAAATAAATAAGTTAATTCTTGAATTGGCTATAATAGAAAATGATAATCATTAATGAACTATGAAATTGACCTGCTTATAGACGGACTTTCTTGCAGGTTCACTTGAGATCTTCATTCAGCACAATATTACGAATGTTAGAGAAAGGAAATTATCAAACCATTGTGCAAACTAACAGTCTAGATTAACATGGATTTACTGCAAGAAGGTTTCTCTTCTCATCTGTACCCAAGACCACACTGCTAGTGGTCTATTGTTGAGACGGGGTTAGTTGTGCAGACACTCTGGCTTCAGCCACCCTCACGTTCTCCACTGGCATGCTTCCATTCTCGGCCATCTCCAAAACAGCAGCGGCATCTTGTTCGCCAACTGGTCCTGCATTTCCTCATGTATGAGCTGGACAGAGGAAACATGTATGCTCAATAGGTAGCTCTGGCTAGAAGATTGGCTTCTCACGTAAGGTGCCGCTGTTGCGACAATGAAAGTCGACGACCACTCGGAATCAGCCTGGATAGTTGGCCGTGCACTGAGGTCGATGTTTGGAAACACTGAGCAGCGACACTGTGGGCATTTCACATTCAGATGAAGTCACTCGTCGACGCATTTCACATTCAGACGAAGCCACTCGTCGATGCACTCCACCTGGAAATTGTGAGCACAAGGAAGGCCGTGAACCTGCATTTTCAGCATGTTAGCTAGAGACATAACCTTCTAAACAGTTACCAAACGAAAGTTCCTCCGTATTAATAGTAAAAATGACAACAAAATGTTTCCTTTCAACCAGGTAGCACATAGACCACCATACTCATTCAAATTTCATACCATACCTAATAATGATTTGGACTACGTAGCCACATGATACACCTACAGCTCCATATATGCGAAATCGACAATCCAAAAGGATCTCTATATGTTCCCTTCTAATTCCGTTAAATGAGTCATCAACAGTGAAAACAAACGAGGCAAAGAAAAGGGACAACATGAGCAAATTTCCTATTGTACTGTTTGAGGTTTGTAGTGAACAGCTAACATTTATTGAAAGATTGGGACCAGGAGGGAGCTTGATCTCTATTATTCAGAGAAAGGAGTAATTATCGCATTACTTTATGCTACAACACCGTCACCTTCCTTCCACATCAGTATCGAATCCACTTCTTTACGGAATCCTATACAAAGAGGTTACAAACCCTAGACTCTTTCCCTGTGGTGATGTGGTACATGTTGCACAAATCGATTTAAATCATACAAGGCCATATTCATGCATAGTCAAACACACATCTCAGTGAACCATTCGTATAAACGGGAAGAGACCTAGGTATGTATTTAACCAGAGAATAGTTCGATTTCCAGGAATGAACCCTTGGTGGTTCACTTTCATTGAGGCTTGAAGCCTTCAATTCGAAAACCAGAACAAGGGAGACATACAACAGGGGCTCAATCTTGTTAAAGTCTTTTCTCCCATACAACAGGGGCTCAACCTGTTAGTTTAACAATAGAAAACGGAAATGAACAATGAATCAACCATAAAGAGAGCATGATGCGAAAAAACAATTTCCCAATATTACAGAAGTAATCGAGGAAAACCTCATTTCTTTCAGACTCGAAAGGTGATCAGAAAATGAGCACTCACCCTCCAAAGCACCTTTCCGTGGATTAAACCATGAGGTACAGGTCCAAACATTCTTGAATCTCTGCTGAGATATGGAAGTCAAGTTCCTAGCAGTATGTGACTAACCTTCATTTTCTCTAGGCGTGGAGAGACCGCCTCCCTTGGGGGAGAAAACACCATCGAATTGCTACAACCTTCAGAGGAAAAGATTTATGAATCAATCGCAAGGACATGGTTACACACGAAGAAAAAACAACCAAAACAGCGGAGGAAAAATATAAGATTTACCTTTGTCCAAACCAAGTATTTCAGAGAATTTGGACCAAGCCACAGTCCTAACCCGGTCCATTTTGTTCTTAATAGTACAAGATTAAATGCAGAGGGCTTCGAGTCAACAGAGATTCAAGAATGTTGGACCTTCAGAAATCAATATTTCATATCATAAACAGAAATCAAATCCTACCCATAAGTAGACCAATTACAACAGAAATCGCAAATCAAAATAAAACTGCAACTTCACATTCAAGCTGGAGTAATTTGAGCAGGAAAATTAATTCTAATTTCAGGTAATAATAATCATGACTTATTGATTCCATTAAAACTGGATTATTGTGATGTCAAGTAAGAAACTACCTACTTCCAGTTAATATATCAAAGACCGATTACCCATTCCGGTTGGTTCCTGTTGCATTTCATCAAACATCCCAATTTTAACGTAACAAACAAACAAAAGACTCGCATGTAATCCTCTCACCTCTTAAAAGTGCAGGATTAAAAAAGGCTCAGATCTTTTAACGCAAAAAGACTGCGCTGACACAAACATGGATACAAAACGGAGAGATCATCATCCCTCCGAATTGCCCCGCCAAGATAAGAAATCATATCACAATCTAAATTGCAAGCTTCAGAAAGCAATCATCACAGCCTTCACCGAGAAATTAAGATGGACATAACCCAATCAGAACCAGCACCTACAAATACAGTGACCAAAACAGTAAACCTTGGAGTTGCCAGACCATACACGCAAGCCATATGACCATCCTCAAGAAGCGGAACAATTAAAAAGGCTCGGATATTTTAACGAAAGAAGACTGCGCTGACACAGACATGGCTGCAAAAATGAGAGATCGTCATCCCTCCGAATTACCCCGGCAAGATAAGGAATCAAATCACAATCTAAATTGCAAGCTTCAGAAAGCTATCCTCACAGCCTTCACCGTGAAACTAAGATGACCAAAACCCACTCAGAACCAGCACCTACAAACAAAGCAAAAATAATACGACGAGTAATATCTGCCATAAAAGTGCTCAGCAAAACTATGCTGTATACTCGAGATGTTCAAAGAAAACGAATCCCCGTGCAGCTAAGATTCACCTTATAGGAATTAAACTCAAGATATTAGGTCCCCATGACCTGTTATGTATAAAACAGTAGTAAAACATACATTAATTTTGTATCATCTACAAACAACCTGCAGATCAGAACCAACAACATTGTACACAACAACTAAATATATTCTTGGGTTCTTTTTTGTTTCAGTTCTCAGCAAAATTCACAAGTTCCAAATTACCATTCTTGTTCTGAAGCGAAGCATGTAACCAAGTCCAATTGTCGTGTAAAATGCAGTGCATCTATTTCTTAGGTAGTATTCAGGAGTCCTCTAATCAATACTAAAAAATGCCAATGCGCTGATATGTGAGGAATGCGTGATTTTAGGAAATTTCACTTTACATCTCGTGCAAATTTGGGGTCTGGACATACAGGGCCGTATAAAGTCTACCTCCATCTGCCTGTGACCCTTGAAGATCCAGGGTTAGAATTTCAGTCTCATAGATAGTTACACAGATACAAGAAACAATTATGCATAAAAAATCTACAGCACATAAATAGGAAAACGATGTTACAGTGCATAAAGATCAGTTCATAAATTCTTGCATATTATTTTTCTTTCATATTCTGCAGTCGGTATTACGGCAATTAAAGATTTGCAGCAAACACAATAGTACCAACCCAATTACTGAGCAAATCAATAGTAATAAGTCAGCACATATACTGGTTCCTGAAGGCAATACCTGTAAACCAAACAGGAGATAATCTGGTGAAACCCTATTCAGTGAATGGATTTTAGATTTTCAATGAAAATATGCTCTTTCTAATAATCAGTTGCCTCAATGATGAAGAGATGTTCTCAAATCATCAACATAAAAACCAGAGCTTCATCAAAGAAAAACAATTGAAATAACATTGGAATTAAAAACTTACATAATCAGAAATCAATAGGGTCAGGGAAGAACAGGCAGGAAACCTGGCTTGTAACGTAGAAGCACCATAAAGGAAGGAAGTAGGGCTATGAACACATCATCAGACAGTTGATGAAAAATACGAATACTGCACAGAAAAAAGAGAAATTAGTTCAAAAATCAAAACATGCGAACACTAAGTAATAGAGTAGAAGGAAAAGAGAGGAAGGCCCTGTACTTGAAGACGAGGAACCGAAGGATCCTCTCGGAAAAGCCCAATACAGTCAATTTAGGCCGCCTTCACCTCTCTGCAATCAACCTTGCATGTGCCATATCTCTCATCAGGAACTCGGATTCCAATCGAAAACTGAAAGCAGGATTAATAAGACCAGAAGTTCTGAAAAATGACACAGGATGATTTCTATTCTGAAAACAGTAATATCGTTGATCAAGAATTGAAGATGGTAATGTTCGATTGTAGACTTTATAAGAGTCACACCACTATCTAAATGACGCTTCAATCGATCCATATAATGATATCTAATTGGAGTAGCTATGTACCGACTGCCATACTTCACAGTATAACCCATTGCTCATTTGTACCTTGTGCTAAAGAGATATGCCTTCATCTTCACAAACTAAAACACAAGAGATTAAGCCAGATATGTAGTTTGTTTTAACTGGAGTGAGGGATAGTGTCAACCATTACGGGAATCGGCAGAGAAGCGTAGCTAGATTCAGCCTTCAAGTATTATTTTTTAGATCTGCAACACAAGAAGGAAAGAGAGCTTGCTTGGAAGCGACAACTTATTGGCTAACTCCCAAGGAAATCAACAAACCCTGGAAAACAAAAGAATGAGTAAGAAACATGTCCAAGAAGCCTATCTTGTGAATTTATCAAAACAAATCATGGGGGAGTTATCACTTTCAAATATAGATCACTCAAAATCACAGTATTCAATAAGTTTGGCGAATATGCAACGTCATATTAAGCTATATAGCTGCTGGAGGACAAAGCACTGAACCAAAATAAAGCGACAATGAAATGAATTTTCCACATCTAATACCGAATTTGGGGATATTAAAATCACGATGCATATAAGCTCCCTCATTCAGCTCGTTCGGCTAGATGAAAGTCAAGTTAAGAGTGTGCAAAGAGGATTAACCTAACCATTCAATCTTTTTCTGCCTATAGAGCCATACTTCAAATCCAAAATTTATACTGAGATAAAAGGGTAGGGAGGCGCCCTTCTGGATATACCATCTGGAGATGCCAGCACCAAGGCAGCCACGTGTATCACCTTCCGAAGAAGCCCAACTTCGAACTGAGGTAATATTTTGTTCTCTATGCATAAGGTGAAGGAAAACATCATTGTTGCACTTCCTAGTATCTCAAACTTATTGTATAATCTTTAAAAATAACGGAAACAGAAGCATCCTGTTGAAATTGAAGAAAACCTACAGTGTGACCAACTTGGTTTTCCACCTTTTTATAATCCCTAATTTCGTTTCGTTTTAGAAGAGCATAATATATCAAGTTCAGCAGATGAACAAAAATTCAAAAATTAAATTCAGTAGTACCGCTAGGAACCAAACTATAAAAATTCATAACCTGAATTTTGACCTGTCAAACTTCATAATAGTGAGAGTGAGCTATTTGTTAGGAGATTTAACACAAAATAAATAAATTTTCTTTAGGTTATCAAAGAAGAGTAGAATAGACTAACCTGGGCAACAAATCGCTTCTGCAAATCAGAGCAGAAAGATGGGCGGCCTATACTGAAAGAACGCATGTTTGCAATCAAAGAGAACCAAATAAAAAAGAGCAGAATAAACTAATCGAAGAAGATGCAGTTTCGATTAGTAGATCAAAATCGGCAAAATAAAAAATGAAATCAAAGAACATGAATCGAAAAAATAGCAGACCATAGGTGGAGCGCTGCAACAGGGAGAGATGAGGCTCCCTCCAGGTTGCCACGCCAATATGGGATTCCAGTTCTAACCTTAAGCTATCATCACAGCCTTGTCGTAATTATGACTCCTCTCAAGAAAGAGGGAAGCAGGAAACAACACTGTGGACAAAACCAAGTGAATCATGGTGAATTAAATTGCACCGATTTAATAACATTTTATGCGAAAGCTGATAAAAAGAAACTTTAATTAACAAAGTTAACATCAAAATATAACTGAATCACTTGACTGTGTCTGACCAGGAAAATGAACAATTGCATCTCATTCCCAGGCTACACATGATAAAAGCAGCATTCCCACTAATTAAAGGCCCCGATTGAAGCAGCCCACTTGAAGAAACTCGACTATCGCTGCTGCAGAATGCACACAAAACAGCTCAAACAAGGCCTTCAAGCACAATATTAGTGAAGAGAGTGGCTAAGAAATTACCTTTCTGGTATCTATTTCATCGGGACATCTGTATAAGTCCGAGGTGATCTCCGAAAACCACATTACAGGGATTAAATTCTGCAGAAATTAATAGAACAGTGGATCAGTGAGAATTGAACAACATTGTTGTTTATGAAAACATATCTTGGAGAGTACCCTCCGTGGTTATTAAATTGTGCTTTTTGCTAAAGTTCTTCTGTAGCATTCATAGCTTAGATAGAGACCTACTCAATTTGAACAAAAACAAAGCTACAGTGAACAAAATAAAGGCAAAAATTTGAGCGTGTAGACAAACAGATCACTCATCCATGTCGCTGATGTCGGACCAATCCTTCCAAAAACCCAGCAAATAGAAGGCCAAACGGTCACCGTGAAAACCAGTCATGGATGTTTCCTTCACCGATTTCAAATCAACAGTCTCCTTCGCACAACCAGTCGGAGTTTTGACTCACCATCACCACCGCTAGTCACCGCCGTCAGAGGTCAGTGACAATCGCAACCCCCGCAGGCGAGTTACCACCGCAATAGGCAACACCCCAGGGCCACGAGAAGCGGATCTGGACATGCACCAGTAGGAGCTTCTCTCGGAAGCGACGGGCAAAATTTCCAAGCGAAGAGAGAGAGAGAGAGAAAGAGACGCGGTGCTGTGGAAGTGAGAACAGAAAGAGATGAGAGAGAAGAACGAAGCTTCTGGTTGAAGCTGGCTTCTCTCAGAAGCCTTGTGATATCAAACCAGGCAAAGAAGATCCAAAATGACCACAACGCCCTTCAACCACAGCTTACCTGTTCCATGTCAGCAAGGGCATAACCGAACTTTTCTACACGTCACTATTACATAGGCATTTCGCTGGCACTTTGTCCGAATTGGCAGCACATGATTGGGCCACCACTGCCACGTAATGTGGCCTTAACTTCTTTTATATAGGTAGTAGGATAAGGCGTTACGACAAGTGATGGACAAAGAATGATATTAACGGGTTATAGTTAGTCATGAATCCATGGACGATTTCATAGAACGAGTTATCGAGTGCAGTACTACTTCGCGATTGCAAATTTGCAGCATTGGAGAAGACGAAATCCCTCCTTTAAACCTTTTCACTCTCCCGAATTTATAGGGATGTCTGGGTATTAGGGGCTAGTTTGGAGTGACCCTTTGTATTAACATCTTTTTATTTTAATAATAGAAGTACTCCTACAACATATTTTATGGGGTAAAAATACAATTTCACCCCATCTAGTTTGATTGAATAATATTTTCACCCTTCCAGCTTGGAAAAGAACACTTCCACCTTTCCGTGGGCCAAACTTCAGAATACTTATACCACCTTACAGTCAGGTCGTTAGTATGGAGTTGGGGTATGTCACTTAAAATAGTTTTTGAGAAAAATTTGCCAGCATGTTATGCAAAATATGGGGATGGGGGTTACTCTGCATAATATGTTCTTGAGGAGATTGGAGTTGAGTTCGGTCTTGAGTTCACGGCAACAACGAGTGGTTTTTTATGAGCAGCTATGCAGATTGGCGGAAGGAGAGCTCAAGTGGTGCATGACAGCATTGTTCGTGGCAGAAGAACAAGTGAATGTTAGGGCTATGATAACCTTGGTTAGATGGTTCTGGAACCAGTGTACACTTTTTAATATGCTTGAGGTGTGCATGCGGAGGATCATGTCAAGGGGTGGTCAATGGGAGAGTTTTTTTACTAAAGCCATATAAGCTTGGAGATCCTAAAAAAGAAGTGAGTTTTGATAACTTTGATGCGTGAATTCGGGTGCCCAACCTCCCAATACAGTTGGTTCAATAAAGGGTAGGGCGAAGAGCTGTTACGACAATTGGAGAAGTTATTGCTTCATATCCAAAGCTGAAGAGTGAGAAAGGAGTAAACTACATTAGAATACGGGTCCGTCTACCAATTGCAGATCCAATTCCGGGGGGATTCTGTTGGGTTTTGGAAAATCAAACGTAGCGGAAGTATGAAAAAACTGCCTAAAACCCACCAAGAACCAATGTGAATGAGCATAATCTAATGAGTAGAGGATTATCACAGTGCGTGACGATTACTAAGTTGAAGCTGCAGCGCCTCTACGATATCGACACGAACTGATCTTAATGGGCTTCCTCTTCGCCGATGCTAGTCTACTGAAGGAAGGATAAGCGATCTCGTCTCACGAAATCTCTGGACTCGGACGGCTCGAACTTCTCTCTCTCTCGAAACCCTAGCTACTATGTATCTGATACGAATAGTTATGAAAGCATGCAAGTCAAACCTAGCCACGATGCAATGGTATTTATAGGGATGACAGAACTTGACTTGTCCTATAATCCTAACTGTTAAAATTAGTTTGTACTCAAGTCCAAAATCCATCATAATTTCTCTTTCGTCCAACTGATGAGCAATTAATTCTAGTTTGATCCATTCTTGTGTGTGCCCTTTTTGGTACCTAATTACGTTGGCAGTAACAATTACAAATATTGAGCAGTATGTAAAAATACATCAATGATGCCCAAGTGATAGGAATAACGTTGATATGATGAACCTCTATGATCAATGTTACGGGTGTCGCATTATCCATTTGTTCATATATCCAGATTAGACACAAGTCATGGAGTGTCACCCTTGTATATCAAATCTATAGTTTTATCGCTAGTCTGAGTAGACTTAGATAGACAAATGACACCAATATCTCATATTAATTCATTTGAGCACGGTCATAAATTTTCCTAAGTCTCACTCATCGAGTGGCCATGTATATTTACTCTCGTTATTTGGAAGGACAAATCATATCTACATCACTCACACCACTCATCATGTTTCATAAGATGTTCAATTATCGCTTTTATAATCACCTTGTCATAGAGTGAAGTCTTATAAGGATATTAAAACATGTCACTCTACATCTAGGGAATGTAGTGACTTCTAGTCATATGATCACAACACCACTGTTACTATGAGAAGCACTTGTGACTCTCACATAACATATGTGTAGTGTTCTCATGGTGAGTCAATCTAGTACATCATTACTCATGATGTGTACCCATGTGTTAGACTTGATATCTCATATCAATCTACCCACATGCTTGTATCGATGCATTAGTCGTCCTAATTAAGAATAATACTAGACTGGATATTTAAGAATATAATATTTTTCTTAAGGGCTTCATTATGTGAACATATTTCCATATAGATAACAGAATAAATAAAAATCTTTTATAAATAGATGTCACGATAAGATTTCCTCCAAGACCTACACCAACACATTCACAACAAAGTTCATAACGAGGAGACATTACTGGATTTCAAGTATGAGAACTACTCTGCCTATGTCAGTGGTGTGGTAGAATAACACACCTGAGTAGAGAATCTGATGAATCGACCCAGTTAGAGATGTCCATTCGGGGTTATGGCGACTGGCTTTCTAGCACACCCGATGATAAGGAAAATAATTGAAGATGGATTGGGGGAGAATGATATGGACACAAAACTGGGCAACCAGGTATGGATAGCTTCATGGGAAGACATGCGTACCGTGGAGCAGGGTAATGACTCACCCCGAGAAGAGGACCAGCCGATGATTAGTAAATCCACTCACAATGGGAAAGTAACAGAGGTTCAAACCCCATCCCTAGCGGCGGGACAAACCCAAATAACTCAAAACACTAGTGCTAGTGATGAAGTACAAATAGTGGCTAAATAGACAAATTCATCTGGGAATGGTCAGAGACCAGACGGGAGACAGATGCTCGCGGGGGACAGAGGGGATAAGTGGATCACGAAGATGATAGTATGGAGGGATCAAACGGTCATTACTTGATTTTACCCTACTTTGAATCGTAAGGTCTTCAAAAAATATATTTACTCATATTATTTTTAATACATATTTTTTTAAAATTTCCAGTCTAAGTAGGTGTAGAGCATGCGTGCTATTCGCTGAAAGTCTCAATAATTTGAGAAAATAATTTAACTGAATATAATATGAAAATTATTTGGTATGCGCTAAAAAATTGAATTAAAACTAAGTGCATATGACAACACCTTTTTTTGGGCCCAAAGATAAGAACCACAATATAAAAGAACCCTGTAAACAAAATCCATGAGTTTTGTCACGACCGTGAACCGGGGTGATTTTTTTTTATATAAAATTAAAGGAACTGAACTAACAAGAGTTGAACTCGATAACTCAAACATTTATTTCACAAACTGAAATATATTACAGAGTAGTTAGAGCTACTAACGGTTCCCAACCCAACTATATTACATACAAAAACAAAACGAGGTTCTTCTCAATAGCTGTAAACAGTCTAGCACTCCAAATAGCTAAGACAACTCAGGAACCGACCCATCACCACCACTATAACTTGTACCTGAAAAATGTTAGGGTGAGCTTACTGCAAGCTCTGTAGAGAACATCAAGGCAACAGTCCAAGCATGTATTGTTTCATGGTACACATAACACATCATCATGCTATCACAGTTCAATATAATCATGTATATGTTAAGTCATGCATATGCAATTCTTCCATCGTCTTATTATCTTCATGGAACCTGGGGTGCTCACATACGCGTTCGTAGCTAGGAGTGAGTCAGCCTACCTCCGCATACGTGCTCTCAACTGGGAGCGGAGAACCCACCTGCCATCAAGCTGACAGTGCTTTCTGCACCAGGCCTCGGGTGCATTCAGGGTCTTTCACCGAAGGGATATGCAATCCCTTCTTGCTAACCCCGTCCATTTATCTTTCCACTTTAATTATCAATTTCACATGCAAATCATGCATGAACAGCAATATCTATAATATCATCATGCTAACAGCATATCAAGAATCAACACAGTTGATAGCATGTATCCATCATATTCACGAATATCAACAACATATTCGAATATAAATTTCAGCAGCATCTCTACATGATTCAAATATTCAAATAAGAACTTTGAAAACATATTTACGTGAATCATATATCGATTTATTATTTAACAATAATCAAGCATAACATTAATACAGTAATAGCAATTGAGTATTCATCTAAGCAGGATAACAACTAGCATATAAACAGGCAACACAATACGGCAGGGCTATTACGTTGAGATTCCCTACCTCGGTCCGACGAAGCTACTAATAAAATAATAAGAACATCCAGAATCTCCGAGTAATATATCGAGAATATCCTTCGCAACTCTCGCTGTCTCTCTCTATTGCTTGACTGAAATTTTGGAATGAGAATAACTCTAACGGCAAGTTCTATTTATAGGGGAGGGCGACCAATCACGTCACGATGAGTCGCAGGACACATGGCATCCATGCAGCGAAGGAGTCCCCAGGACATGACACGCGTCAGACACATGTCACACACGCACAACGTAGGTGCCACACGATTGACATACATCAAACATATGGGATAGGGGCTAAGGCAGTGACACGTGTCACCCTGCGTGTCAATCACGCACTAACACATATACAAGCTAACATATTGAATGTCATTATGTACTAATCATGATTAACTAAGCTAATTAACACTTAAACGGTGTGATTAGTACTAATCATTTCGTGAATAATTTTATCTTTAATTTAGCAATTAAAGAAGATACTTTCGGTGTATTTCTGGACGAGCTTAACTATTATAGTTTGCCATATAGGGTGTCTGCTGCTTATGCCAGCCTTTGCCTTCGGTTGAATACTAGGTGCTTAGCCATGAAATTCACTGAAGTAATATAAGCTTCACAAAAAAGGGGTTATTACATCTCAACCCCCTTAAAGAAATTTTGTCCTCAAATTTATAACATACCTTCTGGTGAAAATAAGTGCGGGTAATTCTCTCGCATTAACGCTTCTCGTTCCCATGTCATTTCCTCAATACCACCACGACTCAATAAGATTTTCACTAAAGGAATGGCTCGTCCTCGAAGTATCTTATCCTGGTGGTCCAAAACTCGAATAGGTGTCTCCCAGAATAATATGTCATCAGATTCGTTTAAATCCTCAAAATCCAAGACATGAGATGGATCAGACTTGTATTTATTGTCAATACGTGACTTTAGCATAACATTTTAGCATGCTTAATTGCTATTGTATGCAGTGTAGTCGTTTCATTGTGTAGTGGTTGTGTTTCTGAAGCTTATATTACTTTAGTGAATTTTGTGTTATTTAGTATCCTAATAGATGAACTCATAATTGTGAAACTATACCAGTTAAGCTCGTCTAGAAATACATCGAAAGTTTTAATACTTTTTTTAATTGCTAAATTGAGGATAAAAATATTTAGGTAATAATTAGTACTAATCACTCATTTAAGTGTTAATTAGCTTAGTTAATCATAATTAGTGCATAATGACAAGTATTATAGAGTGTGTATAGCTTGTATGGGTGTAAGTGTGTACAAGGAGACACGTAGGGTGACACATGTCACTGTCTTAGCTCATGTCCTATATGTTTGACACACGATCCTGCTGCGTGTCGTCGTGTGGTAGCTTTCGTCACACGCGCGACACGTGTCCTACTGCAAGTCAGATGCTTCTGACACATAACCCACTTTTGTGTCACCGCCACAGCCTCCTGCTATGCATGCGTGACACCTACGCGACATGTGTCGCCACTCCGGCCTCTGACCCGTACATGGATGCAACGTGTCCCTATGACACATCGGTATCTAATTTGTCGATTACTTCTATAAATTGGGTCATGTGCTTTAGTTATTTCTCATTCCACACTCAGGTTAGTTATTAATAAGTGAGAGAGATATACTGATGTTACTCTATACTTGGAGGTGTTGTTATTATCTCGAAATCGTTATCAGATACTATTATTGAGGTAGGGGGTTATGCACTTTACAATGTTATTATCGCTTACGGTTTATGAGCATCCTTCGTGTTAAATATATGCCGATCCATGTATTCTTGTTATTGTCACTCTGTATGCTACTGTGTACTAAATGGTTATTACGTGATATGTGATATTACATTGAGTGTAACCTGCCATAATTATATTATTTATTGCATTTCACCCTACTGTTGCGGTGAACCACCTACTGGGCGCGAGCTCACCCCCTAACAGTCTTGCAGGTTACGGCGGACGGATCGGACTGTAGATTCAGCGAGATAGCTTATTGATAGAAACATGTTATTATGATTATTGTACCTATTTCCTTGTTATCACTTGTATATAAATATCACTTTTCAAGTTAAGAGTCACGTACCGATGTATCATATTTTATTAAATAAATGAATCAGTGTTTATTAAAATACGATATTGTCTTTGGTACCTGAGTTGGTGGCTCAGAGGCACCTGTTTGGCAGATGAGTCTTTATTTTGGTACCCGCGGTGCTTTTCCGCAGGTGGTGTTTGTTGGATCGTCGCGCCGGTTTATATTGGTCACTATTTTATCCTAAATTGACCCCTGGGTTACGGGGCGTCATAACATGGTATCAGAGTACGGTAACGCTCTGTTTTGGGACGAAGGGATAATATGTGTTTATCTACGCTGTCTTTTCTAAACTGATTTTTGAGTTACAGATCTGATGACAAAGCTCTACCGAAGTGGGAAATGGTGTGGACTCAGTGCTTAGTTGTGGCTGTTGAGTCGTGGACTCGGGTTATTGCTAATTGTGATATCAACTGATTAGAGATTAGAGTTGCGCAACTAAGGTTGTATGTGACACATTTTCCAAGTTGGTACGAGTTTGTTAAAGTTAATAACTCAGGTACGTGACCGATTTCCAAATAAAATATTTGAGTCTTATTTTAAATTTCGGGACGAAATTTATTTAAGTGTGGTATATTGTAATATCCTTGATTTGAAAGTATTAAATACTTGTATTTAGTGTGAATACGGGACTATTGCATAACCTGTTATCATGCTTAATTGCTATTGTATGCAGTGTAGTCGTTTCATTGTGTAGTGCTTGTGTTTCTGAAGCTTATATTACTTTAGTGAATTTTATGTTATTTAGTATCCTGATAGATGAACTCATAATTGTGAAATTATACCAGTTAAGCTCGTCCAGAAATACACCGAAAGTCTTAATATCTTTTTTAATTGCTGAATTGAGGATAAAAATATTTATGTAATAATTAGTAATAATCACTCGTTTAAGTGTTAATTAGCTTAGTTAATCGTGATTAGTGCATAATGACAAGTATTATAGAGTCTGTATAGCTTGTATGGGTGTAAGTGTGTACCAGGAGACACGTAGGGTGACACGTGTCATTGTCTTAGCTCATGTCCTAGATGTTTGACACACGGCCCTGCTGCGTGTCGTCGTGTGGCAGCTTTCGTCACATGCGCGACACGCGTCCTACTGCAAGTCAGATGCTTCTGACACATAACCCACATGTGTGTCACCGCCACAGCCTCATGCTCTACATGCGTGACACCTATGCGACATGTGTCGCGACTCTGGCCTTTGACCCGTACATGGATGTCACGTGTCCCTATGACACATCGGTATGTGATTGGTCGATCACTGATATAAATTGGGTCATGTGCTTTAGTTATTTCTCATTCCACACTCAAGTTAGTTATTAATAAGTGAGAGAGATATAGTGGTGTTACTATATACTTGGAGGTGATGTTATTATCTCGAAGTCGTTATCAGATACTATTATTGAGGTAGGGGGTTATGCACTTTACAATATTATTATCGCTTACGGTTTATGAGCATGCTTTGTGTTAAATATATGTCGATCCATATATTCTTGTTATTGTCACTCCGTATGCTACTGTGTACTAAATGGTTTTTACGTGATATGTGATATTACATTGTGTGTAACATGCCATAATTATATTATTTATTGCATTTCACCCTACTGTTGCGGTGAACTACCTACTGGGCGCGAGCTCACCCCCTAACAGTCTTGGAGGTTACGGCGGACGGATCGGACTGTAGATTCAGCAAGATAGTTTATTGATGGAAACATGTTATTATGATTATTGTACCAGTTTCCTCGTTATCACTTGTATATAAATATCACTTTTCTAATTAAGAGTCACGTACCGATGTATCATATTTTACTAAATAAATGAATCAGTATTTATTGAAATACAATATTGTCTTTGGTACCTGAGCTGGTGGCTCAGAGGTACCTGTTTGGCAGACGAGTCTTTGTTTTGGTACCTGCGGTGTTGATCTGCAGGTGGTGCCGGTTTGATCGTCGCGCCGATTTATATTGGTCACTATTTTATATTAAATTGACCCCTGGGTTCCGAGGCGTCACAAGTTTAGGTACCAAAATGGCCAAAACGGGACTAAATACCTAAATCCAAAGCTAAATATGGGCATGCAAAAGAGATTAGTAAAGTTTAGCACCACTAGGGATATCAAGATTTTGCACACTTGTGATTCTTTTTAGGAACAATATTTAAATTAGACGCCTAAAGACTCCAAATTTACAGAAATTATATCACTATCTCAAACAGACTTCTGGGTATAAAGACTATATAGAAGAGTAAAGAGTGATCTTTTAACAAAGAGATGAGCCACTTCATTCCCTACTCTACCGACATGGCTCACCCTCGAAACTCGGAAGCTAAAAAGCAGAGCTTTGATATCATCAGACAACATCTCGGTTGTGATGTTAATACAATATTTTAATACATGGTCATTACAATAAATATCCTTATTTGAAATTGTGTTACATCATTTCCTAAAAAACAGAAATTGTGTTACATCAAAAATGTTACTCATGTGTTTGAACAAATTAATATTTCAACAAATGAGTACTAGCTTAGTGGTAGACGGTAGGGCATTTGAAACCCCTGCATGAGATCCTGGATTCGAATCCTTCTATATAATGTATTTCTGAAAAAAATTAATATTTCATACACAAAGAGGAGGGCAAATACGAAATTATGAGCTATTATAAAAAAATCAAAAGTTAGATATTGTAGACTATATTATTCTATTCCAAAAAATATATATTATTATCCAACTTCAATTAAAATCTCACATCTATCCCCTCAAAAAAAAAATCTCCCATCTAAAATTAACAAACCAAGGGCAATTGGTGTTTTTTATTTTTTTTCTTTTTTTTTTCACTAAATACAGAATATATGACGATCATTCTCCCTTACTTACCAGGCAAGGAGACGCCTTCAGAAATGTGTGTTGCAATTCCCCAGGTGCACATTCTTGCCGACCGAAGACTTTTGTGAATTGCATCTTTGTTGTCTTGCACAACCCAACTACCTTCATTTAACATCACAACTTTGTTCGTCTTACCGGAGTGATCGCAATTATACTGCTAAATTTACAATTACATATTAATGTGGATCATTTATTGAAATATAATATTTGACCGATAAAATACATTATATAGAGAATTAAAAATAAAAAGAGTAAAATAACGACTCAAACAGATCTAATGTAATTTACTTAAATTTCTAAGCATATTGTATATACTCTATATCAGTCCCAAATAAATGTTCATTTTTGAAATCTCAACTACTTGAGGAGACATGAATTCATTGCATTCAAATTTTAATTTTATGATGTATTGATATAAGTATCCCTCATTTATTCATTTTTAATGCAGTATTATTCGTATTTCAGTAGATAATGTTGTCAATTCAAGCTTTTTCAAACACCAAAAAGAGAAAGTGTGCAATTATATTAAGACAACTCGAAATAAACAAAGTTTAGAGTTATTATGTAACAGATGGAGTAAATTCTAAGTAAGAGCTACACAAATATGACCAAAATCATGTGAAACAACGGCCAACAACCTCTCCTTATCAATGATCCACACGGAGTCCAGCAATGGCTAATTTCTGGTCCTCTGTAGAAAAATTTCCAATAGCAGGACCAGACGACCAGTCTCTACAACTCCTCCTGGGTTTCTTTTCCAGTACAATGGGCGCCGGCCTGAGATTGAACGGAATACTTCTTCAGCGTATCCTTGAGCTTTTCTTGTAATTCTCCAAACGTTGGTCGGCTCTTGGGCTCCCTAATGAAAGAAATTGCAGCAAGTCATAAACATCAAAAACTAAACATGTTCACTTGCTCATTGAAACAAAACAAATACATGAATACTCATAAACCAATATACGGGTAAAATTACGGTCATCTTTTGAAGCACATCCGCTACCCAATGTAGATGTCGTTACCCCCAATTTGAATGTGAATCATCTCAAACTATGCAGCCATAGAGCTTCTTATTACTTCCCGTAAAAAGGAAACAAGTTCCGAGAATGAACATTTCACCCCTCATCAGATAGAAGGCACATATTTATATATTGCGACACTTAATAGTAATAGCGATAACATACTTAGTTTAAGCACTAAAGTGTAATTATTTGTATACGTTTTTGTATATACTGATAATGAATAGAGAAGTCGAAGAGAGGACGATTTCACCATCTTACATGGTATCAGAGCAACCCTAGCTGCCGCTGCCGCCGCCGACGTCACACATCTCCTACGTCGCCGCTTAGCGGTCTGATCCGTTTCTCCTCTGCTTCCGCCCCCTCTCCCTCTCTCTCCCTTTCCGTCGCACTCTGCGACGATAACCCTCGCCGCTCAATGCGACGCTCCCCGACCGATAGAGTTACATCGTCTCCTTCAATCGATCGTGGGATTGTGTGTACGGCTTCCATAGCCTCCAGGCGCCATCACCGGTTGTTCCTCGCAATCGTTGCTCCCACTCTCCAACGTCTTCCACCGCGCATTCAACAACCGCAACACTTAGGATCTCCAATTTTATTTCTTCTCTCTGATTCTGGTTTCTCATCTCCAACACCGATCGTCACTCTGATCCGATAAGAGCAGCAATGCCAATTTTTTCCCGGATCGATCGCCAGTTGTGGTCTCTCTTGCTTCCGTGATCTTGCTTCCTCTATCCCTCACTGTTGCGGGTTCACAAAGAGAATCGACTCACTAGCTGTTGGCATTGATTATTCAATAAGGTGTGATTCATTATTTAATTGTTATTGATTATTTAAATGAGTTGTGTTTGGCCACTCATTTACTACTGGAGTTGTTTTGGGTTCACTTACTGTTAGTGCGTGGTGCACATAATTTTCTTGTGAGTTCGAAATTGTTCGTGGGTTACAACTTTGCTTGGGCCACTTCTTCAGCAGTTCTTAGTGTTTACAAGAGCAGCTTGTGGATTTATTAGTCCTTGATTTGTTGGTATTAACATCTAGCTGAGTTCGTGGCTTCTTAGTCATTTGTCATGGCAACTCAAACATGATTTTTATTCGCACGCCGTGGCAATAGTAATCGTCGTCAGTCTGGCCGAAAAGGTCGAGTACACACTCAGCAGCACCCACAACAACACCTTGCCTTCCCTCATGGCAACTGGGTGCGGTGTCCTGCCCCCTCGTCCTCGACTGCTCAGTCGGGCCCCTATCCCCCGACACCAGGTTCAACACAGTCATGACCCTCTCAGCTTACAATTACGTCAGGTATTCTTGGTCCAGGACCTTCTCAGCGTTCATAGGTTATTGCTGCCGCTGCGGGTTTGTCTCCCTCTGTTACTGCTCTGAGTTCGGAACTTGGTGGCATGACCCGTAATGCTCCGGATAAGATTTGGTACATGGACACTGGGGCTTCCCCTCATCTCACATCTCAGACATGTACTCTCTCTTCTGTTTCATCAAGTTCTCCAATTTCTAATATGATGGTCGGTAATGGGATGAAAATTCCAGTGTGCGGTTTCGGTCAGCAGACTATTACTACCCTAGCTCGTCTCCTACACCTCAAAAATGTCTTTCTTGCTCCAAACATCATTAAAAATCTTGTCTCTGTCCGTCAGTTCACCATTGATAATAATGTCTCTATCGATTTTGACCCGACTGGTTTTTCTGTGAAGGACCTTCACTCGGGGACCCTTTTACTTCGGAGCAATAGTTCAGGGGACCTCTATCCTCTTATTTCCACCTCGTCCCCCTCTCAAGCCCAGTCTCTTGCCACTCTTCCAGCCCCAATGTGGTACAGCCGTCTCGGACATCCTGGTCGCCGCGTCTTAGATCATCTTAGCTATAGTCATTTCATTTCTTGTACTAAAACTGAGCAGACCGGATTGAGCCATGCATGCCAACTCAGCAAACACGTCGGACTCCCCTTTGCCCTTCGCAATCTTGTACTGTGGCTCCATTTGACATTATTCATAGTTATATTTGGACCTCCCCTGTTGCTAGCAAATCTAATTTCAAGTATTATCTTCTCTTACTTGATGATTACTCGCATTTTCTATGGGTTTTTCTTTTAAAAATCAAATCGGATGCTTTCACTCACTTCAAACAATTCCACACATATGTGCACAACCAGTTTTTCGTGACATCAAGAGTTTTCAACGCGACCTTCGGGGGGTGGGGGGAGGGGATTCGATAAATCTGTGTTTCATGAGTTCGCCAAGTCCAGTGGCCTTGTTTTTCGATTTGCTTGTCTGCAAACGTCTCCTCAAAACGGCAAGGCCGAACGTATGATACGTCGCGTCAATGACATATCTCGTACCCTTCTCTCTCAGGCCTCCATGTCTCCTCGCTTCTGGGTTAAGTCTGTTCTTACTGTTGTCTATCTGCACAACATTCTCCCCACCAAAGCTCTCAACGGTAATATTCCTACCACCATTCTCTATCATCATCTTCCCACATACGATCATCTTCGTACCTTTGGGTGTCTGTGTTACCCTAATCTGACTGATGTGTCTCCCCACAAGCTTGTCTCTCGGTCCACTCGATGTGTGTTTCTTTGTTACCCTTCGAATCATCGTGGTTATTGGTGTCTCGACATCTCTACTTGTTGCATTTACATCTCTCGTCATGTCACGTTTGATGAGCATGTCTTCCCGTTTGCCACATCGGGTTCCGTGTCACTTCCCGGTCATACTATCTCTGACCCTGACGATGGTCTTCCGCCTATAGTATAGAGTCATTAGTGCATAAATGTTCTCCGTGATATTCATGAATTATTATTGGGAATGTGCAGATTGATTCGAACAAAACTACTAGCTGTACATCCAATATACAGGTGGTCAGACTCCTGAACTTCCAGAAATTAGGCAAGTCTATTCAAGTACATAAAATATCAAATGTAGCCGTCATTACCCTAATTGTAAGTGAATTGTTTCAAAGTATGCAGCAATAGATTTTTAATTGTATATTAAGGGGAGAGCACGAGTTCAAATCGAGGAAACAGACTCTTGCAAAAATGCAAGGTTGCGTACAATAGACCCCAAAGTATGTCCGACCTTTCCCTGGACCTAGAGGGAGCTTCATGCATCGGACCACCCTTATTAATGGATTCTTCTTTCCGTTCATGGGAATGAAACCAGTTCTTATGAACGAAACCAGTTCTAAGAAGAAAACGTTCGCAGTTGAGATTTTCATCACTTGTTTAGTCCCTTCGTCAGAAAGGGGGTAAATCTTGTGTATTGTGACGTGCAGTCGGTTTTCCAGCATCCTTTTGGACATATAACTATTTATCTTTTAAGTTTAGAAGCACAACAAACAACTTTCGTTCTTCCTAAAAATGTTTTTTATTGGGAATTTTTCCAAACAGTGCTGACACTTATAACCCTCCATGAATAAGTAGATATAAGAAATTTTTAAAACCCCAATCGGCACTACGTATAACTAAGATCAGATAATTCAATATTCTCCAGAGAACTATAGAATAATGTTTATTATGCCTGTGCCTAACACAAATATAGCTTTATTTCTTCATTAGCATTTAAATGATCGAGATTTGGCCTTTTGTCGAGTTCAAGAAAGTGAGATCTAATTTTCTTTTATGAAAAGCGATGTACCATATTCCTTATTCTATGTAGAGTATATCAGAGAGTTCCTGCTGTTATCACATAAGGAAAGATCGTTATTCTTTAAGGAAAGATCTAATAGTTTTATTTCTTCACACAAGGAGTGATCGTTGTGATGTTTGGACCCCAGTGACGTTTGTAGCTTTTCTGTCTACAGCTTCATAGTGACACTTTGCTTCAAGCAGAAAATCTTACCGAAATTCTCATAATTTGGGACAAACATTTAATCAGAGAAGAAAGGACAAGGAATAGGAAGAGGAAGAAGAAATCTATGCCTCGACCAGAAAACGAAGCAAGTGTTCTTTTCTGATATACAAACTAATATCCTAGAAGAGAATAAGAAGGAAAGAAGAAACAAACCTCCAGCAGCTCTCAATCATAGAGGCCCATTCTGGATCTAGATCTTTGGGGATCTCCAATCGTTGGTCCATGAAAGCTACAACTCCAATCACCTGCATTGGGTTGAGAGCATCCCAAGGAACTTTCCCAGTAGCTAGCTTCCATAATATCACACCAAAGCTATATATATCAGACCTGTAATATTCCCAAACCAAAACTGACATTAATAAGAACATGCGATCATGTAAGCATGCTATTTGAAATAAACAGTTAAGCCGTTAAGTTCAAATCGATGAAAATTACTTCTCATCTGAGGGTTCATTACGCATAACCTCTGGAGCCATCCATTGCGGCTAGAAAACAAGAATACCACAAATACCAATCAGCTCAGAATGCATAACAACATTAAACTAACAAATACCAATAAAAATGTTTTGTCAGGAGCTTAGTTAGCATACTGTTCCTTTCCCATTCTTTGTCATGAGAAACGTATGATGCTTGAGACGTGACAAACCGAAGTCACCAACCTGTTGAATTTATAACAAACATTTACATAACTACACCAATAAAAACATTTAGAAGGTGAAAAGCATTCTAAAACTACAGACGATAAAGGAAAATAAAGCAGCATAGAAGAGAAGTTAAATATCTACCTTCACAGTCCAGTTCTTGTCAACAAGAAGGTTTGACGATTTTAAATCACGATGAACAATAGGAGGGTTGTAATGATGAAGATAATTCATACCTTGGGCCTATAAAATGGAAAGCGGGATTATATAAAAACACATAAACGAACAATATAACAATATAAGAACCCACGCAGACCAAAAGATGGCTCTACTAAACAAACACAACTAAGAGATAGTTGGCAGTAGAGAACATTCCCATAACCAATTGCACCAACAGATACTCACAATATCCAATGCAATGAGAGTACGCCGCCTCCAATCCAATTTAGATCCATTTCTTTGTATTAACCGAAACAAGCTCCCACTACCCAAAAGAAATAACAACTATAAGCACGTAAATGGCAAGTAGAATCTGTGACGAAGAACTAGGGTTCTTCAGAAATGCAAAAGAGGGAAAAATATTATGAACTTCTCATTACAGAAATTAACCACAATTACACTTTATATAGTTTCAGAATTAAGCTGCTAACAATATAGAAATTACACATAAGCCCCTAACCTTATTACAAATAGCAAAACTACCTCTTAACAGCCTCCCTCAAACTCAGAACACTTCTTCAAAGAGAAGTGAGCTGCAGTTTGGATCTGAGAACATGAAATTGAGAAGAAGGCAAAGCTTTTGTCATGATATCTGCAACCTGATCTGAGGAAGAAACATGAGAGACAAGGACTTGTTTGGCTACAGCCATTTCTCTAACAAAATGATAATCAATCTCTATATGCTTGGTTCTAGCATGAAACACAGGATTAGACACCAAAGCTATAGCAGAGATGTTATCACAATATAGCTGAGGTGGAGTGGGAGAAGCAATACCCAAATCCTGCAGCAAATAAGTGAGCCACTTTACCTCACAAGCCAGCACTGCCAAAGACCTATACTCTGCCTCAGTGCTTGATCTAGAAACAGTTGGTTGTTTCTTTGAACTCCAAGCAACAATGTTTTCTCCCAGAAAAACTGCATAACCAGAAGTTGATCTTCTATCTTCTCTACACCCTGCCCAGTCTGCATCACTAAAAGCAGTGATATGAAGAGGAGAAACACACTTTGCAAAATGCAACCCAGTATTAATAGTGCCTTTTATATATCTCAAAGTTATTTTGAGAGCTTGAAAATCCAAAGATGTAGGACTATGCATATGTTGGCACAAGACATTGACTGCAAACTGCAAGTCAGGTCTAGTAATGGTGAGATACTGAAGACCACCAACCATACTTCTAAAGAAAGACTTATCTGCCTCAGTGATCAAAGAAGATGAACAAGTTGAGGAAGATGAACTAGGAAGAGCAAGAGGTGTAGACATGGGCTTACTATCATGAAGACATGCTTTATGTAGTAACTCAGTAGCATATTTAGTCTGATGCAGAACACAATTTGGAGCTGAATCAAACACTTCTATTCCCAAGAAGTAATGCAGATTACCAAGATCCTTAAGAGCAAACTGAGACCTCATTTTCTGAAGAAGAACAGATATGAGATGCTGATCACTTCCAGTGATCAAAATATCATCAACATAGATCAAAATCAAAACCAGCTGCTGAGATGTCTTGAATATAAACAAAGAAGAGTCAGCAATGCTAGACTTAAAACCCTGAGAGAGCAGAAAAGTAGAAAGTCTGTGATACCAAGCTCTAGGAGCTTGCTTGAGACCATACAAGGACTTTTGAAGCTTACACACATAAGAAGAGTACTGAGGATGAACAAACCCAGCTGGCTGTTTCATGTACACTTCTTCTTCTAGATAGCCATGTAAGAAGGCATTTGACACATCTAACTGTTTAATGTGCCAACCTTGAGATAAGGCCAAAGTCAACACCACTCTGATGGTGACATGTTTAACCACTGGACTGAAGGTCTCTGTATAATCAACACCAAACTCTTGAGAGTACCCCTGAGCTACCAACCTAGCCTTGTACCTGGCTATAGATCCATCTGCTGCTCTTTTAATCTTATAAACCCATTTTGAACCAATGGCATGCCTATTTGAAGGTTTTGGAACCAAAACCCAGGTTTGTTGTTGAAGAAGAGCAGTGTACTCTTCTGTCATAGCTTGCTTCCAATGATCACAAGTGACTGCCTCATGAAAAGATGGAGGTTCAGTCTCCACATAACCACTCTTAGCTAGATGAATTTGATATCTTGGATTTGGTTTTAAAATACCAGCTCTTGATCTGGTAACCATGGGATGAGAAACAGGAACTGGTGGAGGAGATGGTGAAACAGGAGATGGTACAGAAGAAGGAGAAGATGGCAGCTCAGAAGGAGACTCCACAATATGAGAAACAGAAGAGGAAGACACATTATGTGAAAAGAAAGGATTCTGAAAGAAAGCAGACACAGAGGACACTGGTTTAGGGGTGGGAGAAGAACCAGAAACAGGAGAATTATAAGGAAAAACTGTTTCATAGAACACAACATGTCTTGAAACATACACCTTATTATTTGAAGGATCTCGGCATCAATATCCTTTTGTAGTAGGACAATAGCCAAGAAAAACACATTTTGTAGACCTAGGCATGAGTTTGTGAGACATGTATGGTCTAATCCAAGGAAAACACAGACAACCAAAAGATTTAAGAAAATTATAATCAGGTAAGTGTTGATATAAAACCTGATAAGAGGACTTGAACTGCAATTTTGACTTAGGTTGTCTGTTAATAAGAAAATTGGCAATAGCAAAGGCATCAAGCCAGAAAGAAAGAGGAAGATGAGACTGTTGAAGAAGAGCTAAAGCAACTTCAACAATATGTCTATGTCTCCTTTCTACTCTTCCTGCTTGTTCAGGAGTGTGTGGACAGGTAAGTTGTTGAATAGTACCTTCACTAGACAAATACTTTCCAAAATCATGACTCAAGAATTCTCCACCATTATCAGTTCTAAATATTTTGATTTTAGAACTGAACTGAGTAGAAACCAAGTTTGTAAAATGCACATAAGAAGAAAAAGCTTCTAACTTATGTCTCAATGGATACAGCCAACAGAATCTACTATGATCATCAATGAAAATGAGATAAAATCTAAATTTATTGAATGAGTGAATTGGGGCAGGTCCCCATACATCAGAATGTACCAAATCAAAAGGAGACACAGCCACAGATTTAGACAAAGAGAACTTGAGTTTATGACTCTTGGCTACATTACAATGTTCACAAATGTGAGTAGATGACTGTGCTGGAAAATGTAACAATTTTGCTAAGTGATTATACACTTTTGTGGAGGGATGACCCAACCTAACATGCCACAAAGAAGGTGGAGGAATATTTGACACAGTGAGAGCTTGAGGAGCAGCAAGGACAGATGATGACTGAGCTGGAATAGTGTACAGACCATGTCTACAAGGGCCCTGAGATAGGATAGCCTTGGTAACATTGTCCTGTACCACAAAACCAGATGAAGTAAACAGCACAGAACAGTTATTATCATGTGTAAGTTTAGAAATAGACACCAAATTGGAAGCAAATTTTGGTGAATGAAGAACATGATTCAACTTAAATGAGTAATGAGGAGTAGGAAGAATACCATCTCCATAATGAGTAATAGGAACAGAAGCTCCATTTCCCACAGACACTGTCTCAGCTCCATGATACTGAGTAGGGGATGCTAGAGCATTGAAATCATTAGTAACATGATTATTTGCTCCACTATCTAGAAGCCATGGCTGTAGTGGTGGAGGAGCAACAGTATTGAAAACCAGAGGAGTGTGGCTAGAAGTTGATGCAGGTGATGGCATATAAGATGAGGAAGCACCATGAGACACAGCTGCACCACTAGAAGCCATATATGCAGAGCCAGGAGTGTAAGAAGAATGAGGTATGTATGTGGTAGACATCATACCCCGAGGTCTAGGCTTTGTGGCAGCAAATTGAGTTGTATTTAACCTCTGCCAACAATTGAGAGCTGAATGCCTCCCTTTTCCACATATCTGACACACCAATTTAGAACCAGCACTACCTCTTCCAAAAGGTCTAACAGAAGACTGAGGTTGTGTGTGAGAGTAGGGAGGCACAGACTGATTTGAAAAATTATTAGACATTTGTTTACTTGAGCCAGGGAAACTAGGTCTGTGAACATGAGTATTCACAGAATAATGGCCTTGAGCCACATTAGCAACAGGCATAGAGGAAACATGTAACTGAGACATGGATTTATGCAGCTCTTCAGTAAGGAGAAGAGCACTAAGCTCATGTACTGTAATTGGAGTGGAACGAATCCGAATGCCAGATCTAAAATGTTCATACTCCATAGGTAGACCTTTTAAGATGTACAGAACTAGATCTTCTTCAGAAACAACTTCATTAACTTGTAAAAGACTATCAGCCAGAGACTTAACCTTGTTCAGATATTCATCCATAGTCATCGGACCTTTCTCAATTGTGCATAACAGGAGCTTAATTTGATGAATATGTGAGCGTGAAAGAGAAGCAAACCTTGATTCAAGACTCAGCCAAATTGCAGAAGCACCAGAGAGATGAAGAATCAACGGAAGTACAGGCTGCGAAATCGAAGCGAACAAACAACTCTTCAAATGTTGATCAATTGATTTCCACTGCGCAAACGCTGGATTAGGTTGAAGATCACCAGAATCGGACGAAATCAGCGACGGAGGAGCAGAAATTCGACCAGAAACAAACTCCAAAAGGCCACTAGCAAGGAACACATTCTCCATCTGTGCTCGCTTGACGATGTAATTGCTCGAATCGAGCTTAATTTGAACCAGCGACTTGAGATTGGAGATGAGAAACGTCAGGCCTGGAGGAAGAGAATCGGACGAAGAAACCGACGCCATACCAAACGACGAAGTAGAGGTTGCCGTAGAACTCATAGACGGCAAAGAAATTGATGATTCGCAGAGAAAGAGGCGAGAAATCACCAGAAAGAGAAGAGCTCAAGGCTCTGATACCATGAAGAAGAACTAGGGTTCTTCAGAAATGCAAAAGAGGGAAAAATATTATGAACTTCTCATTACAGAAATTAACCACAATTACACTTTATATAGTTTCAGAACTAAGCTGCTAACAATATAGAAATTACACATAAGCCCCTAACCTTATTACAAATAGCAAAACTACCTCTTAACAATCTGTTCTGAAAGAGTTCAAAGAAAGCAAACATGAAACACATAGGAAACATGGCATTATGATCTAATACAAAAGTAGTGCATAAGAATTTATTTGAACTGTATGAAATACACAAGTTTCTCAAGATGGACGTAAGGAATGAACCGTGGAAGGAATTCTGTTACAATACAGAGATGCTGAGGTGAGGACACTGCACCCATAAAGAGTAGCAAGTTCGGATGTCTAAGTCTCTTCATGAGAGATACCTTCATAAACAAAACAAAAAATAAAGATAAATAAATCAGATCTCAGCAAACATATATTACCACCTACGTACACTGTTACAACTTATTGTTTTATGTAAGTAGTCTAATCACATATGGTGTGATAACAATATCACTATAGTTCCCTCCCTCTCTGCACTGTAAACTAAATTTTGTTCCACCATAACCAGCACAACCGCGACGTAAAAGATAATTGAACTGCATTACGTAACTTTAACATTAAACCGAATTTTCTTAGAGTTACTTTGAAATAAAATTAGCTTGTTAAGAACTTCCCACAATTAAAGAAATGAAGACAACAACGACCATTACCAAATGCCAATAGTTTGGTCATACGGATGAATTCAACATTGAGATCTTCAGGGTATGTACGTCCAATATACTAGTTAATACAATATGAATTGTCCATACTTTCACAAGTATATCTAGAGAAACAATTGAAAGAAGATAGTGAAGCAGAGAAGCAGGACTGGTGAAACAGAATTGAGAATGATGTCCAGTGGCCAATTCTCAATTCAGTGCTAATGTGAAACAGAATTGAGAATTGAAACAGAGAATTCAACATTAAGAAGGGATTACAAATCCCCGCTCTTATAACCCATGATAGTGCTATGTGTTCTTAAAGAAGATGAGCTACAATGTTCTGCATGATACTTTTACTATACATCATTAAGGGGAATCTTTTGTATTCTTTCGAAAAGAAAAGTGAACTTGTTTCATGAACTGATTTTCAAAGTAAAAAATGGAAGGAAGGTTTTGAAGACATAAAAAATTTGCATTGTTGGACGAAGCATCGGTTCAGCCTTGCAATGATTGTTTTCTGTGCTGACTTTCATTCCTCTCTCACAAACAAATGTGCAAAAGTGTGCACCAATGTCATAAATGCATGAGATGATTTTATATAACAAGACAACTCATAGACCAATATAATATGCATAATTGCATATTATTACAGGAACCTGTTGAAAAGTGAAAATATTCAAAACTGGGTCCTCGTGGAGTTACCATCAATTGTTAGTGAATAGTTTGCCAGCAAGAAATGGACGTAGTCTCCAACAAAAAAACAAAACAAAGTTGCACTAAGCTGGTCTCATTTGCAGCCAAAAACATAGATGAATATTTGAACCTTCCAAAGCCATCATCTGAGTGAAACCAATTTATTTTGAAATTGAGGTATCAAATGCCTCCACTTTCTATCTTAAAACTGACAGCGCACAAATTATAGTAGAAATTTATTTTTTCTGAAGTCCTAAAATATTGATAACTCAAAGACATCTGACAAATAATCAACTCCCTAAATGGCTACCTCTTACCATTGACCTTGTGCCTAATGATACTAAGGGTTACTTAAAGACCCTCGAATGTTCAGAGAGTGGTCTTAACTCTAAAGTTTCCCCCTTGTCATAGCTGTGGGGTTTAGTTCTGGGATTATTTAAGATGCTTTCACTTGATCACAAAAAGATACATACCACTCCGTCCCATCTCTAATGCACCATTTGACTTTGTCACCTGTAACTGGGTCACTTTGACCCGGTGATCTGGATCGCAAAACGATGCAATTTTTTGATAATTTTTTATGGTCTTGTAGAATAAGAGTTTCTCTACAACACTACGAAAAAATTATTTAAAATTGTAAAGTTTTGTTATCCAAATCATCGGGTCAAAGTGACCAGTGAATAGTGGTAAAAGTCCAAATAGTGCAAAAGAGATAGGACGGAGTGGTACCTCTTGGGTAAAGGAAAGCATCACTTCATCTGAAAAATCCTGCTTGGAGAAAGCCTTAACAGCAGCATCCTGCAATTTTTTTTTTTTTTCTCAGAATAGTAATGAAAAGAAGTGGAGACATTTTCAGAGTACCAATTATGAAGGTCAAGACTCGATGACAATTAAATATTCATTCCTTGTCGTCTAAGTTATTTCTAGACTGTTTTGTTATGTTTCTTCCTCCAGGGCCTCTGGTGGAACTTGATGGTGATTGAATGACCATTAGGGATGTTAGTGTTGGTTTATGCCCTAGAGGCAATCTAGAGATTGATTGATATGTTATCGTGAAATTTACATGAAATTATATACTGTTATTTTCATCGTATTATTTTGACATATTAAAGTCCTTAGCAAATTGGTTCATATTCTGAAATTTCCCTAATCAAGTAATGCCGTTAATTAGGACTATGATAGTGCATCAAGAGTTGTATGTCTATCACATGGGTACGTATACGGAGTATTGACATAGCGGATTGACCCCTATGAGAGCACTACATGGGTTGTTATGTGAGTGTCACAAGTAATTTTTATAGTGACAATTGTGTTGTAGTCCTTTGACTTGAAATTGCTACATTCCCTAAATGTGAGTGACGTGTTCTAATACCGGCACACTGAAACAATGTGATCATAAAGTAGGTACTTGGACTTTTTATGAATCATGTTGAGCGGTGTGAGTGATGTAGATATGATTTGTCCCTCCCACATAAAAGGAGTTAATATCCACGGCCACTCAATGAGACTTAGAAAATGCATAACCATCCTCAAATGAAGTGATATGAGATATTTATGTCATTTGTTTATCTAAGTCCACTCAGGGAATAGAGAAACTATAGATTTGACATAGAAGGGTGACACTCATGCCTTGTCTAACCTGGATATATGGATTATACCACACAGCAACATTGGTCACAAAGATTCGTCAATTCACTAGCATTCCTATAACATAGACACATCTATAGCTAGATGCCACTAAATGTTTGTGATTATCAAATATGATTTACATATTTCTGCCAACATACCTACAGATCACACAGAAAAGTGGATCAAACAAGATCTAACTTGGTCAGTAGCACGACTAATGTGCAAAATGGGTTAGTGACTTATGTGAAAGTCAAAACCTAAGTGTTAGGGATAAAGAAGGGATCTAAAAATCGGCCCGGAACGTATCGGCCGATACGTAACGTATAGGTGGCCTCCGCTACCAATACACCTGATACGTGCACTGTGAATGTTAATCACACTCGTATCAGATGATTAGCACCGTTATGGTGAAAAACAGCCGGTTTTAACTTCCCACCGTTGCGATTAATGAAATGGAGTCCGGAGAGAACAGGAGAAGGGCAGTAGATTTGAGAATCGAAGTATTGCATAAGCAATGTAATTAGATGGGAGAAGAAGAGTACCGGGTTCTATAAGATTGCAGCAGAAGAATCAGTAAGCCTTAATTGCTACCTCGAAGAAAAAACCTGAATCCTCAATCTGAGATAATCCCTGATAAGTTCTAAAGAAAAATCTTCAAATCAGCCTCTCATGCCCCTAAAGTGGAAAAAGAAGAGGGTCTGAGATTGAGAGAGAGAGAGAGAAGAGATTTCTCCAACGTTTGTTTGGATCTTTTAACGATTTTTAAAGATCCATGCATTCAGTTTTGGACTCCCGTTACAGTGTGTCCAATAGGGCCAGATTCCGGTACAATAATTTTATTATTGTATATCCACTCTATTAATATTGCTTATGTTATAATTTGATTCTCGAGTCTACAACCCTCTCATATTTTTCTCTTCCTGCTCCATTTTTTTTTTATTGTGCAAGGGCAACGGTGCGAACCAGCAGTTTTTTTCACAATAACGGATTGGACAATATGGGAGTGATTGGCATTCATAGTGAACATAGCGAAGGGCACCTATACGTTACATATCAGTCGATACTTTACGGGTTCTTTTTTAAAACCCTGGAGGAGAGTTGCAGTAACAGGTCCATGATTGATACAAGCTCCAAACTAAGGCATAGTTGGTAACTTAATTAAGTTTTTCAAGCTCATTTGGATGGTCTCCTGATGCCGGTAGTGGAAGAAACACCTTATTGGCTGTTGACTGGCCTTACAACACTGAACCACTGACATGACATATTGGTGGAAACACACAAGCCGTTTTGCACGCAGATATTAGCAGTCAATCTCAGCAGCTGACTAGGTAGGACTAAAGAGACAGGGTGAACTTTGGTAAAGCAAAAGAGTAATTCCAAATCATAGGATAAAGCCAAATCAAAGAGTGTACAGAAAATAATATACTTGTTGCACATACTAGTCTATGCATTTGTAATAGTATCATTGGAGGAACCTGGGAGAATAACTTCAAATGTGACTTTTAACAACAAAACTCATTTCACTTTCTACATACTGACTTCGTTAAAAGTACAAATATCAAGACTTAAAAATTCATAAGGCCTGTCACATTTTATATCTCTCCAGCCTAATCTAGGTTCTCGAATCAATTTAATGTAACTTTCCAGTAATATACTTGGAAAAATGTTAATCCAATGCAAGATCAAGTGAGCAGCAGCAAACTTACCGATCCTAACCACATAGCATGATATACGATTCCACAAGAACCTGCACAAAACATTTGGACAACCAGAACAGAGTCAGTCACACATGTCCCCCCAATCAACTATATAATAATAACGACAACGACAACGACAACAATAATAGTAATAATAATAATCTAGGGAAAAAAAGATGAAAAAAAAAGCAATAGAAAGAATACATCTATCTATATATCATTTAGAAGCAACTGTGTTTTAATTGGAAATCATTAATCACAAATCTGGATTTTATTTAATAAGCATGTGACCTCATATTTAAAACATACACATTGTCATATTACTTCATAACGAGCATTACCTTTATATATACTTTTGTATTTTTTTTTTTTTATAATGGAGAACTCGCAGCCACTACCCTTCGGGTGCGCACTGGGTATATCCCCATTCTAGTGCAATAGCCTGCAAACCACACCAGAGAGGTAAACCAGCCCAAGAAACCCGGATTGACAGGCTCGCAGTTGAGAAGGCTAAAAGGCAACCCTTGGGTTACCCACAAGGTTCAAACTCAAGACCTCTAGGAAAACACCCAAAGACTTAAGCAAGCAAGCCTGACCAACTCAACTATACCCAGAATAGAATTACATAGTGGACAATAATTGGAGACTTTTCAAAGAGCATAGAATGAAAAAATCAGTATCATGTTTAAGTCATACTTGATACTCATACAAATTCTAATCATTCGACTTGCAAAAAGACTACGATGGCTTTTGGCAACTAACGTTGCACATAAGGACCACAGCAATTACACAGATTTGGGTAGACTATGAGAAACCATATATCATAATCCATCTATATAGCAATTAGGACGGTGTGGTTATCGAGATTTTGACATGTTTTTTGGACCATAAGATTGAATTGATCTCATCCATTAAACTCACTCTATTATGGATAATTTTTGAAATTTTTTTTGGAGGAAAAAGTTGAAGGAATGTTTTAGATATCATCATTTGGCATTGCACATGTTTCCGTGAATTTGTGGCCACTTAAGAATTGAATATAAAACATTGCAAAATCATTCATTGATCTCACACAAGATTTTAAATTTAAGAACTACTCTCTCTCTCTCTCTCTCTCTCTCTTGAGGGTCCATCAACGGAGAGATCCAGATGATGAACTCTGGAAATATAACAGCAGAACCCAGAAGACGTTACGACAAGTGATGGACAAAGAATGGTATTAACGAGTCATAGTTAGTCATGAATCCATGGACGATTTCATAGAACTAGTAATCGGGTACAGTAGTACTTCGCGATTGCAAATTCACGTCATTGAAGAAGACGAAATCCCTCCTTTAAACCTTTTCACTCTCCCGAATTTATGGGGCTGTCTGGGTACTAGGGGCTTCTTTGGAGTGACCGTTTGTATTAAAATTTTTTATTTGGAGTATTGCCCGTGCCGGGGGCACTATCCTAAATTGGATAGTTTTTAAATTTAGGGGTGTTTTTTTAATGAATTTAGATGTGTTATTCAAAAATTATATTTACAAATGTTGTGAAAAAAAAGAACAACTTCCAAGTATGATATGAGCCTTACCTATCCCCTATTAGTTAGAGATGTAATTGAGAAAAACTTATCTCTTATTAGTTAGGGATGTCCGAAGAGAGTGGCTAGTTAGGGATGTCCAAGGGGAGTGGGTAGTTAGAGATGTAATAAGTATGTGAGATTTAATGGTGGGGATGATGTTGGTTTAATCTTAACGGTTGAAAAATCATAGTTAGTTAAACCATGCTATTTTATAATACTACCTCTGTTTCTTCTCTTTCACCTTACTTCACTTTTTGACACTATTCACTGGGTCACTTTGACCCGGTAATTTGGTTAGCAAAACAATACACGAATTCGGTAATCTTTGCATGATCTCGTAGAGAAAACTTTACTCTACAATACGATGAAAAAATTATCAAATAATTACATTGTTTTGCAATCCAAATCACCGAGTCAAAGTGACCCAGATACGGGTAAAAAAGTCTTCCTAAGGTGAAAGAGAAGAAACAGAGGTAGTATAGATTATGATAAAAGGAGTGAGTAGTTAAGTGAGTAGTTAAGTAGTGGGTAGTTAAATGTGTGGTAGGTGATATCTAATGGCTGGGGTTAATTCAATCTAACGGTCTAAAAGACATTTTAAAGTCAACCGTCCTAATTTATAATATAGATAGAATAGAAGTACTCCCACTAGATATTTTATGGGGTAAAAATACAATTTCACCCCCCCCCCCTTCTAGTTTGATTGAATGACATTTTCACCCTTCCAGCTTGGAAAAGAACACTTCCACATTTCCGTGTGCCAAACTTCAGAATACTTGCACCACCTTACAGTGAGGTCTTTAGTATGGAGTTGGGGTCTGTCATTAAAATAGTATTTGAACAAATTTTGCCAGCATGTTATGTAAAATATGGTGGTTACCCAGGGGCAAAATAGAAATTTTGCATTTTCTTTTTGAGGGGCGGGGGAGATACAAGACTACTCTCAGTGACCTCCCATTCAAATTAACGACGTCACAATCAGTGAGTGTAAGTTACTTGAAGTTACAGAAAGGGCTGAAAGCGTCCTTTACTAAACAGAAAAGGTGAAGTTCTCCTATAGTCAAACTAAAGGAGGAAAGTGTCTTTTACCCTACTTTATGTACCTAAATGCACTATGATTACAGGTCATGGTATAGATGAAATTTATGGATCATGGTCTGGATCACCTAAATTATTTAGGATGGCTTCACTCCCGGTCTTAATCCTCGCTCCAGCGCTTTCAGCTCGAATTCGCTTATAACTCTCAGATCCCGAAATTTGCAACATTGAAGAAGACGAAATCCCTCATTTAAATCTTTTCACTCTCCCGAATTTATGGGGCCGTCTGGGTATTAGGGGCTTGTTTGGAATGACCGTTTTGTAATAAGATGTTTTTATTTTAATAATAGAAGTACTCTTACTAGATATTTTATGGGATAAAAGGACACTTTCACCCCCTATAGTTTGATTGAATGACATTTTCACCCTTCCAGTTTGGAAAAGAACACTTTCACCTTTTGGTGTGCCAAACTTCAGAAGATTTACACCACCTTACAATGAGTCATTAATATGGAGTTGGGGTCTCTCGCTAAAAATAGTGTTTGAGACAAAATTTCCATCATGTTATGCAAAATATGGGGGTGGGGGTTACTCTGCATAATATGGGCTTGAGGAGATCGGAGCTGAGTTCGATCTTTGGTTCACGGCAAGGAAAACCCACGAGTGGTTTTTGATGAGTAGCTATGCGGATAGACGGAAGAAGAGCTCAGTGGTGCATGACAGCTATGCTGGCTGCAGAAGAACATGTCAATGTTACGGCTATGATAACCACAGTTAGATGGTTCTTGAACCAATGTACACTTGTTAATGTGCTTGAGGTGTGCATGGGAGGATCGCGTCGGGGGAGGGGTCAATGCGAGAGTTCTTTTATTAAAGCCATGGAAGCTTGGAGATCCTAAAAAATAAGTAAGCTTTGATAACTTTGATGCCAGGATTCAGGTGCCCAACCTCCCAATACAGCTTGTTCAAGAAAAGGAAGGGCGAAGAGCTGTTGCGACAATTGGCGAAGTTATTCCATCATCCGAAGGTGGGAGTAAAAAGGAGTAAACTACATTAGAATACGGGCCTGTCTGCCGACTGCAAATCCAATTCCAGGGGAATTCTATTAGGTTTTGAACAATCAAACGCAGCGGAAGTACGAGAAAAAATTACCTAAAATCCACCAAGGGCCCATGTGAATGAGAATAATCTGATGAGTAGAGGATTACCACAGTCGCACTGACTGGTGATGATCACTAACACTAAAGATGCAGCGCCTCTACGGTATCCACAAGAACTGATCTTGATGGACTTCCTATTCGTCGATGCTAGTCTGCTCGAGGATGGATGAGCGATCTCGTCTCGCAAAATCTGCTGAACACGGACGGCTCGAACTTCTCTCTCTCTCAAAACCCTAGCTATTATATATCTGATACGAATAGTGATGAAAGCATGCAAGTCAACCCTAGCCACGATGCAATGGTATTTATAGGGATGATAGAACATGACATGCCCTCTAATCCTAAACCATTAGGATTAATTTGTACTTAAGCCCGAAATCCATAATTGCTCTTTCGTCCAACTAATGAGTAATTAATTCTAGTTTGATCAATTCTTGTGCGTGACCATGTAGGTACCTAATTACGTTGGCAGTAACAATTACAAACATTGAGCGGTAACTAGCAATACATTAATGCTACCCAATTAATAGGAATGCCACTAATCTAACGAACTTTTATGACCAATGTTATTGTATCGTATTATCCATTTGTTCATGTATCCATATTAGACAAAAGGCATGAAGTGTCACCCTTGTATATCCAATCTATAGTTTTCTCGATTCCCTGAGTAGACTTAGATAGACAAATGACATCAATCTCATATTGATTCATTTGAGCACGGTCATCCATTTTCCTAAGTCTCACTCATCAAGTGGCCATGGATATTTACTCCCGCTAATTAAGAGGGACAAACCATATCTACATCACTCACACCCCCTCATCATGTTTTATAACATGTCCAATTATCTCCAAGGATAACAATAGTAAATGATTCGTAATATTCACCTCGTAGGTTTTTTTGTGATGACTTCAAACGCGAATAGTGTCATGTCTCTACGGTTGATCCACGTCTAGGATTGAGATCTAGATCCTCCAACTCCTTGTGCTAGCTAGGAACGATGGAAGAGGAAGAAGAAATCACGCAACGAATCGCCAAATAGGGGGTTCGGGCCCTCTATGTGGCCGACGGGTAGAGGGGCGTCAAAGGGGGGCTTTGGCCTCCTTTTGCTGCTCTCTCTCTCCTTGATTTATCTCTCCTACTCAAAGTATATAGTATTCTAGAGAAAATAAGCTAGGAGTGTTCTTTACATAGTCCAACAACTCCTTGTCCTACTACATAAATAACCCCTCTCCTAATCCTACTCATGTAATGATTAGTCCCCTGTGCAAACTAGTCCTAATCATGTCTATACATGGATTAGTTATCTTTCCAAACTAGTCCTAATTATGTCTATACATGGATTAGTCCACCTTGCAAATTAGTCCTACTAAGTTTGGAAAAGGTTGCATTTTGATCCTTCTAATTAATTAATCATATTAATTAATTCCCAAGTCTTGTTCAATCCATATGAAGTGTGACCATAGGTTTCTACTTAGTTGGTAGTAACTATTTACTAACATGGAGCGGTGTCTAGCAAGACATCCATTCCACCCAACTAATAGAAATAGTCATCCGACAAACCTTGTGCAAGTATTGTCTCATCCCTTTGTATCTATATCCGGATTGGACACGAGACATACAAGTCACACTCGTATATCCAATCCATAGTTTCTCGATAGGAATAGCCTTATTTGTGCAGATAATATCAATATCCCATATTGATTTATCTGAGTCTGGCCAGACGTTCTATAAGCACTATCCCTCAAGTGGTCGAGTATATTTGCTCCCGTTATGTGGGAGGGAAAAATTCTATCTACATCACTACGATCTCTAAGCTTGATTCATATTGTTTCCAATACACGTCTTTATGGCTACCCATTCACGGTGTAGCTTTTGACGCTACCAAAACACAATATTCCACAACTAGATGATCTAGTGACTTCAAGTGTAAGGATGACAATACCTTTGTCACCGCGAGAAGCGCTTGTGACTTTACATAACCAGTATGTAGCCTTCTCGGAGTTGGGTCAATCCAGTATGTCATTACCCCTAATGCATACCCATGTGTTGGATTGTGATATCTCCATATCAATCCAACCCCATACTAGTCTATAGTTGATTGTCCTATTAATATATAATTGACTAGGGATATTTAAGAATATAACACTTATATTATAAGGACTTCATTCATGTAAACATATCTCTATATCGATAACATAATGAATCGTAAACCCGTAAATGTCACAAGAAATAGATTGCCTCTAGGGAATATTTTCCAAGAGTTAGACAATATTAAAACATGTAACTCTACATCTAGGGAATGTAGTGACTTTTAGTCATAGATTCACAACACCAATGTTACTATGAGAAGCACTCGTGACACACACATAACATCTGTGTAGTGTTCTCATGGTGGGTCAATATAGTACGTCATTACTCCTAATGTGTACCCATGTGTTATACTTGATATCTCCTAACAATCTACCCACATGCTTGTCTCACTGCATTATAGTCGTCCTAATTAAGAATAATATTAGACAATATAATATTTTTTTCTAATGACTTCATTATGTGAACATATTTCCATATAGATAACAGCATGTATAAAAAACTTCTTTAAATAAATAACACTATAAGATTGCCTCTAAGACATACACCAACAGATTAACAGCAAAGTTCATAATAAGGAGACATTCCTGGATTTCAAGTATGAAAATATACTCTGCCTATGTCAGTGGTGTGGTAGAATAACACACCTGAGTAGAAACTCTGATGATTTGACCCAGTTAGAGATGTCCATTCGGGGTTATGGCGCGCGATTGGCTTTCTAGCACACCCGATGATAAGGAAGATAATTGAAGATGGATTGGGGAGATCTGGACACAAAACTGGGAAACCAGATATGGAGCTTGATGGGGAAGAGCTGCGTACAATGGAGCAGGGTAATGACTCACCCCGAGAAGAGGACTAGCGCATGATTAGTAAATCCACTCACGATGGGCAAATAATAGAGGTTCACACCCCATCCCTACCTGCGTGACAAACCCAAATAGCTAAAAACATTAGTGCCAGTGATGAAGTACAAACGGTGGCTAAATCTGCAAACTCATATGGAAATGGTCAGACACCAGACGGGAAATAGATGCCCGCGGGGGACACAAGGGATAAGTGGAGCACGAAGATGATAGTATGGAAAGACCAAACCTTCACTACCTAATTTTACCCTACTTTGAATCGTAAGGTCTTCAATATATATATATATATATATATATATATATATATTTACTTGTGTTATTTTTAGTACATATTTTTTAAATTTTCAGTCTAAGTAGGTGTAGAGGATGTGTTGGTATCCGCTGAAAATTTCAATAATTTGAGAGAATAATTTAGCTAAAATTATAATATTAAAATTGTTTGGTATGCGTGATAACTCCCATTTATGAGTTATCTGTGATCTTATATTAGAATGTACTAAACCGTGTTTCCATAAGATTGAGCACATATTATCCAAATAAGCCTCTGTACTATGAAAAAGATGAGTTTCGACTTAATTGTGAAATCCGGGTGTTTTTATGCATAATTTGATGTTATTTGGAAAATATAATCGCTTAGTATGGTTATTCATGTTTTCTTGACAGGAATGGATGCTTAGTGGTTGATTTGAGGCATGAAACGAACTTCAGAAGCAACGGGAGCTCAAGCAGAGTGCAGACAAGCAAAGTTGGAGAAGCTAGAATGACCAGTCTCCACTCTTTTGATCATAACTTGAGTTATACAAGGATTTTTGGAGTGATGCCAGTGGAAAATGAAAGTACACTTCAATAGACTTCCAACGATAGGTCACAGAGCCAAAACAGAGATTGGACGTAGAGTTGGGTCCAATAGATTTCAAAAAGTTACGGCTCAAAGTTGGGGTTGTTGCTGATTTGCGTTCAAACACAAGCCCTGCATCCAAACTCAGCCCCGGAGTCCAAATTAACTTGAGTCCGAAAGCAAGATTGGTGTCCAAATGCAGAAATTGAGTCACGGAGGTCGAAAAAGGGCGAAAATTGGTGGAAGCAAGGGCTGCAAACGCAGCGTTCAAACACAAGACCCAGTGTTCAAATGCCTGAAAATAGGCAGAAAAATTTCAAGTCTGAAGCTGCGTCCAAACGCAGGATCAGCGTCAGACGCTGGCATCCAGAGACAGACGCAGAAGAGGCAGAAATTTTGCTAAGGCACTAAAGTTGTATGTGTTTAAACGCAAACCCTGCGTTCAGATGTGGGAGGTCAACGTGCAAATATAGCCAAATTGGCTGGGCAACTAAGAAGAGCAGAAACCTGCGTTCAAATGCAAGGAATAAAAGTCAACGAAAGTTAAAGTGAAAAGTCAACGGTCAGCGCATGCGTTCACACGCAGACTTGCTGCGTTCAAACGCATGTCAAGATTTCCAAAATCTTCCTGAGGCGGTTCAGACTGGGGCAGAATGGTGATTTCAGGCAACAATTTTTGAAACTGGGGTAGTATAAATAAGAGGCGTCCCGGACACAGAAAATCATCGGATCAGAACCGGAACCCAGGACAGTAGTACAAAGCCGGGAAGAGCATCAGATCCGTCCATGGAATCACCATATATTCCGTCCCCTGTTTGATTCTTTCATCTTCTCTATGTTAGTTTTTATTAGCTAAGCGTTTTACCTAGGTTCTCGGCGGACCTAGGTTTATGATTTCAGCAACTTAAGATTATTTATTTTCAGATTGATGACTCGTTAAGTCTTAATACAGTAGAGGTTTTGTTTATTATTATGTCTTCGTTTTTTACTGTTATGCATGAACGGAGTCGCGAGCCTGGTGTGCTGCAGACTAGACGTGGTGCGCGAGAGTGACCAAATAAATTTAGGAAGAGAAGACTGAATTTAGACCCCTGCCTTGACGTACCGAGAGTTGAATAGAATCAGGGACTAGCCCAGAAAGCATAAGACCAACTGCTATAGGTTTAGGGGGACGTACCGAGAGGTAAAACATGTAACCCTGGCATGCTTAGAATGAACCTGACAATTCAGGAGTACCGAGGGAGCCCAAAAATCTTCAGGGTAGTGACAGGTACATGATTGTGAGAAGAGATTGTACCACTGGTATGCTGGCACAAACAAAACTATTGTGTGTTTCTGAATCGGAAAAACTGAAAAGCTGAATAGTAAAACTAGGGGATCTTGGAGCCTATATATTTAATTCATCGGTTTCCTTTTCCAATATATTTCCTGAAATCTTACCAAAAAATAATGTTTAATTCTATTTTTACTTTCAGTGCTTAGTTTAGTAGAATTCAACTCAAAATTCCTCCTTTTACTTTTTACGTTTTTTTTTACTCGTTAAACCCACTTTCTGAATAGGCAATAACCGGGTGCTCGTGGGATCGATAACTCGGGGTTAAAATACCATCCCTATATTACTTGAACCGTGCACTTGCGCAACACGCTAGAATTCCGTTCCAAGTTTTTGGCGCCGTTGTCAGGGAACAGTGGTTTTTTTTAATTAGGAATTAGTTTAGAGAGTTAAAAAAAACTGCAAAAACTATATTTTTATTTTATATACCTAGTTGCCTCACTGGAATTTCTGGAGCTTTGTTTTCACAGGAATACAAGATCAGATTCTCAGGATTGCAATACTCTAAATATGTGGATGGGAGCTTATGATTGAGGCCCGCCTCGGTATTACCCCTACTGCTACCATTAATAGCATGTTGAACAATTTGTGGTGGGGGTGATCATGATGATGGGACATGCATAACTTATCAACCGTGTCACTTTCAGCACTACCAAGCACGGGCGCAGTATGCATCCCCACCAACTTCATCCTTAGAGATGCTGAAATAAAGAACATGATTCAAGACATGCTACATGGCGCAGTATGAAACGCCAACTCAACCGTATTCATCCTCAAATATGTCTGAAACAAAGAGCATGATTCAAGACATGTATCAATCGTTTTCAGCAGGATTCGGTAGGCTGGAGCACTCGTTTTCAGCAAAATTCGACAGACTGAGCGAGATTTCAGAGGGGCTTAGAGAGCTCAACAGTGACATGTTTCGATTGGCAAACCAGTGTCAGTAAATTTCTCACTCATGGATTTCAGTTGATGGACAGTAACCAGAAACGGAGATCATGCTACTCGAAATTGAAGAGTTGCAGACTATGACATCATCATGTCCAGTTGAGCCGGAAACTGATTCTGCACTATCTCCACAGGAAGAAATTTGAGAGATTCCACATTGGCTTCCAGCAGTGCAGGAGATGCAGAAAAGGTTCTGGGTAAAGATGGCGCAGGAAAAACAAGAGAATGCATCACAAGTTGCTGTCATGGAAGAAGAGGTGCCCGAGCCAAGAGAAGTGTGCAATATTCAGAAGCCAATTCTGATTTTTGATTCATATGAGGACTCAGATTCTGATTTAGATTTGGAGGGAATAATGCCTGCACGGGCGGAACCTTAACCAATTTCAAATTCTGGGCATGATTTGAAAGACACAAATATTGAGCACTCTGGGTGTTCATGTGAGGAAACTTTGTTGGAGAGTGTGTCCACTTATATGGATGAATATGAGGTTAGAATCCCAACTCAGCCTATTTAAGAGTTCTCAAAGTCCTATGTTGATAAAGTCTGTGATGAGTTGCAGAGACTGCTGTATGGGGATTCTGGCACGGAAGTTGACCATGTCCATTCCCCAAATCCCTGTTATATGGACTGTTCAAGTGACGATCCACATGAAACAGAAAAGGAATTGGAAGTCACACAGTGTGGGGGTATGGGTGAGTTACATGCACAGAATGATGAGCATCAAGAGTCAACTGGGTATGAGCTGAAATTCCAAAGTCGAAAGCAAGAACCCAACAATGAAAATCTGTGGCAGGATTTCAACATAATATTCACAGAAAAGTCGGCGAATAATGTGTGGAAGCTCATCAAGAGGAAAAAATGCAAGATCAAAGAAATCATCTTCATCAACTTTTCTCCTCGTGCAAAAAACGAGTGTGCGCATGAGATGAGGATCATTGAGAAGATATGGTGGAAGAAGAAGAAGAAGTGGAGAGATAAATAAGCCTCCAAATTTCTCAAAGGTTGAGGTAACAAGGTCAGGCCATTGGCCGTATATTACAAGCGCTCGTTAGGAGGCAACTCAACCTATGAGTAGGTTTAAATTGTTAATTTATTTACTGTTTTCATAAATTTTTAGAGGAGAGATGAGGGTGATATAATATTTATCTACAAAATTTAGACGGAGGAAACAGGTGGCATCCAGCTGAAGTACAGAATCTGGCTCCTTGGTAGCGTCCAGACACAGACTGGGGTCCAGAGGCAAACTGCTTGAAAAAAGCATATTTCAAAAATCTGAAAGAATCGACCCCGGTGGGCTCTGGCGCACTCGATATTGACAGGGAATCGTAGGAGTTGGGGATTCTTTAGGAACTGATTTAAGCAGGAACGGAGAAATCAACCCTGGTGTGCGGAAACACACTCGACTGATATGGGAGCACATTGTCACAGGCAGTGATGCTTGGGGATTGCACATTAAAGAGAGCATACAGAGCACGGAAGGTTGACAACTTCCGTTGAAAAACATTTCGGCGATCGGTCAACGGTCCTTCTCTTCCGGAATCTATAGAAAAGTTGGCACCTGTAAGAACTGACTCCGGGTGCGCAGGTTCGGTTTCTGTCTCGTGCTTTTATTTTTTGAATTATACTACCAACTGGTCGACCAATGTCCTGTCTTTGAGCCAGCAAGCTAGTGGCTCTCTCGGCCATCAGTCAGTGGGTCGGTTCAGTAGTCAGTCGTATCGGTCGAGCCACCGCTCAGGCCGATCGTCCAAATCTCATTCGATGAGGCACGCCAGCTCATCCAATAAAAAATATATGCCTGATGATTAGTACCATGAGGGCATGACACCATTCAGTGTGGGGGTGGTGGCATTGTAAATGCATTAGTTTTATTTTACTAAGAAAAAAAAGATATTAGTTTTTCCTAAAAACAAAAGAAATAAAAATAAAAAATTGAAGAATTTGAAAGTTTTGAGGTTGGACAAAGGATTTATCTTAAAACTGGAGAGAGCTTAATGATGGAAAATTTCCCAAAAGTGGACGAACTTAGGTGAGGAAGAGCTGCAAGAGCTGTCTAGGGATTTAGTAGAGCCAATGCACGTCAGAATCGCAAGTAGGTGTCTCCGAGCCATGTATCCGACTAGCTTCTATACCACAGTCACCAGGTAGTCGCCAACCCGCCATCACGGTCACCACATAATTTGGTGGAGTGATAGGTCATAGGGGACCTCACGGCCTGTCTCTCGTCTTAGGTCCACTAGCGATCCTCGTTGATCCGTTATTCCTTTTTGAAAGAAAGTAATGTAGGCAGTAATACATGATCAATACTCTAGAAGGGTGGGGGGGGGGGGGTTGAATAGAGTATGACAACTTTTACCATAAGGGTGGTTTCAAAGAAATTTGTAGAAAGTAGGAAGTAATTCAAGGCCTTGAAATGAGTTTCAAGTCCTTGGAATTAAAATAGTGAGTAGAAATTTTGCTGATAGTTTTCAAGGCCTTGAAATGGGGTTCAAGTCCTTGAACTGAAAACCTGTTTTTAGCAGTAAATGAACAAGTGTAAAAGCTGAAATGCAGAAGACAAGAGACACAAGATATATATAGTTCAGTCCACTAGGACCTACGTCTCTGCCTTAGGGATTTAATCCTGCATGATTTGCCACTCAATTCAAATTAATCAAAAGCTAAGCCCTATATCTCAAGCACAGAGATGTCCCTTACTCTGTTACATCTTGTGGTTCTCTCTAACCTATCTAGTACATGCTCTAGCTAACTGATTCAATAAGAATTCTCTGTTTTTAACTTGAACAACTAATGAGAATAAGATAAAAGAAGTATTATCAAAATGATATACAAATTAAGTACAAAAAGAAGAACAACGAGAACAAGCAGTTGAGTATGCAGTGATCTTCTGATGATTGAAATGAGTGAATTGAATCTTCTTCTGTGTTGCTTGTGAATCCTTGAGAGTGTTTGAATGTTTCTGTAAAATGTTGTGTACGAACTCTCTCAGTACTTCTCTTTTCTATGTTGCTTGTCTGAAATGCAGATTTATAGGATCTTCTTTAAACTGATTTTCCTAAAATCAAGCAGCACATCTTGACTCTCTAACAACTCTTCCCCAACGGCTAGTTGCTCAGTATATTCAAATACGCTGACTTGATATTTTATCTAGTGTTAGGAATGTCCAGGCATGATTTCACAAGCACAGAATCCATCTGACAGTTCTATTTCCTTTCCTGCAAACACACAAATTAGTAAATAGTTCCTGCAAAATAGGTAGCTAATTAATCATTCAAAAAATAAAGTCAAACAGATAGATTAACAATTGTTTAGAGTGTCATATTGTTTTGTCTTTCATCATCAAATAAGGCACAATCAAGCATACGAGATTAGGAATCAGATTAGAAGGAAAAGCTCCCCCTAAGTTCATGCCAGACACTGCAGCACACTGTCAAGCCTTTGAAAGTTGGTTCAAGGCCTTGAAACAGTTCAATTTAAATCCTTTGAAACTTGCCGACCTTACACTTTTCTTGGTAATCTTTGGACCTAGGAAACCATTTTTTGATACTCGCATCATTGTTAGTATTTTGACCTTTCCTACCCGTCACTGCACGAGGGATTTGAGTTGAGGGGAATTTTCTGGGGTAGAGCAGATTTGTCATACTCGATAGTTGATGAGTTTCATTGTTAGGGTGTGAAAAGGTGAGATAGCGGCGACAACACACTTCAGTGTGCGGTGACTCACGACATTACACCGTGAGCACAAGAGGAGAGTCGTAGTGCGTGACAATTTTTTCCGCACAAGTGGGGACTTGGTTTGACAAGGTTACTAGGAGGCTGCGCTGCGCTATTTAGACATCCTTGGATTGAGGAGGTTCGGTTGGAAAAGCGCGATTATTTTATAGATTAACTACATGGTTCCAAATTAGTGCAGGGGTGGTCGTTTCAGATTTTATTCACATTATTTTTCTGTCACCCCACATTTTTCGTTTATTGCAGACCTGGCCTGGTTTATATTATTATTATTTACTGTATTGCCCCGCATTGAAAAACAGAGGATGGATACAAAAAGAGAAAAAAAGGAAAAAGGAAAAGAAAGAAAACAAAAAACAAAAAAGACATACATTTCAGGTGCTTAATTATTTTTATTTCAAAACGCCAGACTGGCAATTCTTTTAGCAGTTTCACATTTATTCACAGTTGTGGCCGCGAGAACGACAATTACAGCGGGATTGGGGAAATCGAGTGTCTAGAATCTTAGGTGATTGGGTCTGTTTTCGTCTTCTTGGTGAGGGAGTGTGAGATTTAGGTATGTGTAGTGTGATGTGACGTTTATGACTTCGCTTCTACAAGACTTATCCTACCATCCAAAAGCCGGCAAATCTACATTACACCCGAAGTAAAATCACGAAATGTGTGCGTTAGGGATACGTTCGGGTTGCGTTCAAAAGCAGAAGTAAGTTATGCTCGTACTTTTTCCTAACCTAGAGTGGCCGTGAGTTCTTCCGATCACTGCAAAAAGATAAATTGTTTTTAAAGTACTTGTACAGTTTTTAAATAAATGCAAATGCAACCCTCTAGATTGATTTGGGATAATATGCAGTGGTAGTATATAGCTGGAGTTTGCTCGGGACGAGCAAAGTTTAGTGTGGGGGTATTTGATAACTCCAATTTATGAGTTATCTCTTAGCTTATATTAGAATGTACTAAGCTGGGTTTCCATAAGATTGAGCACATATTAGCCAAATAAGCCTCCGTACTATTAAAAATATGAGTTTCCGCTTAATTGTGAAATCAGGGAGTTTTTATGCACATTTTGATGTTATTTGGAAAATATAATCACTTGGTATGGTTCATCATGTTTTCTTGACAAGAACGGATGCTTGTGGTTGATTTGAGGCAGGGAATGAACTTCGGAAGCAACAGGAGCTCAAGCGTAGTGCACAGAGCAAAGTTGGAGAAGCTAGAATGCAACAACCCCCTTTATCCGGCTCGGGCGAACCGGGAGGGCGATGCTTAAAGTAACGGCGGACAATCAAAAGCACAACATCCCAACATATATATTACATATTATTAAACATTACATCACGTTCTCAAGTCTTTCATATGTTTCTATTATACATTATGCTAACATTATTCATGCTATCTTACAACTTGTAACAAGACCTCCTTAGTGAGTCTCGTACCCAGCCATGCCATGGTCTTCTTCCTCTAATCATGCGGTGGGAAAGAAAACGGGAACCGTAGTTTCTAAAGTCAGCTGTGAAATGCTGAGTAAATAAATACCCTAGCTCGTAAATAGATGATGAGGCATGTTTTAAACTTAAAACATTAATAAGAGGAAATAAATCTTAAGTAAACAAATCACACCAAATTTATAAAGACGAAACCAGAGTAAACTTGAAGAATAGAGCAGAAACTTGAATAAATTCCTTGTAATCTCAATTTGCTTTCCGCTATCTCAAACGGGGAGTGTTAATCCCAATCTCTTCTTCATTCCTTTCCATAAACATCATTTCTTAGAGAAAACCATATTTTAACTTTGTTGATACGGGAAAGGAACAACTATACCATCACTAGCAACCATGACCTTAACTGCCGGCAACCCCCTAAGACTTCTTGCGGCCAGAGAGGTGAGTACATGGAGCGATCCGGCAGGTTGCGACCGGATTAAAGTACACAGGCCGAGTGACCGAAGTCAGCACGACAATAATAATCACAGGTCGAGTGACAGAAGTCAACCCGACAATAATAATCACAGGGCGAGTGACAGAAGTCAACTCGACAATAATAATCACAGGCCGAGTGACAGAAGTCAACCCGACAATAATAAGCTTCTCCCGCACAACTATTTCCACTTTACGTTCTTTACGAGTTATTATTCTTCGTGTGACAATTTCAAAGCAGACATTTCAAAATGCAAACAAATCTCGAGTAAAACAGGTAATAGCACGAAACATATTTTGAGACAAGTCAAAAATCATGTACGACATGAAAGGAGCTAGGCAAGCTAGGCTAGGCATATTTACTTACCTCAATTCCGTAGTGTCAAAACGTCATACTTGTTGTCATTGCTTACGACTTTTCACCTACAAATCAGAGCTTCTAAATCGTCACAAATCTGTATATAGCTCTACGAGTCTTATTAATAATCCCAGTTAACAAATCCCAAATTAGCCCGAACTCGCGTATTAATTTCTTTGCGTTTCCTTATTTAGTTATATTTTCTTATTAGCAAAATTTATTAAAAAACGAGTGTTTATTTGAAGAATTACTAAATGATATATCTCAAAAGTGCTATTTATTCATAGGAGTTCTTTTATAAAATACTAGTAAAAATTAATAGTAGTTCATATTTTTACGTAAAGTAAATATTAATATTAACAACTAAACCATATTGGATTTTTATGAAAAAATATTTCTAAATACTTGAAACGATGCGACGATATTGATAAGCTTGAAAAAGTCGTTTTTATAAGTATTTAAACAACCGAATTGAAAGTTAACAACTAAACGCAACGTTTGTTTAGTTTTTAACAAAATATTACTCGTTTAATTTTTAACGAGCGACTCGTATACTATTTCATTACCCGAATCACTCTTCCGGGACCGGGACGAATATTATTATTTTTATAAAATATTTTTAATCTAAAAATAACATTTTTATTTTTACGTATATATATAACGTTTAGATAAAAACAACTAAATCCCCCACGTTTACTTTAAAATTCAGCAATAACCCCCCACCTAATCACATGGCAGTTTCATTAAAAGGCAATAACTACCCACCAAGTTTTCACAAATACAAATAGATACCCCCCTTTATATGATTGTCATGCTACAATCAGTTTAGGGAAAAGACATTTTCACCCCCCTTTAACATGAACATCAAATTCATCAAGCTAAACATGGATTCGAGCATTTAAGATACGATTTTGATTGTTTAAATGAAATCACGATGAGATTTAGAGCATACCTAGGCCAAGAATCGCCGGAATCGGTCAAGAAATGAAGGGGGTTGAATTCGCCGACGGTGGGTCACGACGGCGCTCTTCGTCGCCAACGATGGAGGACCTCCTAGCTTGGGTAGGACCTGATTCGATCTCCCTGGACTTCTATGAGTTGTTTGGCACTGATTTGGAGGGATGGGTGTTGTTGGGTTGCTTGGGCCAAGCTTACTGTCGGCAAAAATGGTGGCCGACGGTGCCTTGTTTCGCTGCTCTGTTTTTGCAGCAACTATTGCTCTGTTTGCACCCTCTTCCTCTTGTCCTGAGGTTGAAACAGAGTGGTAATCAAGGGAGAGGGAGCAGCAGATTCATAGAAGAGAAGAGGGGTTGAGGTGGCGGCTTCGGGTGGTTATTCCCGTCGGGAACAGAGGAGGTGGTGGTGGCGGCTTTTGCCGCCGCTGCTGCTGTGCTCTGTTCTAGGCGGAGAACTGAGTGAGACATAGAGAGAAAGAGAGGGGAGAACAGAGAGTTAGAGGGTGTGATAGTGAGGGAGGTGGGTCTCTCGGTGGTGGTGGTGCTCTCGGCGGTGTTGGTGGTGGCCGGGGAAATAGAAGAAGAAGAAGAAGAAGAAGATGATTATGATGATGATGATGATGGAGATGAGGAGAATGATTGAGAGGTGCTGATTTGTATAGGAGACAAGGTTGGGTGCTTTTGAGAAATGTGGTGGCGGTGATAGTGATGGTTCGGCGTCGGTTGCAAAAATCTCCCGAGGAAGCAAAGTTAAGGTAGAAGATGAATTGTAGGAAACATGTTATGGTGTTGGTGATGCACCAAGTGAAACGACCCGGGATCTCGGTTCAGGGTTAAGGCGACAATCGATAACCAAAAGTAGATTATTAACTATTAAATTTTCATTTCGGTTAAGTACATAACAAAATTTTGATAATAAGTACAGTCTAAAACAAATCGTGTGTGATCTACTAAGTGATCTAACTTAAACTAAACGTCTTCGTCTCGGTGCGCGTTCCCATTCCCCAACCTTGATTGACGACCTGCGGTTTTAAAATAGCAAAAGCCGACGCAGTTTTGAAGAAATTGATCAGTAAAAACTGAGTAAGTACACACTACGATATGTAAAGCAACGAGTGGCACGAAAGCATGATTTGAAACAAAACAGAAGATTTAAACAGTAAAACTATCATATTGGGGAATTTGGATCAACTTGAAGTAACCGAATAACAAAAACCTCTCAATTTAATAACATTGAGAAACCACGAGTAGTTGGTAAAATATCCAGAGTAAACAAGTTCATTTGAACTGATAACGATAGTAGTTCATGAGTAGCCAAGATTTACAATTCATTTCAAATCAATCAGGGCATATCAAGAGCCACAAGCAACATTAATAAGTAGCCAATTTTGAATTTCGACTTCAAACAACAGTTTAATTTAGCTGAGGCGTGTCAAGAGCCACCAGCAGGATCGATGTAAACAGAGGGATCACAAAATAATCACTAAGGGTTCCTTCTAGGGTCTATCAAACCCTATTTCACCCGAGCTTTAATGGAGCCCATTCGTCAACCCCGCTCACAACATTAGCTAAAAGGCCTTAAGTGTCGACACCCCTATACCGTAGTGACCCTTACAAGTATAAGTAGCACTCTATAGCTCTATAAACCCCTTGGCCTCAATATCTTGATACATTTTGGCTCATCGGGGGCGGATTTGTGAACATTAACGTTCTATCCAATAATAAGAAGCATTGCTTCAATGGTCTTAGCCATACGAAAATGGAGGATCGCTTGATGCCTCCCATTAATAACAGTACTCTGTACATCGTCCTAAGTCTATTAGAGGTATTTTATTTCTTCTCTTTCACATAACCAGAATCATAATATCAACACTTCGCAAGTAATTTCCGAGAGTTCTCAAAGGAGATAAATAAAATAGTTTAACAACTTTCGAGTCGAAAACATGCATTCTCATACTATTTCATATAACCAACATTCATTTGAACATTAAACGCAAACACACATTTTGATATGAAAAGGCCGTACATATGTACTTACCTCTGAGCCATGAAAGGCGCAACGCAAAGCTAGCACTCCTACAACTCTCGTCTCACATTGGATCCGGGTCTCACAGTCAACGCAGCAGCACAAATACGTACGTCTACTTGGTACGAGCACAACGACTGGATATAAACAATTCAAGTATACAGTCTATTAGCATTTACCCTCTATGTGAGGTTGTATGCAAGAATGCAATGGAAAGCGGGTCATGTAAGATAAATGACTAAAACGCCCCTCATACTCCAAAATTGTCTAGTTGCCCGGTCCTCAAATTATACTCATATTGGCCCAAAAACATGTAAGAATGACTCTAAACTCTCCCATATGTACTTAGCATCGAAATCTACAACTTTCAATAAATTGCACTTAGGCCCCTAAAGTTTGGTAAAATTACAAAAAGACCCCCCACATTGATTTGATAACTCCCGAGTCAAATACTTCCTTCTTGAGACTTCAAATATCCTTCTAATTCAGGTTGTTGGTCTCAAAACATTAATCTAGTCTCAAGTGTGAAGTTTTAATTAAATGCACATAGGCCCCGAAGTTTAGTAAAACTGCAAAAAGACCCCAACATTTGAATTGGTCAACCCTAGCCGAGAATTACATACAAGTACTCTAAATAAGCATACAATACATGCTGAAAAACTCCAAGTTACTAAACTAATCTCAATTCAAAGTTTAAGTGAAATTACTATTTTGCCCCTCCTATACAGTTCAGTCAAACTAGGGTTTTCGAAAAGTCAAACTTGGTCAAACTTGATATTTAGACTCAGAATATGAATACGAGCAAGTTTCGCGAAGGATTCTAAGGTTGAAAATGTCGTTTACGCCATCGAATTTGAAAGTCAAGATTGAGAGAAATCGACTCAACTAGTCAACTTTGCGACTGATTTCTGATCAATTGAGAAGGATTTTTAAGAAACTGGAAATAGGGTTTTAAAGATGACAGTTCAAGGATTCCAGAACATATTTGAACTCCTAGAAACTCTAAGTATACAAAGAGATACCGCTAGTCAAAGTTGGATGAAAATCACGATTCAATACTTAGAAAAATTCGATAGTGCTTCGCGAGTTCAAACTAGCAACTTTAGGCTCGTTTTGTGAGAAATCCGTTATAAATTTGAACATGACCCAGAGACGATGATTTGAAGTATTATATACCAGCTACACATAGGAGAAAACAGATCTAAATTTCAGTAAGTTTTGAAGAAGATACAATGGTTAGAAAATGGGTGTTTCACCATGACTTTTCTATACTTAGAAATTTTTTGAGTATTTGGCAGCCAAGAACATAGCAACCACAATTCTCACTGACCATGTTCAAGCTCGATTTCAGGGGTGATAGAGACTGAATTGAACCACGAAATTAAAACAAAACTTGTAGAAAACACACCCAGGAGTACACTGGAAGAAACCACGCATCATTTGGTCAAGAATTGAGGGAGTTATCGACTCATGAACAGGGCAGGTTTTCAAGTCGGAAAACTCAATATGCACGAATCAAACCCGTATAATTTGTTGTTACAGTCGTGTTTAGGTGATCTAAATGTGTTCTAAACATGATTAGGAGCAGTTTGATGTAAAGAATGCGAAATTTGGTTGAGAAACGAAGCTTACCCAAGCTTCGCCGTCCATGGCGGTTCGCCGGCGACGTAGGGAAGCTCCGGCGATGTGCAGCGTTGTTCCACGAGCTCCAGGTGATGCATAGGCCAAGTAATGATCTCTAAATAGTCTAGTGACCTCAGGGGAAGGCTTGAAACTGAAGAAAACACGGATAGAGACGATTACAGAGCCTCCCGTCGGCCTCCCTGCCGTTCCCTTCAGGTTCTCCTACCCAAGAACCCAGCAAGCAAATTCCGGCGACTTAGGACATGTTCGGGTGCTTCCTGAGCTCGCCTTGGTCTCACGAATACAACGGATCAAGATTTAACAACTGAGAATCAACAGAGAGAGAGAATTTGAGGATTGAAGAGTTAGGGTTCTTGGGTTTCTTACGAAAAATTCTCCTTCAATAGTCACTGTCTTCCGAAATTGATGTGTGCCTTTTGCTCCCCAGGCTACCCCCTACCTCCAACCGTAGCAGCTTGTGGAGAGGAGGGCTGTGGTGGTGGTTCTACGGTGGTGATGGTGGTTGTTCTTGGTGGAGAGGAAGGACAATGAAGGGGATGGACATGTGAGGTGAGAGTGAGAGAGATTTTTTTTTTTTCTCAGATTGTGCTGGTGAAGAGAGGAGTTGGAGGTGTTGACTTAGTGAGGTGTTGAATTGGGTTGAACAAGTGTCAAGCATGCAAAAAGGGGGTGAAAGTGTAGTTTTCTAAACTTTAGTGTATAAATTAGAATTAGAGGTTCTACTTAATTTCTAAGAATCGCACAACCACCCCGAACATCTCTAGTGCTTCAAAATCACTCTAACAACGTCTAAATATTGCTAACACTCCAAAATTCAAACTTTAAAGCCGTGACAAACTATTTACAAATTCGCCCCCAAAGTCTTGATATTGCACTTAGAGTCGGCTTGAATAATAGGGGTGTTACACCAAGTGTTGGAGTGATTGGGTGTGTCTCACCTACCAAGTTTCACGGTGGTCGTACACGCGTAAACAACAATAAGAATAAATAAAACTCCCGCGTATTTATCTACTAATACAAACTTAATAGTTTCTAAAATCTTACAAGAATTTCTTTTTTATAAATTAATATAATTTAACGAACTTTATTTTTCGTAATTAAATTCTTTATTCATCTATTTAAATTACTATTTTGCCCTTGTAAATTATACGGGGTATTACATAGAATGACTAGTATCCACTCTTTTGATCATAAATTGTGTTCTAGAAAGATTTTTTGAGTGAGACCAGTGGCAAATGAAATTAGACTTCAAGAGTTTTTCAACGATAGGTCACGGATCTAAATCAGAGATCATTCGAAAAAGTTACGACATTTCAAAATTGGGGATGTTGTTGAGCTGCGTCCAGACGCAGAGGGCTGCGTTCAAACACAAACCCTGCGTTCAAAAGCAAGCCCTACATCCAAACGCAGCCTCGAATTCCAAATTAACTTGCCTCTGAACGCAAGATTGGCGTTCAAACCCACAAACTGAATCAGGGAGGCCGCAAAAGGGTGAAAATTGGTGAACGCAAGGGCTGCGTCCAAACGCAGATGCGTTCAAACACAAGACCCAGTGTTCAAACGTAAGAAATCAGGAAGAAAAATGTCCAAGTCTGAAGCTGCGTCCAAACGCATGATCTGCGTTCAGACGCATGCATCCAGAGACAGACGTAGAAGAGGCAAAAATTTGGCTAAGGCACTGAAGCTGTATGCGTTCAAACGCAGACCCTGCGTTCAGACGCAGGAGGTCAACGTGAAGAGAAAGTCAAACAGATAGGGCAACTGAGAAGAGCAGAAACCTGTGTTCAGACGCAGGACATTCGCGTTCAAATGTAGGCTGCGTCCAGACCCATCCTCTCTGCGTTCAAACGCAAAGAATAAAAGTAAACAAAAATCAAAGTTAAAAGTCAACGATCAGCGCGTGCGTTCATACGAGCCTTATTGCGTTCAAACGCATGTCAAGATTCCAGAATCTTCCTGAGGCGGTTCAGACAGAGGTAGAATGGTGATTTCATGCATCAGTTTTGGAATTTGGGGCAGTATAAATAAGAGACGTCCCGGGCACATAATATCATCGAATCAGAACCGGAACCCAGAACAATACTACAAAGCAGGGAAGCAGCTTGGAGCGTCAGGGTAGTCCAGAGAATCGCCAGATCTCCGTCATCTGTTTGATTCTCTCTTCTTTTTTATGTTAGTTTTATTAGCTAAACATTTTACCTAGATTCTCGGTGAACCTAGGGTTTATCATTTCAGCAACTTAAGATTATTTAGATTTCAGATTCATGACTTGTTTAGTCTTAATACAGTAGAGATTTTATTTATTATCCAGTCTTCGGTTTTTTACTGTTATGCATGAACGGAGTCGCAAACCTGGAGTGCTACAGACTGGACTTGGTGCGCGAGAGTGACCAAAGAAAGTTTGGAAGAGATGACTGAATTTAGACCCTGCCTTGACGTACCGAGAGGCGAAGAGAATCAGGGACTAGCCCAGAAAGCATAAAACCAACTGCTATAGGTTTAGGGGGACGTACGAAGAGGTGAAACTTGTAACCCTACCAGCCTTGGAACGAACTGCCGATTCAGGAGTACCAAGAGGGCCCAAAAATCTGCAAGGTAGTGACAGGTACATGATTCTGAGAGAGACTGGGCTTCATTGAGTGTGGGGATGGAGGTTACTTCACAGAGATCATCATCTATTACAGTTTCCATCCCCAACTGATTTTACGAGATTTTAGACTACCCGGATTTACGTTTTCAGTTGTTATCTTATATTTTGTTGTATTTTGTGTGTTTTGTAGTTAAAAAAATCAAATAAATAAATAAATAATATAAAAAGAAATAAAAAAATAAAGAAACAAGAGAAAAAAAAGACAAAAAATAGAGGTGCTTGTTCTTATTAGTTTCTCATTTTTCTTATTAGTTCGTTTAATAAAATTCCGAGTAGTAGTAGCTTTGATCACTTGTGCTTCGTCACGATTGTGGCCACGAGTACGGCATTACACCGGTGGTGAGGGAATTGAGGGCCGGAGTTGTGAGCTTTGGGCTTAGTATTCATTCATCGTGGAAAGGGAGCGCGAGAATGGGTTTTTGGTGAGATTTGTCACGACAAGTAGGACTACGCTTATAAAAAGCCTATCCTACCTTCCCTAAGCCTTCAACCGAATAAACCCTTTTTTAAATTAAAAGCTCGGATGGTGTACTAGGCTAGGCTAGGATGTCTCTACCATTTTTTGCGCAGATGAGAGGTTAGTCACTTTTAGAGAGAGAAGTTAAAATCTCTATGCTTTCTTGGGGGATTTCAAGTTGAGAAACGTAAGTCTCACTCGGTTTGCGGATATCTATGTTGCGTGTTTTGTGACTTGAGAGGACTGAGAGCTTGATAACATGCCAGTTCGAATGAATTGAGATTGTCCGATCTCACCCATAAAGATAAAAAGTTTGTGTATATATATTTATGTTAGTTTAAGATTGAGTTGTAGAGTGCATTGCATCATATTGTTGCATTGTTGAGTTATGTATTGTGTCGTTGTTTGTGTCGAGTCCGCTAGTTATGGTTTGTATGCAAATGGTGTTTCGAATAGTATGCAAAGTGTCTCGGCTCGTACCATGGTTTGTTGGGAAGAGATTTTGAGATTGTGGCTTATTTTGATATATTTCTCGGGACGCGTAAATGGTAAGTGTGGGGATACTTGATAACTCCATAATTGGATTTATATTCTTATGTGATTACTTGTCGTTTTGTGTGCATTCTGATGCATTTACACGAGTTTTTGGCCAATTCTTGTTAGTTTGGAGCATGTGCGAGATTTGAACTTCATTGTCGAATTCTAGCGCCTTTTCATGCATTTTATACTATATTTGTCTCCTTTGATCTTCTAGTATGTTTTAGTGTTGTGGATTTCAGGAACCAGGAGCTAGGAGCAGGAAATTTGGAGTGGAAGCGAACTTCGGAAGCGAGGAATGCTCAAGAGACATGCTCGGGAAGTTGGACAAAGCAAAAGAGCTTGAAAAGTGAAGAAAAAGCTACATGGAGAAAAGTGTTCTCATGAACACTATAGGTGTTCACATGAACAACAACACTTAGAAGATTTTCAAGGCTCAAGCAGTTGTTCACACGAGTAGAAAACATGTTCACATGAGCATGTTCACGGGAGCAGAAAAAGTGTTCACGGGAGGGTGTTCGTGCAAACAGCCTGACTGTTCACATGAACATAATCTGGAAATTCAGCCAAAATCTTGGGGCTCTTTTGTAATACTTAGAAACGTTGTTGGACGTATTTTGTGACCTAGGGGACGTTTTTGGGGGAGTTAGACATTGTAGGAGACGTGCTTGGAAGCTTGGGAGCGTTCTTGGAGCTTTAGATCATTCGTTTGGATTCTCTACTCTTCCTTTCTTTAGTTTTTGCTTATGATCAACTTGAACTTTGTTATTTTGATAATGAGTAAGCGTAGCTAAGTCTTTTATCCAGGATATCTCGTAGGGAGCTAAGATTTGACACAACGTTTTGGTGATTTATGGATTTGGTTTCATGCTATATAGCTTAATTGAACGTGTTTTTTTAGTTATGTGCGATTTTTGATCTTAATATTTCTTTCTTATTGTTAGACGTAGCAATATGATTGATTTAGGTTATCAACGTTAGATGAATCAATGTTTATTTCCGAAACTTGAATCGTGCACTAGCTGTATCTAGGGTTGTGGAATCTTGCTAGTTGGCTAAGAACTAAAGGTAGAACACAATAGCTTAACGCGTATTTAAACTTGAGTAGGTTAGAGGAATCAGGTACAAGGGTTTAAATACAGTCTTTGGTTGAGGAATCTTCAAAGTAATTGTGCTCGTTTGGCTAAATAAAACACATTCGTGTTACTTGAACATAAATCCTAAGCGGTGTGAATTCCCTAGTGAACCCGTAGAGATGTTCTGAACTTGTCCACTTATTATGTAAGTTTTAAAATCATTCTTCGTTAATCGTGAAGTCATTCACCCGATTAATTGAGATAATTGTTCTTTTTATTTTAGTAGAATTTAGCAAATCAAAATCAACGTGCTTTACCTGCTGATGCGCAATTTAGCGTGCTATTCGCAAGTATACGAATCAAGTAATATAGAGAGTATTTTCGACTCGGTTTATCGATCCCACAGGGACTTTGCAGGTTTTTCTAGTAATCAGTTTTAACGAACAGAGTGTAAAAGGAGGAATATTTTGAGAGTTTGTTTGCTAACTAAGTACAGAAAGTAAATGACGGAAACGTAAATCTTTTTGTGAGAATTTTCTGACTTATCTTAAGGTTGTAAATCTAGGGTTTAAGATACTAGGTCCCGGGATCCCCTAGGGTTCTTCAGATTTTCGTTCTTTGTTTGACATGAAAACACACAGCAGTCTCGTTATACGTGCCGCATACCAATTGTGCAGTATCTTTTCTTTTCCTGCACGTTATCACAATCCTGCAGACTGTCGGATTCCTGTTAAGCTGCCTAAATCTGCAGTCTCGTTCTAAGGCTGCTAGGGTTTCTAACCTGTCCTGATGGCCCGGGTCAGATTCTCTAACAGTTGGTCTCAACGATTTCAGGCTAGTCCTAACTCCCCTTCGCTAGTCGGCCCATCGGGGTAAGGTGCTAAATTCTGTCTTCTCTTCCTAACCCTAACCGGACGTTTTCACCTACCGGCTCGGGTCTGTAGCAATTCTGGTTCGCGACTCCGATCATGCATAAACAGTAAAATTAAAAGACAGAATAACGAATAAAGCTGCTGATATTAAGATAACGTAATCATGAATTCATAGTCAAAACGCAGAACTAATCTGAAAACGAAACCCTAGGTTCACCGAGAACCTAGGTAAAAAGTTTAGCTACTGAAATTCATAACGTAAAATAACACAGTTTTTGAATAAGAGAGAAGAAGAGCAAACGGGTGTCTTGAATCTGGATTCACGTTTCCGTGCTCTCCGGGATGCTCCGACTCCTCCGGTAATGCTGTCTTGTGTGTTCTGTTCTGTGTATATTGTATGCTGTCTCAAAACGAGTCTGGACGAGTCTTTAAATAGTGCTGTTTTTCCCGAAAACGCTTGCGCCAGAATTTACGAAAACTGCCATCGGTCCACCGTCTTTGACCAAAAGTCAAAACTGGCTGCGTATATACGCAGGGGTTGCGTATATACGCAACCAGGGCCCAACCAACATCCTCCACCACCCTCACTGCCTGCGTATATACGCAGGGCCTGCGTATATACGCAGGCCGTGGGGGCTAGGTGGGGTCCACTTGGTCCTTTGGTGGGCCAGGTCTGGTCCCCTAGGTCCCACTCTTCTGCCTGACGCTCCCAGTTTGCCTCTTCGGTGTACTTCTGCTTTTACCGTGCCCCGTCTTGCGTTTTGACCCGAAACTTGTCAAAATTACCAAAATACCCCTGGGTCAAAACCGCTCCGAATTCTGTCCAATCGTGGCTCTGGCCATAGGAAAACTGCTGACTGAATTTGGGAGACAAAATCTGAACTAGACTTCGGAAACCCGGGCCCGGTGCCAAAATGACCAAAATACCCCTAGGCCAAAACTGTCCCGGAAATCGTCACGAACATAAAATAGTTGCTCCTGACTCTGGACACCGGGAACCGAGACTCCTTACTCGGGCGTGGCGTGACTGGGACCCACACGTGACGGGAGTCGGTTTTTCGGCCGGACTCCGTTTCAGCATTATAACCTGTTTTTCGAAAGCCCTTGACGTCTCCGTTCTTTTGCCCCTGGTTTCACTTCAAAATTCCAAGTCAAGCTCAAGATATCGTCAACCGAGCGCGTCCCGGTGATTCTCGGTTTTGGCGTTTTCAGCTTCCTCGGTCGGTTTTCACTGCTCGTTTTTCCTCCAGTCTTTCCGTTTTCCATTCCACTCTCCCTTGTACCAGTCTCGGTCAAATCCTGTCCCGAGCGTTTTCTGCACGTTTCCCGAGGCGATCCCGGTTTTGTCTCGGCACGCATCCCAATGCACTTTCCGAACCTGTTCCTGAAAAAGCATGAAAAAACCTGCGATCATATCCAATAAAAGTACGAAACATGCAGAAATTCACGAAGAGCAAATAAACGTCTCGTTCTTAAAACCGAGGCTTTCCGAGGCTGAATTCTGGCTAAAACGCGACTTTCCAGCACATATACACATCTTTTCAGGCTATAAAATAACCCCTATTTGGGCGTTATCAAATACCCCCACACTAAACTTTGCTCGTCCCGAGCAAACTCCAGCAATATACTACCAATGCATACTATCCCGAATCAATCCAGAGCGGTGTAACTGCACTTTTTTTAAAAACAATATTAATACTATAAAAACAGTTTATATTTTTTTTTGGTGAGACTGGGCAATCTCTTCAACTCAAACTGAACAGCATCAAGTTCTCATATTCCCCTAAATTTCAGAAACTGCGGTGATCGGAAGAACTCGCGGCCAGCCTAGGTTAGGAACAAGCACGAACACCACTTACTTCCGCTTTTGCAAGCAAACCGAGCGTATCCCTAACGCACAACTTCCGTGCTTTTACTCCGGGTGTAATGTAAATCTGTCGGCTTTGGGACGGTAGGATAAGTCATTTAGAAGCGATGTCCTAAACGTCACAGCACACTCACAAATACCCCAATCTCACACTCCCTCACTGAGATGATAGAAACTGACCCAAATCACCTAAGATTCTACACACTCAATTTCCCCAGTCCCGGTGTAACTGCCGTTCTCGCGGCCACAACTGTGAACGAATGTGAAACTGTGATAAAAATTGCCGGCCTGGCGTTTTGAAATAAAATCAATCAAGCACCCTGAATTTTCTGCCTTTGATACTTTTTTTTCTTCGTTTTTTTTTTTTCGTTTTCGTTTTCGTTTTTTTTTTTTTTTTTTTTTTTTTTTTTTTTGCGGGGCTACACAATAAACAATATAAACCAGGCCAACTCTATGATAAACCAAAAACGTGGGGTGGCAGAAAAAATACTGAAATAAAATCTGAAACGACCACCCCCACACTAATTTCGAACCATGTAGTCAATCTGTAAAATAATCGCGCTTTTCCAACCGATCCTCCTCACTCCAAGGATGTCTAAATCGCACAGCGCGTCCTCCAATAACCCTGTCAACCCAAAATCCCCCATGTCGTGCAGAAAATTTACGCACTACGGCTCTCCTCCTGTGCTCACGGTGTAATGTCGTGAGTCACCGCCACACCGAAGTGTGCTGCCGTCACTATCTCACCCTTACACACCCTCAAATATAAAAATAAAGCTCATCCACTATTAAATATGACAATTCTGCTCTACCCCAGAAAATCTCCCTCAACTCAACTCCCTCGTGCCATGACGCGTAGGAAAGGTAAAAATACTAACAATGATGCGAGTATCAAAAAACGGCTTCCTAGGTCAAACGGTTACCAAGAAAAGGATTAATGGATCAACGGGGCTCACTAGTGGGCCTAAGGCGCGAGACAGGACTTGAGGTCCCCTATGGCCTATCACTCCACCAAATGATGTGGTGACCGTGATGGCGGGTTGACGACTACCTGGTGACGGTGGTCTGGCAGCTAGTCGGATACATTGCTCGGGAGACAGCTACTTGCGTTTTCTGGAGTGCATTGGCTCTATTAACTCCCCTAGACAGATTCTCGCAGCTCTTCCTCACCTAAGTTCGTCCACTTCGGGAAATTTTCTATCATTAAGCTCTCTCCAGTTTTAAGCTAAATCGTTCACCCAGTCTCAAAATTTTCAATTTTTTAATTAATTTTTTTTTTCTTTTTTTTTTTTAATAAAACGTAATGCAGTTACAACGCCACCACCCCCACACTGGATGGTGCCATGCCCTCATGGTACTAATCATTAGACATACAATCTGGATTGGATGAGCTGGCTTGCCTCATCGAATAGGAACAACTGGTAGCAGATGCAGAAAAATAAAGCGAGAGACAGAAATTGAACCTGTGCACCCGGAGTCAGTTCTTACAGGTGCGGAATTCTCGCACCGGTGGAGCAGGACCGCTGACCGGTCGCCAGAAAATTTCTCGACGGAAGCTGTCAACCTTTCGGGCTCTATGTGCGCTCTTCAAACGTGCAATCCCCGAGCACCATTGTGTTTGACAATGTGCTCCCATATGGTCGAGTATACTTCCGTATACCGGGGTCGATTGCTCGGTTCTGCAGAAAAACTGTTCCTGAAAAATCCCCAACTCGTACGAGTCCCTGTGACGGTCGAGTGTGCCAGAACACACCGGGGTCGATTCTTCAAGATTTTGAAAATCTGCCTTTCCTTCTACGAAATTTTCCGAATTCGCTTCAAACTCCACGGATCTGTGTATGGAGGTAGAGAGAGAAAAATGGGGCAAAAACGTGCTGCTGTCCGAAAAAAAATATTTTTTTTTCTTCTTCTGCCTGCGTATATACGCAGACAGGGAGCAATTTGAAAAAGTTTTGTTTTTTTTTTTTTTTAAATTCCATATTTTCACTGCTGGCTGCGTATATACGCAACCGTGCGTATATACGCAGTCAGCAACAAAAATAATTTTTTTGTTCATTTTTTTTTTTTTTTTTTTTTCAAAATCCTGAAATTTTCGCTGCTGACTGCGTATATACGCAAGCAGCAGGTAAAAAAAAATATTTTTTTTTTCAAAATTCTGAAATTTTACTGCAGGCTGCGTATATACGCAGCAGCCTGCGTATATACGCAGGCAGCAGGTAAATTTTTTTTTTCAAACATAATTTTTTTTCTCTCTCTACTCCTTTTTGTTCTCGTTTTCTGCTCTGCTGTATCTGCACATGCTCAATTCAAAGTCAATACCCACTCATCTTACCTCTCTCAAAATTCAAAACTGAAAATAAAACTTGAAATAATTTAAACTAACTCACTACGTTGGGTTGCCTCCCAACCAGCGCTTGTAATTTACGGTCGACGGCCCGACCCAGTTACCTCATGTTTGCTCAAGGGACGTCAAAATCGCCAGGCCTGACGTCCGCTTCCGGGCCGAGATATGGCTTGACCCGGTTTCCGCTCACTCTGCAAGTTGTACTGTCATGCTGATTCTCCAATTCAACTGCCTCCCATGAAAGTACCTCTTTGATGATAAACGGTCCTGACCACTGAGATCTCAATTTTTCCGGGAAAAACTGCTTCCGAGACTCGCCGAGAAGTGCTTTCTGCCCTTCTTGAAACTGTTTTGGCTGTGCTGAACTTTGATGGCTCGGGAGCGGTTTAAGTTCTCGGGTCGGTGGCTCTTTGAGTGACGGGACCTGGGCCACTTTCTGCCCACCTTTTTCGTCCAGCTGTAAAGTGGTCCGGTTTTCGGCTTGCATGGCCTGCTCCTCCTGGAATCTCTCCTCGTTCTCTCTGTCCACTCTGTCAATCTCTGCCCATAGCTCATCCATCTCTTCGTTTTCCCAGCCTTCTTCGACTACCTCTACTGCGAAGATGTCTTCATGCTCGTAATAGTTCGGTAGTTGCAGATTTTTGAAAACGTTGAACTTCACCTTGTCTTCATTGATTTGCATGGTCAGTTCTCCGCTCTTGCAGTTTATCATGGCTTCTCCAGTGGCCAAAAACGGTCTGCCCAGAATGAGTGGTACGTCTCCTGCCTCCATGTCCAGAATCACAAAATCTGCCGGAAAAATCAATTCTCCGACTTTTACCAAAATATCTTCAATAACTCCGTAAGCCTGCTTCACGGATCTGTCCGCCATCTGCAGTTTGATTCTGGTGGGCCTGAGTTCACCGATTTTCAAAGTTTTGAAAATCGATAACGGCATCAGATTGATACTGGCCCCTAGGTCACACAGAGCCTTTCCTGTGTAAGCATTACCTAGGGTCACCGGGATGACAAAACTGCCAGGGTCCTTCCTCTTCCTCGGTAGCCCATTCTTCACACAGTTGCTCACTTCTGCCGTCAGATTTATTGTTTCGAAATCACTCATACGTTTCCGTCCATACAAAATATCTTTGAGGAACTTGGCATAAGTGGGCATCTTTGCCAACGCCTCCGCAAAGGGTATGTTGATCTTCAGCTGTTTGAAAATCTCGAGAAATCTGGCGTAGTCCTTGCTATCATCCCTCTTTCGTGTCTTCAAAGGATACGGCACCTCCTTGGAGAAAGGTACTGTTTCTGCTTCCTTCTCGTTTTGCACTGCATCCTGCTCAACCGAGCCCTTCGGCTGGGGGCGGTTGGCTGAGCTGTTATCCTTGCCAAATACTTCACGCTCGATTTCCTTTGATTTTTCTGCACGTGCATGGCTAGGATACGGTGGATCCTGTAGTGCTAATCCACTCCGAGTGGTGATGGCATTGACCTGAGCACGTGGATTATTCACTGTATTTGAGGGCAAGTTTCCTGGCTGTCTCTCCGTTAGCTGCTGTGCTAACTGTCCAACTTGTACCTCCAAAGCGCGCAGTGACGTTTTGGTCATCTGCACGTCGGCTGTCAGGGCGTCCATGTGCTCGAACCGGGACTCCATGGTCTGGAACATGGACTTGATCTCCTTCATATGAGCGTCGTACTGCTGTGCAGATGGGCCCGAGTGAGCCTGCTGCGTCGGTGCAGCCTGCTGGGCTGGTGGCCTGTGCTGGAACCCCGGTGCATAAACTACTGCGTTCCGGTTTCCGTACCGGAACCCGGGATGGTCTCTCGTACCCGGTCTGTACCGGCTCGGATCCCATTGCTGCTGTACGTAATTGGAATCTTCGTTTCCGATCCCCTCGATGGCTGTGTCCAAATCTAGTTTTCCTACTGCATCAGTTGAGTAAACTTTCTTGACCAAATCTTGAACGATCTTGGCCAGATTGTCTATCCGGTCATCTTCCACTGGCTCGGCTCGGGCCGTGATCCTGCGATCGTCAAACAGGCGAGTGTCCTGTTTGGCTAATTGCTTCATCAGCTCATAGGCACCGTCCTTGTCCACATGGTACAGAAAATTTCCTCCGGCTTCTCGGTCAATCCTGTCAGCACTCTCCCTGTCTAGGGCATGGTAGAATACCTGCAAGATCTTCGGGTCTCCGAAATCGTGGTTCGGGCATCTCTTCACCAATCTCATCAATCTGTCCCATGCGTCTACCACCGTCTCTCCCGTCTTCTGCCTGAATGACAGAATCTCGCTTTGTAATTGAATGACACGGGAGGCGGGGTAAAATTTGGCAAGAAAATCTGCGACGCATCCTTCCCATGTAGTGATCGATCTGGGTGGTCGGGATTCGAGCCAGTCGTTGGCCACTCCGTATAGGCAGTATGGGAAAAGAATTAGCATAAGTGCCTCTGCGTCAATTCCCTTATACCGGACCTTGTTGCAGTAGTCCTCGAACTTCCCGATGAAGTCGTTTGGATCTTCGTCAACTTTGCCATGGAATGGGCAGAGGGTCTGAACAGTCTGGATGGTGGATGGTTTTATGTCGAAGTGTTCTGCGGTGATCTCGGGCACCACAATAGCTCGCTCATGCCCCCCGGTGGGGACTTCGAAATTCTCCACCAACGCCTTCCCAGACCGGTTGTATGTCCTCTGGTTGCTCCGGGCAGCGAATCCTGCTGCGATCAGATCCTCGATGTACCGAGCCATCTCGGCTGGAGTACGTGTCTCGGGCAGTTCTGGCGTTCTCTCGGTATTGTCGCCCATCCTGCAAAAGTAGAGATCTCAAGAGCAATGAGACAACAAAAAATAAAAAAAAATAAAAATAAAAACTCTGAAAATTAATTCGGACTACTAAATAAACCCTAAAAAGTCCCCGGCAACGGCGCCAAAAACTTGATGCGCAATTTAGCGTGCTATTCGCAAGTATACGAATCAAGTAATATAGAGAGTATTTTCGACTCGGTTTATCGATCCCACAGGGACTTTGCAGGTTTTTCTAGTAATCAGTTTTAACGAACAGAGTGTAAAAGGAGGAATATTTTGAGAGTTTGTTTGCTAACTAAGTACAGAAAGTAAATGACGGAAACGTAAATCTTTTTGTGAGAATTTTCTGACTTATCTTAAGGTTGTAAATCTAGGGTTTAAGATACTAGGTCCCGGGATCCCCTAGGGTTCTTCAGATTTTCGTTCTTTGTTTGACATGAAAACACACAGCAGTCTCGTTATACGTGCCGCATACCAATTGTGCAGTATCTTTTCTTTTCCTGCACGTTATCACAATCCTGCAGACTGTCGGATTCCTGTTAAGCTGCCTAAATCTGCAGTCTCGTTCTAAGGCTACTAGGGTTTCTAACCTGTCCTGATGGCCCGGGTCAGATTCTCTAACAGTTGGTCTCAACGATTTCAGGCTAGTCCTAACTCCCCTTCGCTAGTCGGCCCATCGGGGTAAGGTGCTAAATTCTGTCTTCTCTTCCTAACCCTAACCGGACGTTTTCACCTACCGGCTCGGGTCTGTAGCAATTCTGGTTCGCGACTCCGATCATGCATAAACAGTAAAATTAAAAGACAGAATAACGAATAAAGCTGCTGATATTAAGATAACGTAATCATGAATTCATAGTCAAAACGCAGAACTAATCTGAAAACGAAACCCTAGGTTCACCGAGAACCTAGGTAAAAAGTTTAGCTACTGAAATTCATAACGTAAAATAACACAGTTTTTGAATAAGAGAGAAGAAGAGCAAACGGGTGTCTTGAATCTGGATTCACGTTTCCGTGCTCTCCGGGATGCTCCGACTCCTCCGGTAATGCTGTCTTGTGTGTTCTGTTCTGTGTATATTGTATGCTGTCTCAAAACGAGTCTGGACGAGTCTTTAAATAGTGCTGTTTTTCCCGAAAACGCTTGCGCCAGAATTTACGAAAACTGCCATCGGTCCACCGTCTTTGACCAAAAGTCAAAACTGGCTGCGTATATACGCAGGGGTTGCGTATATACGCAACCAGGGCCCAACCAACATCCTCCACCACCCTCACTGCCTGCGTATATACGCAGGGCCTGCGTATATACGCAGGCCGTGGGGGCTAGGTGGGGTCCACTTGGTCCTTTGGTGGGCCAGGTCTGGTCCCCTGGGTCCCACTCTTCTGCCTGACGCTCCCAGTTTGCCTCTTCGGTGTACTTCTGCTTTTCCCGTGCCCCCGTCTTGCGTTTTGACCCGAAACTTGTCAAAATTACCAAAATACCCCTGGGTCAAAACCGCTCCGAATTCTGTCCAATCGTGGCTCTGGCCATAGGAAAACTGCTGACTGAATTTGGGAGACAAAATCTGAACTAGACTTCGGAAACCCGGGCCCGGTGCCAAAATGACCAAAATACCCCTAGGCCAAAACTGTCCCGGAAATCGTCACGAACATAAAATAGTTGCTCCTGACTCTGGACACCGGGAACCGAGACTCCTTACTCGGGCGTGGCCTGACTGGGACCCACACGTGACGGGAGTCGGTTTTTCGGCCGGACTCCGTTTCAGCATTATAACCTGTTTTTCGAAAGCCCTTGACGTCTCCGTTCTTTTGCCCCTGGTTTCACTTCAAAATTCCAAGTCAAGCTCAAGATATCGTCAACCGAGCGCGTCCCGGTGATTCTCGGTTTTGGCGTTTTCAGCTTCCTCGGTCGGTTTTCACTGCTCGTTTTTCCTCCAGTCTTTCCGTTTTCCATTCCACTCTCCCTTGTACCAGTCTCGGTCAAATCCTGTCCCGAGCGTTTTCTGCACGTTTCCCGAGGCGATCCCGGTTTTGTCTCGGCACGCATCTCAATGCACTTTCCGAACCTGTTCCTGAAAAAGCATGAAAAAACCTGCGATCATATCCAATAAAAGTACGAAACATGCAGAAATTCACGAAGAGCAAATAAACGTCTCGTTCTTAAAACCGAGGCTTTCCGAGGCTGAATTCTGGCTAAAACGCGACTTTCCAGCACATATACACATCTTTTCAGGCTATAAAATAACCCCTATTTGGGCGTTATCACCTGCACAAGGTTAAGAAATATAAATTAATTTAGAAGAAGTCATTTGGGTTCGACAAACCCGGTCTTACCGTAATTATTACTACACTGACAACTGTGCACTTGAAGTTGGAACGTGTCAAGAAGTGAGGGTGAAAAAGGAAGCTTTGAAATAAATACTAGATGAAGCGAAGGAAAGAGTGTGGAGTAAGATTGGGCAAGCGCTCAACAGAAGGCAAAATGGAGATATCGACTGATAACTCCATAATTGGAGTTATATTCTATTGTGATTACTTGTCGTTTCGCGTACTTTCCGATGCATTTATGTGTGTTTTAGGCCGAGTTTTGATAGTTTTGAGCATACTTGAGTATTTGGACTTCATGGTGTAATCCGGGCGTTTTATGCATGTTTTAGGCTTTATTTGTCGCATTTGATCTTCCGGTATTTGTTCGTGTTGTGGATTTCAGGGACCGGAAGCTTGGAGTGCGAATTTTGGAGCGGAAGCGAACTTCGGAAAGAAAGAAACTCAAGGAATGCATGAGAGAATAGAAGAAGAGGAGAAGCTAAGAGGAGAAAAAGACTTAGCCAAATTTTCAAGAGGATAAAAGAAGCAACACACATGGAAGATCATTGTGATCCTACAAAGGTGATCCTATGATCACAAGATCAAAGTGCAAGACCACATAGAAGAGTAACGTGACTCTACAACTACAAAGGTGATCCTAGGATCACAAATTGTGATCACAAGATCACATATTGGATCTGACGTGATTAGAAAAGGGGTAAAAAGTGTAATTTTTAAAAACTTGAAAGAAGAGAACGTGATTTGGACTAGAAGAACGACCTAGGGCTTGTAGGATTCATAATTCTACACCATTGGAGAGCAAGGAGCATTCTTGGGAGCTTGGAGACCATCGTTTGATTCTCTATCTTCTTCCCCTCTTTAGTTTTTGTTTATGATCATTGAAACTTGTACTTTGATCATGTGTTTTAGTAGCTAAACCCTCTATTCGGGATATCTCATAGGGAACTAGGGTTTGAACACCACGTTTGGTGATTTATGGATCTTGTTTCATGCTTCTATGCTTAATTGAATGTGTTTTGTTTAGTTATGCTTGATTCATGAGTTTAATCTATCTTTCATATTGTTAGACATAGCAATAGGATTGATCTAGGTGATGAATGTTAGAGGAATCAATATTCGTTGCTGGAACTTGAATCACGCACTAGCTGTATCTAGGGTTGAGGAATCTTGCTAGTTGGCTAAGAACTAAGAGTAGATAAAGAGAACATAATGCGTAGTTAAACTTGAGTAGGCTAGAGGAATCAGGTACGTGAGTTTAACTATAGGCTTTGGTTGAGGAATCTTCAAGGTAAATGTGCTCGTTTGGCTAAGTAGAGTACATTCGTGTTACTAGAACGTAAATCATTAATGGTGTGAGATCCCTAGTGAACCCGAAGAGATATCCTGATACTTATCCCTCGTATTAATCTCAATTTTAATAAGTAGCTTGTTATTCAATTTCTTAAATTAGTCAAACAATCTCAATTACTTGCCCACATTAAAGTTAATCATCCTAATTAGTTCACGACAAGTCCCTTGGGTTCGACAAACCCGGATTACCGGATATTACTACACGCGACAGCCGTACACTTGCGGTTGGTTCGTGTCAAGTTTTTGGCGCCGTTGTCGGGGACTTCGGCTAAATTAGTTATAATTCCTAGCCTTAGGGATTTATTTTATTATTTATATCTATTACTCACCTACTTTCTGTGTGTAACTTGTGTTTTCAGGTTGAATTTCACGGTGCATGTCCCGTTCTCGAGACGAGCCTTTGCACCCAACACTTGAGGACCCGGAAACCTTGTTACGCGCACAACGTAGAGACAAGAGGAAGACAAGCTCAGTTGCTATGGATGACCAAACTAGAGCTGATTTTGAGAGGATCCGCAAAGGTATGCAGGATGCGGAGGCAGCTAGAGCAGCAGCTCTAGAGGATGCAGCCAATAGAGCACGAGAAACTGAGCAGCTGAAGGCTCAAATGGCTGAGATGCAGGAAATGATGGATCGCTTGGCTCCCCCAAATCCACAACCACGTCCTGGTGTGGGGGCACAAGTGGCGAACATCGGTGGGAACAATAATGGGAATAATGGGGGAAACAACAGGCAGAACGCCGAGGCACCGGTTAACAATGCCGATATTGAAGAACGTCCTATGGTGGATTATTTCAGGACTACTCCAGCGTGTTATCAGCCTACCATTGTCAGGCCGCAGATCAATGCCCAACACTTCGAGTTGCGCCAACATATGATCAATATGGTTCGTGATGAGTGCGCATTCAACGGAGCTCCAGGAGATGATCCCAATCACCATCTGCTGGTATTTGAGAAAATCACATCAACCCTGCACGACCAACGAGTTCCAGATGAAACAGTTAGGCTATTACTATTTCCCTTCTCCTTATCTGGAAAAGCCAAGAAGTGGCTTATGGAGCTGCCAGCTGGTAGCATAGTGACATGGGCAGATTGTTGTCATGAGTTTCTGAGGAAGTATTTGCCACCATCCAGAGTCGCTTAGCAGATGGCTGAGATTGCAAATTTCACTCAGGAAGAAGACAGCTCATTGGGAGATGCTTGGAGGAAGTTTAGCCAAATTCTCCGTAGATGTCCGAATCATGGGGAGCCATGGCACAAGCTTCTCCATTATTTCTACACTGCATTAGACAAGGAGACAGCTGACCAGTTAGATATGCTAGCTGGAGGTAATTTTATGGGGCTTGGGGCACAACGAGCTCAAGATCTGCTGAATAACGTGTCGAAGAGGGAGACTACACGAGCTGAAACTCGTAGGTACTCCAAACCGGGGGATGCAGCCTTAGTCAACAAGATTGAGTCTATGGAGCAAAAGCTGGAATCCATGACCTCAGCATTTCACAGCATGCAACCTCCATCACAAGTGAAGCCCATGGGTGAGTTACTAGCGGATGAGAATCAGGGATATGGCTCCATTGAAGATGTGAATTACATGGGTCCACCACGACATCAGCAGTTGACTAACACTTATCATCCCAACAACCGCAATCACCCCAACTTTAGCTATGCCAACCCTAAAAATGGGTTCTATGCGCCCGGACAGCAGCCGAATTCTCAGTATCAAGCTCAAGGGAAATTTCAACAGCAACAGGCTCAGCAACCAGAAGAGCAAGAGACAAATTCTTTATTGAGAAAGTTACTAGCTAATCAAGACAGGATGGAGAGCACGATTGTCTCACTACAAGCAACAATAAAGAGCCACGAGACTCAGATTGGGCAGATTGCCAATCAGAATGCTAAATTTCCGCCAGGTATGCTTCCTTCCAATACCATTCTTCCTACTGAGCAGCTCAAGGATATTACTACTCGCAGTGGTGTGGCTACTCAGGATCCTCCATATCCTAGCCATGCGAGAGCCGAAGCTACAAAAGCTACAGAGAAGGAATTGGGTGAAGAGTTGCCCAAGGCCGTGAGTCCCCAATCAAAGGACACAGTTGAGAAGAAAGAAGAGTCCAAGAGCACTCCAGATCCAGCTACTTATGAGCCACGGATTCCATATCCGGCGGCAATAAAGAGGAATGATGAGGAACACTTTGGGAGATTTATGGATATATTCAAACAATTGCATATCAACATTCCTCTTGTAGAAGCACTTGCTCAGATGCCCAGGTATAAGAAGTTCTTGAAGGAAATCCTATGGGGGAAGAAGAGCATAGAACCCTATGCCACGGTAAAGCTAACATAGACGTGTAGCACTGTCATACAAAGAGACATTCCCAAGATGAGAGATCCAGGCAGTGTCATCTTAGGCTGCACTCTTGGGGGTGGATATCATACACATGGTCTCTGTGATTTGGGCGCAAGTATTAATCTAATGCCATTGTCTCTATTTGAGAGACTGGGCATTTGTGCGCCAACCCCTGTGAAGATGGGTCTGCAATTGGCAGACAATTCTATAGTTACGGCAAATGGGGTGATTGAGAACTTGCTCATCAAAGTGGGTGCATTTGTATTTCCAGCTGACTTTGTGATAGTGGATATCAAGGAGGATCGCGATGTTCCACTCATCTTTGGAAGACCGTTGTTGAAGACAATGCGCGCTAATGTGGATCTAGAGACTGAGGAGTTGACTATCAAGGCTCTAGACTCATCACTCGTGTTCAAGGCATTTGTTCCGAGCAAGGGGAAGAATAAATTGGCCATGATCAAGTTTAGAGAAGATAGTGTGGATCCTTCTCTTGGGTTGCCTACAGTTTTGCATCCCGATCCACCCGAATCAGAGAAGAAGCAAAATGTGGTGAGTGCACATGATGTGGTGCAGAAAATCAAGAGCAAGAAATTGAAGGAGGAGGCACGTCGTGCTAGACCTCCTTAACATCTTTTGAGGTAACTGAGTCGGGCCGTCGACTTTAAATTACACGGCGCTTGTTGGGAGGCAACCCAACGTATTATTATGCTTTAGTGTAGAGTGTGTTTTTAATACTGTCGTGTGTGTTTTTAATACTGTCGTGTGTGTTTTTCTTATCTTAGGGGGTGAGAGAGTGAGAATCTGACATTTGAATTGAGTCGTTTCAGGAGTACAGGTTGGAGACGCGGTCCGGACTCCCATTCTTGATGCGCGCGGAAGAAATGCACAAAAATCGAGAAAGCGACGTAATAGTCACGAAATTTGAGGTCATAAATTCTGAAGTTGACTCCGGTAATTTTGGAGTAACACAAGCAAAAGGAGAAAGAGCGCGAAACGAGCTTTCCGACGATATATTATATGCATGCATCGGAGTCCGGAGAGGTAAGGTAGAAGAGAAAGAAGAAGAAGAAGAAAAAAAAAATAGAACAGAACCAAAGAAAAAAAAAATTAATGACGCTGATACTTAGAAAAAAGTGAGGAAGAAAAATTCCCCCACACACTGTTAGTACAGGATCACATAAGTTGATCGTGTGGGGTGTCTTGCTGATCGCAGGATCAGCTCATTAAGGGCATTTGGGTCTTTTCAAAAAAAGAAAGAAGAGAAAGGAAAAAAAAAAGGAAGTCGCTGCATCAAGCAGCGACGTTTCTTCTCGTTCAAACCCACGACGAACTCCAGAACACAGAGGAGCTCTCACGAACAGAACGCCGACGGGAAACTCGCTGTAAATCCCCGGCGTTTGGTGGGTTCCGATCGGCACAGCGGCGGCTCAGCAGCGGCTCAGCAGCGCCGACAAACTCCGGCGAGTTCCGGCGACTTGTTCTCGTTTCGTTCAGAGCCACGGCAAGCTCTAACATAACAGAGCAGCGCCTCAAGAACTCTATAGATCAGAATTATGGCCGGAATTCAGCGGGATTAGGTGGGTTCTGCTCGGCTCAGCAGCGCCGACAATCTCCGGTGACGCGTTTGTGACAAGAGCGACGAACTACAGCACGAAGAAGACCCACGCAGTAGCGCCTCACGACTGCTGCCGACCAGAAAATCACCAGAATTCGCCGGATTTTTGGGGGGTTATGCTCGTCTCAGCAGCGGCTACGACCTTCCGTGTTCAATTTTGACGATTTGGTGAAGAATAGTGTGGGGAGACAGCCTAAAAGCTAGGGTTTTCTCAACACGAATCTGTCAATTTGTTCTCAACCGGTGTGAATTAGAGCAAACCGTTTGCGGGGTTGTGACGGGGACAGCGAGGAGAAGATATTGAGATAAAAATCTCATATCGTGAAAAGTATCGAAAACTTGACTGATTTTGTCGATTCAGCCCCGTTTGAACGGAACTCCGGGGCTTCAGGTATCACTAATCTTTCTCTTGCAATTTAATTTTATCGAGTCTAGGCACATTGAGTAAAAGCACAAATTTATTATTGTTGTCGCTTAGTTGCGACGTTTGGGGGCGATTGACTAGTGTCCTAGGACGTATCTGTTAATTGCGTATTTTCTTGCTTTGATTCAGTACACACTCCTTGTCACGTGCACGTAGCGAAGATAATCTCTAAATTTGAACTGCTACTTTCTTGTGCAATGAGACTGTTTAGAAGTAAGAGGAGTAAGGCGCTTGAGTTTGACTGTCGAAAGAGACAAAAGTAGTTGAGGCATAGGGTGATGATGGCCCTGAGTAGATACACAGCGCCTCGCATTAGAATTGCCGAGTCCTCTTGATTGATCTCTATATTCGTTGAGGACAACGAAGCATTCAAGTGTGGGGAGGATTTTTAATCTTGACTAGTCAGTCCGTGTCTGCATTAACCTGTCACATATAGATTGTTAGGGCGTATTGTGTCGTCTTCGTGGTCGGTGTCGTGTTTTGCTTGAGTGTCGTAATGTGTATGTTAGTTATATATATGTGTTAGTGTTAGATTCTTGCACGTTTATTTAATTGAGTCTACCTACCCAAACTGAGTCAGTTTCGAGTCTTCTTTCGCGTCTGGCCTTGCATGTAGAGTTAGAATAAATAAAGTAAAAATACAAAAAAAATAATAATAATAATAATTAAAAATTTGAAAAAAATAAAAATAAGAAAATTTGAGAAAGGGCAATCAAAAGAAGCTTAAAATTTGGTAGAATCGAGGAGTGTGAGAATTTTAGGCGTAGGGCGTGACTTGTGACCGAGAAGGACAAATTGAGTTCCCCCTAGTACGTATAGAGAGACTTCCTTTACGGGAATGTCTACCTATTTTATTACACTTACTTGATTTGCAAATTTAAAGTGTGTGTCGTTTTCTTTTACAAGAGTTGAGCTAGGTGTGAGCTAAACAAGCCGAACGTTCATGTGTACGTCTTAGGTAGTCGCCAGCCCGCCTCGTAGTGGCACACAGAACAGCTGTGCGAGGTGCGTATTAGAGCACTCACTGCTTGATAGATCTCACCTTGTAGGACCATTAGAAAGCCCAATTTGAACCTTGGTTTTATTCATAACCTCTTGACCTAGGGTGACGATTCTTGGCCTTCATCATAAATCGTTTAGAATCACCACTTTAGTGCGTCACGAGGGAGTCATAGTTGAGGGGGTTCGATGAGGGAGAGTTGTACTGCATATACTTGTGAGTTCTACATGATCGCTTGCGTATTATTACATATCTTCGAGGGGATGCGAGGGTGAGTGAGTAGGCTTGCACACTTCGGTGTGGCGGTGTTCCATGTCACTACACCATGGACACAGTTGTGGAGAGTCGTGAGTGCGTGACGTCTAATCCGCACAACAATGGGGTGGTTGATCTTAATTGGTGGGTCGTGCTAGGGATCGTTTCTTTTCATCATTTTGGTGTAGGAGGATCGGTTGGATTAAGCACGAGACTTACATTGTTTTGATTACTTGAGAGAGGACATGGGTATATTCTAGTGTGGGGATGTCGACTTTTGACTACGGACATAGAGATTGAGCTTTTGACGACTCCATCCCCATACATGTACTTGGATTTGTTTGCGGCTTTGTTTGGTGACACCGTGTACTTCATTGAGTTAGGGGGAGTGAATTTTACTTGTGATATACATTCATTGGATCGTCGATTTCCTCCCCTTAACATGCTTGCTTTGCTGGATTCTTGGAAGACCACTCGGATACTTTTGCGGCATTTTGTTATATTGAGAGAAAAAAAAATGAAAAGGAAAAAAGAATAAAAAAAAAAAAAGAGAGAAAAAAAAAAACAGCAAAGAGAGAAAAAAAAAGGAGAGATGGAATAAAGGAGTAAATTTGAGCTTATTGGAAATTGAGTGGTGGAAAGTTACTAGTTCGTTGACGACGGTTTGCATTTCGTGCACGTATCACCATGGTGGCCACGGAGATCGTTATTGTACCGGGGTTTGAGGGGATCGAGGGCCGGAGACGGTGAGTTTCGGGTCGCGGTTTCTATCATCGTGGTGAGGGTGTGTGAGATGTGGGGTTTAATGTGAGAATGTGACGCTTAGGACTTGATACTACATAATTATCCTTTTGTCCCTAAGCCTCAACATTCTAAGCCGTTAGCGGAGTAGGAGCTCGGACCTTGAACGTGGCTTAGCCTAGCGTAGCCTCTTATTTATCGGCACACGCGAAGAGGTAGGTTATTCTTACACTTAGTAAAGCTAGGCTCTCTATACTAACTAGGGGAAATTCTCGTTGTCGAGTTTAGTTGCAATTTACGTCTTGTTCCTAGATTGATCATCATTCCATGAGATCCGGTTTGAGCTAATTGAGATTGCCCAATCTCGCAAAAGAAAAGAAAAAAAAATGTTATTTTGTTATGTGCATTGTATATATTGCATTTTCATATTGTTGCATAGTCGAGTCATGTATTGAGTCGTGTTTATGTCGAGTCGGCTAGTCTTGGTTTTTATGCAAGTGGTGTTTCGAAAAGTATGCAATTAGTTAGACTCGTACCATGATTTTTTGGGGAGAAAGTTTGGAGATGATGGCCGGTTTTGATAGATTTCTCAGGACGCGCAAATGGTAAGTGTGGGGATATTTGATAACTCCATAATTGGAGTTATATTCTATTGTGATTACTTGTCGTTTCGCGTACTTTCCGATGCATTTATGTGTGTTTTAGGCCGAGTTTTGATAGTTTTGAGCATACTTGAGTATTTGGACTTCATGGTGTAATCCGGGCGTTTTATGCATGTTTTAGGCTTTATTTGTCGCATTTGATCTTCCGGTATTTGTTCGTGTTGTGGATTTCAGGGACCGGAAGCTTGGAGTGCGGATTTTGGAGCGGAAGCGAACTTCGGAAAGAAAGAAACTCAAGGAATGCATGAGAGAATAGAAGAAGAGGAGAAGCTAAGAGGAGAAAAAGACTTAGCCAAATTTTCAAGAGGTGAAAAGAAGCAACACACATGGAAGATCATTGTGATCCTACAAAGGTGATCCTATAATCACAAGATCAAAGTGCAAGACCACATAGAAGAGTAACGTGACTCTACAACTACAAAGGTGATCCTAGGATCACAAATTGTGATCACAAGATCACATATTGGATCTGACGTGATTAGAAAAGGGGTAAAAAGTATAATTTTTAAAAACTTGAAAGAAGAGAACGTGATTTGGACTAGAAGAACGACCTAGGGCTTGTAGGATTCATAATTCTACACCATTGGAGAGCAAGGAGCATTCTTGGGAGCTTGGAGACCATCGTTTGATTCTCTATCTTCTTCCCCTCTTTAGTTTTTGTTTATGATCATTGAAACTTGTACTTTGATCATGTGTTTTAGTAGCTAAACCCTCTATTCGGGATATCTCATAGGGAACTAGGGTTTGAACACCATGTTTTGGTGATTTATGTATTATGCTTCATGTTTATTGACTTAATTGAATGTTTATGCTTAGTTATGCTTGATTCATACGCGTAATTCTATCTTTCGTATTGTTTGACGTCGCAATAAGATTGATCTAGGTGATAATTATTAGAGGAATCAATAGTTATTGCTTGAACTTGAATCTTGCACTAGTCGTATCTAGGGTTGAGGAATCTTGCTAGTTAACTAGAACTAAGAGTTGATATCAAGATCATAATGCATATTTAAACTTGACACGTCCAAACCACAAGTGTATGGCTGTCGGTGCAGTAATAATCGGAAAAGTCCGGATTGTCGAATCCCAAGAGACTTCTTTGTAAATTAGCTATTAATTCTTAACCTTGTGTGGGCAAAGCGCAGTGGTTTGTTCTACTAACTCTACTGAAATTGAAAGACAAAGACGCCAAAAACTTGACACGTCCAAACCACAAGTGTATGGCTGTCGGTGCAGTAATAATCGGAAAAGTCCGGATTGTCGAATCCCAAGAGACTTCTTTGTAAATTAGCTATTAGTTCTTAACCTTGTGTGGGCAAAGCGCAGTGGTTTGTTCTACTAACTCTACTGAAATTGAAAGACAAAGATCTCAATTAATCAGGTGAAAAGCTTCACGATTAACGAAGAATGATTTTTAAGTTACTTAACAAGTGGACAAGTTCAGGATATCTCTACGGGTTCACTAGGGAATTCACACCACTTAGGATTTATGTTCATGCAACACGGATATTTTCTACTTAGTCAAACGAGCAATTTCACTTTGAAGATTCCTCAACCAAAGTCTATATTTAAACTCTTGTACCTGATTTCTCTAGCCTACTTAAGTTTAAATATGCATTATGATCTTGATATCAACTCTTAGTTCTAGTTAACTAGCAAGATTCCTCAACCCTAGATACGACTAGTGCAAGATTCAAGTTCAAGCAATAACTATTGATTCCTCTAATAATTATCACCTAGATCAATCTTATTGTGACGTCAAACAATACGAAAGATAGAATTACGCGTATGAATCAAGCATAACTAAGCATAAACATCCAATTAAGTCAATAAACATGAAGCATAATCCATAAATCACCAAAACATGGTGTTCAAACCCTAGTTCCCTATGAGATATCCCGAATAGAGGGTTTAGCTACTAAAACACATGATCAAAGTACAAGTTTCAATGATCATAAACAAAAACTAAAGAGGGGAAGAAGATAGAGAATCAAACGATGGTCTCCAAGCTCCCAAGAATGCTCCTTGCTCTCCAATGGTGTAGAATTATGAATCCTACAAGCCCTAGGTCGTTCTTCTAGTCCCAATCACGTTCTCTTCTTTCAAGTTTTTAAAAATTACACTTTTTACCCCTTTTCTAATCACGTCAGATCCAATATGTGATCTTGTGATCACAATTTGTGATCCATCACGTTACTCTTCTATGTGGTCTTGCACTTTGATCTTGTGATCATAGGATCACCTTTGTAGGATCACAATGATCTTCCATGTGTGTTGCTTCTTTTCACCTCTTGAAAATTTGGCTAAGTCTTTTTCTCCTCTTAGCTTCTCCTCTTCTTCTATTCTCTCATGCATTCCTTGAGTTTCTTTCTTTCCGAAGTTCGCTTCCGCTCCAAAATCCGCACTCCAAGCTTCCGGTCCCTGAAATCCACAACACGAACAAATACCGGAAGATCAAATGCGACAAATAAAGCCTAAAACATGCATAAAACGCCCGAATTACACCATGAAGTCCAAATACTCAAGTATGCTCAAAACTATCAAAACTCGGCCTAAAACACACATAAATGCATCGGAAAGTACGCGAAACGACAAGTAATCACAATAGAATATAACTCCAATTATGGAGTTATCATCGACCCTCCGGCGATAGAAGACGGTGGCCGCAGTTCAATTAGAAGAGGGGCGCGTGTAGACATGGGACAAAGTGAAGAGGAAGCGTGCGTGGAAAAAAGGAATATTGAATCAATGGAATCTCCGAGGAAGGAGGAATTGATGAGGACAGCTGGCGTGACGACATTATCCATTAACACGTCTGCCACGTGCAGGCAAAGGACAGACGAGCCAAATACGCATAATGGGGAGGAAAACGATAAGATTTTATCGGGGGAAAACCTAATTGAAAAAGTCTTAAGGTTAAAAACTATCGGGCCTCAAAAGGAAAGCCCAACACAATACATTGTGGAGGAACCGGATAGTCCACCAGGAGGAGATTACCTGACCCGAAAACCCAATTCGGAAGGAAAATCCCTACCCGGAAGAGATCCCGGGTAACCCTTATTTGGATATCGGGCTATCTAGGGTCTTCTCACAATTTTTCTCCCTAAAGAGAAGAGCAGCGAGCAAATAAATATAAGTTCAGAGGAAAAAGTGGCTGAATCAGAGCACCAAATTGAAGCAACCCAGATAATTCCCATATTGATAGAAGACGGGAAATATGCAAGACAGGCGAACTCTACAAGGAAGCAAGTTTTGTACCCAAATCATGCATCTCTGAGAATTTATGAAGGCTACAAGAACAATACAACTGTGGTGGGAATAAACGAGCAATTGAAAGAATATTCATAGAAATTGGAGGTAGTGAGCTCAATTCCTACTTCTAGAATTGGTTACTATAAGGAATTCATGAGAAATTATGATGGTTTAATTGAGCAAGAAATTCTGAAAGACAAAGAGAAGATGACAATCCAAAGTTAGCTTGTATGATTCATCCATGAAAAAATTTGAGGAGAAACAAATAAAGAGGAAATAATTGAAGATGGGAAAAGGGTTGTGGTGGCTGTCCCTCAACAGCCACAAGGCTCATGTTAATTCTTAGCTGGAACTGTCAGGGGCTGGGGAGACCTCTAACAGTCCAGAACCTCAAAGGGTTGCTAAGCACCCATCACCCCAAAGTACTGTTTCTAGTTGAAACTAGAAATAGAAGAAGCAAGTTAGATAAAATTAGAAGAAGATATAATTGGGATAATGCCTATTATGTGGATCCTATAGGCAAAGGAGGTGGTTTGGCTTTATGGTGGATGAATGATATTGATCTCCACATTGGTATGCCTCATAAAGAATAATACATTGCAGATTCATTGATCAAGATTTAAAGGTGGAATGGTGTTCTTTTGTCTATGGACACCCAAAAGCAAACATGAGACATGTGTTATGGTCAGATTTGAAGCAGATCTCCTACAACATATCAGACCCTTGGTTACTCTTGGGTGATTTTAATGAACTAGCTCACAGTTGGGAGAAAGAAGGAGGCAATACTGTTACTTCAAGTAACCTGAAAAGATTTTCAGATTGGATAAGTGAGTGTCATTTGGTTGATATGCATTATAATGGTCCAACTTTCACTTGGAACAATGTAAGAACAGAGGGAAATATCAAAGAAAGACTTTATAGAAGTCTCTGCAACATCCCTAGGAGATTGAAATATGAAAAGGTTGTGGTCATTCATGAATATTTCATTGGTTCAGACTATTGCCCTATGATTGTCAATCTTACCCCTCAACAAGAGTATTGGAGGAAAAATTTCTAGTTTGAAGATAGATGGTTAAAGGAAGCTAGCTGTATAGCTGTGGTGGAAGCAAGTCTCTCTGGCCCTCTTACTGGTCCTCAAATATAACAACTTGGGATTCATCTAGCTGCGTGTAGAAGATCACTCAGAGTATGGAGTAAACAGTTGGGTTACAATAAAAGAACACCTGAGAGAGAAAATTCAATATCTAAATATGGGAGAGTGGAATCTACAGAAGAAAAGCACGTGTGATAAGTTGGAAAAGGACTTGGAGGAAGCATACAAGGAAGAAGAAATGTATTAGCACCAAAGAGCTAGAATAACATACTTGCAGTGTGGAGATAAAAATTCCAGTTTCTTCCATGCATCAGTGTCAGAATGAAGATCTTTCAATCAGATCCTGAAGCTTAAAGACAACAATGGCTGCTGGAAAGAAGGGAAAGTAGAAACATGTTCACTTCTTCAACAATATTTCAAGCTTTGTATCAAAGTCAAAATCAGGATCTAAACTGTGATATCTTCTCTCCGATTCCGAAACTAATTACTATTAGCCAAAACATATCTTTGTGCAATCTCCCTTCCTTAGAAGAAATCAAAAGTGATGCTTTCAAGTTAGGGGCCAAAAAGCCCCTGGTCCAGATGGGTTTAATGGTACCTTCTATCATCATTTTTGGAATTTTATTGAACCCCTTATATGTTTAGCCATAAATCAATTCTTTGCCACTACCAACTTACCTCCCAGTTGGAATATAACAAACATTGTCCTTATTCCCAAAACCAAAAAACCAGAAGACCCCTCCCAATTCAGACATATTGCTCTTTGTAATTTTTATTACAAGATCCTTTCTAAACTCCTGGCTAGTAGACTCAAGATCCACCTTACTCATATCATGACCCACAACCTGCTTTTATTCCCCAACGGAGCATACAAGATAATATCATCATTGCACAAGAGTGCTTCCATTTCATTAAAGGGAATAAGGACGGAAAATTTGGATTTTTGGCTTGAAACTTGACATATCCAAAGCTTATGACAAAGTCAGCTGGCATTTTCTTTGGAAAACAATGGAGAAGCCTGGTTTTGTAGAAAAATGGATCAACCAGTAGAGTATCATTCTGAATGGGGAGAGTCAAAGCACATTTGTTCCTAGCAGGGGCCTTAGACAAGGCGAGCCTTTGTCTCCAGCTCTTTTTGTGATTTTAGCAGATGTTCTTTCCACAAATATACACAGTGCAGTGCAACATGGCAGAATCAAAGGTATCAAAATCACAAAAAGGTGCCCAGTTATCACACAATTACAATTTGCAGATGACTCTTTAATATTTATACAAGCTACAAGGGACCATGTATCTTTTTTTATAGAGGTTTTAGAAATGTTTGCCACTGCCTCTGGACTCCAAGTTAATGTAAGTAAATCAGGTGTCATTTTCTCTCCTAATACTCCATAAGAGATCAAAATTGAGCTAAGTAACCTCCTGAAAGCTCCAGAAATGAAAGAAGACAATAAATATTTGGGGATCCCTATCTTTTGGGGGTAAACCTAGGAGTCAATTCATGGACCATGTGGTGGAAGGATTCAAAAAGAAAGGTTCTGGGTGGAAAAAAGGGTATCTCTCTCAAGATGGGAGAGAAATCTTTATAAAATATGTGTTGCAAGCTATCCCCAGTTTCCCTATGATGTGCTTTCTATTTCCTATATCTACTTGAAAAAAATTGGATCAAGTAACTAGACAGTTTTGGTGGGGTGGTACTATGGATAAGAAGAAGCTCAATTGGATTGCTTTGAGTGAAATCTCTAAGGGAAAAACAGAAGGTGGACTGGGTTTCAGGAATTACAGAGCTTTTAATCTGGCTTTATTATCCAAGAGAGGTTGGGAGATCATACAAAATCCATATTCTTTTTGCTCAAAAAATGTTAAAGGCATTTACTTCCCAAATGACCAGTTTATGGAAGCTAAAACAAACAAAGACCTTCTTGGTGTTGGAGAAGCATCTTAGCAGGTAGGGATGTTCTCAAAGATGGATTATTATGGCTGATCAGAGGTGGAAATAATATAAATTGTTTTCAAGAAGCATGGATCCCTGATTTGAAAGGCAAGACTATTCAGCAAGCTACTAGTATATCCGGTACTTATGCAGTTGCCGGTTTAATTAACCCTCATACTAGAACCTGGAAAAGATCTCTTGTTCAAAATCTGTTAACCTCTGAAATCAGTAAAGAGATTCTCAAGATAGATATTTCCCAAAGCAATAACATGACAAATAAGAGAATCTGGAGGTGGTCTAAAAAGGGCTCTTATAATGTCTAATCTGGTTATTTTAGAGCTTTAACTTTGGTGCCAAATAAATCTCAGAAGAAGGATAAACCTGGTTCCTCTTTCTCTTGGCAGAAAAATATTTGGTCTACTATGTAGAAACTGAAACTCCTTCATAGGATAATTCACTTTTGCTGGAGAATTTGCAAGAACAGTATAGCCACAAAGGCAGACCTTTTTGCAAGTAAGTGTAGCAAGGATGATATCTGCACAATCTGTCACCAAGAATCTGAAGATATGGAACATATCCTCTTCAGTTGTAGATGGGTGAGGCCTTTTTTGGTTTGGTATTTATCTTATTGTACCTAAAAATATCAACAAAATGGACTGTTTCAAGAAGTGGTTCAATTATTTGATAGAATGGTCTTTTTTGCCAAAGTGAAGAAAGAAGAGTTGGAGAAAATCATCTTAGCTCTGTGGACCATTTGGCTTCACAGAAATCATTGTGTTTCCATAAAGAAGAGTCAAACCCTAACTTTGCTATCAAGAGTTATCAACAGAAGTTCATGGATTCTCAGCTTCTGAAAACCCCCCCCCCCCAAAAGAGAATGGTAGAAAGTCTCAGCATCAAATTTTCTGGGATCCACCTCCAAGAGAGAAATTCAAAGTGAACATGGATGCAGCTTGGTTGAAAGGGAGGAACATAGGTGTTGGAGGCTGGATTATGAGAAACAATTCAGGGATTTTGAGAGGAGGAAACAACTTTCAAATTCAAGTTTCTAATCCTCAACATAAAGAAGCCCAGACCATGAGAAGGGTGTGTTTTGATCTCCAAATATGGAGATGATAAATGTTATTATAGAAAGTGACAATCTAAATCTGGTAAACCAGATCCTTCCTATAGTACCCTTAGATTGGAACTCCCAAGTTATCTGGGAAGATATTTAAGAGTTTATGGATCAGAACAATTTTCTGCTCAAGTGGATTCCAAGAAGCTGCAATTCTGTTGCTGATACTCTGGTTCAGATTGCCAAGAAAGAGAGATTATGGGTGAGCTGGTGTGATAGACCCCCTGAGAAGCTGAAGAAGGTGTTGCTAGAAGAGCAGGCTAGATGTTAGCCTTATTTTAGTCTCTTTGCCATGTTTTTCTTTGTCAGTTTTGAATTCTGTTTGGTTGTATGGTTTTCCTTTTTGCCTGTTTCAATATAAGTCTCGTTGATTAAAAAAAAAAAGAAGGCTAGCGCCACTATGGATATCAAAATTTTGCGCACTTGTGATTTTTTTAGGAACAATATTTATATTAGATGCCCAAAGATCCTAAATTCGCAGAAATTACACCACTGTCCCAAACAGACTTCTAGGTATAAAGACTATGCAAAGGAGTAAGGAGTGATCTCTTAGCAAAGAGAAGAGCCAATCCATTCCCTACTCTACCAACATGGCTCATCCCCGAAGCTCGGAAGCTAGAAAGCAGAGCTTTGATATCATCAGACAACATCTCATTTGTGATGTTAATACAAAAATATTTTAATACAGGGACATATTACAATAAATGTCGTTATTTGTATTTGTATTGCATCAAAAATGTTACTCATTTGCTTGAACAAATTAATATTTCAGCAAATGAGTGCTAGCTCAGTGGTAGCCGGTAGGGCATTCGAACCCGGCTATATAGTGTAATTCTAAAAAATATCAAAAGTTAGATATTGTTGAATATATTATTCCATTCAAAAAGAAAATATTATTATCTAACTTCTATTAAAATCTCACATCTAAAATTTACAAATCAAATGCAATTAGTAATTTTTTTTTGTTTTTTTTTGTTTTTTTTTTTTTTTGTTTTTTTTTTTTTGCGAACATGCACTAAATACAAAATACATGACGTTCATTCTCCCTTACTCACCCCGTAAGGAGACGCCTTCAGAAATGAATGTGTTGCAATTCCCAAGGTGCACGTTCTGCCGATCGAAGACTTTTGTGAATTGCAATCTTTGTTGTTTTGCACAACCCAACTACCGTACTTCACCTTCATTTAACATCACAGCTTTGTTCGTCTACATGTGTACCCAAAGCATTAGTGCAAACTCTTCGGTTTTTGATTCGGTCTGTCTATAGGACTTGGTTTGGTTGGCTTTATATCAATTCGGCATTGGTTCAGTTGCAATTAGACACTGTTCAGTTCCGTTAAATTGACAGTTTACATATTAATGTGTATCATTTTTGAAATATTTTTATTTGACCGGGAAAAAATATATATGATGAATTAAAAATAAAAAGAGTAAAATAACATCTCAAACAGATATTTCTCAAAAAAAAGAAAAGAAAAAACATCTCAAACAGATCTACCGCAATTTACTTCAATTTCTACACATCTTTTATATACTCCGTCTGTCCCAAAATAAATGTTCCGGGGACGTGCACTAGTTGCACTCAAATTTTTATTTTGTGGTTTATTTCGGTTGGTTTTACCAACCAACCCCGGCTCGATTCAGTTTGTCAGTTTGGCCGCCCTATAACTCAAAGATATAAATTACAATTGCAGTTGGTAGATTAACACATTGAACTGAACCAAGTGTTGTTTATTCCAAACATCTTAGAAAATACAACCGAACTGTCTGTACCCCCTACGTGGTTAAGTTAATTCAGAGGCTAGACCAGCCGAGAGGACAAAACAAGTTGAGAAAAAATATGCAGAAGAAGTTTACTGCTAAAACTACCTACCTGCTAAAGCTAAGTAACCGGGGGTGTATGTGGAAAATATACTATATACAATGAGATCCAAATTCAAGCCTAACACACATGGTTCTTTCCATTTGCATCACCTTTTCTTTGTCCCGAAAGCAAACAGAGGATCGGAAAATGCTCCCACTGCCCAACGACCTCCAGTTATCAGTGATCCACACTGAGTCCAGAAATGGCTACCTTCTGGTAGACAAATTCCAAAAGCAGGACCTGAGTACCAGTCTCTGCCTACACCTCCTCCTTGTGGGTTTCTTTTTCAGCACAACGGGCGGAATACTTCTTCTTCAGCATATCCTTGAGCTTTTCCTGTAATTCTCCAAATGTTGGTCGGCTCTTGGGTTCCCTAATGAAAGAAAATTGCAGCAAGTCATCATAATTGCACAACATGTATTAAGTGCTACTCATTAACAGTTGGAGGCAGGCGTGCTGACTGATCTCTGTGCAACTCATGAATTTCCCTATGTCTCAAACAAAAACTATACATGTTCACTTGCTCACTCAAACAAAACAAAAAACATGAACAGTACTCAGAAACCAATATACGGGTCAGACTCCATAAATCCAATGATCCGTCAGAAATTACGATAATCTTTTCAAGTACATCCACTACGGAATGTAGCCAATCATTACCCTGATTTGAATGTGAATCATCTCAAAATATGCAGCCATAGAGCTTCTCATTACCGATCGTAAAAGAAAACAAGTTCTGATGAGAATGAACATTTCACCGCTTAATTCAGTCCCCTCATCAGATAGAAAGCCACATATTTGTATACTGCGGCACTTAGGCTCTGTTTGGTTTGCAGTAATATGTTTCACAAGGGAAAATATTCTACGTGTAAAATTATTTTGTGTGAAAAAGTCTTCTCTGCAATTATTTTCTCGTGTTTGGTTTACACTTGCGAAAACATTGGGCCGTGATGGGTCATGGTGGAGGTAGGTGGTAGTTGTGGTTATTGGGGGTGGATGTGTTAGTATGAGTTGTTGTGCTCCTTCACTCTCCGGAAAATGGCTTACGGATTTGAAATGTTTTAAATCATTTTACATCATTTGAGGGAAAACATTTTACCTCCAACCAAACAGCACCAAAATAAGGGAAAACATTTTACAGGAAAATGTTTTACCAACAACAACCAAACGGAGCCTTAATACAACATTGTTTTCTTCCTAACAATTCGAGGCTTATTTCCCTCCATGAATAAAACAACCCACAAATTGCCACAACTTAAAATTACAAATTTTATTATGTTAGTGCCTAAAGCAAGTGTAGTTCTTTTCATCATTGCCTGATAAAATTAGCAAGATTTGATTTTTATGCTTGATTTCCTTTTTACTGAATAAAGAAAAGGGAGCACATTCATAGAGACTTCATGTGGACTTTCATTCTTCGAGCAGAGAATCTAACCAAAATTTTCTTTATTTCAGACAAAAAAAAAATTATTAGATAAAATGACACAACATAAGAAAAATAAGAGAGGAATAAAAAAAACCTCCAGCAACTCTCAATCATAGAGGCCCATTGTGGATCTAAATCTCCAGGGATCTCTAATCGTTGGTTCATGAAACCTACAGCTCCAATCACCTGCACCAGGATATCCAGGTTAAGAATCCTGGGGTTCCACCTCAAAACCAAGCAACGACAGTAGTCCACGTGTCTTATTAGGCACAAGCGAAACAGACCGAGTCCCAATGTGGGACAAACAACAATCAACAATCCAAACACAAGCAACATAACTTTAGGTATTCCTTTCTAAATTTGGATGGCATATAAGTACAATTTGAGTGAATGTATTGCAGTCGTCCTCTAATTATCATCAAATACCAATCTCAAAAACAGAAGTTTAGAGGGGGAAGGGAAACCATACCTGCATTGGGTTGAGATCGCCCCAAGGAATTCTCTCAGTTGCTAGCTCCCATAATACAACACCAAAGCTGTATATATCACACCTGAAACATTTCCAAACCAAAATGGGTGTTGATAAGAACACATATGGTGTCATGTACGTGCGCTCTTTGAATTTAAGAGTTGCGCCCTTAAAAGTACACGTACTTCTCATCTGAGGGTTCATTACGAATAACCTCCGGAGCCATCCATTGAGGCTACAAAACAAGTTAATTGCAATTACGTATCAACCAAACGATAGAACTACATAAACTAGGATTTCAAAAAAAGAAAAAAAAAATACACAACTCCATTAAACTAACAAATGTCACGAAAAAATCCTAGGACATATGTTCTCAAGATATCTTTAGCATACCGTTCCATTCCAGTTTTTTGTAGTGAGAAATGTTTCATGTTTGAGACGGGAGAGACCAAAGTCACCAACCTATTGCATTGAAAACAACAATTACAAAACTATTGCAGCGAAGATATTTGAACAGACAACACAGCATCCCGGACCAGAAAGGTAAAATGGAAAGCAAAGAAACAATTGAAGAAAGTGAAAATATCTACCTTAACAGTCCAGTTCTTGTCCACAAGAAGATTTGACGACTTCAAATCACGGTGAACAACAGGAGGGTTGTGACGATGAAGATAATTCATACCACGTGCCTATAGAAGGGCAAACCAGGTAACATGAACACATAAGACCAAAAGATAACCAACTCAAATCAAAAGATGGTGCCTAAGAAACTAGACAAGGCTAGTGATACTTTTCATTAGTGAACATTCTTATTGAAAACTGCATCAAGGGATACTCACAGTATCCAATGCCATGAGTGTGCGTCGCCTCCAATCCATTTTGGATCCATTTCTCTGTATTAACCGAAACAAGCTACCACTGCCAAAAACAAAAATAATAACTATACATAGTTAAATATGTGTCTAAAAGAAGTGAAAACAAGCAAAACATCAAGATGGAAGTGAGGAATGAACCGTGGAAGAAACTCCGTGATGATACAGAGATGCTGAGGTGAGGTAAGTGAACCCATGAAGAGAAGTACATTTGGATGTCTAAGTCTTTTCATGAGAGATACCTTCATAAACAAAAAAAACTCCAGATCTCAGCATACACGTGTTTCGGCTAAAAGCCTAAAATACACTGTCAGAAATCATTGTTCAAATCAAATGAGCTATTATGTGAAACCAAAACTGAATTTCTAAATTTTTTCCCTTTCTGCATTGTAAACTGAACTTTGTTCCAACATGACCAGTTCAACCACAACATAAACAACCACAGAACTGCATTTTTTTACAGAATCAGCTAGCTAAGAAATCAACAGAATTAGAAAAATGTAGACGGTGATGGCAATTGCCAATGCTATAGACACGGTCATACTGATGAGTTGGTCACTGAAGTGTCCAATGTAGGCCATTCAATATTGTATTTCATATATCTGGAGAAAAAAATTCACAGAAGAAAATAAAATCTGGAGAAGCGGTAGCAGAAAGATGGAAATTTCTGTGGCAATCTAATTCTCAAATCCAGCTAATCGTCAGGGTCTATCAAACTGGAGTGTGTTATTTTGTCAATGAACGTCTCTCACTTTTTCAACTTCTGTCATATAAATAAATTCTTCAAAGACTGGTTGTTAACCTTCAAAGGGATTACTAATCCCCAATCTTGTAACTCCATGAACAGTCTATGTATTCTGAAAGAAATAATGCTATTGCTGTACTACATATCATGAATCCTAAGCTCTATGTATTCCGAAAGAAATAATGCAATTGTTGTAGAACATTTCATGAATCCTAAGGAATGAATGTTCAGGGAGAAAAGTGAAAGAATTCTTTGAAGGAAGATGATTTTTTTGTTGGGGACAAACTTGAAATAACTGTCTCTTTGTGCTGGCTTTTATACTCTCTAAACACCAAAATCATAGATGCATGACATGTTGTTTTCTATTTGAATAAGAAAACACATAGATTTAACTGGGACCCGGTAAACTTCCGTCAAGCTAACAGTAATTTGTTCGCAAATAGGATCTCCAATGGGAAAGAAATTGTTATTTAATTACTCTCTTGCATTCAAAAGCAGAAAACAACATTTGAACCTTAGAATGCCTTCAATTTATGTAGTTTCAAACCATACAACCCGCAATTTTCTTGGGATTTAATGCTAAGGAGTTTAACAATGACTCCTTAGCATTAAATCAACTTGTCAAATTCATACCTCTTGAGTGAAGTTCATACCTCTTCCCAATAATCAACTTGTCAATAATCAACCCGCAAACTAGGATTTACTCGAGGACCTCTTCCCAATAATCAACTTGTCAAATTCATACCTCTTGAGTGAAGTTAAGCAACACTTCATCCGAAATGTCTTGCTTGGAGAAAGCCTTAACAGCAACATCCTGCAATGATTATTTTCATACCATTTTAGCATACAACTAGAAACCCAACTATGAAGTTCCAGATGCAATTGACAAATCAGTAATTTTCTTTCCTGGAACTTGGTGAAACCTTTAAGTAATTAACGAGGTTACCAGTTAGGCCATACATTGGAGCTTGATCCAAACTCCAAATATGGACCTGTTTGCTAGATTGTAGACTAGGTAGGTCTTATACTATCACATCAGACTTTCAGCTGCCAGTCCCAACTCCCAAGCACCTTCTGATCTAGGTTTTAATTTATCGAATTTGCACTTGGACATGATATGAATTGTTAGCCCTTATCATATTGAGAGATACGGATACATTTCATATTTTTTAATCCCTCATGCTCATCCAATCCCCTTTAATCTACAGTGGGAAATGATTTTAAGTTTCAAGTGCTACTTAACCCCCCCCCCCCCCCCCCCCTCTAAACTAAAGCCATTTCAATCTATTATATTAACATAATTATAGCACACAAAAAACCAGACTCACCTTTCAAATAAATACTAGTCAAAAATTAATAGAAAGCAAAATCAAGGGAAAGTGGCAGAACATACTGATCCAAACCACATAGCATGATGTACAGTTCCACAAGAACCTGCACAAACATTCAGAGGAGAAGAAGAACAAGTCATCAAAGTTGTGTTTCAGTAGAGCCAAAGGTAGCAGTTATGTAAACAACATCTCAAATATAACCAAAGAAAAAAAAAGAGAAGAAAAATGCAACAGAAAAAATCTCTCTTTCTCTCTCTGAGAGAAGCCACCATTGAGTTCGGTGAAAAAAAATAAGCGAAGTCTATCATATTTCCATATTGCCTAGTATGTCCCTCAGATCCTACAAAAGTGGGACACTTACTTAGTTAGACTGCCAGCAGCAGTTGGCTTGGGGTTGCCCAAGCCCTTGATTAGGCCACTCAGCAGCGCGGGGGAGGGGGCTGCGTTAATCGGCCGTGGAAGGCGCAATGGTGGTGGAGGGGGGAGCCTTAGGCTCACCTGCTGTTATTTTTATTTTATCTTTTAAACCGATTAACTTGTAGGGTTAGTTGAGAAGACAATGTGTAATATTTGAAATGATAGTGTTTATTATTTGTGTTTGATTATGCTTTTTATATTTTCTTTAGAAAAATATAAATTTGCAAGTATACGTGTAATTGATTTATTTAATGTTTTTTCTTTTCGAAAAAAGTTATTCATTGTTTAGTAAATAATAATAGTAAATCATTACCTCAACAAAAAAATAGTAAATCATAAGTTTATAATTATTAATCTATGTTTGGTGTATAATTTAAAACAAATACAAAATCAATTAGTTGCATTAAAATATAATAACAGGGGTGGGGGAGGTCCTCAACTGTTGTAGCAAAAATGGCAGACTTGTACAATTATGGTGAACATGGTGGGCCTGCTGCGGATAGTCTTAGGGTCATATTTGTAACAATGTTAAACCCCATTTCCAGTAACACCCACAATCCCACTTCTCTTGGCATGTGTAGCTTCCCCCAGTATCCCATTCCTTCTAAAAACAATCACGTTCTAACTGTAACCCAAATTGAACAGAAGTAGCTGCCTTTAGTGAAAAAGGAAGCCTAACAATGTCCTACATGCTCGGAAACGTTTACGTCTTTGTTTGATGTATTTATTCTTCTTTGCAAATTCAAAAAATGGCAGGTGTTATTCGTTTCATTCAAGCATTCTGAGCACAAAGAGTATATGTCTCATGAAGAGCATTCTGGGTATTGCTCCAAGTATTCGGAGTGAACAAATTAGAAGATGACAAGTAACTTTTCCTGTGACGAGGATGTCCCACAAATTAAAGTGCGCTATCTGACTTGTTTTTAAGTGAAAATCATAAACCACAAACCTTAAGTTGCAACACTACTGAATTAACTATTCCAAGGAAATCCATAAAATCTAGCACATGATCAATTAAAGTAAACGGTACACATCTCCGCCACTCCAACAACAACTGAAGGATAAGACCACGAACACCGTCAAAGATATCTCTGTTACACACCCTCCAAATCTGAATTTCTTTTTATAAGCCTTTGGATGTAATAACCTAGGAACAAATTAATTTCTTCACAAGATTACAATGTTTGAGAACTCAAATTCTCAAAAAACTCACGAGATTGTCATCCCAAGTACAAAATACTCGGTATCCTGTGTACCTCATAACAACCATAAGTTAGCAAGTCTCATGTCTATAAATTTTAATTATAGAATTGTCTCAACATTAAACTTTCTAATAGCCACTTTCTTAGTACACCACAAAAATGTCTAATGCAAGCTTAAATTTTCAGTTTTTAATAGAAAAAATAATACAAACCAAAAGAAAGTTCACCAAACACGCTAGAGCTTGGAATGTATCTCCTAATTGGTGATAATTATGATGACATGTTTTGGTGCCCTGTGCACATAAAAACCTAACAGAATCAAGACCAAATAACCACATTCAGTGTAAGTAAATAAAAATACCTTGGCCAATCTTCTGTCCTAGTATTAGATCCTCCCAAAACATTCTGTGATCCAAGTCGTCAGTGTCCGCAGCCACCTTATAATTAGCAATACCTCTACTAGAAGCATTACTAGAGCTGCTTGCATTGATTACGGTCAACCCTGTTACTGACCGTGGAGCCTCATTGTTATTAGGCCGACAGCTCTCACCTACTTGGCTTTCTTGCTTTAAATTATTTAAGCTCCTTTCACGACCCGATTCATTATCGTGAGCGTTATGGGAGGAAGGTGACACAAAATCTGTGGTCTCCGCCTTTGCGGCAACGATTTTGTGGATTCCAGGTTTTCCCTCCGTTGCATCACCACAATCCAATGATGTTTTCCCCGGGTGCTCAACATGTGAGACTTCAAAAAACACTCCAATGGAAGACAATGGTATATCTTCTTTAGGCACGATGACTCCACTTGAATTAGAATCATTCCCATTATCAGGAGAGTCACTACTTTGAATAACACCCATGACATTCTCTTCTTTCCTTAATTTTGACTTCATCTTGTTGCCCAGATTTGAAGCCTGTTTCAATGGAAATGTTCCACAGTCAAGTGACAAGCACAATAATACTAAAGTCTATAACATGAAAATCCTATAGATTGTACCAGAAGAGATATTCTTGACACGATTTCTACTAGTGGCACCATTCTTGGTGTAAATGAAATGCTTCTCCATCGGGGAAAAGTGGAATCCGTATCCAAGGAGCACTCGGAAGCAGCCTTAATTGCATCCCTCACACCTTCAAATGACCTCGTATCACAAGACAAGCATATGATACCGACTAGAGTGCCATTGTCATCATAGAAGGGACTGAGGGTAACATTTGCTAGAAACTTCTTGCCACTCTTGTGCAAAACAGGGAACGGCCCAGTCCAGCTCTCCCCTTTCCCAACGCGAGTTACTATTGCACCACTGATGATGTGGTCTTGAACATCTATGAGGAGGTCAATCACATTGCAACCTAGAGCTTCCGCTGCAGAATGACCATAAGTGAGTACTGCTGGTTGAGACCTGCATTTGGGATTTTGTACATTTCACCAGAATTAGCAAGCATATCTGGAGCTTGAGCAACAGATTTCAAATCCAAGAAATTGATCATTCAGTATCATAAAACTATCACACCAAGAATGGTGTCATAAAAAACCTGACCGAAAGTCAAAGTTGCTGAACTATAACAAATCTATAACCGAAAATGGGTACTAGCTCTGGTAGAGCGTTCAAATCCCCTGCATTAGGCCCATGTTCCCACTCTGCTAGGCTAGGTTAGAATTCAATTTATATCTTTTAAGGAGGGATGCAACACAAGGACTTCCAAGGTGGTCACTCATCCTAGTACTACTCTCGCCCAAGCACGCTTAACTGCGAAGTTCCAATGTTCGATGTAATTGGCAAACCAAAAAAAGAATAACTACAACGTTTATAACATCTCCAATGGAGTAGGCAAACACATTCGTTTAGGCAAGAACTGAAGAAGTTGAGTAAGAGTAGTAGTCCAGTGGGTTATGCAATAGGCATTCTAAACTTGCGATGATTATTCCCTTGCCATCTACATTTTTATCCTACTCTTTAGGGTCTAGTACATGATTCCTACAAATTCTCATAAACTTTTCATACATTTTCTACGTTGTAATAACTAGTTTCCTAAAATTTCTCTCCCTCTCTCGTCTACAATTTACATGTGCAATGTTTTTGCACATAAAGAATTAAGACAAAAAAAATGCCAAACTTTTGCATAACTAGCGTTGGAGATTACCACCCCTGTTCCCTCTCTTTCTCTCTATTCCGATATTTTTACTCGTATCTGGACCACTTCGACTAGGTGATTTGGATCGCAAAACGATATAATTTTTTTTATTCTGCAATACCATGAAAATATTATCAACAAAGTGTATCATATTGCTATCCAAGTCACCGGGTCAACGTGACCGGTAAATAGTGGTAAAAGTCAGTTTGGGGCGAAGATAGACTAAAATAGTCGCTATAAAAAATGCAAAAGAACAATTTTATTTTTTTAGAGAAAAACAATTTTATTTACAATTTGCATAAAATTTGTCTATTACTGTTGTTGGAGATGTTAAAAGAAGAAAAGAGAGAAAAAACCATAAAAGCAATAGACCAAGAAATTCAATTAACTGACCAGTAGATTATGATGCCTCTAAGGTCGAATACATGAACTGACTGGCCAATTGACTGCAATACATTCATATAGTGCTTCTCACTAAAATTGAAAACCAAAGCTCCACCACCACCGCCTTCTCTCTGGCGGTGTTGAGGCGGCGGCCATCGCCGTCGGGCGCTGGACTTGTGGCCCTCCGGACAAGTAAGGTTGGAGATGTCATTCTTGAGACGGTTCTCACTAAATTCGAGCTGTTTAATCTTTTTGACAAATTCGTACGGTTGCAGAGTGTCCATCGGTTATAGACCCAAATGATCCTTTCTGAATCAACAACCCCAAAATACCCGACAACTCTGGTGGAACGCAGTTGACAGACACTTCTCTTCTCCCTCTCGAATCCATATCTAGACTGCAACCCACTCAATTGCGGCACCAAGAACAAAGTCTGTCATCACCAAAAATATTATTATTCCATTCCCAAAAATATACTAATAGTATTCTCAAAATAAAATATGCTACTATTATTATTTAACTTCAACTAAAATTCAGATCTCAAATTAACAAACCAACTACAACTAGTTTTTTTTTTTCAAACATGCACTAAAGAAAGACTAGCATATGACATTTATCTGCCTTACTTATCCCGTAAGGAGACGCCTGTAGAAATATGAATGTGTTGCAATTCCCCAGGTGCACATTCTGCCGACCGAAGACTTTTGTGATTGCAATCTTTGTTGTTTTGCACAACCCAACTACTTCACCTTCATTTAACATCGCAACTTTGTTCGTCTACAGGAAGTACTCGAAGCAAACTGCAAACTGTTCGGTTTTTGACTCGGTCTGTTTATAGTACGACTTGGTTCGGGTCACTTTATATCAATTCAACATCCGCTGAGTTGCAATTATATACCGATAGGGATGACAATATGGTCCGATCCGATCTGAAATCTGAGCGATCCGAATCGAATGAATCGGATCCGAATCTGATTTAATTGAAAAAAAAATCGGATTTGGATGGCGGAAAGATCCACCGGGTTCCGACTCGATCCGATCCGACGTATATGTGTGCTTTACAAATATACTCATATTACCTCCCCACTTACACTTTCAAAAAGAACACATCAGTAACTCCAATTTACAAAGCCATTTATTTTGTGTTTTAAGCTTCATAACTTACAAACATGTGTTAAATCAGTGCTTATTTTTCTGTTATATTCTGTATTTTATTGCTAATCTGAGCCTAATCTGATCCGACCACGTACTATATGGATCTACGGATCGGATTTGGATCAGCGCAATGAAACCCAATCCAATTCGATCCGAAACCGGTGACAATCCGAACGAATCTGGATCGGATCTGGATCACATATCTCCTGGTCGGATCTGGATCGAAAAGTTCATGATCCGATCCAGATTCGACCCGCTGTCATCCCTATACACCGTTTGGTTCCGTTGAATTTACTGTTATTTATTATGTGTATCATTTCTTCAAATAAGATATTTGACCGATCAATAAAAAATTACATGAATAATCTCTACTATTAAAAAAATTGTTGAGAAAACACGATTTTCATAGACAAACAAGATTTTCTTCCTCTTCGCTCTCTCTCCGGCTGACGCGAATTCTTAACGCGCTTAAACGCAAGTATAAGGTCAAGTAGTAAGTGGATTTTTTACGACTCCGAGTATCGAACCCAAGGGAAATAGTCGATTATTAGCTAATTAAAAATCAATTAGAAGATACATAAGTAACAGGTAAGAAGTGGTTTAATTTTGATTGTTCATCGCCCACAAACAAGCGACTTAAAATTAAATAACAACTAAGCTAACTATTTTTGTATGATTTTTCAATTTAAAAGAATGATTGTAATGGAATACGATTATGGAGGAGAACTAGACAATCAATGGTCCCTCGGGTTCTTAGAAATTTCTGGATTACGCTTGAAACACTCTAGTTATGTCTAATGATACTCGGTTACACTCATCACGCTCTTCTGTCGATCTCACATGAATCTACGTTTCGATTGACTTTGGGACCTTTCGGTCCACCTCCGTCTACCTTCACGTTCTACTTGGCTCGTTAGGCTTGCTCACCGGGTCCTGTCGTTCTACCGTTTTCACTAAGTCCTAGCCGATTCCACCCGAAACAACCCACACACGTTTAATCAAGTTCTTATCTCCTCTCAGTCTCAAAGAACTACAAGATTACCTACAATATTCTTCAACACGTTTCGAATAGTTCACTTTCGTGCAACTTTCTCAACAAATAGCACACCAATGGGTGATCAATCCAAGTATAGTAGAGAATAAGCATAAGAATATGTAAGATAACTAGAAACATCAACTAGAATTAGGCATAAAGCATGAATCAAGTCTTCAAATCCGGAAAAATACTAAGTAAACCCTATGTCTCCATCAATTGCCTAGCTTAGAGAGTTTAGCTAGACACGAAAACGTTCAACAAAGTCAAAATACTCATAAACATAGATGAAAGATGAAGAAGATGATATCAATCGCTAAAATCTTCAAAGATTGATGATCTTCACACTCCAAGCTTCGTCTTCCACTTTCTCGTGCTCTCCAATGCTCCAAAGATGCGTCAATGACTTTCTGGTGACCCTAGGACGTCTTTAGATAAGAGTCATGTTCCTTCCCTTGTTGTAAGTTTGCGAAAATACACTTTTTACCCCCTGGACATGCGTCAGATCTATTTTTTTGGTCTTGTGATCACATTTTGTGATCCTGGGATCACCTTTTGTGGTCATAGGATCACCTTTTGGACTTCACGTTGATCCTTAATTTGGTCTTGCACTTGATCTTGTGATCACAATTTGTGATCCTAGGATCACCTTTTGTGAGTTGCTTCTTTTCAATCCTGAAATTTTGCTAAGTCTTTTTCTCCTCTCAGCTTCTCCTCTTCTTCTTCTATTCTCTCATGCATTCCTTGAGTTTCTTTCGTTCCGAAGTTCGCTTCCGCTCCAAAATCCGCACTCCAAGCTTCCGGTTCCTGAAATCCACAAGACGAAAAAAATACCGGAAGATCACATACGACAAATCAAGCTTAAAACATGCAGAAAACACCCAGATTACACAATGAAGTCCAAATACTCAAGTATGCTCAAAACGTTTAAGAATTGGTGAATTTCTCACGTAAATCCCTCAAAGTACACACAAAACGATGGTGAATCATATACGAATATAACTCCTCATGTGGAGTTATCAAATACCCCCACACTCACCTATTGCGCGTCCCGAGCAACAAATCAAAATCCAACCAAATTTTCACTTCATCCTCCACCACCAACAAGATAAGCCAAGACAATTGCATACTATTCGAAACACCGTTGCATACACATCTTAACTAGCCGACTCAATACAAACAAAGACTCAATACATGACTCAATGATGCAACGATATGATGCAATGAAATACTACAACTCGATTCTAAATAAACACAACTATACACAAACACCACTTCTTCTTCTTCTTTTTTTTTTTTTTTTTTTTTTTTTTTTTAATCTTTTTTGGGTGAGATCGGGCAATCTCAATAAGCAAACTGGTAAGTCATCAGGCTCTCATATCCCTTTTGGAAACTCTACAACCTCCATGATCGGCAGAACTTGCGGCCAGTTTCGTTAGACAGGACAAGCACGAGCACTTAATAATTTGCACTCACACACTCATCAGACATATCCCTAGTACTTACCATCCGAGCTATTTATCCACGGGTTAAAACTGTTGATGGCTTAGAACGGGTGGGATAGGCTATATAGAAGCGTAGTCCCAAACGTCATGATATCCTCACCAAACCCGTTTCTCACACTCCCTCACCGAAATCCAAGGAACCCAACCGAATCTCACCTTCTCCGGCCCTCATTCCCTCAATCCCGGTGCAACACCGTTCTCGCAGCCACAAATGTGAAAGAGTGTTAGACAGAATCATAGCTGATTTCCTCGGTTCCCTTGCGATTGCCAAAACACGCTCCTTTATTCCCTTCACGTTCCTTTCATTCTCTATTTTTTTCCTTTTTTTCTTCTCTCTAATATTTTTTTTTCACTTTCCACAAATAATCAATACATGGAGCACAAATAATATTGAATGAACCCGAGGAGATAAAAATATCATGCAGATCACGTGGGGGTGGAATGTGTCAAATCAAAGAGATATAATAATAATAGTCGACACCCCCACCCTCGATGTAAACCAACTCACAAAATCCGGTAGTCAAAGTGATACGTGCTTTCCAACCGATCCTGCTCATCACCTAAGATATAGAGAATAACATGAAAAACCTAGCACGTCCTCCTATAATATCAATCAACCCCACCCCATACTGTCTGGAAAGAATGTCACATACTACGGCACTCCACCTATGATCGTGGTGTAAGGACACGATTCACCGCCACACCGAAGTGTGCTGCCGTCTCTAACTCACCCTCACATCCCCTCGTAAGACGAAACCTGTAAGAGTGTCCACAACGAATGTATCAAATCAGCACACCCTCATCAAACCTCCCTAACTCGACTCCCTCTATCATGACGCATAGGAAAGGGCCATTCTAACAAGTGATGAAAGTCACAATGATAGGCTTCCTAGGCTAGAGGATGTGAATAAAAGGGGTAAATGGATCGAAGAGGGTAACTAGTGGACCTAGGCTATGAGACGGGACGTGAGGTCCCCATAAAAGTCACTCGCACGACTGTTCTGTTGCCACTACGAGGAGGGTTGACGACTACCTAAATGACGGCGGTGTGGTACTAGTAGGATATCTAAGTCTGAGAGACAGTTACTTGCATTTCTAGTGTGCATTAGCTCTATAAGTCCTCCTACTCCATATTCTCGCGTCTCTGCCTCACTTCGGATCTTCATACCCTTAGGGAATTCTATCATTAAGCCCTCGCCAAGTTCAACTCATTTTGATTGCCATTTCTCTTAAAAATTAATTTTTTATGGATTTTTCATTTTTTTTTACTAATTCCTACTGTATATGCAAGGCCAGACATGAAAGAAGACTCGAAACTGACTCATTTTGGGTAGGTGGACTCAATTAAATAAACGTGCAAAAATAAAAACAACTAACACATACATACACCGCTAATAACATCACAGTACGACACTATAAATAGACACGACATGGACCACGAATACGACACAATACGAACTAACAATCTACATGCTGACAGGTTAATGCAGACACGGACTGGCTAGTGAAGACTAAAAATCCCCCCACACTAGATTGCGTCGTTGTCCTCAACGAATTTAGAGATTAATCAAGAGGACTCGACAATTCTAATGCGAGGGGCGGTGAATCTACTCATGACCATTGTCATCTTCTTACTCCTAAACGATTTCATTGCACAAGAAAGTAACAATTCAAATTTAGAGATTATCTTTGTTACGTGCCCGTGACAAGTGTGCAAAAACAATTGAGCAATTAAGCGCGGATTTCAGGCAAATTCAACAACTAATTCATCAAATCCTATGCAAGTGCCTAAACTCAAGTAAAAGAGAGAGTTTAGTTATACCTGAAGCCCCGGAGTTCCATTCTAACGGGGCTTGATCGACAAAATCAGTCAAGAACGGTACGATTGACTGATTTTTGATAACTTTCGCGATGTGAGATTTTTAGCTCAACGGCTTCTCCTCGTTGTCCCCGTTACAACCCCGCAAACGGTTTGCTCTAATTCTCAACGGTTGAGAACGAATTGACAAATTTGTCTTAGAAAAACCCTAGCTTTCACAGTGCTTCACCCTCACTTCACCGAATCTTCTCAAACAACCACTGGACGTCATAGCTGCTGATAAGCCGAGCAAAACCCACAGAAATCCGGCGAATTCCGGTGAATTTCTCGATCAGTTGCGTCCTTGAGGCGCGCGACTGGGTTCTGAGAGAACTGCCGCGGGTCTGAATCCAAGAAACTCCAAAGCTGTTTGATGCCGCGTCGTTGTAGCCCCCCAATTTCGTCAGCGCTGATTAGCCGATCGAAACCCACCAAAAGCCGGCGAGTTCTGGCGATTAAACGATCATACTTGTTCTTGCGGCTTTGCTGTGTTCTTGAAGAGCTGCGGTGGGTTTGCCGAACAGAACTCACCGTCCCTTTTCTTTTTCTCAGCGTGTTTCTCTCTTTTTTTTTTTTTTTTTTCTTTCTTTTCTTTTTCACTTAAAGGAAAAAAGTCTCATTTGCCCTCCTTTAATGAATTGTGACGTAGGGGAAGGAAGCTAATAGTATAATCATCACATGTGATCGTGAGATCACAATTTTGGTCACATGATCACAAGTTTTGATCGTGAGAATGCAGTTAGTTACACGGAAAAGGACCTGCCAATTTTTCTAAGGACCTGCCAGCAAGCTTTATTCTTTCTCTTTTCTCTTTTTTTCTTCTTTTTCTTCTAGTTTACGCCTCTGGACCTTGATGCACGCATATTATATATCGTCGGAAAGCTCGTTTCGCGCACGTTCTGATTTCGCAAAAGTGACTCCAAACTTTCCGGAGTAAACTTCAGAGTTCATGCCCTCATATTTCGTGATCATTACGTCGCTTTCTCGATTTTTCTGCGTTGCCTCTTTACACGCATCAAGAAGGGGAGTCCGGACCGCGTCTCCAACCTGTATGCCTGAAACGACTCAATTCAAATGTCAGATTCTCACTCTATCACCCCTCATATAACAAAACGGTATTAAAAACGCACACGACAGTATTTAAAAACACACTCTCTACATGAAAGCAGAAAATACGTTGGGTTGCCTCCCAACAAGCGCTTGTAATTTACGGTCGACGGCCCGACCCAGTTACCTCATGAGCCTCAGAAAGGTGGTTTGGCAGGTCGTTCTGCATCCAACTTCTGGCGCTGGATGCTCATAACTACCTCGTGCGCCTTCACACTCGATGCTTTTCCCTTAAGTTCAAGCGGATCCTCCTGTGTCAGCTTTGAAATTCCTCGCCCTACTTGCACGGGAAGTGGCAGTCCTGGCTTCACCTCACGGGTGTACAGAGGAGTCGGTTTGAAAACCCAAAAAGTCTCCACAGTATCATTGACCCTCATGATAAACTCCCCATTCTCTACATCAATTAACGTCCGACCAGTAGCCAGAAAGGGCCTACCAAGAATGATCGGAACGTCACCAACTGGCATGTTCAGTATCACAAAATCGGCTGGCATGATCAAACTACCAACCCTCACAAGTAAGTCTTCTACCACCCCAATGGTCTTCTTGGATGAGTTATATGCAAATTGCAGATTGATCCATATTTTACGAGGCTCCCCCACACCTAGATTTTTAAATACTGAAAGCGGCATCAAGTTGACTCTCGCTCCCAGATCACAGAGAGCCTTGCCTGTATAGGCCCCGCCAAGTGTAGCCTCAATTACAAAAGTACCTGGATCTTTCTTCTTCTTGGGTAGCCCATGAAAAACACATGAGCACACATGCTCATTCAACTTAACTGTCTGAAATTCATCCATAGCTTTTCTCCTAAGGATTGCATCCTTGATAAACTGCGCATACTTGGGCATTCGCTGCAGCGCCTCAATCAACAGAATGTTGATGTGCAATTTGGAGAATATACTAATAAATCGCCTGACTCCTCAGAGTCATCCCTCTTCTTCCTAGTTTTCAATGGAAAAGGTACATTTCTAGAAGTAGGGGGTTATAATACCTCATTTGATTTATCCTCCTCATGTGGAGTCATGCCCTTTGATTGGGGGACCATGACAGGTGTCTTCTCTGAATCGAAGACCTCATGCTCCTTAGCCTTTGATGCTTCAGCTCTGACATGGCTCGGGTATGGTGGATCAATCAACGAAATCCCGTTGCGAGTGGTAATGGCATTCACCTGGCGCACATTCTATGTATCAGATGGTCGAGAGCCAGGTGCTCTAGCAGATAAGTGTGCTGCAATCTGCCCAACTTGCACCTCTAGTGTACGAAGAGAAGTCTTCGTAGCCTGTAAATCGGATGCCACTGCATTGACCTGAATGGTCATGTCGCTCATGTTATTGCTCAGCTGTGTTAATGCCTTTGTAAGCACTGAAATTTTCGGGTTTGGTGCTACTGCCGCTACTGGTGGAGCATGTGGAACTGGTGCTGGTGGTCTATGCTGAATACCCGGTGTATATGTAGCTCCAGACTGATCCCCATACCTGAAGCCCGAATGATCTCGTGTGCCTGGTCTGTAGCTTCCTTGGTTCCAGTTATGCCGCTGTCCTTGTGCCCCCTACAAAGTTCACATCTTCACTTGCAATCTGGGCCAAGGCTGAATCAAATTCCTGCTCCTCTACCCTTGCAACTGGCTTCTTGTCCTGATACACATGCTTGGCTAAGTCAGACACAATCTTGCTGATCCCAGTCTTCCATTCATCATCCTTAGGTTAATGCGATGTTGATATTCTCCTGAAATCATAAAATTGTGAGTCCTGCTTAGCAAACTGCTTCATGAGCGCATAAGCCCCTTCTTTGTCAACATAGTACAAAAAATTCCCCCCCAGCTTCTCTGTTAACCAGCTCCTAATTGTGATGTTCTTGACCATGGTAGAAGACCTGCAGAATTTTGTAGTCCCCAAAATCATGATTTGGAAACTTCCTGATCAAGTATGTAAAACGGTCCCATGCATCAACCACAGTTCCATCGGCCTGTTGCCGAAAGCCTAGAATTTCACCCTGTAGCTAAATCACCCGCTGGACTGGGTTAAACTTGGCCATGAACTCATCCACACACTGAGCCCATGTAGTAGTTGAATCAGGTGCTCCTGACTGAAGCCACTTCTCAGCTCCACCCTTCAGACAGTAAGGAAAAAGAATGAGCTTCAATGCTTCTAGAGTGACATTCTTGTACTTGAAAGTCTTTATGTGCGCATTGAACCTCCCAATAAAGTCATTGGGGTCTTCATCCCTGTTCCCATAGAATTGGAATTGATTTTTTACTGTCTGAATTTTCGCAGGCTTACGCTCAAAGCGCTCGGCCTGTATCTCTGGCACTACAATTTTCGGATTGTGTCCATAGGTGGACGACTGAAAATTCTCCACAATAGCTTGCCCAGATTGTTGTACGGTGTCTGGGCATTGCGATCATTTAGCTGCTTAGACAGCTCTTCCACCCGCTGATTGAGTTGCGCGTTAGTTAATTGATCGCCCATGGTGCTCTGTTTCTGTCTTCTCCTTTGGTGTTTGAGTAACTGCTCTAGGTCTTCGAGTGGGGGCACAAGGTCAATAGGGATCCTGGGCATACACTCAAAACCTGAAAAGTAGAAGTAAATACAAATGAGAAACCAAAATAGCAAATAAAAAAATAAAAGAGGTATCCTAAATTAATCTTTAACTAAACCAAATAACCGTTTAATTCCCCGGCAACGGCGCCAAAAACTTGACTCGAATTCTTAATGCGCTTAGACGCAACTATACGGTCAAGTAGTAAGTGGAGTATTTTACGACTCCGAGTATCGAACCCAAGGGAAATAGACGATTATTGGCTAATTAAGAATCAATTAGAAGATACCTAAGTAACCGGTAAGAAGTGGTTTGATTTTGATTGTTCGTCGCCCACAAACAAGCGACTTAAAATTAAATAACAACTAAGCTAACTATTTTTGTATGATTTTTCAATTTAAAAGAATGACCGTAATGGAATACGATTATGGATGAGAACTAAGTTGTAGGGTCTTGATTCATGGATGCGCAATGGAAACAAAATAAACCATGCAAAACCCTCCAAGGATCACAAGTCAAGAGACATAACGATGGTAAAGGAAGAAATCAATAACACACCTTAGGGTTCTCCTTTGATGACTTCAAACGCGAATTGTGTCACGTTCTCTATGGTTGATCCACGCCTAGAGTTGATCTTAGATCTCCCAAGTCCTTGGTGCTAGTCCGGAAGAGGAAGAGGAAGAAAAATCACGCAAAACGAGACCAAAAGGGGGCTCTCGGCCTCCTTGTGGCCGACGGGGACGGGCGGCGGCAAGAGGGGCGGTCGGGCTCCTCTTGTTTGCTTGCTCTCTCTCCTTTTGTTCTCTTCCACTCTTGTTATGTTCAATAATGAGCATAAGTTGTGGGAAGGAAGGAAGGAAGGTCCTTTATATAGTCCAGCAACTCCTTGCCAACTACCTAAAGGAATTATTCTAGTCACACTAGAATTCAATTTAGTCCCTTCCTTGCAAATTAGTCCCTACTAATTTTGCAAGGTTTTGCAAAGTGATCCTTATAATTAATTAATCCAATTAATTAATTCCCAAATATAGTTCAACTCTATATAGCGTGTGACCCCATAGGTTCTATCTAGTTGGTAGCAACTGTTTGCTAATATGGAGCGGTTTCTAGCTAAACATCCATTCTAGCCAACTAATAGAATAGTCATCTTGACAACCTTTGTACAAGTAATTGTCTCATCCCTTTGTCTCTATATCCGGATTGAACACGAGAAATACAAGTCACACTCGTATATTCAATCCATAGTTTCTCGATCCATGAGAATAGCCTTATTCGTGCAAATAACATCAATATCCCATATTGATTTATTTGAGTCTGGCCAGACATTCTATAAGCACTATCCCTCGAGTGGCCTAGGATATTTGCTCCCGTTATGTGGGAGGGACAAATCCTATCTACGTCCACTACGATATCTAAGCTTGCTTCTTATTGTATCCAGTACACGCCTTTATAACTACCCAGTTACGGTGTAGCGTTTAACGCTACCAAAATCACAATAATCCACAACTAGAATATCTAGTGACTTCAAGTCTAAGGATGACAATACCATTGCACCGCGAGAAGCGCTTGTGACTCAACATAACGTGTATGTAGCCTTCTCGGAGATGGGTCAATCCAGTGCAACATTACCCTTAATGCACACTTATGTGTTGGATCGTGATATCTCCATATCAATCCAACCCCATACTAGTCTATAGATGATTGTCCCATTAATCATTATACTGGACTAGGGATATTTAAGATAAACAACACAATTGTAAATCTAAGGACCTCATTATATTAAATATCCAATAAATAATAAATGAATTTCTAGCCACAAATAAATTCATACTAAACTAGATTTCCTCTAGGGCATCTATTCCAACAGTCTCCCACTTGCACTGGAGCCAATCTGGCGCATCTCGTATGCCCATACTTCTAGTGTGCCCTTCATGCTTCCACTGCGTGAGCGGCTTTGTAAGCGGGTCTGACAGATTCTCATCTTTAGGAATCTTGCATATCCGAACGTCTCCTCTATCGATAATATCTCAAATTAGATGAAACTTCCTGAGCACGTGCTTGGACTTCTGGTGCGACCTGGGTTCCTTCGATTGCGCGATTGCCACAGTGTTGTCACAGTACAACTCGACTGGATCCGCAATGCTAGGAACCACACCAAGTTCAGAAACAAACTTTCTGATCCAAACAGCTTCCTTTGCTGCGCCATTTGCAGCAATGTACTCAGCCTCTGTTGTAGAATCAGCTACCGTCTCTTGCTTGGAACTCTTCCAGCTGACCGCTGCTCCATTCAGGCAAAACACATATCCCGACTGTGATCTAAAGTCATCTCTGTCGGTCTAGAAGCTTGCATCAGTGTAACCCCTTACACGCAACTCTTCCTCACCGCCAAATATCAAGAAAGCATCCTTAGTTCTTCTTAAGTACTTTAGGATGTTCTTGACTGCAATCCAGTGAATCTCACCTGGATTGGATTGGTATCTGCTTGTCATACTCAAGGCATATGACACATCTGGTCTAGTACATAACATGGCGTACATGATAGATCCTATGGCCGATGCATAGGGGATTCTACTCATGCATTCCTTCTCAATCTCATTGGAAGGACAACCACTCTTCGAAAGAGTGATTCCATGTGACATGGGCAGGAATCCCTTCTTGGAATCTTGCATGTTGAACCGTTTCAACCCTTGTCAATATATGTACTTTGACTTAGGCCTAGCAACCTCTTAGACCTATCTCTATAGATCTTTATACCGAGTATATAGGCTGCTTCCCCTAAGTCCTTCATTGAGAAACACTTCCCTAGCCAATCTTTAACAGATTGTAGCATGGCTACGTCGTTTCCAATGAGTAGTATGTCATCTACATACAAGACCAGAAAAGCTACAGAGCTCCCACTAAACTTCTTGTAAACACAAGACTCATCTTCGTTTCTGATGAAGCCAAACTCTTTGACTACTTCATCAAAACGTCGATTCCAACTCCTAGAAGCTTGCTTCAATCCATAAATGGATCGTTGCAGCTTACAGACTTTGTTGGCTTGCTTTGGATCCTCAAAACCCTCCGGCTGTATCATGTACACGTCCTCGAGGAGATTCCCATAAAGGAATGCTGTTTTGACATCCATCTGCCAAATCTCATAGTCGTGGTATGCTACAATCGCAAGTAGGATTCGGATGGATTTGGTCATAGCGACTGGTGAAAAGGTTTCATCATAGTCAATACCATGAATCTGTCTGAATCCTTTAGCCACCAATCGGCCCTTATACGTAATCACATTACCATCCATGTCGATCTTCTTCTTGAAGACCCACTTACACCCTATGGGCCGCGCCCCATCGGGTGGTTCCACTAAAGTCCATACTTTGTTGGTGTACATGGATTCCATCTCGAATCTTATGGCCTCTAGCCACTTCTGAGAGTCTGGGCCATTCATGGCCTCCTCATAGGTAGTAGGCTCATCATCTATGAGCATCGTGTCACCGGAATCGGTCACGAGAAGTCCATACCTCTCGGTTTCCTGGGGCACTCTACTAGATCTACGAAGCTCTTGTGTTACCTGAAGAGGTTGCTCCACAACTACTTGTGGTTCCTGTTCATGTTCCATAATTGGTTCAGTGATTTGTGGTTCTTGAATCTCTTCAAGTTCTACAGTCCTCCCACTTGCTTTTTTAGAGACAAACTCTCTTTCTAGAAACACGCCGGTCCGAGCAACAAACACTTTGTTCTCGGTTGGATTGTAGAAATAGTAACCCTTAGTTTCCTTAGGGTACCCCACAAATTTACACTTATCCGATTTCGGCCCTAGCTTGTCTGATTGTAAACGTTTTACATAGACATCGCAGCCCCAAATCCTCATGAACGACAGTGTGGGAAGCCTCCCACTCCACATCTCATATGGTGTCTTAATGACTTATTTAGATGGAACACAGTTAATGGTGAAAGCTGCACTTAATAGAGCGTAGCCCCAAAATGATAATGGAAGATCGGTTTGACACATCATAGATCGAACCATATCCAATAGGGTTCGATACCTCCTCTCGGACACGCCATTCCACTGTGGCGTTGCGGGTGGAGTGAGTTGGGACACGATCCCACACTCTCTAAGATAGTCGTCAAACTCTTGGCTTAAGTATTCTCCTCCACGATCCGATCGTAGAGCTTTGATACTTTTGCCAAGTTGCTTCTCTACTTCATTCTTGAATTCCTTGAACACTTCAAAGGATTCGGATTTTGCCCTCATAAGGTACACAAATCCATATCTACTGTAATCATCAGTAAATGTAATCAAGTAGACATAACCACCTCTTGCTGGCGTGGCAAATGGCCCACACACGTCAGTATGTATGAGCGCCAATTGCTCACTAGTCCTCTCACCTTTCTTATTGAAAGGGGACTTTGTCATTTTTCCCAATAAACAAGCCTCGCATGTCTCATATGATTCAAAATCAAATGAGTCTAGTAATCCATCCTTATGGAGTCTAGATACACGTTTCTCATTTATGTGGCCTAATTGACAGTGCCATAAATAAGCAGGATTTAAATCCTTTATTTTAATCCGCTTGGTATTAATGCTGTAGACAGGATTGCTTAGATCAAGGACATAAAGTCCATTAAATAATTGCGCACTAAAATAGTGAATATTATTCAAATAAAAGGAACAACAATTGTTCTTTATTGAAATATTAAAACATTCCTTGTCCAAACAAGAAATAGAAATAATGTTTCTGCTCATAGCAGGCACAAAATAGCAATTATTTAATTCTAAAACTAATCCTGAAGGCAGAGATAGCTCGCACACGCCTATGGCCAACGCAGCAACCTTTGCTCCATTCCCAACGCGCAGATCTACCTCTCCTTTAGCCAATCTTCTACTTCTCTTTAGATCCTGCATATTTCGACAAATATGAGATCCACATCCAGTATCTAATACCCATGATGTAGAGACAGTTAAATAGACATCTACAACAAAAATACCTGGTGGTGGTGGAATCACTATTCCAAGCCTCTTGTCCTCCAGATATTTTGGGCAGTTCCTCCTACAGTGTCCAGGCTGACTGCAGTGGTGACACTCACCTTTAGTCACACCTTTGGCAATGCCACCAACAGGCTTAAGGGCAGGTTCCTTGGACTTGGAAACTGACTTGCCTTTGCCCTTGGAGGATGAGGCAAACCTTTTGCCCCTAACTTTCTGCACCATCATAATGGCCTTGCCCTTACCCTTGTTGATGCTCTCTTCAGCTGTCCTCAACATATTGAGTAAATCTGGCAGTGGTTTCACGATCTCGTTCATGTTATAGTTCATGATGAACTGTCCATAACTCTCAGGCTACGATTGCAACACGAGATCGGTTTCCAACTCTTGGCCGACCGGGAACCCTAGTCCGGCGTGATTCTCCAAGTACCCGATCAGACGGAGTACATGGGGTCCCACCGGGTTCCCTTCTGCCAGATGACACTTGAACAGTGCCTTAGAGACCTCATACCTCTCTACCCTTGTCTGCTCTTGGAAGAGCTTCTTCAGATGCTCGATCATATCGACAACATTCATGTTTTCGTGTTGCTTCTGAAGCTCAGAAGTCATGGTGCATAGCATAAGGCAGGCCGCATCATTAGCGTCATCAACACGCTTTTGATACGCCTTTCGGGCAGCAGGTGTTTGGTTCTCTGGACCTTCTGGAACATGCTCCTCTATTGCGTGCAGTTTCTTCTCTTGCTTGAGAACAATTCTCAAGTTTCTGTACCAATCAAGAAAGTTGGTTCCAGAGAGCTTGTCCTTCTCAAGGACAGATCGTAGGGAATGTTGTGAACTCGATGAGTTGTTTGCCATTTGGAATTCTACAAAATGAAAATACGCAAGTTTTAGTATTTGTGAATTTTTGACTATATTCAATAATGGCTAGTTTATCAAATATAGCTCCCACTATTTTTCTACGGATTAATAACCCTCAAGATATTAATGCGGAAAATATCCTTATATTTACTAGTGGGCCAAGATCCATGTTTCACCTCCTTATGAGCTTGTTTTGGCATGTCACCCACAATTCGGCTACTTTAGGTAGGAACAATTCCAATTGCATCCCATATGCAACTCTTGGTTCAATTGGGCGAAAAACTCCTTATTTATCCATCCATATGGATAATCCCAATTGATTGCCTCTAGGTTTCTTAATCATATTAATAGCCCAGTTGTGTTCAACCTCTTATTTAAACAATTGCACATTGTTACGTTTCATCGCATTCCATCATTATGAACCAAGTCGCCATGCTTTGGCACGCACGATCTTGATATAATGATGAAAATGAGTGTTTAAATAACGAGAAGGCAATAACACAATATTTGAATTTTGAGGGATTTTAAATTCAATTTTAATTGTTTTGTTGATCAATATCAACTAATCTATCTATTTGAGTTTGGGCACAACTCCAAATAATAGATCCGGGTTGTCTAATTATCTTATTATCCTAATTGCATGCATCATCCATACACCAACCACACAATAATAAGACAATAAAGTAAACAACCACAAAACAGAAAATAAACGTGATGTGGATATGGCCTTTTCTATACTAAGATAATTCCAAGCCAATGGAATTATCTATGAACCCTAAAAGCAAACACATCTCCATGCGTCTTGATCCTTTTGGTCCATCCTTCATAGTCATGTGGAATGCTCCATGCTCCATGCTCCATCTTTTGTGGCTCCTTTGGCTTTGGGCTTCTTTTCTTTAATCTTGGCTAACAATCTACTTTATCTAGCACTAGCTAATTTCTATACTAAATAAAATAAATCTCACAAGTTGAGAAAAAAATGGCACGCAGGCCATAAAACCCTAATTAATTATTACAATTTATTAATCAGCTCGCAGGCCGTAAAACCAAACCACAAAATTAAACATCCACATCAAACCACATCCTAAGGCCATATCCAATCACCATGCGAATTGCACATAAACAGTTAAAATCTAATTTTAACGCGCTTGGTCAATTTTAAATGATTTTAGGATTTCTAGGGTTAAAACGGTCAATGGGCCCAACAATCAAATTGCCCGGGCCCAATAAGGTGAACCACAAGGCCCTAGGGCCGGCCCCGCCCATAACCCGCACGCCTAGGCCACGGGCTAGGGCCGCCCGGCCCCTAGGGCGGCCAATCTTGGGCGGAAAGCAAGAGGGGCGGTCCCCTAGGGGGGCCGAACCTCCTTGAGGGAGTTGTTTCCAAAACAACTCCCTTGCTTGGTGCCCAAGTTTGGTTGTTTCCTTGTTTTGGAAGAACTCCTTCTTCCCCAAGGATGCCCAAACCCTAGATCTAAGATCCTAAAATTTCTCAAACTCACCAATTCATGCATCCAATGCAAAAACTAGATCTTGTTATGATAGATTATTGACAAATTGCATCCCATGCTTGATTTGTCTTGTTTTACGCGATAAACAATCAAATTAAGGTGTAAAAAACCTAAAACATATCACATAAACCACGTTTATGCTCTAGGACCTGTGGCTCTGATACCACTGTAGGGTCTTGATTCATGAATGCGCAATGGAAACAAAATAAACCATGCAAAACCCTCCAAGGATCACAAGTCAAGAGACATAACGATGGTAAAGGAAGAAATCAACAACACACCTCAGGAATCTCCTTTGATGACTTCAAACGCGAATTGTGTCACGTTCTCTATGGTTGATCCACGCCTAGAGTTGATCCTAGATCTCCCAAGTCCTTGGTGCTAGCCCGGAAGAGGAAGAAGAAGAAAAATCACGCAAAACGAGACCAAAAGGGGGCTCTCGGCCTCCTTGTGGCCGACGGGGAGAGGCGGCGGAAAGAGGGGCGGTCGGGCTCCTCTTGTTTGCTTGCTCTCTCTCCTTTTGTTCTCTCCCACTCTTGTTATGTTCAATAATGAGCATAAGTTGTGGGAAGGAAGGAAGGAAGGTCCTTTATATAGTCCAGCAAATCCTTGCCAACTACCTAAAGGACTTATTCTAGTCCTACTAGAATTCAATTTAGTCCCTTCCTTGCAAATTAGTCCCTACTAATTTTGCAAGGTTTTGCAAAGTGATCCTTCTAATTAATTAATCCAATTAATTAATTCCCAAATCTAGTTCAACTCTATATAGCGTGTGACCCCATAGGTTCTATCTAGTTGGTAGCAACTATTTGCTAATATGGAGCGGTTTCTAGCTAAACATCCATTCTAGCCAACTAATAGAATAGTCATCTTGACAACCTTTGTACAAGTAATTGTCTCATCCCTTTGTCTCTATATCCGGATTGAACACGAGACATACAAGTCACACTCGTATATTCAATCCATAGTTTCTCGATCCATGGGAATAGCCTTATTCGTGCAAATAACATCAATATCCCATTTCACTAAGTCCTGGCCGATTCCACCCGAAACAACCCACACACGGTTAATCAAGTTCTTATCTCCTCTCAGTCTCAAAGAACTACAAGATTACCTACAATATTCTTCAATACGTTTCGATTAATTCACTTTCGTGCAACTTTCTCAACAAATAGCACACCAATGGGTGATCAATCCAAGTATACTAGAGAATAAGCATAAGAATATGTAAGATAACTAGAAACATCAACTAGAATTAGGCATAAAGCATGAATCAAGTCTTCAAATCCGAAAAAATACTAAGCAAACCCTAGTTCTACATCAATTGCCTAGCTTAGAGAGTTTAGCTAGACATGAAACCTTCAACAAAGTCAAAATATTCATAAACATAGATGAAAGATGAAGAAGATGATATCAAACGCTAAAATCTTCAAAGATTGATGATTTTCACATTCCAAGCTTCGTCTCCCACTTTCTCGTGCTCTACAATGCTCCAAAGATGCGTCAATGGCTTTCTGGTAACCCTAGGACGTCTTTAGACAAAAGTCACGTTCCTTCCCTTGTTGTAAGTTTGCGAAAAGACACTTTTTACCCCCTGGACATGCGTCAGATCTATTTTTTTGGTATTGTGATCACATTTTGTGATCCTAGGATCACCTTTTGTGGTGTTAGGATCACCTTTTGGAGTTCACGTTGATCCTTAATTTGTTCTTGCACTTGATCTTGTGATCACAATTTGTGATCCTAGGATCACCTTTTGTGAGTTTCTTCTTTTCACTCCTGAAATTTTGCTAAGTCTTTTTCTCCTCTCAGCTTCTCCTCTTCTTCTTCTATTCTCTCATGCATTCCTTGAGTTTCTTTCGTTCAGAAGTTCGCTTCCGCTCCAAAATCCGTACTCCAAGCTTCCGGTTCCTGAAATCCACAACACGAAAAAATTACCAGAAGATCACATGCGACAAATTAAGCATAAAACATGCAGAAAACGCCCGGATTGCACAATGAAGTCCGAATACTCAAGTATGCTCAAAACGTTTAAGAATTGGTGAATTTCTCACGTAAATCCCTCAAAGTACACACAAAACGATGGTGAATCATATACGAATATAACTCCTAATGTGGAGTTATCACCACCCCCTCTCTCTCTTGTTGTGATAATCAAACATTGCTCTTAGTTTGTGCGTTTCGTCAATCATAAGGTCTCGCCGCCGGCGAGGCCCCTGCTCTTTTTCTTCTTATTGAAATTTGTTGTTTTATTCTTGTATTTTCAGTTTCCACCGCGTAAGAGCGGTTTTCTTCCGTCAAATGACAGCCAACTACCGCATTAAAGCGGCCAACTACCGCTTGGAAGCGATTCTCTTCCGCCAAGGGGCGGCCAACTTTCGCATAGGAGCGGTTCTCTTCCGCCATGGAGCGGCCAACTACCGTCTAGGAGCGGTCTCTTCCGCCATAGGGCGGCCAACTACCGCCTAAGTGCAGTTTTTATCTACAATAAGGTAGTCCACCACATACTTGTGGTGTTATGTGTCACTTGGTCTTGCTGCGTCGCTATGAATTTCCTATGGAGGCCAAATTCTGCTATCGTGATGGACGTATTAATATTTTCACCCCTCTCGTTGCTCCCGATGATGGAGGAAAAAAAGTACTTAAGCTAATTGGTGGTGATGTTGTAGCGTACAAGTGTTCAAGAGTCGTTTGAAGCGATAATTGCTGATTTATTCTCGTTAGAAATTCCCAAATTGTGTAGGCAAGATTATGAAATGTGTAATATTAAATTGTGTTTTCATTCTCGTTTCATCCATTGTAACTGTAATCGTTTACGATGAATGAAAATGTGGAATGCATTTCAGAAAAACAAGACAATGTTAATGCATACCACCCTTGTAGGGTGTTACTATTAAAAAGTTTGAAGCGTTCCTAACCATTATGTGTTCCTAAACTTAAAAGGTCCGTATAATTTTGTACTTACAAAAATACATTTAATGCAAACATTGAAATTACATAAATAGCCTTGTTATCTCTAACCTATCTCTATTCTTGAAGAGACACCTGCAAACGTACCTTTTCTGGAGGGATGCATCCTAACTGCCTCAATTATTGTTTTGCTGCAATCATGCAATAATAGGATTCAGAGCCCGCTAAGGATTTGTCAACCATTTCCTGAGAAGCAAGAAGAAAACTAGGGGTGAACCAACTTCAGAAGCACGAAGAAACGGTGGTACGAGTAATACGTCAATTCTTCATTATCTTTGAACTTTGTTTGATCTATTCGACCTCCTGTATCATTCTTTGTGCATTTAACTTCAAATCGTTATTCTCCTTGAAAAATCGTTCTTGGTTATGTTCTTGAGTATATGAAAGCAAATTTTTCTTTTTTATTTATTTATACTCTTTATCAGGTACAACCATTTAATTATTAATATGTTTTACTTATTATACTTACCCGACGTGCTTGAGATATCTTCGACTGCACTGCAGGTTTTACCTCTTCGTCCTCCATTTTTCTACGTGGTTTGCAAATCGTAAGGACTAAAAGCTTTATTAGTTTTTTTTTCTTTTTCTTTTTTGTGTGTGCGGAGATCAAATTTATTATTATTTTTTCTTTTTTGTGTGTGTAGAGATCAACTTTGAGGAGCTTCATCTTAACCTTCTACTAGTCGTTAACCGCACATATGTGCGGGGTCTTTAAGCACAACTATTCTTAGTTTCTTGTTATTGAAAGTAATTTTATACAAATTGGATTATATTAGGGTGGTTTGCAGTTTCTTCTAAGGTATAGAGTTATCTATTTATTTAATTTTTGGTGTGCACCGGGTGGTGTACTCCAGTCATTAGCCATAATATAATCTTCACGGGGCATGGGGATCACCGAAGTGAGTTTCCATTCTCCCAACAAAGGCAGTTTTCATACTCACGCTTGGAACTAATTCTCAAGGGATCCAATTCTTATTAGTATAGAGTTACTTTCCCTTCAATCTTGAAACATGTTCTATTCAAACTGTTGTATAAAAATTCCAAAATCAGTATTTTAAGTTTAAAATTTAAATTAGTGACATTCCCAAAAGTTGTCTTCTTTCAAATAGTTGTAACTTTTAAAATATTTGTGTCTTTTGCTAGTGTCTTTTATGAAAAGGTGCTTCAAGCACCCTTTGGTTCCTATAAATACAAGTGTGTCCTTGGTCTCAAACTTAAGGTTTCACTTTCATGAATCTCTTCTCAAGTATCTTATTTCTTGTCTGGGTTGGGTTTCTAATTTAGGAGAAGACAAGAAGTGCAATCATATTTCTTCTTCACCGTGGTAGGTGTTACATGGCTACACTTTTAACCATGAAAAAGTGCCTGCAATGTGACGCGATTTCTTAACGCGCTTAGACGCAAGTATACAGTCAAGTAGTATTAGGAGTATTTTAAGACTCCGAGTATCGAACTCAAGGGAATTTTATGATTATTAGTTAACTAGAGATTAATTTAATGATATCCGAGTAACCGGTAAAAAGTGTTTGATGATGAGAGTTCGTCGCCCACAAACAAGCGACTTAAAACTAAATATAACTAAGCTAATTGTTTTTGTATGGTTTTCACTTTAAACGAGAATAATTGTGATGGAATACGATTAAGAAGGAGAACTAGGAAATTGATGGTCCCTAGGGTTGCTAACAATTTCCGGGTTATGCTTGAAACACTCTATGCATGTTTTAGTTACACCGGGTAACACTCATCATGATATTCTCTCGATCTCACATGAATTTGCATAATCGGTTGTCTTCGGGTCCTCTCGGTCCACCTCTGTCTACCGTTATGCTCTAGTTGGTTCGCTAGGCTCGTTCACCGGGTCCCGTCGGCCCACCGCTTTCACTCAGTCCTACCAATACCAACCGAAATCACCCTCACACGGTTAATCAAGTTTCTATCTCCTCTCGGTCTCAAGAAACTACATGATTACCAATGATATTATTCAACACGTCTCAAAAAGTTCACTCTCGTTCAACAATCTCAACAAATAGTATCCTATGGGTGATCAAGCCAAGAACACTAAGAATGAAGTACAAGAATACATAAGATAACTAAAACAATCAAAGATTTAAGTTCAAAACCTGAATCAAGTCTTCAACCCGGAAAATAGTTCACAAACCCTAGTTCTCCATCAATCACCTAGCTTAGAGAAGTTTAGCTAGACATAATGTTGTTCAGCAACGTCAAAATTAGGGGTGCGATTTCGGTTCAACCGAACCCGAACCGAACCGGTTGTAGCCAAGACCGGTCGGTTTCGGTTCGGTTTTACGGGTAGGCATTAGGATTCGGTTCGGTTGAACCGGAACCGGTTACATTTGTTCAGCTGGAACCGAACCAGAACCGTGAACCGGAACCGGTTGGTTCACCGGTTTGGTTTTGGTTCGGTTCCGGTTATGAACCGGTCGGTATATATATATATATATTTTGATTTGTTTGTGGTGGTAGTAATTGTTGTAGTATTAATTACTAAAATTAGGGTTAGTGTTCATTAATAAAACTAGGGTTAGGGTTAGGGTTCCATTAATGTTCTTAATTAATATTAGATTTTTTTTTAATGTACAAATTTAATGTTTAAGTACATTAAATTTGTACATTAAAAAACATCAAATATTTTTTGTAGTATCAGTAAGTACTAAGTAGTATCTATAATACATTAAATTTGAAAAATATTGAAAAAAACAACTAAACTTGTATTATTGTTTAAAACATCAAATGTTAGAAAAAATTGCATCACTATAGTTTAAGTACATCCCAACTAGGTTGGCACCCACTTAACTAACAATCATTTGAATTTTTTCTAACTTACATACAAACTTATTGAAATGAATAAAAATACCTAATAATAGTCTTCATTTTTCAACGCGTTGTCTTTGGCAATTCGTCTACATCTAGCGGAGTGTCCGGGTCTATTCCCAAATCTTGGTAAAGTTCGGTCACGGCCACGTCCAAAGGGTCTTGGTCTTGTGTGCGTTTGTTGGCGTCTCTCCAATCCTTCGAGCATACGAGTACCTCCAATATCTCCGAGGTTTTGCACGATCTTTTCTCCGACAAAACTCGTTTACCTGCACTAAAAGTAGATTCGGAAGGGACTGTAGAAGCGGGAGGGGTTAGTAAATCACGTGCCATTTTAGAAACAATTGGATAAGTTCTTTCATAATTTTTCCACCAATCAAGTATATCTACATTTTCTATTTCTTGCTCCGATACATTTAAGAAATAATGTTGGTTGGGAAACAACAATAATTCCGAGACGCAACTCGTCCCGGTGGGTGTGGTTTGTGTACTCTTAAATAAAGAACCAATAGCATACTTACTCTTACTCTTACCCTTACCCTTCGGATCGCTCGATGATGTTTGAGCACCACCAACACCAAATTTAGCAACATATTTATCATACATAACATTAAGTTTTTATTTAACTTGTTCAATAGTTGGTGATATCACTACATCTCTATACGCGGTAGTCATGTTTTCCCAAATTTGGTTTAGCATAAAACCTAGGGAAGCATCATTTTGTCTTGGGTCCAAAATACTTGACAAACAAAAAATCATAGGGATCGTTTCAAAATATTTGAGAAATTTTTCTTCCATGTCGTTAATTGCGTCGTATAAAATTTCATTCTCCCTATACTCTTTAAAAGCCATAGTTAAAAACATTAGTTGTGGAACAACGTTGTTAGTAGTAGAATAATAAACACCCGAAAGAATATTAGTTGCGTTATAAAATGGTTCAAGAAAATCTCTTAAGACCTTGGCGGCCTTCCAATCATTAAGTGAAACGGAAACGGGATTGCCATTTTCATTCAAAAAACGTGTGATTGTGGTCTCATAACCTTCAACACTTTTCAACATCAAATAATTCGAGTTCCATCTTGTCCTACAATCTCCCCCAAACCTTCTTTTTTTCTTGCCGATTTGAACACAATAATCCTCAAAAAGTTTGTTTCTTTTGTTTGAAGAGGCAATAAAGAGAATAGCATCACGAATAGGAGTAACTTGCTCATCTAGTTGTTTCAAACCATCTTGTGCAATTAAAATGATAATGTGACATACACAACGAACATGTTCAATTTCTTCGCGAAATAGTGTTTGTATCAAAGTTTGAATATGATCTATCGCACTATCACATGCCGATGCATTGTCAAAAATAATTGATGTAATTCGTTGATCAATACCCCACTCTTCGAAAACATCGATTATGGCTTCTCCCATGTTTACACCGTTGTGAGGATATGAAACTTCTTGAAATGCAATAACACATTTTTGTAAAGTCCAATTTGTGTCAATGTAGTGTGCGGTGACGCAAATATATCCTTTGTTATTTCTACCCGACCACATATCCGAAGTGCAAGCAACTGTGAAATTAGAATTTAAAAAAGTGTGCATAATTTCCGCTTTCCTCTCACTATATATTTCCATTATATTTTTCCTAATAGTGTGTCTACTAATATGCTTATAACTCGGGCAAAAAGCGGTTTGTACTAATGTGTCAAACTCTACGTCGTCGGTCATATTTAGAGGTTTTTCGGTGGTGGTGATATAATGAGATAATGCTCTTATTGCCATATTTTCATCGTAGAAAAAAATAACTACGTTGCCGTGTGCGTCGAATCCTAGTTGGGTTTGGAGCATCGTGTCGCCTACGGCGGGTGTATCTTTCAAAAGTCCGTGTACATTTTGTAAATGTTTTCTCATTGATCCTAATCCACCGGTTGTATCCAATACAAATTTTTTTTTTTGACAATGTTTGCATTTAGCCCTAAATTTTTGTTTACCTTTGTCGTCTAAGCCATCGGGTATTTTATCCATATGTTCCCAAACGGGGCTTTTTTTTTAGTTTATTCCACCTTACGTGTTCTTTTATTACTACCTATGTTCGGATCATTTTCCTCTATACAGTCAAAAGCATTAGCGGCACCATCGCCAAATAAAATGTCCATTTGATCATGAATAGTCATGTCGTCGATTATGGGTACGTATTGGTTGTTTTGGTCATCAACATTTACATGAGAAGAAGAAGCATTTTTTTCTTATAGAAATTTGATGAAAAAAATAAAGTTTTAAAAATAAAGCACAAATAATAACACAATCAAATAGCAAAAAACAAAAAATAAAACTTACAAACTCCAAGAATAATTCTTGTAGGTGAAGCGAAACGTCGAAGATTGAATATGCGTTGTTTGTCGAAGATTGAAGAACGTTGCTTGTCGAATGTTGAAGATGAGAACTTAGCCGTCGAGAACGAGAACTAAAGGAAGTTGGAGGATTTTTGTAACTTTGAGGGTGTATAAGGATTTTGAGAGAGTAAAGATGATGAAATTTGAGAGAGTATGATGAATTGAGAGTGAAGAATTGTGAGAAATATGAAGAGAGTTTGATGAGGAAGTGTGAAAAAAATTGCGGAAGTGATGGGGTATTTATAGGTGTTGAAGGAGGAAGGGGGGGGGGGGGGTAATTGTAAAAAAAGAAGTCAAAAAAACAAAAAAAACATCAGCCCGTTAGTGCCAAACGGTCACTGGACTGATGTGACACTTCAAAAATGGTCGAAATTTCAAAAAAAATTACCGTTGCATGATTTGCCTCGGTTCCGGACCGGTTCCGGTTCATACCGGTTCCGGTTCTGGGTCCGGTTCCGGTTCCGCACATTTCACAAACCGAACCGTACCCGGTATACTACCGGGTCCGGGTCGGTTCGGTTGCTCGGTTCGCGGGTTCGGTCCTCGGTCCCGTCGGTTCGGCTCAATCCCTACGGTTTCGGTTCGGTTCTCGGTTGAACCGAACCGAATTCGCACCACTAGTCAAAATATCCAAAAACATAGAGAATAGATGAAGAAGATGATATCAAACGCTAAAATCTTCAAAGAATGATGATCTTCGCACTCCAAGCTTCGTCTCCCACCTTCTCTAGCTCTCCAAGACTCCAAAGATGCATGTATGCCCTCACTTGCCTAGCCTCCTAGGTTAGAACAAGTCCCTCATGCTCAATCTTTCAAAAATTCGCAAATGAGCCCAAAAAAATTGCGTTCAGCCCCTTTGTTCGCACGAACACTCGTGTGTTCGCATGAACAACTTTTTGCTCTCTGTTCGTGCGAACAAATTTTTTGTTCCCAAAATTTTGCAGTCCCTTTTTCACCTTTTCTTCGCTGTCCCAAAATTTTTCTAAGTGTTTTTGTTCGCACGAACACAAAAGTGTTTGCACGAACACCCCTGGAGATGAACTCAAATTTTCATCCTCTTCGACGGACAATAACTTTCTCGTCCGATCTCCGTTTTAGCTCCGTGACCTATCATTGGAAAGTGATAACTCTATATTAGAGTTATATTTCTTCTACGTTTGTGTACCGTTTTGTGTAATTTTCGGGTTGAATATATTAGAAATACACTATGAACTTGAGGAAATTGGATAACTTTAGCTTTGAGTGATAAATTGTTAATCTGGGCGTTTTTCACATTATTTACATTTATTTTGTCACTTTTGATTGCACCGGTTGTTTTCGTGTTGTGTTGGACAGGAAACAGTGCTCATGGATTAAGAGGAGGAGGAAAACGAACTTCAGAACATATGCGGAAGCATGGGAGAGAAAGAAATTGGAAGAAAGATGGACAAAGATGGAAAAGGGGGTTAAAGTGTCATTTTCATAAGTTTGGGTAATGACACTTAACACCCCCAATGAAGAGTAGAAAAGAAGACTTAGAAAAATTGAGCAGAAGAAAAGTGAAGAAAACCCACTGAAGTGTAGGATCAAAAGTTGATCCTAGGATCAGAAGTAGATCGCACGATCAAAATATGTGATCGCACGATCAGTTGGGCGAAGTTTGTAGAGGAACTAAATAAAACTCACTGGAATGTAGGATCACAAGTTGATCCCTGGATCAACAGCAGATCGCCGGACCAGATTTGGTGATCCCACGATCAGACGGATGAATAGAAGCTCGCATTCCAGCAGATCCGCGCGATCTGAAAGCAGAATCAGCGCACGCACGGCAAAAAGGAGGGGCATGAGGGTTATTAATTAATATTGTTTGATGATTAATTAATACACCCTAGGTTAAGAGAAAGAGATACGTGAGAAAGAAAAGCCATCAACGTAGAAGAAAAGGAGACGGGGGTCAAGAGGAGGATTCCTCCTCCATTGAAGATCTAGGGCATTCATATTCTTCTTCTTCTTCTTCTTCTTCTTCTTCTTCTTCTTCTTCTTCTTCTTCTTCTTCTTCTTCTTCTTCTTCTTCTTCTTCTTCTTCTTCTTCTTCTTCTTCTTCTTCTTCTTCTTCTTCTTCTCCTTCTCCTCCTCCTCATTCTTCTTCTTCTTCTTCTCCTTCTCCTCCTCCTCCTTCTTCTTCTTCTTCTTCTTCTTCTTCTTCTTCTTCTTCTTCTTCTTCTTCTTCTTCTTCTTCTTCTTCTTCTTCTTCTTCTTCTTCTTCTTCTTCTTCTTCTTCTTCTTCTTCTTCTTCTTCTTCTTCTTCTTCTTCTTCTTCTTCTTCTTCTTCTTCTTCTTCTTCTTCTTCTTCTTCTTCTTCTTCTTTCAAATCTTGTATGGAGTAACTTGTAAGTTTTGTTTGGTTGGTTAATATTAGCTAAACTCCATTGTTAGGCTTCTCTAGAGAGCCTAGGGTTATGTAGACGATGATTTTTTCCGGATTCTTAATCTTTGTTTCATGCTTATTGATTTCTTCTATTGAATGGATGTTAGTTCTTGAATCTTGTTAAGGATCTTAGTATATTGACACGACTAAGATAGGAATTGATAATCAATGAACTAGGGTTTGCTCATAGGATGAATCATTCTTAAAGTTGATTAAGTTCTAAATCAATTGTTCATAATATATGCTTAATTCTTAATGGGAATGGAGTAATTAACCGGTAGTGAAGTGCGCGACAGTGACTTTAAATAGCTAGGGTGAGATATGAGCATCAATCCCGTATCACTGAGACTGAGAAGAGACGTGTTAGGATTGGCTAGTGTGGGTAGATTCGGTAGGTGAAATTCGACTGTTTCGTGCAACGGTGGACCGACAGGACCCGTTTTCGTGCATGTCGTTAGCCTACTAGAAAGGACCGGTAGACACAAGAGACCGATATGAGATTGTAGTCTACCATGAAGTAGAATGACTTGAGACCGATAGGAGATAGTCAGCGCTGTTACCCGGCTCAGTTAGAATATAGTTAACGTGTTGCTCAGATAATCCGGAAATCGTCTACAACCCTAGGTGATCTAGAGATTGCCTAGTTTCTCCAAACTTATTTCTTAAATATAAAAAAAATACAAAAATATTAGATTAATTTTTATTTCAATTTCTAAAATCAATCAAATCTTTCCTCCTGCACCATACTCTAAATTAAATAACTAATGAAATAATCTCAAGCCTGTCATCTTGGGATCGATAACTCGGGGTTGAAATACCACCCCTATATTACTTGACCGTGCACTTGCGCATACGCGTTAAGAATTTGCGTCAGAAAGCTCTTTGAGTCTAATTTCATTTTCCACTAGTATGACTCCAAAATATATTGTATAACTCAATATACTATCAAAATAATGGAGATTGGTCACTTTTTCTCCTCCGACTTTGCTTCTCTTGCTTCCTCTTGAATTCGCTTTGTTTCCGAAGTTCGTTTCATGCCTCCTAGCCATCTTTTAGCATTCGTTCCTGTCAAGAAAACATGAAAAACCATCCCAAGAGATTATATTTCACAAATAACATCGAAATATGCATCGAAACACCCGGATTAACATTAAAGTGCTAAAAACTCAACTTTCTACGTTTTCTCAACATTCATAGTGTAAAACTCATATTTCAACCCCGGAATCACGCAAAACGATATTAAATATGCAAGAAATATAACTCTTATAAAGAGTTATCAAATTCCCCCACACTACCCTTTTGCGCGTCCCGAGCAAAATCAATCCTCACACTACGTTTTAATCCACCGAATTGCATACAACTACACTCGCCATGTGACACACACACCCAATGCAATCTACATGCTTTATACAATGCAACTCGATTATTTCACAATGAAAATATTTAATCAACACAACCTTTCTTTTTTCTTTTTCTTTAGAGATTGGGCAATCTCGCTATCACTAACCAAAATCATCAAGTTCTCAAAAACCTCTTTTGAAATTCACACAACCAATAGCAAAAAATTGAATTAAAGTGATCATACGCACAAGCTCACTAAGGGGGCCCCAAACATCCACCATAAACAATCCAAGACTCGGGCACGTCATTCAGCTCAGAGGGTCTAGGCATCCTTAATCCTATAGTAGTCTTTCGTCGCCAAGTCATTTGAGGTTTTAAAACCCTCTTAGCCGTGATTGCATTTGAATGCAAATTGTCCCATTGACAGGAGACACAACTCCGTGTAATACGCCTTGACTTTAATTTTCCTTAGACGCTCTAATTGGTTTGAATCCAAATTCCCCGCGCGAACAGAGGCACATTAGGTTGTTCACCGTATCTAATCCAAGAGAAGATTTTGATTCTTTTTTTTTTCTTTTTCATTCTCTACAAATTTTTCAGTCGTGCATTTAAAGAACTAAGTGTGGGCTTTTCCGGTTAGCTATTGAAACCGCCTTAAGGGATGGTGGTGTACGCCCCCCGACTTTGCTTAGGCCGAGGCAACCGTACTACATGGAACCGACTCAACACGAAGGTCCACCCCAAATTTCAAGAGGCCACAAGTTTCCACTCGAAAACGGACTATTCAACTCCTTAGGACTAAATCCTCCTAGCACAATATCGGAACTAAAGGTATGCCCTCATCTACTTTCCACATTCCCTTAATACCCGGGACTTCCTTTCGTGAAACAGGTGCGCAAGATACTAAAAGTTAAACACATCCCTACTACGATGCTTCCTATTCTCAGAGACTCTTTCACTGAACTCTCTTCGGTTTCTAGCTTTATCAATTGCCCTTATTCTCAAAAAAATTAAATTTTCAGGGATTTTCTGCTTTTCTAATTTTTTTCTTTCTTTTTACATTTTTTTATATTTTCCTACTCTATATGCAATGGTCAACTCTACTAATCACATAACATTGGGTAGGGTGACTCAATAATGTAAAAGTGCTAACAATGCATAAAATACGCAATCTAACACAAAACGTCAATATATTTAAAACACACTACACTAACCACACTACTCACAATACTAACGCAATCTACATGTAACAAGGCTATGCAAAACAGACATGGCTAGCAAAAGTATACACAACCCCCCCCCCCCACACTTAAGCGTTTCGTTGTCCTCAATGAATTTTGAGATATAATAAGAGGACTCATCGTTTAAATGTGTAGGCGGTGGATCTCCACAATTACTGCTCAAATTAGACGTCGAGAGAGGAAGAGATACCTGAGGTGCCCGGAACTACATGGGCACCATGCTGCGAAACTGCAACAAGAAGCGTAGACAGTTTTTCGCTGATGAAAATCATCTGAGCAATCCCCAAGCTACATCAAGCTACAATGTAACTCCCCTAAGGTCACGTGTGCCTCGCACACCGGGGTAGATTGCTCCATCCTGCAAAAATGCACGAAATATCTCCAACTCCCTCAAGAGTCCTCGTGTGGGTCAAATGTGCCATGGCACACTGGGGTAGATTCTTCGTAACATTACCTGCAAAACTAGACAACTCATCAGTCCCTCTCTCTCACCTCTCAAAATCAGGTATGGAGAACTAAAACAGAAATAAAATAAATAACATCCTACTCTACATTGGGTTTCCTCCCAAGCCGCGCTTATAATTTAAGGTCGACGGCCCGACCATGTTACCTCAAGAGCCTCAGAAAGGTGGTTTGGCAGGTCGTTCCGCATCCAACTTCTGGTGCTGGATGCTCATAACTACCTCGTGCGCCTGCACACTCGATGCTTTGCCCAAGCGGATCCTCCTGTGTCAGCTCTGGAATTCCGCGCCTTACTTGCACGGGAAATGACAATTCTGGCTTCACCTCACGGGTGTACCGAGGAGTCGGTTTGAAAAGCCGAAAAGTCTCCACAGTATCGTTGACCCTCATGATCAACTCCCCATTCTCTACATCAATTAACTTCCGACCGGTGGCCAGAAAGGGCCTACCAAGAATGATCGGAACATCACTAACAGGCATGTCCAGTATCACAAAATCAGCTGGCATGATCAAACCACCAACCCTCACAAGTAAGTCTTCTACCACCCCAATGGCCTTCTTGGATGACTTATCCGCGAACTGAAGATTGATCCAAGTCATGCCGTTTGATTGGGGGACCATGACAGGTGTCTTCTCAGAATCGAAGACCTCATGCCCCTTAGCCTTTGATGCTTCAGCTCTGGCATGGTGGATTAGTCAACGAAACCCCACTACGAGTGGTAATGGCATTCACCTGGCGCACATTCTCTGTGTCACACGGTAGAGAACCAGGTGCTCAAGCAGATAATTGCGTTGCAATTCGCCCAACTTGAACCTCTAGTGAACGGAGAGAAGTCTTCGTAGCCTGCAAATCAGAAGACATAGCATTGACCGTCGTGGTCATATCGTTCATGTTGTTACTCAGCTGTGTTAACGCCTTAGTAAGTATAGAAGTCTCTGGGTTTCGCGCCACAGCAGCCGGTGGTGGGGCCTGTGAGATTTGAGCTTGTGACATGTGCTGAAACCCTGGTGCGTATATAGCTCCAGACTAATCCCCATACCTGAAACCTGGATAATCTCTTGTGCCTGGTCTATAGTTCCCTTGGTTCCAATTCTGCCGCTGTCCTTGTGCCCCCACAAAGTTCACATCTTCACTTGCAATATGGGCTAAGGCTGAATCAAATTCCTGCTCCTCTACCCTTGCAACTAGCTTCTTGTCCTAATACACATGCTTAGCTAAGTCAGACACCATCTTGCTGATCCCAGTCTTCCATTCATCATCCTTAGGTTCAGGCAATGCCGATAATCTCCTGGAATCATTGATTTGTGAGTCCTGCTTAGCAAGATGCTTCATGAGCGCATAAGCTCCTTCTTTGTCAACCGAGTATAGAAAATTCCCCCCAGCTTCTCTGTTAACCATCTCCTAATTGTGACGTTCTAAACCATGGTAGAAGACATGTAGAATTTTGTAGTCCCCAAAATCATGATTTGGGCACTTCCTGATCAAGTATGTAAACCGACCATGCATCCACCACAGTTTCATTGGCCTGTTGCCGAAAGCCTAAAATTTCACCTTGTAGCTCAATGAACCGCTGCACTGGGTAGAACTTGGCCCTGAACTCATCGACACACTGAGCCCATGTAGTGATCGAATCGGGTGCTCTTGACTCAAGCCACTTCTCAGCTGCTCCCTTCAGACAGTAGGGGAAAAGAATGAGCTTCAACGCTTATGGGGTCACGTTCTTGTACTTGACAGTCTTTATGTATGCGTTGAACTTCCCAATAAAGTCATTGGTGTAACGGCCCTGGATCTCGGTTCAGGGTTAATGCGACTATCGATAACCAAAAGTAGAAATATAGTTACAAATATTAAATTTTATTTAATAAATACACAAACTTGAGAAGATAAGTTTACAAATGTAATGAGATTGAAATAAGCTATGTGAACTACTAAGTAATCTAACTTAAGCTAAACGTCTTCGTCTCGATTCACGTTCCCATCCCCCACCTTGATTGATAACATGCGGTTTTAAAAATGACAACAACCGACGCAGTTTTGAAGAAAATGATCAGTAAAAATTGAGTAAATACATACTCCTACGTGTGAAGCAACGAGTGGCACGAAAGCATGAGTTGAAACAAAATAGAACATTTAAATTAATAATAGTAACATGTTGGGGATTTTGGAAGAACTGAAAGTAACCGAATAACAAAATCTCTCAATTTAAGAACTTTAAGAAACCATAAGTATTCAGTGAGATCTTCAGAGTAAACAAGCCCATGTGAGTTGATAACGATATTCATTCACGAGTAGCATATGCTTTTCAAGTCATTTCATTAGATTAGGAAAGCAAGAGCCTCAAACAACATCAATAGAGTAATCAAACTTTCTTTCAATTGCAATTTAACCACTAAGTTTAGCTGAGGCATGTCCAGAGCCACCAGCAGGATCGATGTAGACAGAGGGATCACGAAGTATTCACAAAGGGTTCCTTCTAGGGTCTATCAAACCCTATTTCACCCGAGCGTTAAGGGAGCCCATTCGTCAACCCCGCTCACAACATTAGCTAAAAGGCCTTAAGTGTCGACACCCCTATACCGTAGTGACCCTTACAAGTATAAGTAGAACTCTATAGCTCTATAAACCCCTCGGCCTCAATATCTTGATACATTTTGGCTCATCGGGGCTGGATTTTTGAACATTAACGTTCTATCCAATAATAAGAAGCATTGCTTCAATGGTCTTAGCCATAAGAAAATGGAGGATCGCTTGACGCCTCCCATTAATAACAGTACTCTGTACATCGCCCTAAGTCTATTATAGGTATTTTATTTATTCTCTTTCTCATAATCAGAATCAGAATGTCAACATTTCACAAGTAATTTCTGAGAGTTCTCAAAGGAGATGAATAAAATAGTTTAACAACTTTCGAGTGGAAAACATGCATTCTCACACTATTTTATATAAAAAACATTCATTTGAAACATCAAATACATACGCACATTTTGATATGAAAAGGTCGTACATATGTACTTACTACTGAGCCAAGAAATCCGCAAAGCAAAGCTTGCACTCATACAACGCTCGTCTCATGTGAATCCGGGTCTAACAATCAATGCAGCGATACGAACACGTACGTCTATTTGGTACAAGCACAACGGCTGGATATAAACAAGTCAAGTATACAACCTATTAGCATAAATCCTCTATATGAGGTTTTATGCAAGAATGCAATGAAATTGGGGGTCATGCAAGCTAACTTGACCAAAATGCCCTTGATACTTCAAAACTCTCTAGTATTGTCCCTGACTGTGCCTAGATCCCAAATTACATTCATACTGGCCCAACAACATGCGAGAATGACTCTTAACTCTCACATATGAACTTAGCATCGAAATCTAAAACTTTCAGTAAATTACACTTAGGCCCCTAAAGTTTGCTAAAATTACAGGAAGACCCCCATCATTGATTTGATAACTCCCGAGTCAAATACTTCCTTCTTGAGACTTCAAATATCCTTCTAAGTCAGGTTGTTGGTCTCAAAGCATTCACCTAGTCTCAAGTAGTTCAAGTGTGAAGTTTTAATTAAATGCACATAGGCCCCCGAAGTTTAGTAAAACTGCAAAAGCCCCCAACATTTGAATTGGTCAAACCTAGCCCAGAATTACATACAAGTACTCCAAATACGCATACAATACATGCTGAAGAACTCCAAGTTACTAAACGAATCTCAATTCAAAGCTAAGTGAGATTACTATTTTGCCCCTCATATACAGTTCAGTCAAACTAGGGTTTTCGAAAAGCCAAACTTGGTCAAAATTGACATTTAGACTCAGAATATGAATACGAACAAGTTTCGTGAAGAACACTAAGGCCAGAAATGTCATTAAAATGGTCAAAACCGAATATCAAAGATAGCAAAAAAGTCGTTTCAAGTAGTCAACTTTGCGAATGATTTTTGATCAATTGAGAAGGAGTTTTGAGAGACTTGAAATAGGGTTTTGAAGATGACAGTTCAAGGATTCCAGAACATATTTGAACTCCTAGAAACTCTAAGTATTCAAAGAGATATTGCTACTCAAAGTTGGACAGAAATTCCGATTCAATACTTAGAAAAAAATCACTAGTGCTTCATGAGTTCAAACTAGCAACTTTAGGCTCGTTTTGTGAGAAATCCGTTATAAATTTGAAGATGACCCAGAGATGATGAAATGAAGTATTATACACCAGCTTTACATAGGAGAAAACAGATCTAAATTTCATTAAGTTTTGAAGAAGATACAAGGGTTAGAAAATGGCTGTGCCACCATGACATTCTATACTTAGAAAATTTTCAGCTTTTATTGGTTCAAAAACACACATCAAACCAGCCCTATTCAAGGACAAATTTAGACAGGTTAGACTTGAAATCAAACAAAGAAATCTGAATGAGAGTTATAGAGCTATGTCCAGGCTTTCCAGGAAGCTAAGAATCATCCAAAACGGATTAAAAACGAGGAAGATACAAGAGTCCAAAGTTGAATCAAAATGCAGGTGAGGAAAAACTCAGCATGAACATTGTAGCTAGAACACACGAACACAGTCACTTTAACCCCAATTTCAAGCTTGTTAGAGATCGAATTGGATGAAGAAATAAACACGAAAGTTGTAGACAATTCTCCACGGATTCCAGAAAGCTAAGGATCTTTCGAAACAGACTCCTAACGAAGGAGCTAGACCCATGTTTTCAGGGTGAAAAATCTCGTCGGAAACCTCATGACTACCGAATGAAAAACGAATCAAAACCTATGAACACGTAAATATGGGCATGATTTAATCCTCCTATAAGACTCACGCTGATAGGGAGTAGTTTGATGCATAGAACGTGAAATTTGGTGAAGGAACGAGACTTACCCAAAGTTTTGGTCGGCCATGGAGTTTTTTGGCGGATATGTCGAACTCCGCCGACATGCGGAGCCTCCTCACGACTTCCACGCATCAACTCGCTGGAAAAAACAGTTCACCAGCTTGAGATTTTCCAAGAGAGAGAAGCAAGAACAAAATTCTCATCGAGCTTCGCCGTCAATGGCGTTTTTCCGGCGGCGGGTTCACTGCCCAGTTCCGACATCGGCTTTTTCCCTATTTTTAGTGCACAAACTTGGCACCTACGAACTCGCCTTAACCTCACGATTCCAACCAGACCAATTAGAGATCGAATGCTTCCATAACCAGAGAGAATTTGTCCAAAAACTAAGTTAGGGTTCTTACCCTTCAACTCCGATTTCCCGCGTCGATTCTTAATGGATTCCCGAATTAGAAGAGGGATTTTGCTCCTCTTACCGTGGGCTACCACCGGTGATAGCAGGTCGAGATGAGATGAAGGTTTGGTTGTGAAACAGTGGTGGAGTTGGTGAAGTTCATGGTTGTTCTTGGTGAAGAAAGAGGAAGAAGAATAGGATGGATGAGAGAGAGATATTTTTTTTTCCTGATTGTGTTGGTGAAGATGGAGGTTGGAGATGTTACCACCTAAGGAGGAGGTGTCAAAATGGCTTGATAAAGTGGCAAGCATGCACGGGAGGGTGAAAGTGTAGTTTTCTAAAGTGTGGGGTACTAACTAGAATTACAAAACTACTAATTTTTAGAGAATTGCACAATCACCCCGAACATTTCTAGTGCTTCAAAATCATTCTAACAACGTCCAAATATCGCCAAAACTCCAAAATGCCCACTTTAAAGCCGTGACAAACTATTTATAAATTTTCCCCCAAAGTCTTGATATTGCACTAAGAACTCTCTCGGGAATTAGGGGTGTTTATATTGGGGTCTTCATCCTTGTTCCCATAAAATTGGAACAGGTTGGTCACCGTTTGAATTGTTGCAGGCTTGAGATCAAAGTGCTCAACGTGTATATCTGGCACTACAATTGCCGGATTGTGTCCATACGTGGACGATTGAAATTTCTCCACAATAGCTTGCCCAGACTTGTTGTACGGTGTCTGGGAGTTGCGATCATTTAGCTGCTTAGACAGCTCTTCCACCCGCTGATTGAGTCGCGCGTTGGTTAATTGATCGCCCATGGTGCTCTGTTTCTGTCTTCTCCTTTGGTGTTTGAGTAACTGCTCTGGGTCTTAAAGTGGGGGCACAAGGTCAATAGGGATCCAGGGCATACACTGAATACCTGAAAAGCAGAATTAAATACAAATGAAAAACCAAAATATCAAATAAAACAAAAATAAAAAAGATATCCTAAATTAATTTCTAACTAAACTAATAAACCGTTTAATTCCCGGAAATGGCACCAAAAACTTGAAGCGATTTGTTAACGCGCTTAGACGCAAGTATACGGTCAAGTAGTATTAGGAGTATTTTAAGACTCCGAGTATCGAACCCAAGAGAATTTTACGATTATTAGCTAACTAGAGATTAATTTAATGATATCCGAGAAACCGATAAAAAGTGTTTGATGATGAGAGTTCGTCGCCCACAAACAAGCGACTTAAAACTAAATATAACTAAGCTAATTGTTTTTGTATGGTTTTCACTTTAAACGAGAATAATTATGATGGAATACGATTAAGAAGGAGAACTAGGCAATTGATGGTCCCTAGGGTTGCTAACAATTTCCGGATTATGCTTGAAACACTCTATGCACGTTTTAGTTACACCGGGTAACACTCATCGTGATATTCTCTCGATCTCACATGAATTTGCGTAATCGGTTGTCTTCGGTTCCTCTCGGTCCACCTCCGTCTACCGTTACGCTCTAGTTGGTTCGCTAGGCTCGTTCATCGGGTCCCGTCGGCCCACCGCTTTCACTCAGTCCTACCAATACCAAACGAAACTACCCTCACACGGTTAATCAAGTTTCTATCTCCTCTCGGTCTCAAGAAACTACAAGATTACCTATGATATTCTTCAACACGTCTCAAAAAGTTCACTCTCGTGCAACAATCTCAACAACTAGTATCCTACGGGTGATCAAGCCAAGAACACTAAGAATGAAGTACAAGAATACATAAGATAACTAAAACATTCAAAGATTTAAGTTCAAAACGTGAATCAAGTCTTCAACCCGGAAAATAGTTCACAAACCCTAGTTCTCCATCAATCACCTAGCTTAGAGAAGTTTATCTAGACATAATATTGTTCAACAACGTCAAAATATCCACAAACATAGAGAATAGATGAAGAAGATTATATCAAACGCTAAAATCTTCAAAGAATGATGATCTTCGCACTCCAAGCTTCGTCTCCCACCTTCTCTAGCTCTACAAGACTCCAAAGATGCATGTATGCCCTCACTTGCACGGCCTCCTAGGTTAGAACAAGTCCCTCATGCTCAATCTTTCCAAAATTCGCAAAACAGCCCAAAAAAATTGCGTTCAGCCCCTTTGTTCGCACGAACACTCGTGTGTTCGCATGAACAACTTTTTGCTCTCTGTTCGTGCGAACATATTTTTTGTTCCTAAAATTTTGCAGTCCCTTTTTCACCTTTTCTTGGCTATCCCGAAATTTTTCTAAGTGTTTTTGTTCGCACGAACACAAAAGTGTTCGCACGAACACCCCTGGAGATGAACTCAGATTTTCATCCTCTTCGACGGACAATAACTTTCTCGTCCGATCTCCGTTTTAGCTCCGTGACCTATCGTGAAAGATATTTGAGTCTACTTTCATTTGCCACTGGTCTCACTCCAAAATGTATTGTATAACTCAAGATACTATCAAAATATTGGAGATTGGTCACTTTTGCTCCTCCGACTTTGCTTCTCTTGCTTCCTCTTGAATTTGCTTTGTTTCCGAAGTTCGTTTCATGCCTCCTAGCCATCGGTTAGCATCCGTTCCTGTCAAGAAAACATGAACAACCATCCCAAGCGATTATATTTGACAAATAACATCGATATATGCATGTAAACGCCCGGATTAACAATAAAGTGCTAAAAACTCAACTTTCTACGTTTTCTCAACATTCATAGTGTAAAACTCATATTTCAACCCCGGAATCACGCAAAACGTTATCAAATATGCAAGAAATATAACTCTAATAAAGAGTTATCACAATGGCACCAAATACCAAGTCTAGTTCAGCTAACTCTCACTCCATTCTCACGTTTGTTTAACAGATGTTTGTGTTTGAGTTTGTATGAACGAATATAGCGATATACGGGAAATTCCCAACCTTCTATTACCCGTGAACTAGAAGGAAAGCTTAAAAATTCGTCCAAAACTCAGCAGCCAACAATGGTGCTGGTTCAGACCACAAATACAGCAAGCAGTTGCATAAAGTAACCGCCAAAAACTGCCAGTCATGGACAAACCACATGATCTTGGCATTCCCCACAATCTCATCCCACTAAGCCACTAAAACAAGTCAGCAGCATTGCACCAAGCCAAAGCCTCGAACCAAGGGGCAAGACACGAGACAAAGGGACCAAGCGCGAGCCACAGGGACCACGGTTAGCCGAAAGCCACACACTGCACAACCAAGCATGCAGCTGGTTTAACGGTTCAACACTGTTAACTAAATTCCTCACCGTCAGCACGTATTGAACCAAGCACATCGAACCAACGAGCTTTTCGATGCACCCGTCTCATCCATCATATCAAGGGGCTAACAAACCACCCGCACGGGCTGAGCTCGACGTCCTCGTCGAGACCTAATGCAAGTATTCCTTAATTTGATCTTAGAACTGCCACAAAGTAGTATCTTTCCCATGTAGCATCAATTTCAGTTTTACCTCTCCATTGAACCTTGAAATCCGTCCTGTGATTATTCTTGCTTTGCCAAAGTACTCGGTGATCCAATATCCGCTCAATCTTCTCTTCAAACTGTTTTCTAATCACGGGAGGGGCTCTACGTGTAACACTCCCCTATTCCGGCTCGGTAGAGACCGGTAGAGTGCTACTCGAATAGCGAAAATCGAGAACAAAACATCCCATAAAAGCTAAGTAACAAGTTATTACATTGTCGTATTTAGTCTACAATACATGCTACAACATTAGGATAGTGATTTTAAACTAGTTTTCTCACCGTAAAGTGATGACACAAGATAATCTACGTGAGTCTCAAATCCCGCTACTCCATAATCCCAGCTCCTAGACCTGCGGGGGAATGAAACAAAGAACGCAGTTTTTCGAAAGTCAGCAAGAAATGCTGAGTGAGATACACCTTAGCATGTAAAAGAAAACCAGGAAAGGTTACGAAAGGTTGCTTGGTCACGTGTTAAATAAAATAAGAGTAACAGAGTATGAGTTCAACAACTGATTTCGAGAATAAAGCAACAATGTTAACAAATATTGATGGTTTCTCATGTAACTGATCTGTTTACCGCGATGTCCAAATAAAATTTCTGATACGTCAAAAGTTTCTGATTTAAATCGTTCACGTGTCGCAAGACCTGTTTAGAACGTGGCTTAAATATAATTGTTCCCAAACGTAGTAATCGTATTATTATTAATTCCATAGTACCCGGGTAAACCAGTGAACATAATAAGACATACTAGACCTTAAGTGTTGCTACACCCTCCTAAGAGCGTCAATCAAAGGAGTGGTATCTAGAATCTGGACTCTAGCCAACAAGGTAAAGAGCCGGGGCACGCGAAGTACCGCATTTTAGGCACCAAAAACCCAAGGGATCGAAACCTGATGGGCACACGAAGTCCCGCATTTTAGAGACCTGATCCCAGGGGATCGAAACCCAATATAAGTAACATACTGGTTCCGGTATTGGGAATTGTTTTACTTTACTCCGGGGATCGAACCCGAATATCTCTTTAGAGACTAAGCCCCAGGGAATCATCACCCAATATATGAAACTTTGGGGATCTAACCCGAATATTTCTTCAGGGCTAAGCCCAGGGAGTCATCACCCAATATAAGTAACATAACTGATTTGGCCATGAATTCACCACCAGCAAAGGGGGAAACATGCGAGTACCGAAGCACAAGCATGCACCACCTGAGTTTTGAATACGAGTTCGCGGGTCGTTTGCCAGGCAGGTTTCGAAAATGATCCTTCCGCAATTTCACCTACGGAAACCTTGTTACGACTTCTCCTTCCTCTAAATGATAAGGTTCAGTGTACAACATGACGTGATTACTGATTTCTGATCAAGTGTGACAAGTATTTCAAACTCAAATAATATTTCGAAGTTTTGAAAGCAAATAAAACACATTTATCAAGTAGGGGATGAGATGCGAACTATTTTCACTTAAGCAAGTAGTGAACACGAAATAAGCTGACACGCAAGGCTAAGCATGTAAAACTCACCGCAAGTCGATAAAGCAATTATCCGAATATAGCTCCTACGGGTAATTGACATAGCCCACGTCTATGAAACCGTCGCCTACAATTTTTCAATTATACGGTCACGGAAGTAATACTCCCATGTCAACAATTATGCCAATCCTATATGAATGCTCGACTAGTATGAGGTTCCAAATCTAACCCTCGACCCCCAAAATAATTTTAGTAAGAAATATGTATTTAAATAGTAACTTTACTCATTTATTAATAAAGATTGATATTTCGTGTCTTTAAGAAATAAGGTGGCTACCAAATAATCTAATCAACACTTTAAAGTATAATTTTATAATTTTATCATTAATAACAATTACTATTTATTATAAGAAAATTCGAACTTTTGATTGTGTAACACAAATTCTTATTTTGTAAAAATGGTGCCTAAATAAATTATTTTCAAATTTACAACAAACATGCTTTATTCCATGAATACAATACCCAATTTTTAAGAGATTATGAAATATTTATGATTATTTAGAAACTCACTAGTTTAAAAGTGACATTTAATCAATAAGCGAAACATTATTCTCTATTGAATATATGATTATATATATACAAAATGTATCTTTTGTTGACTTCTTTAAAAAAACGAATTGTAGTATTCAATTGTAACTAATTTCAAACTTATTAAAATTAAGCTTTTATGTTTATTACAAACCTATTTATTTTCAATTATCTATTTAAAATAGGTAATTAGTTAGTATTTAATAATAATGAGAACAAATGAGACAAATTGTATTATATAGATAATGAGGCTTTGGTAAAAGACAAATGGCTCCCCTAAAGTTTCAGATTTAACACTTAATACCCTTAAAGTTTCTGAAATGACAAAATCTCCCCCAATAACACACATCAGTATCTTCTTTTCAACCCACTAAAGCCAGTATATGAATCTTTCAATTTACTGATACCCATGTCGTTCCGATTGTCCAGAACTCTAATTCAAGTTGAAGCATGTGGATTCAAGCCAAAAATCGTTAAAACTCATTACCGAATGAGGGAGAAATCGCTCGCCGAAATCGGGTCGAAAACTCGCCGTAATTCATGGCGTTTCGGAGGCGTTGCTGGCCGGTTCTGGGGTCCTCAGGGTTCTTTGGAGCTCGGGAGGCGTGGAGGAATGCCGCACGGTGGAGGAGGAAGAGGGGCGATGGCGTTTGGAGTTCGGGTCTTCAGGTCGCCGTCGTTGGTGGCCTTCGCCGGATGCTCTTGATCTGTTTCGCAACAAGAAAGGAGGGGAGAGAGAGACGAGGGTAGAGAGGAGACCGAGAGAGAGAGAAGGGTCTGGGTGGTGGTGCTGATTCTCGTCGGGTCTGTGTTAGTGGAAGCGTCGGGGATGGTGGCGAGGTTGATAATGACGGTGGTGATGATTTTGTTGTTGATGCTGCTGGATGTCTCTCAAAAAACAGAGAGAAAGAGAGGGAGAAACAGAGGGGTTGATTGAGAGGGAGGAGAAGAGAAGTGGAGGGGTTGTGAGGATGTGGTTGTCGGCGGTAATGGAGGAGGTGGTGGTGTCGGCAGTGGTGGTGATGATGGTGATGGCCATGGTGGTTGTGGGTGTTGTTGTAGTTGTTTTCTTTGATGGGTTTGCCAAGAGGATGACAGAGTGAGGTTGAGAGGGGGCTGTTATGGTGGTGGTGTTTATTGTGGTCATTTTACCCAAGGTGAAGAAGAAGAAGATGAGGGAGGTGTTGTTGTTGTTGTTGTTGTTGTTGTTGTTGTTGTTGTTGTTGTTGTTGTTGTTGTTGTTGTTGTTGTTGTTGTTGTTGTTGTTGTTGTTGTTGTTGTTGTTGTTGATGATGATGATGTTAATAGGGAGGATGAGAGATTGAGAGGGATGTGGTGATGAAGGAGATGTTGGGGGTGAAAGTTGTGGTGGTTTTGATGGAGGTGGTGGTGGTGATGTGCTCGGGTGATACAAGAGAAGAGAGGGGATGGATGTGTTTTTGGTGAAGAAAAATGGACGAGGAGGAGGATTAATTTATAGAAGAATTGGAGGAGGAAGGGGGATGAATTTGGTTGATAGGTGCAGGGAGTTAGAGATGTAGGGAGGGAGAGTTGTGGAAGGGAAGGATGGTGATGGAGGAAGGAGGAGGGAGGAGATATGGAGATGTGAGAGATGAGGGAGGGGAGTTGCCTCCTGGTGAAGAAAAAAAAGAGAGAGGGAGAGAGAGAGAATGAAAGAGAGAAACCAAAGAGAGGGAGAGAAAAGAAAATAATAATATTTAATTAAAAATACGAGTTTTGGATCAGGTTATAATAAAAAATACAGGTACGTATAATTGTACGGTATATATTATCGGGTTATACGAATATACGGGCTGGGTTACGTAAAATACGGGTTGTAGACAAGTATGTTATACATATTACGTACAAGTATAAATTATTTGCATACTTTAGCTTTCATAAAAGACAACTACAACCCCTTAGGACTTAGTAATTAAATAATATATCCCCAACCAATATCTAGTTAACTAATTTATATTTTTCTGAAACTACAAATACCTCCTTATTCTTCAAATTAACAACTTTATATTTCAAAAACTACAATTATAACCCCCTAAATTTTATCCAACTACTTTATAACTTTCTCAAATCTATAATTTCGACCCCAATTATCAATTTAGTTAATTTATAACTTCTGCAAAAACACAATATAACCCCAAAACTCTATTAATTTACCTTCTATATAAATATCGGGGTATTACATCCTTCCCCCTTAAAAAGTGCTTCGTCCTCGAAGCGAGAAACTAGGGTCTCTGGTCTTAGAGTCACTACCAATGCTATAACACTTAGCAGATTATCAATACAACGAAACACAAACATGCAACGAGGTCCACCGGTACGGTACATGAGGTCGTCACCTCAGTCCGCCCTTAGTTCCTCGAGCTGGTACGGTACATGGGGTTGTCACCCCAACCCGACCTTACTCGTAGCAGTAAACATTTGGACAAGTAACACACATTAAGTTGCACACAAAGCAAGTATCAACATGTACTTTCCACATATTTAAGTCCTTAGCACAAAGAGCATTTCATAAGCAGTGAATAGACAATATCAATCAACCACATAACATTCATCTCGTCGAGACAGACAAAGAAGATTCCCCCGATAGAGAAGACAACCATATGTCTAAAACAGCCCTAGGGCCCCAACACGAAAAAGGTAATCTAAGAAAATACGTAGTAACTTATCATGCAGGAGTCTATAAAGGATCGTGCCCACAAATACCCAGATTTCCGTATTTTATCTTGCCCTATGTTCATTTTAGTTGGCCCTACAAGATTTAAATTCCCTTTTTGGAACGAACTACTCTGATACCACCTATAATACTCCCTTATTCCGGCTCGGCAGAGACCGGGAGAGTGCTACTCGAATAGCGGAAATCGAGAACAAAACATCCCGTAAAAGCTAAATAACAAGTTATTACATTGTCGTATTTAGGCTACAATACATGCTACAACATTAGGATAATGATTTTAAACTAGTTTTCTCATCTTAAAGTGACGACGCAAGATAATCTACGTGAGTCTCAAATCCCGCTACTCAATAATCCTAGCTCCTAGACCTGCGGGGGAATGAAACAAAGACAGTTGTTCTTCAAAAGTCAGCAAGAAATGTTGAGTGAGATACACCTTATCATGTAAGAAAAACCGGAAATGTTACGAAAGGCTGTCGGGTCACGTGTTAAATAAAATAAGAGTAACAAAGTATGAGTTCAACAACTGATTTCAAGAATAAAGCAACAACGTTAACAAATATTGACTGTTTCATATGTAACTGATCTGTTTACTGTGATGTCCCAATAAAACTTCTGATACGTCAAAATTTTCCAATTTAAATTCGTTCACGTGTCGCAAAACCTATTCAGAACGTGGCTTAAATATAACTGTTCCCAAACGTAGTAATCGTATTGTTGTTAATTCCACAGTACCCGGGTAGACCAGTGACCACATTCAGAAATACTAGACCTTAAATGTTGCAACACCCTCCTAAGAGCGTCAATCAAAGGAATGGTATCTAGAAGCTGGACTCTAGCCAACAAGGCAAAGAGTTGGGGCACGCGAAATCTCGCATTTTAGGGACCAAAACACAAGGGATCGAAATCTGAGGGGCACACGAAGTCCCGCATTTTAGGGATCTGAGCCCAGGGGATCGAAACCCGATATAAGTAACATAACAGGTTCCGGTACATGCGAATCGTTTTACTTTACTCCGGGGATCGAACCCGGATATCTCTTTAGGGACTAAGCCCAGGGAATCATCACCCAATATATGAAACTCTGGGGATCTAACCGGAATATCTCTTTAGAGACTAAGCCCAGGGAATCATCACCCAATATAAGTAACATCACTGATTCGTACAACATTACGTGATTACTGATTTCTGATCAAGTGTGACAAGTATTGCAGACTCAAATAATATTTCGAATATTTGAAAGCAAATAAAACACATTTATCAATTAGGGGATGAGATACGAACTATTTTCACTTAAGCAAGTAGTTTACACGAAATAAGCTGGCACGCAAGGCTAAGCGTGTAAATCTCACAGCAAGTCGATAAAGCAATTATCCGAATGTAGCTTCTACGGGTAATCGACGTAGCCCACGTCTATGAAACCGTCGCCTACAATTTTTCAATTATACGTTCACGAAAGTAATACTTCTATACCTACAATTATGCCAACCCTATATGAACGCTCGACTAGTATGAGGTTCCAAATCTAACCCTCACGATCCCCAAAATAATTTTAGGAAGACATATGTATCTAAATAGTGACTTTACTCATTTATTAATAAATATTGATATTTCGTGTCTTTAAGAAATAAGGTGGTTACCAAATAATCTAATTAACACTTTAAAGTATAATTTCATGATTTTATCATTAACAATTACTATTTATTATAAGAAAATTCGAACTTTAGATTGGGTAACACAAATTCTTATTTTGTAAAAGTGGTGCCTAAAGAAATTATTTTCAAATTTACAACTAACATGCTTTATTCCATGAAAACAATACCCAATTTTTAAGAGATTACGAAATATTTATGAATATTTAGAAACTCACTAGTTTAGAATTAAAGTGACATTTAATCAATAAGGGAAACATTATTCTCTATTGATTACATGATTATATATATACAAAACGTATCTTTTGTTGACTTATTTAAAAAAACGAATTGTAGTATTCAATTATAACTAATTTAAACTTATAAAATCAAGCTTTTATGTTTATTACAAACCTATTTATTTTCAATTATCTATTTAAAATAGTTAATTAGTTAGTATTTAATAATAATGAAAAAAAAATTGAAAAATTGTTATTATATAGATAATGAAGTTTTGGTAAAAGATAAGTGGCTCCCCTAAAGTTTCAGATTTAACACTTCATACCCTTAAAGTTTCCGAATGATAAAATCTCCCCCAAGAAAACACATCAGTATCTTCTTCTCAACCCACTAAAGGCAATTTATAAATCTTTCAATTTACTGATACCCATGTCGTTCCAGAACTCTAATTCAAATAGAAGCATGTGGATTCAAGCTAAAAATCGTTAAAAAACATTACTGAATGAGGGAGAAATAACTCGCCGAAATCGAGTCGGAAACTCTCCGGAATTCATGGCGTTTCGGCGGCGTTGGTGGCCGGGGTCCTCTGGGTTTGTCGGAGCTCAGGAGGGGTGGATGAATGCCGCACGGTGGAGGAGCAAGAGGGGCAGTGGCGTTTGGAGTTCGGTTCTTCGGGTCGCCGTCGTTGGTGGCCTTCACCGGCTGCTCTTGCTCTGTTTCGCAACCAGAAAGTAGGGTAGAGAGGAGACTGAGAGAGAGAGAGAAGGGTCTGGGTGGTGGTGGTGATTCCTGTCGGGTCCGTGTTGGTGGAAGCGTCGGGGTTGGTGGCGAGGTTGATGATGATGGTGGTGATGATGTTGTTGTTGATTCTTTTGGGTGTCTCAGAAAAATAGAGAGAGGGAGAGAGAGAGAGAGAGGGAGAAACAGGGGGGTTGATTGATAGGGAGGAGAATAGAATTGGAGGGGTTGTGAGGATGTGGTTGCCGGCGGTGATGGAGGAGGTGGTGGTGTCGGCAGTGGTGTTGATTATGATGATGGCCATGGTGGTTGTGGCTATTGTTGTAGTTGTTGTCTCTGATGGGTTTCGCCAAGAGGATGACATAGTGAGGTTGAGAGGGGGCTGTTATGGTGGTGGTATTGATTGTGGTCGTTTTACCCAAGGTGAAGAAAAAGAAGATGAGGGAGGTGATATTCGGTGTTGTTTTTGTTGTTGATTGTTGTTGTTGATGTTAATAGGGAGGATGAGAGATTGAGAGGGATGTGGTGATGAAGGAGATGTTGGGTGTGAAAGTTGTGGTGGTTTTGATGGATGTGGTTGTGGTGATGTGCTCGGGTGAAACAAGAGAAGAGAGGGGATGGATGTGTTTTTGGTGAAGAAAAATGGAGGAGGAGGATTAATTTATAGAAGAATTGGAGGAGGAATGGGGATAAATTTGGTTGATAGGTGCAGGGAGGTAGAGGTGTAGGGAGGGAGAGTTGTGGATGTTGGAATAGATGCCCTAGAGGCAATCTATATTTAGTATGAACAATGTTTATGCTAGAATATTCATTTATTATTTATTGTGATATTTAATATAATGAAGTCCTTAGATACAATGTGTTGTTTATCTTAAATATCCCTAGTCCATTATATTGGTTAACGGGACATTAAAATATAGACTAGTATGTGTGTAGATTGATATGGAGATATCAAGTCTAACACATGGGTATGCATTAGGATTAATGGCATACTAGATTGACCCACAACAAGAAGGATACATTAGATTATGTTAAAGTCACAATCGCTTCTTGTAGTGCTAATATAATTGCAATCTTTAGACTTGAAGGCACTAGATACTCTAGTTGTGGAATACCGTGCTCTGATGTTATCAAATGTTACGCCATGACTGGGTAACTATAAAGATAGCTATCGGGAATGATAGGAAGCAAGCTTGGAGATCGTAGTGATGTAGAGATGATTTGTCCATCCCACATAATGGGAGTAAATATCCATGGCCACTCGAGGAATGGTGCTTTTTAAATGTCTGGCCAGACTCAGATAAATCAATATGGGGATATTGATGTTATCTGCTTGCATAAGCATATTTCCAGGATCGAGGAACTATGGATTGGATATACGTGTGTGACTATTTATGTCTCGTGTCCAATCCGGATATGGAGACAAAGGGATTGTGCAATATGTGATATTGGGCACAAAAGGTTTGTCGGGATCACTGACTAATTTCTATTAGTTGGGTGGCATGGATGTGTTGCTAGACACCCCTCCATGTTAGTAATAAGTTACTATCAACTAAGTAGAAACCTACTGGGTCACACGTCAAATAGAGTTGAACTAGAGTTGGGATTAATTAATATGATTAATTAAATAGAAGTATCACTTTGCAACACCTTGCAAACTTAGTAGGACTAATATGCAAGGAAGGGACTAATTCAAGTTCATGTAGAACTAGGAAGGGCCTTTATGTAGTTAACAAGGAGTTGTTGGACTATATAATGGATGCTCTAGCTTCCTCCCCACAACTAATTCTCATAACATAAGTGAGTGGGAGAGAAAGCAAAAGAGAGAGCAAGTGACAAGATAGGAGGCCGACCCCCCTAGCCGTCCCCTACCCGTCGGCTACCAAGAGCGAGACCGAACCTCTTTTTGGTTCCTCGTTGCTTGATTCGTTCTTCCCTCTTTCTCCGGTCCAAGCAAGCACTAGGAGAAGAAAGAATCTAGATCTCACATCTAGACGTGGATCAACCGTGGAGACGAGGACATTATTCTTCGTGTGATCTCCCAAACCAAAAGGTACACATCTTCTATGTCCTTCATCATGTTATGAATGTCTCTTCCTGTGATCCTTGGTGGGCTTTGAGTAGGAATTAAATTTTGTTATTCCGCTGCGTAACCTACGTCAAATTCCAACAGTGGTATCAGAGCCACATGTCGTAGTGTATAACATGATTTTATGTGTTATGATTTCAGTTTATACACCGTTATATTCAAATTACGCAAAACTGAAACTAATTGGCATAGTAGATGCAATAAACAAGATCTAATTTAACATTGGATGCGTAAATTGGTGAGTTTAATCACATAGGATGTGAGGAATTTTGGATCAAGAACTAGGGTTTGGGCACATTCTTGGAAAAGGGGTTTTTCAAGTATGGAAACAATTAAACTTCGGCATAAAGGCAAATGGTGTTTTGGAAACAACCCTACAAGGAAGGAATTGTTTTTGGAAACAATTCCATGGGAAGGAGCAGCCCCACAAGGGAACTGCCCCTCCCTTGCTTGCTGTCTAAGACACCCGGCCCAAGGGGGTCGGCGCACCCTAGCACATGGCCTAGCCGTGTGGGCTAGGGGCCGGCCGGCCCGGGCCTAGTGTGGTGGTTCCTTGGTTGGTTCGGCCATTCCATTGGTGAACCTTTTGGACCGTTTTGACCCTAGTATGTCCAAAACAACTTAAATTGAACAAGCCCGTTAAAAATTGGTTTTAACTGTATTATGTGTTTTGTTGCATGGTGGATGGATATGGCCTAGGTTGTGGATGTTTTATGTTTTTGTGGTTTGGTTTACGGCGTGCGAGCTGATCAAATTTATGTAATAATTAATTAGGTTTTACGGCCTGCGAGTCATTTTTCTCCTCAACATGTGAGGATTTATTTATTTATTTATTCTAGATGTGAGGCTAGAATTAGAAATATTTAGATGATAGCCAAGACCATGGAGAAGAAGACGGGAGAACCAAGAAGCCAAAAGACGATGAAGACTCCCTACCCTAGGCGCGCGGCTATGGTGGAGCACATGGAGATTAGCTTGTCACTTAAGGGCAAATAGATATTATCATTGGCTTGATAATATCTTACTCTAGGGGCCATATACATGCCACGTTAAGTTTTATTTTGTGGATGGTTATTATTTATGTCTTGTTATTTATTTTTGTGTGTATGGCGATACTAGAAAAATATTATCAAGATAATAATAAACAAAAATGGTATTTTGTTGTGGATTGCCCAATCCAAATAAGTAGATCATGTTGATTGGATCAACCAAACGAATAATAATGATTTAATCCCTCAAATAGAATATTGCTTTTTGCCTTCTCTTGCCTAAACACCCTTCATGATCTGGGTCTATTAAAATTCGGGCTTGCCAAAGCAAGGGGATTTTAATTCACCATGATGCGTTCCGGCCGACACAAGCTAGTAATGTGTGTATGTTGAAGCAAGAGGTTGGACACAACTAGGTAAGAATCAATTGGATTGATGAACTTAGAGGCATGACAATTAGGCATTATCTAAAAGATAAGGAATAAAGAGTTATTCACCTAATTGGACCAAAAGTTCATGGGAAGCAATTGGAATGGTTCCTACCTAAACCAATTCTTAGGTGACTTGACAAAGCAAGCTCAAGAAGAAGTGAAAAAGGGATCTTGGACCTACTAGAAAATATATATGATATTTTCCGCATTAATGGTGAGGGCTATTAATCCGAAAAAATAGTGGGAGCTATATTTAATGATATAGCCATTATTGAATATAGTTAAATTGTTCAAAATACTAAAATTGCACATTTCTCGTTTTGTAGAATTCCAAATGGCAAACAACAACGCATCGACTTCATCCCTACGATCTGTCTTGGAGAAGGATAAACTGTCTGGAACAAATTTCCTTGACTGGTACAGAAACTTAAGGATTTTTCTTAAGCAAGAAAAGAAGTTGTACGTCTTGGACACTCCAATTCCAGCCCCACCCCAGGATGAGTCTGTTCTAGCAGATAAGGGCACGTCAGAAAGATATTGATGATTCTAATGACGTGACCTGGCTCATGCTCTGCACCATGACTGATGAGCTTCAGAAGCAGCACGAGAACATGGAGGCCTATGATATGATCATGCACTTGAAATAATTGTTTCAGGAACAGGCAAGGTATGAGCGATATGAGGTGACCAAATCATTGTTCAAGAGTAGTCTTGCAGAAGTGAATCCAGTAGGGACTCATGTACTCCGAATGATAGGGTACATTGAGAACCTTGAGACACTAGGATTCCCACTTAGCCAAGATTTGTCTACTGATCTTGTCTTGCAATCGTTGCCTGACAGTTATAATCAGTTCATAATGAACTGTAATATGAACGAGATCGGTAAGACTCTGCCAGACTTGTTGAACATGCTGAAGACAGCTGAACAGAGCATCAACAAAGGCAAGGGCAAAGCCATAATGATGGTGCATAAAAGGAAGGGAAAAGGAGTTTCCTCTACTTCCAAAGGAAAGCGCAAGAAAATTGCAAAATCCAAGGAAGCCCTAAAGCCTAGTGGGGGCGTGGCTAAAGGTGAGTGTCACTACTGTAGCCAGCCGGGTCACTGGAGGAGGAATTGCCCTAAATACCTGGAGGATAAGAATCTTGGAATAGTGATTCCACCACCACCATGTATTTATGTTATATACGTCAATATTTCTATTTCTTCATCTTGGGTATTGGATACTGGATGTGGTTATCACATTTTTCAAAATGTGCAGGATTTGAAAAGAATTAGAAGATTGGCTAAAGGGGAGATAGATCTGCGCGTCAGGAATGGAGCAAGAGTTGCTGCATTAGCTGTAGGCGTTTATGAGATATCTTTGCCTTCTGGACTTATTTTATAATTAGACAATTGCTTTTATGTGCCTGCTATGAGTAGAAACATTATTTCCATTTCTTGTTTGGACGAGAAAGGTTTTTCTATTTCAATAAAGGACAAGTGTTGCTCCATTTATTCTGATAGTATGCACTATTGTTGTGTGCATTTGTCTAATGGATTGTATATCCTTGATCTAAATATTCCAATCTATAAATAAATACTAAGAGAATTAAAACTAACGATTTAAATCCTACATATCTATGGCACTCTCGTTTAGGCCATATAAATGAGAAACGCATATCTAGACTCCAGAAAGATGGACTTCTAGACTCATTTGATTTGGAATCATATGAGACATGTGAATCTTGTTTATTAGGAAAAATGACAAAGTCCCCTTTCAATAAGAAAGCTGAGAGGACTAGTGAGTTACTGGCACTCATACATACTGATGTATGTGGGAACGGCCAGCAAGAGGTGGTTACACCTACTTCGTTACGTTTATTTATGATTTCAGTAGATATGGATTTGTGTACCTTATGAAGGCCAAATCCGAATCCTTTGAATTGTTCAAAGAATTCATGAATAAAGTAAAGAAGCAACTTGGTAAAAGTATTAAAGCTCTACGATCGGATCGTGGAGGAGAATACTTAAGCTAAGTGTTTGATGACTATCTTAGAGAGTGTGGGATAGTATCCCATCTCACTCCACCCGGAACGCCACAATGGAATGGCGTGTCCGAGAGGAGGAATCGCACGCTATTAGATATGGTGCGATCTATGATGTCTCAAACGGATCTTCCGATATCGTTTTGGGGACATGCTCTAATGACGACAACTTTTACCATTAACCGTGTTCCATCCAAATCAGTCATGAAGACACCATATGAGATATGGACTGGGAAGCGTCCCATAGTGTCGTTTATGAAGATTTGGGGCTGCGACGTCTATGTAAAGCGTTTACAAAGAGACAAGCTCGGGCCCAAAGTGCATAAGTGTAAATTTGTGGGATATCCTAAGGAAACGAAAGGATATTATTTCTACAATCCAACCGAGAACAAAGTGTTTGTAGCTCGGACCGGCGTGTTTCTAGAAAGAGAGTTTGTCTCTAAAGAAGCAAGTGGGAGGACTATAGAACTTGAAGAAATTCAATAACCACAAATCACTGAACCGATGATGGAACATGAGCAGGAACCGCAAGTTGTTGTGGAATAACATGTTCAAGTAACACAGGAACTCTGTAGGTCAGGAAGAGTGCGTCATGAGCCAGAGAGGTACGGACTTCTCATGACTGAGCCTGATGACGTACCGCTCATGGATGATGAGCCTGCAACCTACGGGGAGGCCATGAAAGGCCCAGACTCCAAGAAGTGGCTGGAAGCCATGAGATCTGAAATGGATTCCATGTACACCAAAAAAAAGTATGGACTTTGGTGGAACCACCCGAAGGGGCTCGGCCCATAGGGTGCAAATGGGTCTTCAAGAATAAGACCGACATGGATGGCAAGGTAGTTGCCTACAAGGGGCGATTGGTAGCTAAAGGGCATAGACATATTCATGGTATTGATATGATGAGACCTTTTCACCAGTCGCCATGACTAAATCCATTCGAATCCTATTTGCTATTGCAGCATACTACGACTATGAGATTTGGCGAATGGATGTCAAAACAGCGTTCATATATGGGAACCTCCTCGAGGATGTGTACATGACACAACCGGAGGGTTTTGAGGATCCAAAGAATGCCAATAAAGTATGTAAGCTGCAAAGATCCATTTATGGATTAAAGCAAGCTTCTAGGAGCTGGAATCGACATTTTGATGATGCGGTCAAAGAGTTTGGCTTCATCAAGAACGAAGATGAGCCCTTTGTTTACAAGAAGGTTAGTGGGTGCTATGTAGTGTTTCTGGTCTTGTATGTGGATGACATACTAATCATTGGAAACAACATTCCCACTTTGCAATCTGTTAAATATTGGCTAGGAAAGTGTTTCGCAATGAAGGACTTAGGAGAAGCAGCTTATATACTTGGTATAAAGATTTATAGGGATAGATCTAGAAAGCTGCTCGACCTAAGTCAAAGTACATACATAGACATGGTGTTGAAAAGGTTCAACATGCAAGATTCCAAGAAGGGATTCTTGCCCATGTCGCATGGAGTCACTCTTTATAAGACTCACTGTCCCTCCAATGAGATTGAGAAGGATCGCATGAGTAGGATACCCTATGCTTCGGCCATAGGATCCATCATGTACGCCATCTTGTGTACTAGACCAGACGTATCATACGCGTTGAGTATGGTGAGCAGATATCAGTCCAATCTGGGTGAGAGTCACTGGATTGCCGTCAAGAACATCCTAAATTACTTAAGAAGAACTAAGGATGCGTTCTTGATAGTTGGAGGTAAGGAAGAGCTAAGTGTAATTGGTTACACTGATGCGAGCTTCCAAATTGACAAAGATGACTACAGATCGCAGTCTGGATACGTGTTTTGCCTGAATGGAGGAGCTGTGAGGTGGTAGAGTTCCAAGCAAGGGACAGTTGCTGATTCTACAACATAAGCTGAGTACATTGCTGCTGCGGAAGCAACAAAAGAGGCAGTTTGGATAAAGAAGTTTATCACTGAACTCGGTGTGGTCTCTAGCATCGTGGATCCCATAGAGTTGTACTGTGACAACTCTGGGGCGATATCACAAGCCAAGGAACCAAGACCACACCAGAAATCAAAGCATGTACTTAGGAGATTCCATCTTATTCGTGATATGATCGATCGAGGAGATGTGAAGATGTGCAAGATTCCAACGGATGACAATCTTTCAGATCCGCTCACAAAACCACTTGCGCAGCGAAAGCATGAAGGGCATGAGAGATCTATAGGCATACCAGATGCACCAGGTTGGCTCTAGTGCAAGTGGGAGACTGTTGGAATAGGTTCCCTAGAGGCAATCTATATTTAGTATGAACAATTTTTATGCTAGAATATTCATTTATTATTTATTGTGATATTTAATATAATGAAGTCCTTAGATACAATGTGTTGTTTATCTTAAATATCCCTAGTCCATTATATTGGTTAACGGGACAATCAAATATAGACTAGTATGTGTGTAGATTGATATGGATATATCAAGTCTAACACATGGGTATGCATTAGGAGTAATGGCATACTAGATTGACCCACAACAAGAAGGATACATTAGATTATGTTAAAGTCACAATCGCTTCTTGTAGTGCTAATATAATTGAAATCTTTAGACTTGAAGTCACTAGATACTCTAGTTGTGGAATATCGTGCTTTGATGTTATCAAACGTTACGCCATAACTGGGTAACTATAAAGATAGCTATCGGGAATGATAGGAAGCAAGCTTGGAGATCGTAGTGATGTAGAGATGATTTGTCTCTCCCACATAATGGGAGTAAATATCCATGGCCACTCGGGGAATGGTGCTTTTTAAATGTCTGGCCAGACTCAGATAAATCAGTATGGGGATATTGATGTTATCTGCTTGCATAAGCATATTCCCAGGATCGAGGAACTATGGATTGGATATACGTGTGTGACTATTTATGTCTCGTGTCCAATCCGGATATGAAGACAAAGGGATAGTGGAATATGTGATATTGGGCACAAAAGGTTTTTCGGGATCACTGACTAATTTCTATTAGTTGGGTGGCATGGATGTGTTGCTAGACACCGCTCCATGTTAGTAATGAGGGAGAAATCGCTCGCCGAAATCGGGTCGGAAACTCGCCGGAATTCATGGCGTTTCGGAGGCGTTGGTGGCCGGTTCTGGGGTCCTCAGGGTTCGTCGGAGCTCAGGAGGGGTGGAGGAATGCCGCACGGTGGAGGAGGAAGAGTGGCGGTGGCGTTTGAAGTTCGGGTCTTCGGGTCGCCGTCGTTGGTGGCCTTTGCCGGCTGCTCTTGCTCTGTTTCGCAACCTGAAAGGAGGGGAGAGAGATACGAGGGTAGAGAGGAGACCGAGAGAGAAGGGTCATGGTAGTGATGGTGATTCCCGTCGGGTCCATGTTGTTGGAAGCGTCGGGGATGGTGGCGAGGTTGATGATGTTGGTGGTGATGATGTTGTTGTTGATAATGCTGGGTGTCTCAGAAAAACAGAGAGAGAGAGAGAGAGAGAGAGAGAGAGAGAGAGAGAGAGAGAGAGAGAGAGAGAGTGAGAGAGAGAGAGAGAGAGAGAGAGAGAGAGAGAGAGAGAGAGAGGGAGAAACAGAGGGGTTGATTGAGAGGGAGGAGAAAATAAGTGAAGGGGTTGTGAGGATGTGGTTGCCGGCGGTAATGGAGGAGGTGGTGGTGTCGACAGTGGTTGTGATGATGGTGATGGCCATGGTGGTTGTGGGTGTTGTTGTAGTTGTAGTCTCTGATGGGTTTTTCCAAGAGGATGACAGAGTGAGGTTGAGAGAGGGCTTTTATGGTGGTGGTTTTGATTGTGGCCGTTTTACCCAAGGTAAAGAAGAAGAAGATGAGGGAGGTGATATTAGATGTTGTTGTTGTTGTTGTTGTTGTTGTTGTTGTTGTTGTTGTTGTTGTTGTTGTTGTTGTTGTTGTTGTTGTTGTTGTTGTTAATAGGGAGGATGAGATATTGAGAGGGATGAGGTGGTGAAGGAGACGTTTGGGGTGAAAGTTTTGGTGGTTTTGATGGAGGTGGTGGTGGTGATGTGCTCGGGTGAAACAAGAGAAGAGAGGGGATGGATGTGTGTTTTATTGAAGAAAAATGGAGGAGGAGGAGAATTAATTTATAGAAGAATTGGAGGAGGAAGGGGGATGAAGTTGGTTGATAGGTGCAAGGAGGTAGAGGTGTAGGGAGGGAGAGTTGTGGAAGGGAAGGATGGTGATGGAGGAGGCAGGAGAGATGGAGATGTGAGGGATGAGGGAGGGGAGTTGTCTCCCGGTGAAGAAAAAAAAAGAGAGGGAGAGGGAGAGAGAGAGAGAGAGAGAGAGAGAGAGAGAGAGAGAGAGAGAGAGAGAGAGAGAGAGAAAGAGAGAAACCAAAGAGAGGGAGAGAAAAGAAAATAATAATATTTAATTAAAAATACGAGTTTTACGTCGGGTTATAATAAAAAATACGGGTACGTATAATTGTACGGTATATATTATCAGGTTATACGAATATAGGGGTGGGTTACGTAAAATACGGGTTGTAGACAAGTATGTAATACGTATTACGTACAAGTATAAATTATTTGCATACTTTAGCTTTTATAAAAGACAACTACAGCCCCTTAGGATTTAGTAATTAAATAATATATCCCTAACCAATATCTAGTTAACTAATTTATAGCTTTTTGAAACTACAACTACCTCCTTATTCTTCAAATTAACAACTTTATATTTTTGAAAACTACAATTATAACCCTCTGAGTTTTATCCAACTACTTTATAACTTTCTCAAATATATAATTTCGACCCCAATTATCAATTTAGTTAATTTATAACTTCTGCAAAAACACAGTATATCCCCCAAACTCTATTAATTTACCTTATATATATATATCGGGGTATTACGTACTTCCCCCCTTAAAAAGAGCTTCGTCCTCGAAGGGACAAACTAGGGTCTCTGGTCTTAGAGTCACTACCAATGCTATAACACTTAGCAGGTTATCAATACAACGTAACATAAAGGCATGCAACGAGGTCCACCGGTACGGTACATGAGGTCGTCACCCCAGTCCTCCCTTAGTTCCTCGAGCTAGTACGGTACATGGGGTCGTCACCCAGTCCGACCTTACTCGTAGCAGTAAACATTTGGACAAGTAACACACATTAAGTTGCACACAAAGCAAGTATCAACATGTACTTTCCACATATTTAAGTCCTTAGCACAAAGAGAATTTCATAAGTAGGGAATAGACAATATCAATCAACCACATAACATTTATCTCGTCGAGACACACAAAGAAGAATCCACCCATAGAGAAGACAACCATATGTCTGAAACTGCCCTAGGGCCAAAACACGAAAAAGGGTAATCTAAGATAATACGTAGTAACTTATCATGCATGAGTCTATAAAGGATCATGCCCCCAAATACCCGACTTTCTGTATTTTATCTTGCCCTATGTTCATTTTAGTTGGACCTACATGATTTAAATTCCCATTTTGGAACGAACTGCTCTGATACCACCTGTAACACTCCCCTATTCAGGCTCAAGAGAGACCCGGAGAGTGCTACTCAAATATCGGAATCGAGAATAAAACATCCCATAAAAGCTAAATAACAAGTTATTACATTGTTGTATTTAGGCTACAATACATGCTACAACATTAGTATAATGATTTTAAACCAGTTTTCTCATCTTAAAGTGATGACACAAGATAATCTACGTGAGTCTCGAATCCCGCTACACCATAATCCCAGCTCATAGACCTAGCGGGGAATGAAACAAACACCGCTGTTTTTCGAAAGTCGGCAAGAAATCTGAGTGAGATACACCTTAGCATGTAAAAGAAACAAGAAAGGTTACGAAAGGCTGCCGGGTCAAGTGTTAAATGAAATAAGAGTAACAGAGTATGAGTTCAACAACTGATTTCAAGAACAAAGCAACAACGTTAACAAATATTGATGGTTTCTCACGTAACTGATCTTTTTACCGCGACGTCCAAATAAAATTTCTAATACATCAAAAGTTTCCAATTTAAAATGTTCACGTGTCGCAAGACCTGTTCAGAACGTGGCTTAAATATAACTGTTCCCAAACGTAGTAATCGTATTATTATTAATTCCATAGTACCCGGGTAGACCAGTGACCACAATCAGACATACTAGACTTAAGTGTTACAACACCCTCCTAAGAGCCTCAATCAAATGAGTGGTATCTAGAAGCTGGACTCTAGCCAACAAGGCAAAGTGCCGGGGCACGCAAAAGTCCCGCATTTTAGGGACCAAAACCCTAGGGATCGAAACCTGATGGGCACACGAAGTCCCGCATTTTAGGGATCTGAGCCCAGGGGATCGAAACCCGATATAAGTAACATAACTGGTTCCGGTACATGCGAATCATTTTAATTTACTCCGTGGATCAAACCCGAATATCTCTTTAGGGACTAAGCCCAGGGAATCATCAACCAATATATGAAACTCCAGGGATCTAACCCGAATATATCTTTAGGGACTAAGCCCATGGAATCATCACCCAATAAAAGTAACATCACTGATTCGTACAACATTACTTGATTACTGATTTCTGATCAAGTGTGACAAGTATTCCAAACTCAAATAATATTTCGAAGATTTAAAAGCAAATAAAACACATTTATCAAGTAGGGGATGAGATACGAACTATTTTCACTTAAGCAAGTAGTGAACACGAAATAAGCTGGCACGCAAGGCTAAGCATGTAAAACTCACCGCACGTCGATGAAGCAATTATCCGAATGTAGCTCCTACGGGTAATCGACGTGGCCCACGTCTATGAAACCGTCGCCTACAATTTTTCAATTATACTTTCACGAAAGTAATACTTCTATACCAACAATTATGCCAACCCTATATGAATGCTCGACTGGTATGTGGTTCCAAATCTAACCCTCACAATCCCCAAAATAATTTTAGGAAGACATATGTATCTATATAGTGACTTCACTATTTTATTATTAAAGATTGATATTTCGTGTCTTTAAGAAATAAGGTGGTTACCAAATAATCTAATCAACACTTTAAAGTATAATTTCATAATTTTATCATAATAATTACTATTTATTATAAGAAAATTCGAACTTTAGATTGGGTAACACAAATTCTAATTTTTTTTAAGTGGTGCCTAAATAAATTATTTTCCAATTTACAACTAACATGCTTTATTCCATGAAAACAATACCCAATTTTTAAGATTATGAAATATTTATGAATATTTAGAAACTCACTAGTTTAACATTAAAGTGACATTTAATCAATAAGCGAAACATTATTACCTATTGATTATATGATTATATATATACAAAACGTATCTTTTGTTGACTTATTAAAAAAAATAATTGTAGTATTGAATTATAATTAATTTCAAACTTATTAAAATTAAGCTTTTATGTTTATTACAAACTTATTTATTTTTAATTATCTATTTAAAATAGTTAATTAGTTAGTATTTAATAATAATGAAAATAAATTAGACAAATTGTTATTATATAGATAATGAAGTTTTGGTAAAAGACAAGTGGCTCTCTCAAAGTTTCAGATTTAACACTTAATACCCTTAGAGTTTCTAAAGTGACAAAATCTCCCCCAAGAACACACATCAGTATCTTCTTCTCAACCCACAAAAGCCAATTTATGAATCTTTCAATTTACTGACACCCATATCATTTCGATTGTCCAGAACTCTAATTCAAATCGAAGCATGTGGATTCAAGCCAAAAAACGTTAAAACCGTTACTGAATGAGGGAGAAATCACTCGCCGAAATCAGGTCGGAAACTTTCCGGAATTCATGGCGTTTCAGCAGCGTTGGTGGCCAGTTCTGAGTTCCTCTGGGTTCTTCGGAGCTCAGGAGGGGTGGAGGAATTCCGCACGGTGGAGGAGGAAGAGGGGCGGTGGCGTTTGGAGTTCGGGTCTTCGGGTCGCCGTCGTTGGTGGCCTTCGCCGGCTGCTCTTGCTCTGTTTTGTAACCATAAAGGACGGAAGAGAGAGACAAGGGTAGAGAGGATACTGAGAGAGAGAGAGAGAGAGAGATAAGGGTCAGGGTGGTGGTGGTGATTCCCGTCGGGTCCGTGTTGGGGGAAGCTTCGGGGATGGTGGCGAGGTTGATGATGGTGATGATTTTGTTGTTGATGCTGCAGGGAGTCTCTGAAAAATAGAGAGAGAGGGAGAAACATAGGGGTTGATTGAGAGGGAGGAGAAGAGAAGTGGAGGGGTTGTGAGGATGTGGTTGCCGGTGGTAATGAAGGAGGTGGTGGTGTCGGCAGTGGTGGTGATGATGGTGATGGCCATGGTGGTTGTGGGTGCTGTTGTAGTTGTTTTCTCTGATGGGTTTTGCCAAGAGGATGACAGAGTGAGGTTGAGAGGGGGCTGTTATGGTGGTGGTGTTGATTGTGGTCGTTTTACCCAAGGTGAAGAAGAAGAAGATGAGGGAGGTGATATTGGGTGTTGTTGTTGTTGTTGTTGTTGTTGTTGTTGATTGCTGTTATTGATGTCAGTAGGGAGGATGAGAGATTGAGAGGGATGTGGTGATGAAGGAGATGTTGGGGGTGAAAGTTGTGGTGGTTTTGATGGAGGTGGTGGTGGTGATGTGCTCGGATGAAGCAAGAGAAGAGAGGGGATGGATGTGTTTTTGGTGAAGAAAAATGGAGGAGGAGGAGGATCAGTTTATAGAAGAATTGGAGGAGGAAGGGGGATGAATTTGGTTGATCGGTGCAGAAAGGTAGAGGAGTAGGGAGGGAGAGTTGTGGATGTTGGAATAGGTGCCCTAGAGGTGATGTGTATTTAGTATGAACAATGTTTTGGCTAGAATATTCATTTTTTATTTAGGCTTAATTACTTAATGGATACCCCCAGTATAATGAAACTATCATGTTGCATTATCCAGTTTCAAAACTTGCTGATAATATACCCCATTTGCAATAAAAACGTCAATTTGAAACTGGGAAATTTTTCCATCTAAAGACCATCCATTTAAAAAGGCTAACTTCGTCAATAACAAAAATTAAATACACAGAAGACAGATGGAAAACAAATAAAAGGATAATGAGAAAGAAATAGTGAAGAAATCAAGAAGATAAGCTTGCAAAGAAGAAGAAGAAGATGATAAGGTTGTATCGATGATTACGCACAATTAAATGGATGATGAAGACAAACTGAAACTACCCAGTCAAGCGGTGGATTGGCTCATGAAAAAGGCTAAAGGCGCCATTGATGAGCTCTTTGAGCTTCCCGCTTGGAACCCAATTCCAGGGCCGGTCTCAAATCAGAACCTAGATGAGAAGCACGAAGAAGAGCCTCCACCGGAGGTCTATTCAGGCGCCGGAGCTGATTCGCTTGGTCGGTCTTCGTCAAACCGAAGGAGGACGCAACAAATTGAAATGGGTAGTAGCTACTCAAGCTTTTTGCCGGCGTCAATGGACTCCGATTCAATCGCCGACACCATCAAGTCGTTTTTCCCGATTGGGGCTTCGACAGAGACTTCCAATTCGCCTCGCCTGAGTTTTCAGAACCAGAGCTTCCTGCCGAAACAAGATCTGAGACTTTCTCTCCAATGATTCTCTTCGTCTTTGCATATGGTTGGAGAATATTCTCTTTCTCTCTCTCAGTCTTCTCTATGTCCCTTTCGATTTGTTCTTGTTTTTCTGCCTCTCTTGATTTCGACCCTTTCTCGATCGGTACCTTCAACCAATAACCCAAACTCCGCAAGAACAAGCCTAAGAACAGTTCGCTTCTCTTGTTGCAGGTTAATTGAGGATAACCTGATTTTCTGTGTGTCGATTTTTTAGTTTGAATTGTTGGTGCTATTGGTTTCGGAGAAGGGAGATATCAAATGTTCTGTGTTTGCTAGGGTCTGTCACCGGAAGATTTGGGTGTCAGATTGTGGCGTTGGAGGGTGGTTCCTGGTCGGTGGTAGTTTTCTGGGTGGGGACCGATTTGGTTGGGTTTCAATTTTTTGGTCGGAGGTCTGGCTGGGTGGCCAGAATCTGCGTTTATTACGTGACCGGATTCTTGGTTTATAGGCGGTGATGGTGGGGATTGTTAGTTTGTTCTAAGTCTTCATGGATATATGGGAATAGACAATTTTACCCTTGAACAAAAGGACATGGAAGTCCACTAACGGCTTATTCCGTTAAGTGCTGGACGGAAAAAAACTCCCAGTTTCAAACTGACGTTTTTATTGCAAATGGGGTACATTATCAGCAAGTTTTGAAACTGGGTATTGCAATGTGATAGTTTCACTATACTGGGGGTATCCATTAAGTAATTAAACCTATTATTTATTGTCATATTTAATATAATGAAGTCCTTTGATACAATGTGTTGTTTATCTTAAATATCCCTAGTCCATTATATTGGTTAACGGGACAATCAAATATAGACTAGTATGTGTGTAGATTGATATGGAGATATCAAGTCTAACACATGGGTATGCATTAGGAGTAATGACATACTGGATTGACCCACAACGACAAGGATACATTAGATTATGTTAAAGTCACAATCGCTTCTCGTAGTGCTAATATAATTGCAATCCTTAGACTTGAAGTCACTAGATACTCTAGTTGTGGAATATCGTGCTTTGATGTTATCAAACGTTACGCCGTAACTGGGTAACTATAAAGATAGCTATCGGTCATGATAGGAAGGAAGCTTGGAGATCGTAGTGGTGTAGAGAGGATTTGTCCCTCCCACCTAAGGGGAGTAAATATGCATGGCCACTCGAGGAATGGTGCTTATTAATTGTCTGGCCCGACTAAGATAAATCAATATGGGGATATTGATGTTATCTGCTTGCATAAGCATATTCCCAGGATCTAGGAACAATGGATTGGATATACGAGTGTGACTATTTATGTCTCGTGTCCTATTCGGTTATGGAGATAAAGGGATAGTGCTGAAAGATTAGGTTGTGCAAGACTTGAAATAGATCAAGGCCTTGAACCAGCTTTCAAAGCCTTGAATCGGTCTCGGAGGCTTGAAAATATTTTAGCTATTTTCAAGGCCTTGAAACTGGATTCAAAGCCTTGAAACTGCTTAACCTGAAAGCACACTCTCAGGGGGAGTTTTCTGCAAACTTTCTGAATTGATTACCTCTCTTTCTTTCATATGTGTGATTCGCTGTTATTAGATGATGAAAGAAAAATTTTTCTAACATTTTTATTCATAAGATATCATCTGTTTGACCATGATAATGCAGGACATTTTCTTTCCAATATTTGCAGGATTTGTTTCCTAATCTGAAGTTGTGCAGATTTGGAAATAGATGATTACTTTGATCCTGATCAATCAGAGACTTATGATATCTTCTCAGATTGCTTATGGACAAGATCACAACAATATCTCTGGAGATTGTGATCAACTATCCATTGGAGAGAGCTGTTACTAAGAGTCAAAGTTGTTGCCTACAAAATAGGAAGTTGTTGCTTAAAATCTGGGAAGATTTGCAGAGCTTCAAACAGTTTAAATAGAGCTCAACTTGAAGCAACAAAATACGAGACTCAACGGGAAAAAACAGAGACAAGTTTCTGGATTGACAAAGCATCAAAGGAGAACATCAAACTCTCAATCCATTCCACAGAAGTTCACTGCATTTTCACTGCAGTTTTCTACTCCAAGTGTACTTCTGTATTGAGCTGTATTGGTAGATCATTTCTGTATTATATCTACATCTATTCTCAACGATTGTTCAAAGTGAACAATAGAGAATTCTTAGTTAATCAGTTAGCTAGAGCAGGTACTAGACAAGTTAGGGAAAACCACAAGCTGTAACTGAGTAAGGGGACTCTCTGGGCTTGAGTTCTAGGGCTTAGCTTTTGATTAATAAGAAGTGAGTTGAAAATCCTGCATGGATCTAATCCCTGAGGTAGAGACGTAGGTCCAAGTGGACTGAACTCTATAAATCACTTGTCTTCTGCATTTACAGTTCATTCCTTTTCATAGTTTTTGCAGCTCTCAAAACTGTCTATTTTTCAAGGGTTTGAACTTGTTTTCAAGGCCTTGAAAAAGACATACTTGCTTTATACTATCAGTATCTTCCCCAAGGGCTTGAAATAGTTTTCAAGGCCTTGAAACTTCATTGTTTGCACAAGTTTTCATCTTCCTAGCAAGTTTTACAAAAAGTTTGCATACTCTATTAAACCCCCTCTTCTAGATTAGCTTAGCTGCATAAACATCTGCATACTCACACTTTCAAGTGCAATATGTGATATTGGGCACAAAAGGTTTGTCGGGATCACTGACTAATTTCTATTAGTTGGGTGGCATGGATGTGTTTCTAGACACCGCTCCATGTTAGTAATAAGTTACTACCAACTAAGTAGAAAACTATGGGGTCACACGTCAAATAGAGTTGAACTAGATTTGAGATTAATTAATATGATTAGTTAATTATAAGGATCACTTTGCAACACCTTGCAAACTTAGTAGGACTAATATGCAAGGAAGGGACTAATCCAAATTCATGTAGAACTAGGAAGGGCCTTTATGTAGTTAACAAGGAGTTGTTGGACTATATAAAGGATGCTCTAGCTTACTTCCGGCAACTAATGCTCATAACATAAGTGAGTGGGAGAGAAAGCAAAAGAGAGAGCAAGTGACAAGCTAGGAGGCCGAACCCCCTAGCCATCCCCTAACCGTCGGCCACCAAGAGAGAGGCCGAACCTATTTTTGGTTCCTCGTTGCTTCATTCGTTCTTCCCTCTTCCTCCGGTCCAAGCTAGCACTAGGAGAATGAAGAATCTAGATCTCACCTCTAGACGTGTATCAACCGTAGAGACGAGGACATTATTCTTCGTGTGATCTCCCAAACCAAAATGTACACATCTTCTATGTCCTTCATCATGTTATGAATGTCTCTTCCTGTGATCCTTGGTGGGCTTTGAGTAGGAATTAAATTTTGTTATTCCGCTGCGTAACCTATGTCAAAACCCAACAGTTGAAGGGAAGGATGGTGATGGAGGAAGGAGGAGGGAGGAGAGATGGAGATGTGAGAGATGCGGGAGGGGAGTTGTCTCCCGGTGAAGAAAAAAAAAAAGAGGGAGATAGAGAGAGAAAGAAAGAGAGAAACCAAAGAGAGGGAGAGAAAAGTAAATAATAATATTAAATTAAAAATACGGGTTTTGGGTTGGGTTATAATACAAAAATACGGGTACGTATAATTGTACGGTATATATTATCGGGTTATACGAATATACGGGTTGGTTACGTAAAATACGGGTTGTAGACAAGTATGTAATACGTATTACGTACAAGTATAAATTATTTGCATACTTTAGCTTTTTTAAAAGACAACTACAACCCCTTAGGATTTAGTAATTAAATAAAATATCCCCAACCAATATCTAGTTAACTAATTTATATTTTTCTGAAACTACAACTACCTCCCTATTCTTGAAATCAACAACTTCATATTTTTGAAAACTACAATTATAACCCCCTGAATTTTATCCAACTACTTTATAACTTTCTCAAATCTATAATTTCGACCCCAATTATCAATTTAGTTATTTTATAACTTCTGCAAAAACACAATATAACCCCAAACTCTATAGGTGGAGGGGTTGTGAGGATGTGGTTGCCGGCGGTAATGGAGGAGGTGGTGGTGTCAGCACTGGTGGTGATGATGGTGATGGCCATGGTGGTTGTGGGTGTTGTTACAGTTGTAGTCTCTGATGGGTTTTTCCAAGAGGACGACAGAGTGAGGTTGAGAGAGGGCTGTTATGGTGGTGGTTTTTATTGTGGTCGTTTTACCCAAGGTAAAGAATAAAAAGATTAGGGAGGTGATATTGGGTGTTGTTGTTGTTGTTGTTGTTGTTGTTGTTGTTGTTGTTGTTGTTGTTGTTGTTGTTGTTGTTGTTGTTGTTGTTGTTGTTGTTGTTAATAGGGAGGATGAGAGATTGAGAGGGATGAGGTGGTGAAGGAGATGTTTGGGGTGAAAGTTTTGGTGGTTTTGATGGAGGTGGTGGTGGTGATGTGCTCGGGTGAAACAAGAGAAGAGAGGGGATGGATGTGTTTTTTGTGAAGAAAAATGGAGGAGGAGGAGAATTAATTTATAGAAGAATTTGAGGAAGAAGGGGGATGAAGTTGGTTGATAGGTGCAAGGAGGTAGAGGTGTAGGGAGGGAGAGTTGTGGAAGGGAAGGATGGTGATGGAGGAGGGAGGAGAGATGGAGATGTGAGAGATGAGGGAGGGGAGTTGTCTCGCGGTGAAGAAAAAAAAAGAGAGGGAGAGAGAGAGAGAAAGAAAGAGAGAAACCAAAGAGAGGATGAGAAAAGAAAATAATAATATTTAATAAAAAATACGGGTTTTACGTCGGGTTATAATAAAAAATACGAGTACGTATAATTGTACGGTATATATTATCGGGTTATACGAATATACGGGTGGGTTACCTAAAATACGGGTTGTAGACAAGTATGTAATACGTATTACGTACAAGTATAAATTATTTGCATGCTTTAGCTTTTATAAAAGACAACTACAACCCCTTAGGATTTAGTAATTAAATAACATATCCCCAACCAATATCTAGTTAACTAATTTTAGCTTTTTGAAACTACAACTACCTCCTTATTCTTAAAATTAACAACTTTATATTTTTGAAAACTACAATTATAACCCCCTGAATTTTATCTAACTACTTTATAACTTTCTCAAATATATAATTTCGACCCCAATTATCAATTTAGTTAATTTATAACTTCTGCAAAAACACAATATAACCCCCAAACTCTATTAATTTACCTTCTATATAAATATCAGGGTATTACGTAATTCCACCCTTAAAAAGAGCTTCGTCCTCGAAGGGAGAAACTAGGGTCTCTGGTCTTTGAGTCACTACCAATGCTATAACACTTAGCAGGTTATCAATACAACTTAACATAAAGGCATGCAACGAGGTCCACCGGTACGGTACATGAGGTCGTCACTCCAGTCCTCCCTTAGTTCCTCGAGCTAGTACGGTACATGGGGTCGTCACCCAGTCCGACCTTACTCGTAGCAGTAAACATTTGGACAAGTAACACACATTAAGTTGCACACAAAGCAAGTATCAACATGTACTTTCCACATATTTAAGTCCTTAGCACAAAGAGCATTTCATAAGTAGGGAATAGACAATATCAATCAACCACATAACATTTATCTCGTCGAGACAGACAAAGAAGAATCCACCCATAGAGTAGACAACCATATGTCTGAAACTGCCCTAGGGCCCGAACACGAAAAAGGGTAATCTAAGATTATACGTAGTAACTTATCATGCAGGAGTCTATAAAGGATCGTGCCCCCAAATACCCGACTTTCTGTATTTTCTTGCCCTATGTTCATTTTAGTTGGACCTACATGATTTAAATTCCCATTTTGGAACGAACTGCTCTGATACCACCTGTAACACTCCCCTATTCAGGCTCAAGAGAGACCCGGAGAGTGCTACTCGAATATCGGAAATCGAGAATAGAACATCCCATAAATGCTAAATAACAAGTTATTACATTGTTGTATTTAGGCTACAATACATGCTACAACATTAGTATAATGATTTTAAACTAGTTTTCTCATCTTAAAGTGATGACACAAGATAATATACGTGTGTCTCGAATCCCGCTATTCCATAATCCCAGCTCCTAGACCTGCGGGGGAATGAAATAAATACCGCAGTTTTTCGAAAGTCAGCATGAAATGCTGAGTGAGATACACCTTAGCATGTAAAAAAAACATGAAAGGTTACGAAAGGCTGCCGGGTCACGTGTTAAATAAAATAGGAGTAAGAGAGTATGAGTCCAACAACTGATTTCCGGAATAAAGCAACAACGTTAACAAATATTGATGGTTTCTCACGTAACTAATCTGTTTACCGCGATGTCCCAATAAAATTTCTGATACGTCAAAAGTTTCCAATTTAAATCGTTCACGTGTCGCAAGACCTGTTCAGAATGTGGCTTAAATATAACTATTCCCAAACATAGTAATGGTATTATTATTAATTCCACAGTACCCGGGTAGACCAGTGACCACAAGCAGACATACTAGACCTTAAGTGTTGCAACACCCTCCTAAGAGCGTCAATCAAATGAGTGGTATCTAGAAGCTGGAATCTAGCCAAAAAGGCAAAGAACCGGGGCACGCGAAGTCCCGCGTTTAAGGACCAAATCCCAAGGGATCGAAACATAAGGGGCACACGAAGTCCCGCATTTAGATACCTGACCCCAGGGAATCGAAACCCGATATAAGTGACATAACTGATTCAGGTACATGCGAATCGTTTTACTTTACTTTGGGGGTCTAACCCGATATCTCTTTAGGGACTAAGCCCAGGGAATCATCACCCAATATATGAAACTCCGGGGACTAACCCGAATATCTCTTTAGGGACTAAGCCTAAGGAATCATCACCCAATATAAGTAACATCACTGATTCGTACAACATTACGTGATTACTGATTTCTGATCAAGTTTGAAAAGTATTCCAAACTCAAATAATATTTTGAAGATTTGAAAAAAAAATAAAACATATTTATCAAGTAGGGGATGAGATACGAACTATTTTCACTTAAGCAAGTAGTGAACACGAAATAAGCTGGCACGCATGGCTAAGCATGTAAAACTCACCGCAAGTCGATAAAGAAATTATCCGAATATAGCTCCTACGGGTAATCGACGTAGCCCACGTCTACGAAACCGTCGCCTACAATTTTTCAATTATACGGTCACGAAAGTAATACTTCTATACCAACAATTATGCCAACCCTATATGAATGCTCGACTAGTATGAGGTTCCAATTCTAACCCTCATGATCCCCAAAATATTTTTAGGAAGACATATGTATCTAAATAGTGACTTTACTCATTTATTAATAAAGATTGATATTTCGTGTCTTTAAGAAATAAGGTGGTTACCAAATAATCTAATCAACACTTTAAAGTAGAATTTCATAACTTTATCATTAAAAACAATTACTATTTATTTTAATAAAATTCGAACTTTAGATTGGGTAACACAAATTCTTATTCTGTAAAAGTGGTGCATAAAGAAATTATTTTTCAATTTACAACTAACATGCTTTATTCCATGAAAACAATACCCAATTTTTAAGAGATTATAAAATATTTATGAATATTTAGAAACTCACTAGTTTAAAATTAAAGTGAATTTAATCAATAAGCGACACATTATTCTCTATTGATTGTATGATTATATATATACAAAACGTATCTTTTGTTGTTATTCAAAAAAACTAATTATAGTTTTCAATTATAACTAATTTCAAACTTATTAAAATTAAGCTTTTATGTTTATTACAAACCTATTTATTTTCAATTATCTATTTAAAATAGTTAATTAGTTAGTATTTAATAATAATGAAAACAAATTAGACAAATTGTTATTATATAGATAATGAAGTTTTGGTAAAATACAAGTGGCTCCCCTAAAGTTTTACATTTAACACTTAATACCCTTAAAGTTTCTGAGATGACAAAATCTCCCCTAAACTTTAATACCCTTAAAGTTTCACACATCAGTATCTTCTTTTCAATCCACTAAAGCCAATTTATGAATCTTTCAATTTACTGATACCCATGTCATTTCGATTGTCCATAAATCTAATTCAAATCGAAGCATGTGGATTCAAGTAAAAAATCATTTAAAATCGTTAAAAATTCTCATCCAGAAGTGATTTTTCTATCAACTTTGTAACTTTGAAAATCAGCATCTGAAAATCCATGCAAAGAGAAGTTAGAATGTCTAGGATACCAAAGCCCTAAGTCTTTGGTACCATTGAGATATCTGAATATTCTCTTCACAGCAGTTAAGTGTGATTATTTTGGATCAGCTTGAAATCTTGCTCACATACATACACTGAACATAATATATGGTCTACTAGTAGTAAGGTATAGTAATGATCCAATCATACCTATATACTCTTTCACATTGACACTCTTACCAGATTCATCTTTATCTAAAGACATTGTAGAAATCATTGGAGTCTTGATCTCTTTGGATTGAGACATGTTGTACTTGTGCAGCAAGTCTTTTAGTATACTTGCTTTGATACAGAAAGATGACCTTCTTCAATTGATGTATTTGAGGTCCAAGGAAGAAGTTCAACTCTCCCATCATGCTCATTTCAAATTCCCTGCTCATAATACTTGAGAATTCTTTGCATAGAAGATCATTAGTAGCTCCAAACAGAATATCATCAACATAAATTTGAACTACAAGTAAATCTTTCTCATGAGTTTATATGAAAAGGGTCTTGTCTACCAATCCTCTTTTGAAATCATTTTCAATCAGAAACTTTGACAATCTTTCATACCAAGCCCTTGGAGCTTGTTTCAGACCATAAAGAGCTTTGTCAAGTTTATAAACATGATCTGGAAATTTATCACTTTCAAAACCAGGAGGTTGTGCAACATAAACTTCTTCTTGCAAGTATCCATTCAGAAATGCGCATTTCACATCCATTTGAAATAGTTTCATGTTTTTGAAAGATGCAAATGCAAGCAGAATTCTAATTGCTTCTAACCTTGCAACTGGAGCAAAAGTTTCCTCATAATCAATACCTTCTTCTTGATTGTAAACTTGAGCAACTAACCTTGCTTTGTTTCTGATCACCTTGCCATTCTCACCCAATTTGTTTCTGAACACCATCTGGTACCAATGACAGACTAATTTGTAGGTGGAGGAACTAGGTTTCATACCTTATTTCTTTCAAATTCATTGAGTTCACTTTGCATTGCTATAATCCATTCTGCTTCTTGTAAAGCTTCCTTCACAGTTTTGGGTTCTACAAGAGAGATGAAAGCATTGAAAGCACAAAGATTCTTCAACTGTGATCTTGTTTGTGTACCAGTTGTTGGGTCAGAGATGATATTGTCAGCTGGATGAGATGAAAGATATTTGAATCTCTTTCTTGGAGACCATGGTTGAGGTTCTCCATATATCTTTTCTGGTCTTGAAGTAGTGGCCTGATCATTCATCTCTTTCTGATCATCTTTGTCAAGGCTTTGATCTCTATTTTCAAGGCCTTGAGATCTATTTTCCAGGTCTTGAAAATGACTTATGTTTCCTTCTGAACCTTTCTTGAACCCAAGAGAGTTCTCAGCTTCTTCTTCTGATTCATGCTTGTTCGAATTCAGGTCTGCAAAACTTTCACTCAAAGAACCATCATAGCTTTCATCAAAAATAACATGAATACTTTGTTCAACCAGCTTGGTTCTTTTATTATAAACTCCATAAGATTCGCTAGTAAGAGAGTAACCAAGAAATATACCTTCAGCACTTCTTGCATTAAACTTACCCAAGTTGTCCTTACCAATGTTGTGGACATATCATGTGCAACCAAAGGGTCTGAAGTATGAAATATTTGGCTTCTATCTTTGAAGAGTTCATAGGGGGTCTTCTTCAAGATAGGCCTGATCAAGCACCTGTTCAGAATATAAATTGTAGTATTCACAGCTTCTGCCCAATAATGTTTTGGCAACTTATTTTCTAGAAGCATTGTCCTTGACATGTCTTCAAGAGTTCTGTTCTTTCTTTCAACAACTCCATTCTGGTTAGGATTTCTAGGAGCAGAGGAATTGTGAGAGATACCATGTTTAGCACAGAATAAATCAATTTCTAATTGATCAAATTCTCTACAATGATCACTTCTAATTGAAGCAATGGGTATGTTTTTCAAGTTTTGAAGTTCTCTGCAAAGCTTTGAAAATTCAGAGAGGGCTTCAGATTTTTCTTTCAGAAACATAACCCAAGTATATCTAGAATAAAAAAAATACAATGACTAGCATATACCTCTTACCTTTTGGATTTGGTGTCCTCATAGGACCACACAAATCCATGTGAAGTAGTTCAATAGGTCTAGAGGTACTTACAAACTTCGTTGGTTTGAATGAGCTTCTGGTCTGCTTACACTGAGCACAAGCTTTGCATACATCATCTTCTTTGAACTTGATAGATGGTAATCCTCTTACCAGGTCCTTGGAGATCAATTTGTTCAAGGTATCCAAGCTAATGTGACCAAGCTTTCTGTGCTAAACCCTTGAATCCTCTTTCAAGGCCTTGAGGCACATTAAGCTTTTACCTGCAACTTTGTTAGTCTGAAAAGTATAAACATTGTTTGATCTAGAGGCTGTGAGAATGCAATTTCCTGATTTCTCATTTTGCACCACATACTTCTCTTTATCAAAGATAACCGTGTTGCCATTATCACAAAGCTGAGATACACTAAGAAAGTTAAATTTCAAACCATCAACTAGATATACATCAGAAATAGAATTTTCAGAATCTGTACCAACTTTACCAATACCAAGAATGTTGCATTTTCCTTTGTCACCAAGAATAATTGAACATTCATATTGCTCTTTCAATTCTGAGAATAGAGATCTCTTTTCACTCATGTGTCTTGAGCAACCACTGTCCATAAACCACTTCTGTTCTTTGATGTTGGTGACAACCTGCAAACACCAATCACTGCCTTACCCAGCTGTTAGACCAAGTGTTGAATTTGGAATCATACTCAGGATCAACCATGTTAGGTGGTCTGAACCCTTTAGGAACCCAAATCTGTCTGACGTGTCCTTTAAGTTGAAATGGAAATGTGTTCCTCATTATATGAGGGTCTCTTATTTTGAAAGGAAAAGTCATCTTCATATGACAAATCTTGTTGCAAAAATGGCACTTAGGAGAAGTTTTGCTTCCAGCTTTCACAAATCTGGTATTGTTGTTTCTTGGAAAATTTTGATTGTATCCAATAGAAGTTTTATAAAAAAAACTTGGAACTTCCTCCAAGAATCAAGTTTAACTTTTGTTCTAAGCCTGCAAGCTTGACTTTGACTAATTCAGATTCTTTAAGTTTCTCAGCAAGAGTAGTCTTTTGTTTATCTATATCATCAACCTGATGTTTCAGATTAGCAAGGGTGTTACTCAGCAAAGAGTTCTCAGTGACTACTTCCTTGAACTGTGTTTTCAAGGCTTTGAAACTGGTTTTCAAGGCCTTGAAATCACTATCAGTTTTCTTCTGAGATATTTCAAGATTCTGATTTAAAAAAACCAGTTGTAAATTTTCTTTTTCTTGCTCATGAACTTTTTCTTTCAAAAGTCTGATATCTTTCAGATAATCCTCTTCATTTAAAAGCATTGTTATGAGATAATCTGAAAGAGCATCTTTTGGTCCTGAAATCAGACAGTTTACCATTACCTCAATGTTCTTCTCAGAGCTTTCATCATGCTTGAACATGAAGTTGGCATGTTCTTCTTCAGATTCAAATTCACTTGAGCTATCTGAATCACTCCATGAAGCTATCATAGCTTTCTTTCTCCTGTCATGGTCTTTGTTTTGGAACTTCTTGCTTTTCTTGTGTGGACAGTTGTAGATAGTGCTTTCTGAGCAGACAGATCTTGGCCACGTGGCAATCATCTAGCACACCATATTGTGCTCCACACACAATGGATCACCAGTCGCGCTGATCCACGTGGGGGCTGCGAGACAGGGCCCTCGCATACCACTGCACGGGACTTGTAGGGACTTAGTGGTCTGGAGGCTAGAGTAAGTCCTGTCGCGTGCGAGCCAAGCCCGCGCGCGACCTTTAGTAACTGCTTTTGAGAGATTTATGGCACGAGCTCCATAAACCCGGTCAATCCGGTCAAACCCGGTCAACCCCATAACGGTTTCGGTATTCGCGGATAACGTGCTGTAACGGTCCCTATATACGCGGACGAACGTGACGTTGTGGTTAAGCTAATTAAGCCGCCATTGATGGGCGCATTAACCACACTACAACGGTCACATTCTCCGTTATATATAGGACGTTAACCCTTCCATACAAAGGGGACACACCAGATATACGTGGAAGCTCTGCCAAACCCCTGTCTCTCTCTCAGACATTACTACTGCCTTACTCTCTCCCTACACACAACCCAACACTTCCTGTGCCATTTTCTATTCTCTGCCTTTGGTGTACACGAAGTTCTCTCTGCAGGATTCTCTTGTGCACATTTTGGTGAACCCGAAGTTCTCTCTGCCTTTGGTGTACACGAAGTTCAAGTCCGCTTGGACTTGCTCTAGAGCTGCTGCATCTTCTTATGGAGCATCCTCCTCGTCAATTTCAGGAGCTTCCTCTTCTGGAACCGCACTTCCCTCATTAGTTGGACGCACTAAGTCTTCGACATGTTGTTCTTCTAGGCTCCTTTGCTTTACGCGTTCGAGCACCTCTTCTTCTCGCTTCCTTCTTCTTTCAGCAGCCTCTGTAGCTGTTCTCCTGGACTCGGCAAGGATTTCCTCGCTTATGGTTTCGTTGGAAACACCAAAATGAGAACCCCTCTTCTGCTTCTTGGCCAAAAGGCCACTGATGGTCTCATCATCATCATCTGCAGAGAAACAATTCGTTCAGATAAGATTGGGAAAGAGTTAAGATAATGAGAAGAAAAGTACGACTGAGTTACCTCCTGATTCTTCCTCTTGTATCTCGTCTCTCTCTCTGCCTCGGACATCTTCAATTCTTTCCTCTTCTTCATCTTCTTCTCTTGTCTCTCTTCTCTCCTCCACTTCCTCATGGCCGAATGGAACAAAAGTCTCCACTGCGAGCTCCTTCCGCACTTTACTGGGCATGCGACCTTTACCTTTATCCCTGACAGTAAGGGATCTCGCAGGAGGGGAAGTTGGAGCGCTCCTAGGGGAAGAGATTATGATTCCTCTTTGTCTGGGCCTCTTCGCTCTCGGAGCAGCAGTCGCTGGAGGAGATGGATCGTTCCTGGGTGGAGACAAGGCTGGAGTATTGTCTATCAGCGAATCAGCAAAAGCATTCATGATCTCGCGAATTTCGGTCTCAACCGCGGGATCCATTTTCGATGCCAGCCGAACTGGTTGTCCCTGCCTTCTTGCAGTAACAATGGTGGTGACCAGCGATTTGGAACGCTCACTAGATGCAAACCTTCTCACATAGCACTGCAGCAGAAAATGAAGCATGAATCTTTCGACATATTGGAATAAGGAGATTTAGCACATGCAAGAGAAAAATTGCTTACCTTAGCAAAAGTTTCGCTATATCTGATGACATGCGAATCACCTCTTCTAACTGGGGCTATCTTTTCATCAAGAATGGTGGAGGGACACAGGTGATTCTCGCGATCTAACAACGAATAGCAGCCATATTAAGACTCGTCCAGGCTACAGTTGGGACGAAAAGGGAAAGAATTCCTTTTGATCACAGGAGCTCTGCTTGGTTGAGGGGTCGACTGCGTCTCAAACCTTCTGCTGGGCATTCCAATAAGCGATCCAGTTTCTGGAATAGCCACCTTCGCTGTTACCTGGAGGTTTCTTGAAGGGAAGATTGCTCCTCAAGATTGTTTTGCACTCCCCAGACAATAACCGCTTATAGCAGCCTCTTATGATAGACTGCGGCCAGATTGAGGGTGCCACTGCATCGAAGCCGGACTGGGGAGAAACGCGAGTAGGATCAACGTCCACGGTGATTCTCTCGTACCTAGGTGCGAGCTCACGAACATGCTCTGCAAGAGCTGGAAGAGAACCTCTCAGACACGAGCAAAAGAATTCGCGATAGCGCTCGTGGAAATGCTCCCCGCCCTCGAAAAGGAGCTCTTCTGAGGAAGCAACAGCTTTAGAGGGATACAGTTTTGGGAACCATCGCACATTCTCAACGCGCGTGGCATAAGGCCTGGCTATAAACTCTTATCGATTGTCGCATATCAGGCTCCAAACGCACTTGGGAAAGTTAGTTCTAAACCACCTCGCAGCCCTGCCGCTATTACGCTCCTCCTCCGTACCTGGGGGACACCATTTGCTGGGCTTAGAAGGGACTGGGGCATAAGAGGGCCATCGCTCGAAGACCCACATTGTCAAGAAAGCAATGTTAATGTAAGTCAGTACGTCGAGGCGACCACGCGATTCCTTCATTGCCACAACCAGCTGATCCAACCTGTGGTACAGCGTGCCCAAGACTAAGGGTCCAAGTGCGACTTTCTGACCAAGGGCCAATTCCACAGCAAGAGGCAGAACATGATAGAAGACCCCATCATGCGGGTGACCATCGATTAAATACCTCGACAACCAGGCACAGAGGAAGGCGCATAGGGTCAAGTGATAACCCTTGCCATTCACATAGTTTTTAGCCTTCGGGTTTTGTCTCAGAAGCTTCTTGGTGATACTGCTGTTCGCATAATCACGAAAGAAGTATTGCACCCACTTGTTCCAAGTGTTCTTCGCAGATGTTTCAACCAACTTCCAGTTAGGAAGGACTTCTGTAGGAATCCACCGGGTGGAAATTTTCTTCGCTTCTGACAAGCACTCCTCCATCTGCTTGTACAAAGCGATCTCCGCATCAGTTCTCAAGGGACTTAAAGGATCCACCTCGCCCACCGGAGACAGATCATACAGCATGTGCACATCTTCAAGCGTGGGAGCAGCCTCGAACTCAGCAAAATGGAATGTGTGAGTCGCATGCGAGTAACGAGAAAGAAGGTTTAGAAGCATGGACTGGTCCAGCTTCACGGCAGCACCCTTCATAGCACGAACTGCGAAGTATATGCCAGCATCATTTAAAGTTATGGCATGATTGGTCAATACATGGTCAATCCACTCGTCCATGAAGTCCAATTTCTGAACAAACGCTTGAGTGGAAATCGCAGTGTATGGAAAGTACCCATTTTCGACTCCCAACCGAACCACATCTTCGGAATCGATCAATTCGAGCAGGGACGAGTTAACTGGAGGGGTTAACGTTTGCAATCCTTCAGCAGGGACAGGGATTGGCAGTTTCTTCGCCTTAACCCTAGCATGGTAGAAGTCTTTGCCACCCAGATAGGGGGCTTTTCGCCATAAGGCCCGGGGAAGATCAGGTATTTCTTCGACCTCCTTAATGGGTTTGGTTCCTTTTGTCTTTGCCATTCCTGCGAAAAAGCAAGAAAAAAGGGGGGAGAAATACACATACTTTAGTTCAAATTTCAAGATTCAGTTCAAAGCGTACGAGGATTTATTGGAAGAAAGATGAACAGTCCAGTGGCAATTTTCAAAATTAGAGATTGGAATCATTTGCATTATCAGGGATTTCAGAAACCCTACATTCAAGATCCTTATCATCTGGGGATTAAATCAAAATTGGGATTCAAAGAGCAAGATCTTCTTCATAGTTTTCAGTGGTTGACATGTTTCAGAAAGTTATGGGTTTGCAGATCCAACGCAGTTCAAAGCATATATCTGTATATTAAAAAAAATTGAACAAGGCCAACCTTGTTTTGGTAAAGCTTGCTTGGATGCGCACAATTGAAGAAGACGATTAACAAGAGAGAACTGGTGATTGATTATCTGAATTTGCTCTTGAAGGCTTCCGGGTATCATTCACTTTAAGAGAAAGAAGTGATGCTTTTGCAACAATGGAGAGTACAGAGTATTTATCCAAAAACAATGAAGGGTTAGGTCCTTTCAGTAGTCGAATCGCAACCGTCACCGTCGAATCGCGCAATCACAGGACAAGCTGACGTCACGCCTAAAACCCTAAAAGACCAGACGGCACGACTCTAGGGGTTTAGGTCACAATGGCATGCACGGGGGCCGAATCTGCACATATTTGAATTGGTGCGTGGCGGCGACGCGTACGTTGGTTCCTGCGCATGGAAGCCTATCCGGCTATGAGTCTTCACGCGCAGAAAGGGGGCTAATGTAGATAGTGCTTTCTGAGCAGACAGATCTTGGCCACGTGGCAAACATCTAGCACACCATATTGTGCTCCACACACACTGGATCACCAGCTGCGCTGATCCACGTGGGGGCTGCGAGACAGGGCCCTCGCATACCACTGCACGGGACTTGTAGGGACTTAGTGGTCTGGAGGCTAGAGTAAGTTCTGTCGCGTGCGAGCCAAGCCCGCGCGCGACCTTTAGTAACTGCTTTTGAGAGATTTATGGCACGAGCTCCATAAACCCGGTCAATCCGGTCAAACCCGGTCAACCCCATAACGGTTCCGGTATTCGCGGATAACGTGCTGTAACGGTCCCTATATACGCGGATTTTATGTGTTATGATTTCAGTTTATACACCGTTATATTCAAATTACGCAAAACTGAAACTAGTTGGCATAGTAGATGCAATAAACAAGATCTAATTTAACATTGGATGCGTAAATTGGTGAGTTTAATCACATAGGATGTGAGGAATTTTGGATCAAGAACTAGGGTTTGGGCACATTCTTGGAAAAGGGGTTTTTCAAGTATGGAAACAATTAAACTTCGGCATAAAGGCAAATGGTGTTTTGGAAACAACCCTACAAGGAAGGAATTGTTTTTGGAAACAATTCCATGGGAAGGAGCAGCCCCACAAGGGAACTGCCCCTCCCTTGCTTGCTGTCTAAGACACCCGGCCCAAGGGGGTCGGCGCACCCTAGCACATGGCCTAGCCGTGTGGGCTAGGGGCCGGCCGGCCCGGGCCTAGTGTGGTGGTTCCTTGGTTGGTTCGGCCATTCCATTGGTGAACCTTTTGGACCCTAGTATGTCCAAAACAACTAAAATTGAACAAGCCCGTTAAAAATTGGTTTTAACTGTATTATGTGTTTTGTTGCATGGTGGATGGATATGGCCTAGGTTGTGGATGTTTTATGTTTTTGTGGTTTGGTTTACGGCGTGCGAGCTGATCAAATTTATGTAATAATTAATTAGGTTTTACGGCCTGCGAGTCATTTTTCTCCTCAACATGTGAGGATTTATTTATTTATTTATTCTAGATGTCAGGCTAGAATTATAAATATTTAGATGATAGCCAAGACCATGGAGAAGAAGACGGGAGAACCAAGAAGCCAAAAGACGATGAAGACTCCCTACCCTAGGCGCGCGGCTATGGTGGAGCACATGGAGATTAGCTTGTCACTTAAGGGCAAATAGATATTATCATTGGCTTGATAATATCTTACTCTAGGGGCCATATACATGCCACGTTAATTTTTTATTTTGTGGATGGTTATTATTTATGTCTTGTTATTTATTTTTGTGTGTATGGCGATACTAGAAAAATATTATCAAGATAATAATAAACAAAAATGGTATTTTGTTGTGGATTGCCCAATCCAAATAAGTAGATCATGTTGATTGGATCAACCAAACGAATAATAATGATTAAATCCCTCAAATAGAATATTGCTTTTTGCCTTCTCTTGCCTAAACACCCGTCATGATCAGGGTCTATTAAAATTCGGGCTTGCCAAAGCAAGGGGATTTTAATTCACCATGATGCGTTCCGGCCGACACAAGCTAGTAATGTGTGTATGTTGAAGCAAGAGGTTGGGCACAACTAGGTAAGAATCAATTGGATTGATGAACTTAGAGGCATGACAATTAGGCATTATCTAAAAGATAAGGAATAAAGAGTTATTCACCTAATTGGACCAAAAGTTCATGGGAAGCAATTGGAATGGTTCCTACCTAAATAACCAATTCTTAGGTGACTTGACAAAGCAAGCTCAAGAAGAAGTGAAAAAGGGATCTTGGACCTACTAGAAAATATATATGATATTTTCCGCATTAATGGTGAGGGCTATTAATCCGAAAAAATAGTGGGAGCTATATTTAATCATATAGCCATTATTGAATATAGTTAAATTGTTCAAAATACTAAAATTGCACATTTCTCGTTTTGTAGAATTCCAAATGGCAAACAACAACGCATCGACTTCATCCCTACGATCTGTCCTGGAGAAGGATAAACTGTCTGGAACAAATTTCCTTGACTGGTACAGAAACTTAAGGATTTTTCTTAAGCAAGAAAAGAAGTTGTACGTCTTGGACACTCCAATTCCAGCCCCACCCCAGGATGAGTCTGTTCTAGCAGATAAGGGCACGTCAGAAAGATATTGATGATTCTAATGACGTGACCTGGCTCATGCTCTGCACCATGACTGATGAGCTTCAGAAGCAGCACGAGAACATGGAGGCCTATGATATGATCATGCACTTGAAATAATTGTTTCAGGAACAGGCAAGGTATGAGCGATATGAGGTGACCAAATCATTGTTCAAGAGTAGTCTTGCAGAAGGGAATCCAGTAGGGACTCATGTACTCCGAATGATAGGGTACATTGAGAACCTTGAGACACTAGGATTCCCACTTAGCCAAGATTTGTCTATTGATCTTGTCTTGCAATCGTTGCCTGACAGTTATAATCAGTTCATAATGAACTGTAATATGAACGAGATCGGTAAGACTCTGCCAGACTTGTTGAACATGCTGAAGACAGCTGAACAGAGCATCAATAAAGGCAAGGGCAAAGCCATAATGATGGTGCATAAAAGGAAGGGAAAAGGAGTTTCCTCTACTTCCAAAGGAAAGCGCAAGAAAATTGCAAAATCCAAGGAAGCCCTAAAGCCTAGTGGGGGCGTGGCTAAAGGTGAGTGTCACTACTGTAGCCAGCCGGGTCACTGGAGGCGGAATTTCCCTAAATACGTGGAGGATAAGAATCTTGGAATAGTGATTGCACCACCACCTTGTATTTATGTTATATACGTCAATATTTCTATTTCTTCATCTTGGGTATTGGATACTGGATGTGGTTATCACATTTTTCAAAATGTGCAGGATTTGAAAAGAATTAGAAGATTGGCTAAAGGGGAGATAGATCTGCGCGTCAGGAATGGAGCAAGAGTTGCTGCATTAGCTGTATGCGTTTATGAGATATCTTTGCCTTCTGGACTTATTTTATAATTAGACAATTGCTTTTATGTGCCTGCTATGAGTAGAAACATTATTTCCATTTCTTGTTTGGACGAGAAGGGTTTTTCTATTTCAATAAAGGACAAGTGTTGCTCCATTTATTCTGATAGTATGCACTATTGTTGTGTGCATTTGTCTAATGGATTGTATATCCTTGATCTAAATATTCCAATCTATAACATAAATACTAAGAGAATTAAAACTAACGATTTAAATCCTACATATCTATGGCACTCTCGTTTAGGCCATATAAATGAGAAACGCATATCTAGACTCCAGAAAGATGGACTTCTAGACTCATTTGATTTGGAATCATATGAGACATGTGAATCTTGTTTATTAGGAAAAATGACAAAGTCCCCGTTCAATAAGAAAGCTGAGAGGACTAGTGAGTTACTGGCACTCATACATACTGATGTATGTGGGAACGGCCAGCAAGAGGTGGTTACACCTACTTCGTTACGTTTATTTATGATTTCAGTAGATATGGATTTGTGTACCTTATGAAGGCCAAATCCGAATCCTTTGAATTGTTCAAAGAATTCATGAATAAAGTAAAGAAGCAACTTGGTAAAAGTATTAAAGCTCTACGATCGGATCGTGGAGGAGAATACTTAAGCCAAGTGTTTGATGACTATCTTAGAGAGTGTGGGATAGTATCCCATCTCACTCCACCCGGAACGCCACAATGGAATGGCGTGTCCGAGAGGAGGAATCGCACGCTATTAGATATGGTGCGATCTATGATGTCTCAAACGGATCTTCCGATATCGTTTTGGGGACATGCTCTAATGACGACAACTTTTACCATTAACCGTGTTCCATCCAAATCAGTCATGAAGATACCATATGAGATATGGACTGGGAAGCGTCCCATAGTGTCGTTTATGAAGATTTGGGGCTGCGACGTCTATGTAAAGCGTTTACAAAGAGACAAGCTCGGGCCCAAAGTGCATAAGTGTAAATTTGTGGGATATCCTAAGGAAACGAAAGGATATTATTTCTACAATCCAACCGAGAACAAAGTGTTTGTAGCTCGGAGCGGCGTGTTTCTAGAAAGAGAGTTTGTCTCTAAAGAAGCAAGTGGGAGGACTATAGAACTTGAAGAAATTCAATAACCACAAATCACTGAACCGATGATGGAACATGAGCAGGAACCGCAAGTTGTTGTGGAATAACATGTTCAAGTAACACAGGAACTCTGTAGGTCAGGAAGAGTGCGTCATGAGCCAGAGAGGTACGGACTTCTCGTGACTGAGCCTGATGACGTACCGCTCATGGATGATGAGCCTGCAACCTACGGGGAGGCCATGAAAGGCCCAGACTCCAAGAAGTGGCTGGAAGCCATGAGATCTGAAATGGATTCCATGTACACCAAAAAAAAGTATGGACTTTGGTGGAACCACCCGAAGGGGCTCGGCCCATAGGGTGCAAATGGGTCTTCAAGAATAAGACCGACATGGATGGCAAGGTAGTTGCCTACAAGGGGCGATTGGTAGCTAAAGGGCATAGACATATTCATGGTATTGATATGATGAGACCTTTTCACCAGTCGCCATGACTAAATCCATTCGAATCCTACTTTCTATTGCAGCATACTACGACTATGAGATTTGGCGAATGGATGTCAAAACAGCGTTCATATATGGGAACCTCCTCGAGGATGTGTACATGACACAACCGGAGGGTTTTGAGGATCCAAAGAATGCCAATAAAGTATGTAAGCTGCAAAGATCCATTTATGGATTAAAGCAAGCTTCTAGGAGCTGGAATCGACATTTTGATGATGCGGTCAAAGAGTTTGGCTTCATCAAGAACGAAGATGAGCCCTTTGTTTACAATAAGGTTAGTGGGTGCTATGTAGTGTTTCTGGTCTTGTATGTGGATGACATACTAATCATTGGAAACAACATTCCCACTTTGCAATCTGTTAAATATTGGCTAGGAAAGTGTTTCGCAATGAAGGACTTAGGAGAAGCAGCTTATATACTTGGTATAAAGATCTATAGGGATAGATCAAGAAAGCTGCTCGACCTAAGTCAAAGTACATACATAGACATGGTGTTGAAAAGGTTCAACATGCAAGATTCCAAGAAGGGATTCTTGTCCATGTCGCATGGAGTCACTCTTTATAAGACTCACTGTCCCTCCAATGAGATTGAGAAGGATCGCATGAGTAGGATACCCTATGCTTCGGCCATAGGATCCATCATGTACGCCATGTTGTGTACTAGACCAGACGTATCATACGCGTTGAGTATGGTGAGCAGATATCAGTCCAATCTGGGTGAGAGTCACTGGATTGCCGTCAAGAACATCCTAAATTACTTAAGAAGAACTAAGGATGCGTTCTTGATAGTTGGAGGTAAGGAAGAGCTAAGTGTAATTGGTTACACTGATGCGAGCTTCCAAATTGACAAAGATGACTACAGATCGCCGTCTGGATACGTGTTTTGCCTGAATGGAGGAGCTGTGAGCTGGTAGAGTTCCAAGCAAGGGACAGTTGCTGATTCTACAACATAAGCTGAGTACATTGCTGCTGCGGAAGCAACAAAAGAGGCAGTTTGGATAAAGAAGTTTATCACTGAACTCGGTGTGGTCTCTAGCATCGTGGATCCCATAGAGTTGTACTGTGACAACTCTGGGGCGATATCACAAGCCAAGGAACCAAGACCACACCAGAAATCAAAGCATGTACTTAGGAGATTCCATCTTATTCGTGATATGATCGATCGAGGAGATGTGAAGATGTGCAAGATTCCAACGGATGACAATCTTTCAGATCCGCTCACAAAACCACTTGCGCAGCGAAAGCATGAAGGGCATGAGAGATCTATAGGCATACCAGATGCACCAGGTTGGCTCTAGTGCAAGTGGGAGACTGTTGGAATAGGTTCCCTAGAGGCAATCTATATTTAGTATGAACAATGTTTATGCTAGAATATTCATTTATTATTTATTGTGATATTTAATATAATGAAGTCCTTAGATACAATGTGTTGTTTATCTTAAATATCCCTAGTCCATTATATTGGTTAATAGGACAATCAAATATAGACTAGTATGTGTGTAGATTGATATGGATATATCAAGTCTAACACATGGGTATGCATTAGGAGTAATGGCATACTAGATTGACCCACAACAAGAAGGATACATTAGATTATGTTAAAGTCACAATCGCTTCTTGTAGTGCTAATATAATTGAAATCTTTAGACTTGAAGTCACTAGATACTCTAGTTGTGGAATATCGTGCTTTGATGTTATCAAACGTTACGCCATAACTGGGTAACTATAAAGATAGCTATCAGGAATGATAGGAAGCAAGCTTGGAGATCGTAGTGATGTAGAGATGATTTGTCTCTCCCACATAATGGGAGTAAATATCCATGGCCACTCGGGGAATGGTGCTTTTTAAATGTCTGGCCAGACTCAGATAAATCAGTAGGGGATATTGATGTTATCTGCTTGCATAAGCATATTCCCAGGATCGAGGAACTATGGATTGGATATACGTGTGTGACTATTTATGTCTCGTGTCCAATCCGGATATGAAGACAAAGGGATAGTGGAATATGTGATATTGGGCACAAAAGGTTTTTCGGGATCACTGACTAATTTCTATTAGTTGGGTGGCATGGATGTGTTGCTAGACACCGCTCCATGTTAGTAATGAGGGAGAAATCGCTCGCCGAAATCGGGTCGGAAACTCGCCGGAATTCATGGCGTTTCGGCGGCGTTGGTGGCCGGTTCTGGGGTCCTCAGGGTTCGTCGGAGCTCAGGAGGGGTGGAGGAATGCCACACGGTGGAGGAGGAAAAGTGGCGGTGGCGTTTGAAGTTCGGGTCTTCGTGTCGCCGTCGTTGGTGGCCTTTGCCGGCTGCTCTTGCTCTGTTTCTCAACCTGAAAGGAGGGGAGAGAGATACGAGGGTAGAGAGGAGACCGAGAGAGAAGGGTCATGGTAGTGATGGTGATTCCCGTCGGGTCCATGTTGTTGGAAGCGTCGGGGATGGTGGCGAGGTTGATGATGTTGGTGGTGATGATGTTGTTGTTGATAATGCTGGGTGTCTCAGAAAAACAGAGAGAGAGAGAGAGAGAGAGAGAGAAAGAGAGAGAGAGAGGGAGAAACAGAGGGGTTGATTGAGAGGGAGGAGAAAATAAGTGAAGGGGTTGTGAGGATGTGGTTGCCGGCGGTAATGGAGGAGGTGGTGGTGTCGACAGTGGTTGTGATGATGGTGATGGCCATGGTGGTTGTGGGTGTTGTTGTAGTTGTAGTCTCTGATGGGTTTTTCCAAGAGGATGACAGAGTGAGGTTGAGAGAGGGCTTTTACGGTGGTGGTTTTGATTGTGGCCGTTTTACCCAAGGTAAAGAAGAAGAAGATGAGGGAGGTGATATTGGGTGTTGTTGTTGTTGTTGTTGTTGTTGTTGTTGTTGTTGTTGTTGTTGTTGTTGTTGTTGTTGTTGTTGTTGTTATTGTTGTTGTTGTTGTTAATAGGGAGGATGAGATATTGAGAGGGATGAGGTGGTGAAGGAGACTTTTGGGGTGAAAGTTTTGGTGGTTTTGATGGAGGTGGTGGTGGTGATGTGCTCGGGTGAAACAAGAGAAGAGAGGGGATGGATGTGTGTTTTATTGAAGAAAAATGGAGGAGGAGGAGAATTAATTTATAGAAGAATTGGAGGAGGAAGGGGGATGAAGTTGGTTGATAGGTGCAAGGAGGTAGAGGTGTAGGGAGGGAGAGTTGTGGAAGGGAAGGATGGTGATGGAGGAGGCAGGAGAGATGGAGATGTGAGGGATGAGGGAGGGGAGTTGTCTCCCGGTGAAGAAAAAAAAAAAGAGGGAGAGGGAGAGAGAGAGAGAGAGAGAGAGAGAGAGAGAGAGAGAGAGAGAGAGAGAGAGAGAGAGAAACCAAAGAGAGGGAGAGAAAAGAAAATAATAATATTTAATTAAAAATACGAGTTTTACGTCGGGTTATAATAAAAAATACGGGTACGTACAATTGTACGGTATATATTATCAGGTTATACGAATATACGGGTGGGTTACGTAAAATACGGGTTGTAGACAAGTATGTAATACGTATTACGTACAAGTATAAATTATTTGCATACTTTAGCTTTTATAAAAGACAACTACAACCCCTTAGGATTTAGTAATTAAATAATATATCCCTAACCAATATCTAGTTAACTAATTTATAGCTTTTTGAAACTACAACTACCTCCTTATTCTTCAAATTAACAACTTTATATTTTTGAAAACTACAATTATAACCCTCTGAGTTTTATCCAACTACTTTATAACTTTCTCAAATATATAATTTCGACCCCAATTATCAATTTAGTTAATTTATAACTTCTGCAAAAACACAATGTAGCCCCCAAACTCTATTAATTTACCTTCTATATAAATATCGGGGTATTACGTACTTCCCCCCTTAAAAAGAGCTTCGTCCTCGAAGGGACAAACTAGGGTCTCTGGTCTTAGAGTCACTACCAATGCTATAACACTTAGCAGGTTATCAATACAACGTAACATAAAGGCATGCAACGAGGTCCACCGGTACGGTACATGAGGTCGTCACCCCAGTCCTCCCTTAGTTCCTCGAGCTAGTACGGTACATGGGGTCGTCACCCAGTCCGACCTTACTCGTAGCAGTAAACATTTGGACAAGTAACACACATTAAGTTGCACACAAAGCAAGTATCAACATGTACTTTCCACATATTTAAGTCCTTAGCACAAAGAGCATTTCATAAGTAGGGAATAGACAATATCAATCAACCACATAACATTTATCTCGTCGAGACACACAAAGAAGAATCCACCCATAGAGAAGACAACCATATGTCTGAAACTGCCCTAGGGCCAAAACACGAAAAAGGGTAATCTAAGATAATACGTAATAACTTATCATGCAGGAATCTATAAAGGATCATGCCCCCAAATACCCGACTTTCTGTATTTTATCTTGCCCTATGTTCATTTTAGTTGGACCTACATGATTTAAATTCCCATTTTGGAACGAACTGCTCTGATACCACCTGTAACACTCCCCTATTCAGGCTCAAGAGAGACCCGGAGAGTGCTACTCAAATATCGGAATCGAGAATAAAACATCCCATAAAAGCTAAATAACAAGTTATTACATTGTTGTATTTAGGCTACAATACATGCTACAACATTAGTATAATGATTTTAAACCAGTTTTCTCATCTTAAAGTGATGACACAAGATAATCCCGTGAGTCTCGAATCCCGCTACACCATATTCCCAGCTCATAGACCTAGCGGGGAATGAAACAAACACCGCTGTTTTTCGGAAGTCGGCAAGAAATCTGAGTGAGATACACCTTAGCATGTAAAAAAAAACAAGAAAGGTTACGAAAGGCTGCCGGGTCAAGTGTTAAATGAAATAAGAGTAACAGAGTATGACTTCAACAACTGATTTCAAGAAAAAAGCAACAACGTTAACAAATATTGATGGTTTCTCACGTAACTGATCTTTTTACCGCGATGTCCAAATAAAATTTCTAATACATCAAAAGTTTCCAATTTAAAATGTTCACGTGTCGCAAGACCTGTTCAGAACGTGGCCTAAATATAACTGTTCCCAAACGTAGTAATCGTATTATTATTAATTCCATAGTACCCGGGTAGACCAGTGACCACAATCAGACATACTAGACTTAAGTGTTACAACACCCTCCTAAGAGCCTCAATCAAATGAGTGGTATCTAGAAGCTGGACTCTAGCCAACAAGGCAAAGTGTCGAGGCACGCAAAAGTCATGCATTTTAGGGACCAAAACCCTAGGGATCGAAACCTGATGGGCACACGAAGTCCCGCATTTTAGGGATCTGAGCCCAGGGGATCGAAACCCGATATAAGTAACATAACTGGTTCCGGTACATGCGAATCATTTTAATTTACTCCGTGGATCAACCCGAATATCTCTTTAGGGACTAAGCCCAGGGAATCATCACCCAATATATGAAACTCCAGGGATCTAACCCGAATATATCTTTAGGGACTAAGCCCAGGGAATCATCACCCAATAAAAGTAACATCACTGATTCGTACAACATTACTTGATTACTGATTTCTGATAAAGTGTGACAAGTATTCCAAACTCAAATAATATTTCGAAGATTTAAAAGCAAATAAAACACATTTATCAAGTAGGGGATGAGATACGAACTATTTTCACTTAAGCAAGTAGTGAACACGAAATAAGCTGGCACGCAAGGCTAAGCATGTAAAACTCACCGCACGTCGATGCAGCAATTATCCGAATGTAGCTCCTACGGGTAATCGACGTGGCCCACGTCTATGAAACCGTCGCCTACAATTTTTCAATTATACTTTCACGAAAGTAATACTTCTATACCAACAATTATGCCAACCCTATATGAATGCTCGACTGGTATGTGGTTCCAAATCTAACCCTCACAATCCCCAAAATAATTTTAGGAAGACATATGTATCTATATAGTGACTTTACTATTTTATTATTAAAGATTGATATTTCGTGTCTTTAAGAAATAAGGTGGTTACCAAATAATCTAATCAACACTTTAAAGTATAATTTCATAGTTTTATCATAATAATTACTATTTATTATAAGAAAATTCGAACTTTAGATTGGGTAACACAAATTCTAATTTTTTTTTAAGTGGTGCCTAAATAAATTATTTTCCAATTTACAACTAACATGCTTTATTCCATGAAAACAATACCCAATTTTTAAGATTATGAAATATTTATGATTATTTAGAAACTCACTAGTTTAACATTAAAGTGACATTTAATCAATAAGCGAAACATTATTACCTATTGATTATATGATTATATATATACAAAACGTATCTTTTGTTGACTTATTAAAAAAAATAATTGTAGTATTGAATTATAATTAATTTCAAACTTATTAAAATTAAGCTTTTATGTTTATTACAAACTTATTTATTTTCAATTATCTATTTAAAATAGTTAATTAGTTAGTATTTAATAATAATGAAAATAAATTAGACAAATTGTTATTATATAGATAATGAAGTTTTGGTAAAAGACAAGTGGCTCTCTCAAAGTTTCAGATTTAACACTTAATACCCTTAGAGTTTCGAAAGTGACAAAATCTCCCCCAAGAACACACATCAGTATCTTCTTCTCAACCCACAAAAGCCAATTTATGAATCTTTCAATTTACTGACACCCATATCATTTCGATTGTCCGGAACTCTAATTCAAATCGAAGCATGTGGATTCAAGCCAAAAAACGTTAAAACCGTTACTGAATGAGGGAGAAATCACTCGCCGAAATCAGGTCGGAAACTTTCCGGAATTCATGGCGTTTCAGCAGCGTTGGTGGCCAGTTCTGAGTTCCTCTGGGTTCGTCGGAGCTCAGGAGGGGTGGAGGAATTCTGCACGGTGGAGGAGGAAGAGGGGCGGTGGCGTTTGGAGTTCGGGTCTTCGGGTCGCCGTCGTTGGTGGCCTTCGCCGGCTGCTCTTGCTCTGTTTTGTAACCATAAAGGAGGGAAGAGAGAGACAAGGGTAGAGAGGATACTGAGAGAGAGAGAGAGAGATAAGGGTCAGGGTGGTGGTGGTGATTCCCGTCGGGTCCGTGTTGGGGGAAGCTTCGGGGATGGTGGCGAGGTTGATGATGGTGATGATTTTGTTGTTGATGCTGCAGGGAGTCTCTTTTAAAATAGAGAGAGAGGGAGAAACATAGGGGTTGATTGAGAGGGAGGAGAAGAGAAGTGGAGGGGTTGTGAGGATGTGGTTGCCGGTGGTAATGAAGGAGGTGGTGGTGTCGGCAGTGGTGGTGATGATGGTGATGGCCATGGTGGTTGTGGGTGCTGTTGTAGTTGTTTTCTCTGATGGGTTTTGCCAAGAGGATGACAGAGTGAGGTTGAGAGGGGGCTGTTATGGAGGTGGTGTTGATTGTGGTCGTTTTACCCAAGGTGAAGAAGAAGAAGATGAGGGAGGTGATATTGGGTGTTGTTGTTGTTGTTGTTGTTGTTGTTGTTGATTGCTGTTATTGATGTCAGTAGGGAGGATGAGAGATTGAGAGGGATGTGGTGATGAAGGAGATGTTGGGGGTGAAAGTTGTGGTGGTTTTGATGGAGGTGGTGGTGGTGAAGTGCTCGGATGAAGCAAGAGAAGAGAGGGGATGGATGTGTTTTTGGTGAAGAAAAATGGAGGAGGAGGATCAGTTTATAGAAGAATTGGAGGAGGAAGGGGGATGAATTTGGTTGATCGGTGCAGAAAGGTAGAGGAGTAGGGAGGGAGAGTTGTGGATGTTGGAATAGGTGCCCTAGAGGTGATGTGTATTTAGTATGAACAATGTTTTGGCTAGAATATTCATTTTTTATTTAGGCTTAATTACTTAATGGATACCCCCAGTATAATGAAACTATCATGTTACATTATCCAGTTTCAAAACTTGCTGATAATATACCCCATTTGCAATAAAAACGTCAATTTGAAACTGGGAAATTTTTCCATCTAAAGACCATCCATTTAAAAAGGCTAACTTCGTCAATAACAAAAATTAAATACACAGAAGACAGATGGAAAACAAATAAAAGGATAATGAGAAAGAAATAGTGAAGAAATCAAGAAGATAAGCTTGCAAAGAAGAAGAAGAAGATGATAAGGTTGTATCGATGATTACGCACAATTAAATGGATGATGAAGACAAACTGAAACTACCCAGTCAAGCGGTGGATTGGCTCATGAAAAAGGCTAAAGGCGCCATTGATGAGCTCGTTGAGCTTCCCGCTTGGAACCCAATTCCAGGGCCGGTCTCAAATCAGAACCTAGATGAGAAGCACGAAGAAGAGCCTCCACCGGAGGTCTATTCAGGCGCCAGAGCTGATTCGCTTGGTCGGTCTTCGTCAAACCGAAGGAGGACGCAACAAATTGAAATGGGTAGTAGCTACTCAAGCTTTTTGCCGGCGTTAATGGACTCCGATTCAATCGCCGACACCATCAAGTCGTTTTTCCTGATTGGGGCTTCGACAGAGACTTCCAATTCGCCTCGCCTGAGTTTTCAGAACCAGAGCTTCCTGCCGAAACAAGATCTGAGACTTTCTCTCCAATGATTCTCTTCGTCTTTGCATATGGTTAGAGAATATTCTCTTTCTCTCTCTCAGTCTTCTCTCTGTCCCTTTCGATTTGTTCTTGTTTTTCTGCCTCTCTTGATTTCGACCCTTTCTCGATCGGTACCTTCAACCAAGAACCCAAACTCCGCAAGAACAAGCCTAAGAACAGTTCGCTTCTCTTGTTGCAGGTTAATTGAGGATAACCTGATTTTCTGTGTGTCGATTTTTTAGTTTGAATTGTTGGTGCTATTGGTTTCGGAGAAGGGAGATATCAAATGTTCTGTGTTTGCTAGGGTCTGTCACCGGAAGATTTGGGTGTCAGATTGTGGCGTTGGAGGGTGGTTCCTGGTCGGTGGTAGTTTTCTGGGTGGGGACCGATTTGGTTGGTTTTCAATTTTTTGGTCGGAGGTCTGGCTGGGTGGCCAGAATCTGCATTTATTACGTGACCGGATTCTTGGTTTATAGGCGGTGATGGTGGGGATTGTTAGTTTGTTCTAAGTCTTCATGGATATATGGGAATAGACAATTTTACCCTTGAACAAAAGGACATGGAAGTCCACTAACGGCTTATTCCGTTAAGTGCTGGACGGAAAAAAACTCCCAGTTTCAAACTGACGTTTTTATTGCAAATGGGGTACATTATCAGCAAGTTTTGAAACTGCGTATTGCAATGTGATAGTTTCACTATACTGGGGGTATCCATTAAGTAATTAAACCTATTATTTATTGTCATATTTAATATAATGAAGTCCTTTGATACAATGTGTTGTTTATCTTAAATATCCCTAGTCCATTATATTGGTTAACGGGACAATCAAATATAGACTAGTATGTGTGTAGATTGATATGGAGATATCAAGTCTAACACATGGGTATGCATTAGGAGTAATGACATACTGGATTGACCCACAACGACAAGGATACATTAGATTATGTTAAAGTCACAATCGCTTCTCGTAGTGCTAATATAATTGCAATCCTTAGACTTGAAGTCACTAGATACTCTAGTTGTGGAATATCGTGCTTTGATGTTATCAAACATTACGCCGTAACTGGGTAACTATAAAGATAGCTATCGGTCATGATAGGAAGGAAGCTTGGAGATCGTAGTGGTGTAGAGAGGATTTGTCCCTCCCACCTAAGGGGAGTAAATATGCATGGCCACTCGAGGAATGGTGCTTATTAATTGTCTGGCCCGACTAAGATAAATCAATATGGGGATATTGATGTTATCTGCTTGCATAAGCATATTCCCAGGATCTAGGAACAATGGATTGGATATACGAGTGTGACTATTTATGTCTCGTGTCCTATTCGGTTATGGAGATAAAGGGATAGTGCTGAAAGATTAGGTTGTGCAAGACTTGAAATAGATCATGGCCTTGAACCAGCTTTCAAAGCCTTGAATCGGTCTCAGAGGCTTGAAAATATTTTAGCTATTTTCAAGGCCTTGAAACTGGATTCAAAGCCTTGAAACTGCTTAACCTGAAAGCACACTCTCAGGGGGAGTTTTCTGCAAACTTTCTGAATTGATTACCTCTCTTTCTTTCATATGTGTGATTCGCTGTTATTAGATGATGAAAGAAAAATTTTTCTAACATTTTTATTCATAAGATATCATCTGTTTGACCATGATAATGCAGGACATTTTCTTTCCAATATTTGCAGGATTTGTTTCCTAATCTGAAGTTGTGCAGATTTGGAAATAGATGATTACTTTGATCCTGATCAATCAGAGACTTATGATATCTTCTCAGATTGCTTATGGACAAGATCACAACAATATCTCTGGAGATTGTGATCAACTATCCATTGGAGAGAGCTGTTACTAAGAGTCAAAGTCGTTGCCTACAAAATAGGAAGTTGTTGCTTAAAATCTGGGAAGATTTGCAGAGCTTCAAACAGTTTAAATAGAGCTCAACTTGAAGCAACAATATACGAGACTCAACGGGAAAAAACAGAGACAAGTTTCTGGATTGACAAAGCATCAAAGGAGAACATCAAACTCTCAATCCATTCCACAGAAGTTCACTGCATTTTCACTGCAGTTTTCTAATCCAAGTGTACTTCTGTATTGAGCTGTATTGGTAGATCATTTCTTTATTATATCTACATCTATTCTCAAGGATTGTTCAAAGTGAACAATAGAGAATTCTTAGTTAATCAGTTAGCTAGAGCAGGTACTAGACAAGTTAGGGAAAACCACAAGCTGTAACTGAGTAAGGGGACTCTCTGGGCTTGAGTTCTAGGGCTTAGCTTTTGATTAATAAGAAGTGAGTTGAAAATCCTGCATGGATCTAATCCCTGAGGTAGAGACGTAGGTCCAAGTGGACTGAACTCTATAAATCACTTGTCTTCTGCATTTACAGTTCATTCCTTTTCATAGTTTTTGCAGCTCTCAAAATTGTCTATTTTTCAAGGGTTTGAACTTGTTTTCAAGGCCTTGAAAAAGACATACTTGCTTTATACTATCAGTATCTTCCCCAAGGGCTTGAACTAGTTTTCAAGGCCTTGAAACTTCATTGTTTGCACAAGTTTTCATCTTCCTAGCAAGTTTTACAAAAAGTTTGCATACTCTATTAAACCCCCTCTTCTAGATTAGCTTAGCTGCATAAACATCTGCATACTCACACTTTCAAGTGCAATATGTGATATTGGGCACAAAAGGTTTGTCGGGATCACTGACTAATTTCTATTAGTTGGGTGGCATGGATGTGTTTCTAGACACCGCTCCATGTTAGTAATAAGTTACTACCAACTAAGTAGAAAACTATGGGGTCACACGTCAAATAGATTTGAACTAGATTTGAGATTAATTAATATGATTAGTTAATTATAAGGATCATTTTGCAACACCTTGCAAACTTAGTAGGACTAATATGCAAGGAAGGGACTAATCCAAATTCATGTAGAACTAGGAAGGGCCTTTATGTAGTTAACAAGGAGTTGTTGGACTATATAAAGGATGCTCTAGCTTACTTCCGGAAACTAATGCTCATAACATAAGTGAGTGGGAGAGAAAGCAAAAGAGAGAGCAAGTGACAAGCTAGGAGGCCGAACCCCCTAGCAATCCCCTAACCGTCGGCCACCAAGAGAGAGGCCGAACCTATTTTTGGTTCCTCGTTGCTTGATTCGTTCTTCCCTCTTCCTCCGGTCCAAGCTAGCACTAGGAGAAGGAAGAATCTAGATCTCACCTCTAGACGTGTATCAACCGTAGAGACGAGGACATTATTCTTCGTGTGATCTCCCAAACCAAAATGTACACATCTTCTATGTCCTTCATCATGTTATGAATGTCTCTTCCTGTGATCCTTGGTGGGCTTTGAGTAGGAATTAAATTTTGTTATTCCGCTGCGTAACCTATGTCAAAACCCAACAGTTGAAGGGAAGGATGGTGATGGAGGAAGGAGGAGGGAGGAGAGATGGAGATGTGAGAGATGCGGGAGGGGAGTTGTCTCCCGGTGAAGAAAAAAAAAAGAGGGAGATAGAGAGAGAAAGAAAGAGAGAAACCAAAGAGAGGGAGAGAAAAGTAAATAATAATATTAAATTAAAAATACGGGTTTTGGGTTGGGTTATAATACAAAAATACGGGTACGTATAATTGTACGGTATATATTATCGGGTTATACGAATATACGGGTTTGGTAACGTAAAATACGGGTTGTAGACAAGTATGTAATACGTATTACGTACAAGTATAAATTATTTGCATACTTTAGCTTTTTTAAAAGACAACTACAACCCCTTAGGATTTAGTAATTAAATAAAATATCCCCAACCAATATCTAGTTAACTAATTTATGTTTTTCTGAAACTACAACTACCTCCCTATTCTTGAAATCAACAACTTCATATTTTTGAAAACTACAATTATAACCCCCTGAATTTTATCCAACTACTTTATAACTTTCTCAAATCTATAATTTCGACCCCAATTATCAATTTAGTTATTTTATAACTTCTGCAAAAACACAATATAACCCCAAACTCTATAGGTGGAGGGGTTGTGAGGATGTGGTTGCCGGCGGTAATGGAGGAGGTGGTGGTGTCAGCACTGGTGGTGATGATGGTGATGGCCATGGTGGTTGTGGGTGTTGTTGTAGTTGTAGTCTCTGATGGGTTTTTCCAAGAGGATGACAGAGTGAGGTTGAGAGAGGGCTGTTATGGTGGTGGTTTTTATTGTGGTCGTTTTACCCAAGGTAAAGAATAAAAAGATGAGGGAGGTGATATTGGGTGTTGTTGTTGTTGTTGTTGTTGTTGTTGTTGTTGTTGTTGTTGTTGTTGTTGTTGTTGTTGTTGTTGTTGTTGTTGTTAATAGGGAGGATGAGAGATTGAGAGGGATGAGGTGGTGAAGGAGATGTTTGGGGTGAAAGTTGTGGTGGTTTTGATGGAGGTGGTGGTGGTGATGTGCTCGGGTGAAACAAGAGAAGAGAGGGGATGGATGTGTTTTTTGTGAAGAAAAATGGAGGAGGAGGAGAATTAATTTATAGAAGAATTTGAGGAAGAAGGGGGATGAAGTTGGTTGATAGGTGCAAGGAGGTAGAGGTGTAGGGAGGGAGAGTTGTGGAAGGGAAGGATGGTGATGGAGGAGGGAGGAGAGATGGAGATGTGAGAGATGAGGGAGGGGAGTTGTCTCGCGGTGAAGAAAAAAAAAAGAGAGGGAGAGAGAGAGAGAAAGAAAGAGAGAAACCAAAGAGAGGGAGAGAAAAGAAAATAATAATATTTAATAAAAAATACGGGTTTTACGTCGGGTTATAATAAAAAATACGGGTACGTATAATTGTACGGTATATATTATCGGGTTATACGAATATACGGGTGGGTTACCTAAAATACAGGTTGTAGACAAGTATGTAATACGTATTACGTACAAGTATAAATTATTTGCATACTTTAGCTTTTATAAAAGACAACTACAACCCCTTAGGATTTAGTAATTAAATAACATATCCCCAACCAATATCTAGTTAACTAATTTATAGCTTTTTGAAACTACAACTACCTCCTTATTCTTAAAATTAACAACTTTATATTTTTGAAAACTACAATTATAACCCCCTGAATTTTATCTAACTACTTTATAACTTTCTCAAATATATAATTTCGACCCCAATTATCAATTTAGTTAATTTATAACTTCTGCAAAAACACAATATAACCCCCAAACTCTATTAATTTACCTTCTATATAAATATCAGGGTATTACGTAATTCCACCCTTAAAAAGAGCTTCGTCCTCGTAGGGAGAAACTAGGGTCTCTGGTCTTAGAGTCACTACCAATGCTATAACACTTAGCAGGTTATCAATACAACTTAACATAAAGGCATGCAACGAGGTCCACCGGTACGGTACATGAGGTCGTCACTCCAGTCCTCCCTTAGTTCCTCGAGCTAGTACGGTACATGGGGTCGTCACCCAGTCCGACCTTACTCGTAGCAGTAAACATTTGGACAAGTAACACACATTAAGTTGCACACAAAGCAAGTATCAACATGTACTTTCCACATATTTAAGTCCTTAGCACAAAGAGCATTTCATAAGTAGGGAATAGACAATATCAATCAACCACATAACATTTATCTCGTCGAGACAGACAAAGAAGAATCCACCCATAGAGTAGACAACCATATGTCTGAAACTGCCCTAGGGCCCGAACACGAAAAAGGGTAATCTAAGATTATACGTAGTAACTTATCATGCAGGAGTCTATAAAGGATCGTGCCCCCAAATACCCGACTTTCTGTATTTAATCTTGCCCTATGTTCATTTTAGTTGGACCTACATGATTTAAATTCCCATTTTGGAACGAACTGCTCTGATACCACCTGTAACACTCCCCTATTCAGGCTCAAGAGAGACCCGGAGAGTGCTACTCGAATATCGGAAATCGAGAATAAAACATCCCATAAAAGCTAAATAACAAGTTATTACATTGTTGTATTTAGGCTACAATACATGCTACAACATTAGTATAATGATTTTAAACTAGTTTTCTCATCTTAAAGTGATGACACAAGATAATATACGTGTGTCTCGAATCCCGCTATTCCATAATCCCAGCTCCTAGACCTGCGGGGGAATGAAATAAAGATCGCAGTTTTTCGAAAGTCAGCATGAAATGCTGAGTGAGATACACCTTAGCATGTAAAAAAAACATGAAAGGTTACGAAAGGCTGCCGGGTCACGTGTTAAATAAAATAGGAGTAACAGAGTATGAGTCCAACAACTGATTTCCGGAATAAAGCAACAACGTTAACAAATATTGATGGTTTCTCACGTAACTAATCTGTTTACCGCGATGTCCCAATAAAATTTCTGATACGTCAAAAGTTTCCAATTTAAATCGTTCACGTGTCGCAAGACCTGTTCAGAATGTGGCTTAAATATAACTATTCCCAAACATAGTAATGGTATTATTATTAATTCCACAGTACCCGGGTAGACCAGTGACCACAAGCAGACATACTAGACCTTAAGTGTTGCAACACCCTCCTAAGAGCGTCAATCAAATGAGTGGTATCTAGAAGCTGGAATCTAGCCAAAAAGGCAAAGAACCGGGGCACGCGAAGTCCCGCGTTTAAGGACCAAATCCCAAGGGATCGAAACATAAGGGGCACACGAAGTCCCGCATTTAGATACCTGACCCCAGGGAATCGAAACCCGATATAAGTGACATAGCTGGTTCAGGTACATGCGAATCGTTTAGGGACTAAGCCTAAGGAATCATCACCCAATATATGAAACTCCGGGGACTAACCCGAATATCTCTTTAGGGACTAAGCCTAAGGAATCATCACCCAATATAAGTAACATCACTGATTCGTACAACATTACGTGATTACTGATTTCTGATCAAGTTTGAAAAGTATTCCAAACTCAAATAATATTTTGAAGATTTGAAAAAAAAATAAAACATATTTATCAAGTAGGGGATGAGATACGAACTATTTTCACTTAAGCAAGTAGTGAACACGAAATAAGCTGGCACGCATGGCTAAGCATGTAAAACTCACCGCAAGTCGATAAAGAAATTATCCGAATATAGCTCCTACGGGTAATCGACGTAGCCCACGTCTACGAAACCGTCGCCTACAATTTTTCAATTATACGGTCACGAAAGTAATACTTCTATACCAACAATTATGCCAACCCTATATGAATGCTCGACTAGTATGAGGTTCCAATTCTAACCCTCACGATCCCCAAAATATTTTTAGGAAGACATGTGTATCTAAATAGTGACTTTACTCATTTATTAATAAAGATTGATATTTCGTGTCTTTAAGAAATAAGGTGGTTACCAAATAATCTAATCAACACTTTAAAGTATAATTTCATAACTTTATCATTAAAAACAATTACTATTTATTTTAATAAAATTCGAACTTTATATTGGGTAACACAAATTCTTATTCTGTAAAAGTGGTGCATAAAGAAATTATTTTTCAATTTACAACTAACATGCTTTATTCCATGAAAACAATACCCAATTTTTAAGAGATTATAAAATATTTATGAATATTTAGAAACTCACTAGTTTAAAATTAAAGTGACATTTAATCAATAAGCGACACATTATTCTCTATTGATTGTATGATTATATATATACAAAACGTATCTTTTGTTGTTATTCAAAAAAACTAATTATAGTTTTCAATTATAACTAATTTCAAACTTATTAAAATTAAGCTTTTATGTTTATTACAAACCTATTTATTTTCAATTATCTATTTAAAATAGTTAATTAGTTAGTATTTAATAATAATGAAAACAAATTAGACAAATTGTTATTATATAGATAATGAAGTTTTGGTAAAATACAAGTGGCTCCCCTAAAGTTTTACATTTAACATTTAATACCCTTAAAGTTTCTGAGATGACAAAATCTCCCCTAAACTTTAATACCCTTAAAGTTTCACACATCAGTATCTTCTTTTCAATCCACTAAAGCCAATTTATGAATCTTTCAATTTACTGATACCCATGTCATTTCGATTGTCCATAAACCTAATTCAAATCGAAGCATGTGGATTCAAGTAAAAAATCATTAAAAATCGTTAAAAATTCTCATCCAGAAGTGATTTTTCTATCAACTTTGTAACTTTGAAAATCAGCATCTGAAAATCCATGCAAAGAGAAGTTAGAATGTCTAGGATACCAAAGCCCTAAGTCTTTGGTACCATTGAGATATCTGAATATTCTCTTCACAGCAGTTAAGTGTGATTATTTTGGATCAGCTTGAAATCTTGCTCACATACATACACTGAACATAATATCTGGTCTACTAGTAGTAAGGTATAGTAATGATCCAATCATACCTATATACTCTTTCACATTGACACTCTTACCAGATTCATCTTTATCTAAAGACATTGTAGAAATCATTGGAGTCTTGATCTCTTTGGATTGAGACATGTTGTACTTGTGCAGCAAGTCTTTTAGTATACTTGCTTTGATACAGAAAGATGACCTTCTTCAATTGATGTATTTGAGGTCCAAGGAAGAAGTTCAACTCTCCCATCATGCTCATTTCAAATTCCCTGCTCATAATACTTGAGAATTCTTTTCATAGAAGATCATTAGTAGCTCCAAACAGAATATCATCAACATAAATTTGAACTACAAGTAAATCTTTATCATGAGTTTATATGAAAAGGGTCTTGTCTACCAATCCTCTTTTGAAATCATTTTCAATCAGAAACTTTGACAATCTTTCAACCAAGCCCTTGGAGCTTGTTTCAAACCATAAAGAGCTTTGTCAAGTTTATAAACATGATCTGGAAATTTATCACTTTCAAAACCAGGAGGTTGTGCAACATAAACTTCTTCTTGCAAGTATCCATTCAGAAATGCGCATTTCACATCCATTTGAAATAGTTTCATGTTTTTGAAAGATGCAAATGCAAGAAGAATTCTAATTGCTTCTAACCTGGCAACTGGAGCAAAATTTTCCTCATAATCAATACATTCTTCTTGATTGTAAACTTGAGCAACTAACCTTGCTTTGTTTCTGATCACCTTTCCATTCTCACCCAATTTGTTTCTGAACACCATCTGGTACCAATGACAGACTGATTTGTAGGTGGAGGAACTAGGTTTCATACCTTATTTCTTTCAAATTCATTGAGTTCACTTTGCAATGCTATAATCCATTCTGCTTCTTGTAAAGCTTCCTTCACAGTTTTGGGTTCTACAAGAGAGATGAAAGCATTGAAAGCACAAAGATTCTTCAACTGTGATCTTGTTTGTGTACCAGTTGTTGGGTCAGAGATGATATTGTCAGCTGGATGAGATGAAAGATATTTGAATCTCTTTCTTGGAGACCATGGTTGAGGTTCTCCATAGATCTTTTCTGGTCTTGAAGTAGTGGCCTGATCATTCATCTCTTTCTGATCATCTTTGTCAAGGCTTTGATCTCTATTTTCAAGGCCTTGAGATCTATTTTCCAGGTCTTGAAAATGACTTATGTTTCCTTCTGAACCTTTCTTGAACCCAAGAGAGTTCTCAGCTTCTTCTTCTGATTCATGCTTGTTCAAATTCAGGTCTGCAAAACTTTCACTCAAAGAACCATCATAGCTTTCATCAAAAATAACATGAATACTTTGTTCAACCAGCTTGGTTCTTTTATTATAAACTCCATAAGATTCGCTAGTAAGAGAGTAACCAAGAAATATACCTTCATCACTTCTTGCATTAAACTTACCCAAGTTGTCCTTATCAATGTTGTGGACATATCATGTGCAACCAAAGGGTCTGAAGTATGAAATATTTGGCTTCTATCTTTGAAGAGTTTATAGGGGGTCTTCTTCAAGATAGGCCTGATCAAGCACCTGTTCAGAATATAAATTGTTGTATTCACAGCTTCTGCCCAATAATGTTTTGGAAACTTATTTTCTAGAAGCATTGTGCTTGACATGTCTTCAAGAGTTCTGTTCTTTCTTTCAACAACTCCATTCTGTTGAGGATTTCTAGGAGCAGAGGAATTGTGAGAGATACCATGTTTAGCACAGAATAAATCAATTTCTAATTGATCAAATTCTCTACAATGATCACTTCTAATTGAAGCAATGGGTATGTTTTTCAAGTTTTGAAGTTCTCTGCAAAGCTTTGAAAATTCAGAGAGGGCTTCAGATTTTTCTTTCAGAAACATAACCCAAGTATATCTAGAATAAAAAAAAATACAATGACTAGCATATACCTCTTACCTTTTGGATTTGGTGTCCTCATAGGACCACACAAATCCATGTGAAGTAGTTCAATAGGTCTAGAGGTACTTACAAACTTCGTTGGTTTGAATGAGCTTCTGGTCTGCTTACACTGAGCACAAGCTTTGCATACATCATCTTCTTTGAACTTGATAGATGGTAATCCTCTTACCAGGTCCTTGGAGATCAATTTGTTCAAGGTATGCAAGCTAATGTGACCAAGCTTTCTGTGCCAAACCCTTGAATCCTCTTTCAAGGCCTTGAGGCACATTAAGCTTTTACCTGCAACTTTGTTAGTCTAAAAAGTATAAACATTGTTTGATCTAGAGGCTGTGAGAATGCAATTTCCTCATTTCTCATTTTGCACCACATACTTCTCTTTATCAAAGATAACCGTGTTGCCATTATCACAAAGCTGAGATACACTAAGAAAGTTAAATTTCAAACCATCAACTAGATATACATCAGAAATAGAATTTTCAGAATCTGTACCAACTTTACCAATACCAAGAATGTTGCATTTTCCTTTGTCACCAAGAATAATTGAACATTCATATTGCTCTTTCAATTCTGAGAATAGAGATCTCTTTTCACTCATGTTTCTTGAGCAACCACTGTCCATAAACCCCTTATTTTCTTTGATGTTGGTGACAACCTGCAAACACCAATCACTGCCTTACCCAGCTGTTAGACCAAGTGTTGAATTTGGAATCATACTCAGGATCAACCATGTTAGGTGGTCTGAACCCTTTAGGAACCCAAATCTATCTGACGTGTCCTTTAAGTTGAAATGGAAATGTGTTCCTCATTATATGAGGGTCTCTTATTTTGAAAGGAAAAGTCATCTTCATATGACAAATCTTGTTGCAAAAATGGCACTTAGGATAAGTTTTGCTTCCAGCTTTCACAAATCTGGTATTGTTGTTTCTTGGAAAATTTTTATTGTATCCAATACAAGTTTTATAAAAAAACTTGGAACTTCCTCCAAGAATCAAGTTTAACTTTTGTTCTAAGCCTGCAAGCTTGACTTTGACTAATTCAGATTCTTTAAGTTTCTCAGCAAGAGTAGTCTTTTGTTTATCTATATCATCAACCTGATATTTCATATTAGCAAGGGTGTTACTCAGCAACGAGTTCTCAGTGACTACTTCCTTGAACTGTGTTTTCAAGGCTTTGAAACTGGTTTTCAAGGCCTTGAAATCACTGTCAGTTTTCTTCTGAGATATTTCAAGATTCTGATTTAAACAAACCAGTTGTAAATTTTCTTTTTCTTGCTCATGAACTTTTTCTTTCAAAAGTCTGATATCTTTCAGATAATCCTCTTCATTTAAAAGCGTTGTTATGAGATAATCTGAAAGAGCATCTTTTGGTCCTGAAATCAGACAGTTTACCATTACCTCAATGTTCTTCTCAGAGCTTTCATCATGCTTGAACATGAAGTATAGGTTGGCATGTTCTTCTTCAGATTCAAATTCACTTGAGCTATCTGAATCACTCCATGAAGCTATCATAGCTTTCTTTCTCCTGTCATGGTCTTTCTTTTGGAAGTTCTTGCTTTTCTTGTGTGGACAGTTGTAGATAGTGCTTTCTGAGCAGACAGATCTTGGCCATGTAGCAATCATCTAGCACACCATATTGTGCTCCACACACACTGGATCACCAGTCGCGCTGATCCACGTGGGGGCTGCGAGACAGGGCCCTCGCATACCACTGCACGGGACTTGTAGGGACTTAGTGGTCTGGAGGCTAGAGTAAGTCCTGTCGCGTGCGAGCCAAGCCCGCGCGCGACCTTTAGTAACTGATTTTGAGAGATTTATGGCACGAGCTCCATAAACCCGGTCAATCCGGTCAAACCCGGTCAACCCCATAACGGTTCCGGTATTCGCGGATAACGTGCTGTAATGGTCCCTATATACGCGAACGAACGTGACGTTGTGGTTAAGCTAATTAAGCCGCCATTGATGGGCGCATTAACCACACTACAACGGTCACATTCTCCGTTATATATAGGACGTTAACCCTTCCATACAAAGGGGACACACCAGATATACGTGGAAGCTCTGCCAAACCCCTGTCTCTCTCTCAGACATTACTACTGCCTTACTCTCTCCCTACACACAACCCAACACTTCCTGTGCCATTTTCTATTCTCTGCCTTTGGTGTACACGAAGTTCTCTCTGCAGGATTCTCTTGTGCACATTTTGGTGAACCCGAAGTTCTCTCTGCCTTTGGTGTACACGAAGTTCAAGTCCGCTTGGACTTGCTCTAGAGATGCTGCATCTTCTTATGGAGCATCCTCCTCGTCAATTTCAGGAGCTTCCTCTTCTGGAACCGCACTTCCCTCATTATTTGGACGCACTAAGTCTTCGACATGTTGTTCTTCTAGGCTCCTTTGCTTTACGCGTTCGAGCTCCTCTTCTTCTCGCTTTCTTCTTCTTTCAGCAGCCTCCGTAGCTGTTCTCCTGGACTCGGCAAGGATTTCCTCGCTTATGGTTTCGTTGGAAACACCAGAATGAGAACCCCTCTTCTGCTTCTTGGTTAAAAGGCCACTGATGGTCTCATCATCATCATCTGCAGAGAAACAATTCGTTCAGATAAGATTGGGAAAGAGTTAAGATAATGAGAAGAAAAGTACGACTGAGTTACCTCCTGATTCTTCCTCTTGTATCTCGTCTCTCTCTCTCTGCCTCAGACATCTTCAATTCTTTCCTCTTCTTCATCTTATTCTCTTGTCTCTCTTCTCTCCTCCACTTCCTCATGGCCGAATGGAACAAAGGTCTCCACTGCGAGCTCCTTCCGCACTTTACTGGGCATGCGACCTTTACCTTTATCCCTGACAGTAAGGGATCTCGCAGGAGGGGAAGTTGGAGCGCTCCTAGGGGAAGAGATTATGATTCCTCTTTGTCTGGGCCTCTTCGCTCTCGGAGCAGCAGTCGCTGGAGGAGATGGATCGTTCCTGGGTGGAGACAAGGCTGGAGTATTGTCTATCAGCGAATCAGCAAAAGCATTCATGATCTCGCGAATTTTGGTCTCAACCGCGGGATCCATTTTCGATGCCAGCCGAACTGGTTGTCCCTGCCTTCTTGCAGTAACAATGGTGGTGACCAGCGATTTGGAACGCTCACTAGATGCAAACCTTCTCACATAGCACTGCAGCAGAAAATGAAGCATGAATCTTTCGACATATTGGAATAAGGAGATTTAGCACATGCAAGAGAAAAATTTCTTACCTTAGCAAAAGTTTCGCTATATCTGATGACATGCGAATCACCTCTTCTAACTGGGGCTATCTTTTCATTAAGAATGGTGGAGGGACACAGGTGATTCTCGCGATCTAACAACGAATAGCAGCCATATTCAGACTCGTCCAGGCTACAGTTGGGACGAAAAGGGAAAGAATTCCTTTTGATCACAGGAGCTCTGCTTGGTTGAGGGGTCGATTGCGTCTCAAACCTTGTCTGCTGGGCATTCCAATAAGCGATCCAGTTTCTGGAATAGCCACCTTCGCGGTTACCTGGAGGTTGCTCGAAGGGAAGATTGCTCCTCAAGATTGTTTTGCACTCCCCAGACAATAACCGCTTATAGCAGCCTCTTATGATAGACTGCGGCCAGATTGAGGGTGCCACTGCATCGAAGCCGGACTGGGGAGAAACGCGAGTAGGATCAACGTCCACGGTGATTCTCTCGTACCTAGGTGCGAGCTCACGAACATGCTCTGCAAGAGCAGGAAGAGAACCTCTCAGACACGAGCAAAAGAATTCGCGATAGCGCTCGTGGAAATGCTCCCCGCCCTCGAAAAGGAGCTCTTCTGAGAAAGCAACAGCTTTAGAGGGATACAGTTTTGGGAACCATCGCACATTCTCAACGCGCGTGGCATAAGGCCTGGCTATAAACTCTTATCGATTGTCGCATATCAGGCTCCAAACGCACTTGGGAAAGTTAGTTCTAAACCACCTCGTAGCCCTGCCGCTATTACGCTCCTCCTCCGTACCTGGGGGACACCATTTGCTGGGCTTAGAAGGGACTGGGGCATAAGAGGGCCATCGCTCGAAGACCCACATTGTCAAGAAAGCAATGTTAATGTAAGTCAGTACGTCGAGGCGACCACGCGATTCCTTCATTGCCACGACCAGCTGATCCAACCTGTGGTACAGCGTGCCCAAGACTAAGGGTCCAAGTGCGACTTTCTGACCAAGGGCCAATTTCACAGCAAGAGGAAGAACATGATAGAAGACCCCATCATGCGGGTGACCATCGATTAAATACCTCGACAACCAGGCACAGAGGAAGGCGCATAGGGTCAAGTGATAACCCTTGCCATTCACATAGTTTTTAGCCTTCGGGTTTTGTCTCAGAAGCTTCTTGGTGATACTGCTGTTCGCATAACCACGAAAGAAGTATTGCACCCACTTGTTCCAAGTGTTCTTCGCAGATGTTTCAACCAACTTCCAGTTAGGAAGGACTTCTGTAGGAATCCACCGGGTGGAAATTTTCTTCGCTTCTGACAAGCACTCCTCCATCTGCTTGTAGAAAGCGATCTCCGCATCAGTTCTCAAGGGACTTAAAGGATCCACCTCGCCCACGGGAGACAGATCATACAGCATGTGCACATCTTCAAGCGTGGGAGCAGCCTCGAACTCAGCAAAATGGAATGTGTGAGTCGCATACGAGTAACGAAAAAGAAGGTTTAGAAGCATGGACTGGTCCAGCTTCACGGCAGCACCCTTCATAGCACGAACTGCGAAGTATATGCCAGCATCATTTAAAGTTATGGCATGATTGGTCAATACATGGTCAATCCACTCGTCCATGAAGTCCAATTTCTGAACAAACGCTTGAGTGGAAATCGCAGTGTATGGAAAGTACCCATTTTCGACTCCCAACCGAACCACATCTTCGGAATCGATCAATTCGAGCAGGGACGAGTTAACTGGAGGGGTTAACGTTTGCAATCCTTCAGCAGGGACAGGGATTGGCAGTTTCTTCGCCTTAACCCTAGCATGGTAGAAGTCTTTGCCACCCAGATAGGGGGCTTTTCGCCATAAGGCCCGGGGAAGATCAGGTATTTCTTCGACCTCCTTAATGGGTTTGGTTCCTTTTGTCTTTGCCATTCCTGCGGAAAAGCAAGAAAAAAGGGGGGAGAAATACACATACTTTAGTTCAAATTTCAAGATTCAGTTCAAAGCATACGAGGATTTATTGGAAGAAAGATGAACAGTCCAGTGGCAATTTTCAAAATTAGAGATTGGAATCATTTGCATTATCAGGAATTTCAGAAACCCTACATTCAAGATCCTTATCATCTGGGGATTAAATCAAAATTGGGATTCAAAGAGCAAGATCTTCTTCATAGTTTTCAGTGGTTGACATGTTCAGAAAGTTATGGGTTTGCAGATCCAACGCAGTTCAAAGCATATATCTGTATATTAAAAAAAATTGAACAAGGCCAACCTTGTTTTGGTAAAGCTTGCTTGGATGCGCACAATTGAAGAAGACGATTAACAAGAGAGAACTGGTGATTGATTATCTGAATTTGCTCTTGAAGGCTTCCTGGTATCATTCACTTTAAGAGAAAGAAGTGATGATTTTGCAACAATGGAGAGTACAGAGTATTTATCCAAAAACAATGAAGGGTTAGGTCCTTTCAGTAGTCGAATCGCAACCGTCACCGTCGAATCGCGCAATCACAGGACAAGCTGACGTCACGCCTAAAACCCTAAAAGACCAGACGGCACGACTCTAGGGGTTTAGGTCACAATGGCATGCACGGGGGCCGAATCTGCACATATTTGAATTGGTGCGTGGCGGCGACGCGTACGTTGGTTCCTGCGCATGGAAGCCTATCCGGCTATGAGTCTTCACGCGCAGAAAGGGGGCTAATGTAGATAGTGCTTTCTGAGCAGACATATCTTGGCCACGTGGCAATCATCTAGCACACCATATTGTGCTCCACACACACTGGATCACCAGCCGCGCTGATCCACGTGGGGGCTGCGAGACAGGGCCCTCGCATACCAATGCACGGGACTTGTAGGGACTTAGTGGTCTGGAGGCTAGAGTAATTCTGTCGCGTGCGAGCCAAGCCCGCGCGCGACCTTTAGTAACTGCTTTTGAGAGATTTATGGCACGAGCTCCATAAACCCGGTCAATCCGGTCAAACCCGGTCAACCCCATAACGGTTCCGATATTCGCGGATAACGTGCTGTAACGGTCCCTATATACGCGGACGAACGTGCCGTTGTGTTTAAGCTAATTAAGCCGCCATTGATGGGCGCATTAACCACACTAAAACGGTCACATTCTCGGTTATATATAGGACGTTAACCCTTCCATACAAAGGGGACACACCAGACATACGCGGAAGCTCTGCCAAACCCCTGTCTCTCTCTCAGACATTACTACTGCCTTACTCTCTCCCTACACACAACCCAACACTTCCTGTGCCATTTCTATTCTCTGCCTTTGGTGTACACGAAGTTCTCTCTGCAGGATTCTCTTGTGCACAACAGTCTCTTATCAAATGTCCTGCATCACCACACTCAAAGCAGTTCATGACTTTGGATTTATTTTTTGAAGAAGACTTATCTTTGTAGTCCTTGCTACAGGATGATCTGTTTCTTTCTCTGTTGAAGTCTTTGTTTCCAAAGTTTTCTTCATCTTGAGAATTCTGGTTAAGGATTTGGAGATCAATTCAAAATGATCTTCATCATCATCATCTTCAGTTTCAAGGCTTTGAATTTTCTCATTCTCTTTGTCCTTGAGTGCTAAGTTCTTGACACCTTCAGGTAGCTCTCCATCAGCTTCATTCATGGATATTTCATGTGTCATGAGCTTCCCTTGTAGGTCATCAAGTAGTAGTGATGACATATCTTGAGCTTCTTCAATGGCTGCTGTCTTTCGTTCCCATTTGGACTTTGGAAGACTTCTCAGTATCTTCCTCGCCTTTTCTTCATTGTAAATATGTTTTCCCAAAGAATCAAGGTTGTTGACAATGTTTGTGAACCTCTTGAACATCTCTCTGATTGACTCATCTTCATTCATCTTGAATAGATCATATTGCCTGAGATTGATGTTGATCTTTGTTTGCTTGACTTGACTAGTTCCTTCAAATGTCACCACAAGCTTGTCCCAGATTTCTTTGGCAGTCTTGCAGCCTGAAATCCTGTTGAAATCATCTGTACTCAAAGCACAATACAAGATGTTAATAGCTTTGTAATTCTTAGAATATTGTTCTAACTCAGAGGAGGAGAGTGAGTCTTCAAATTTGGGAGTTCTGATCCCACCTTTCTCTGTAAAGAAAGTGTGAGGTCCATTCTGGATAATGGTCCAAAGTTCTATGTCCTGATCAATGATGAACATCTTCATCAGGGCTTTCTAGCGAGCAAAGTTGTCTCCACAAAATAGAGGAGGTCTGTTGGAAGCTCTTCCCTGTCAGAAACCACCATCACCTGCAGTACTCATGATCACCAGATGGTTAAATCTTATACAGTGATACAAGCTCTGATACCAATTGAAAGGGAAGTATGGAGATGAATATGCAGCACAGATACTCTAGAAGGGGGGGGTTGAATAGAGTATGCCAACTTCTTGCAAAACTAGAGGAGGAAAAGAGTTTTAGTTTTAGTGCAAAGGATTTCAAGGCCTTAAACACAAATTCAATCCTTTGGAATGAAATACAGTTTGCAATAAAACAGACAAGTCTTTTTCAAGGCCTTGAAAAGAGTTTCAAACCCTTGAAAAACAGACAAGTTTGAGTGCTGTAAAAACTAAGAATGTGAATGAACTGTAAATGTAAGAGACAAAGGATTTATAGAGTTCAGTCCACTTGGACCTACGTCTCTACTTCAGGGATCTTCTCCCTGCAGGATTTTCAACTCAATTCTTATTAATCAAAAGCTAAGCCCTAGATCTCAAGCACAGAGAATTGCCTTACTCTGTTACAGCTTGTGGTTCTTCCTAACCTATCTAGTACCTGCTCTAGCTAGCTGATTAACTAAGAATTCTATATTGTTCACATTGAACAATCCTTGTGAATGATGTATAGAATCATTACAGAAATTATCTACCAATGAAGTACAATACAGAAGAACACTGGAGTAGAAAACTGCAATGAATAATGTAGTGAACTTCTGTGTGTTGGATTGTGAGAGTAAAGAAATTCTTTGATGCTTGTCAATCAAGAAATTTTTCTCTCTTTTTGCCCGTTGAGTGATGTCTATTGATGCTTCAAATTGGGCTCTATGTATACAGTTTGAAACTCTGCAAATCTTCTCCGATATTCAGCAACAACTTCCTGTATTTTAGGCAACAACTTTGACTCTCTTAAGCAGCCTTCTCCAACGGATATTTGATCACAATCTTCAGAGATTTTGATGTGATCTTGTCTTTAAACAAATTGAGAAGCTGTCATGATTCTCTGATTGGTCAGAAGACCATCTTCACTAAGTGATTTCCTTTCCTGCACAAGTCAGATAAGGAAACAAATCATGCAAATATAGGAAGTGAAATTTCCTGCAAAACTGAGTCAAAACCATGGATTAAAACATGTTATATATCTCAAAACATTTTGTCTTTCATCATAAAATAATAACACATTAAGTACAGGGGTGAGAGGAATGGTATTAAATCAAAAGAGTTTAGAAAAAATCCCCCTCAGAAAAGGTATGGAGGTCAGACCGTTTCAAGGATTTGAATCCTGGTTCAAGGCTTTGAAATAGCAGAAGCTCTGCTATTTCAAGCATGTGAAACCTGATTCAAGGATTTGAAAAATTGTTCAAGGCCTTGAAAACCTGTGACCTTACATAGGTCTTCCAACCCACCTTGAACCGTCAAATCCGAATACGGCTCAGAGGGATCGCCATCGGCAGGAGTTCCCACTGTCGTTTCCAAACGGGTCAGTCTTTCACGAATCTCTGTGTTTGCCATGTAAGCAAGAAGAATTCAACAAGAACGCACCACGAAGTACAAAGCAACCAGGATTCGATACGAGTTCTTACAGGGCCACCCAAACATCAAGTCTGGTTCAACCAACTTCACTCGATTCTCACGTTTTTTTAACGGAAGTTTGTGTATGAGTTTGTATGAACGAATACAGCAATATACAGGAAATTCCCAACCTTCTATTACCCGTGAACTAGAAGGAAAGCTTACAAATTCATCCCAAACTCAGCAGCCAACAATAGTGCTGGTTCAGGCCAAAATAACAGCAAGCAGTTGGACAAAGTAACCGCCAAAAACTGCCAGTCATGGACAGACCCCATGATCTTGGCATTCCCAAAAATCTCAGCCCACTAAGCCACTAAAACAAGTCAGCAACAATGCACCAAGCCAGAGCCACGAACCAAGGGACAAGCCACAAGGCAAAGTGACCAAGCGCGAGCCACAGGGACCACAGTTAACCGAAGGCAACACACGGCACCACCAAGCATGCAGCTAGATTAACAGTTCAACGCCGTTAACTAAATTCCTCGCCGTCAGCACATATTGAACCAAGAACATCAAACCAGTGAGCTTTTCGATGCACCCGTCTCATCCATCAACTCAAGGGGCTAATCGTAGGCATTGTATTTGTGGGTAGAATTTCCTTGTAGCCCATTTTGCACCTTATAGTGGGTGAAATTATAAGGATAGGTCCTGGACCGCCTTAGCCTACATAACTCATCTCTCATCTCCCACACATCGATAAGTTCTTCTATTTCCTTTACTGTTTTCTCTAATATATTTTCTGAATTTATCAATTCAATTGTTGTTACTAACACAATTATGAAATTGTTTGTTATTAGTGGATTTTCCACAAAAAAAATAGAATAGTAATCATCTCTCTTTGGTGACTCAATTTCAAGATAGTAATTGTCTCTGGAGTCTTGATAGGCATGCAAAATTTCAGAGATTGAGGCAAGAACGAGGCACTTGCATGGTCTGTGTAAGACAGTTAATTTGTTTCTTGATGCTTCCTGGACAAAACCAGGGGCGGAGCCATGTAGGGGCACGGGGGGCACGTGCCCCCCCTAAAATTTTCCGAAAACGCTAGATAACTCTTAATTTATAAGAACAAATTAACCGTTCCTTTATAAAAATAAAAAGTGCCCCCCCCCCCCCCCTTAATTCAAATAGCCCGTGTAACGCAGTTTGTAAGAGGCTTTGCTTAAAATTAAAACGTCGCGGGTTCGACTCCTCTATGCGCGCATTCTATTTTTTTCCACAAAGTTTAAAAATTACAGAAAATAAACGTCCACTAACAAGACTCGAATCCTTGTGGACAAAGTCAATGTGTGAGTGCTTTACCAACTAAGCCAGAAGACTTTTCTTGTCTACTTTGCTAACTAAATTTACTTTATTAAGTGTATAAATACTGGCTGCTATCTAATCTTACTTCATTACGAGTACAAATATTGGCCGACTAGCCGAATTGTGCCCCCCCCCTTCGATGACATCCTGGCTCCGCCACTGGACAAAACATGTGGTGACAACCAACTGTCTGCATCTACAAGAGCACAAACGAGATTGATGTTGGTTTCTTTTTTGATATGACCATTTCAAGTTACGTCTCTAGATTTTACGACTTCAAATTTTTGCAACTATAAATCTACAAGGGCGTACCATTTCCGATCTCATTAGAGCAAGGAGCAACAAAGTGCAGGAAATTCTGAAACTTTGGGAATCATACTCAGATAAGATCTTTATCACCTTAATTTTATTTCCTTTGGATCTAGCCGCATTACTATGCAACTTTTCTGTTTTTCATATATATGAACTGTGGTACATTGTATTTCGAACTAAATAATCAACGTTTAAAAATCCTGGTGTATTAGCAGGTTGATATGCAAGAGGTGGTCTATGTTTTACTTTGTGGTGTGAAAATTATTTCTTATTGAAGATGTAACGAAGTTTGTTTCACTGTTTTTACCAAAAATAAATAAAAATAAAAGAAGTTTGTTTCACTGCTTCATTTTTCTTTCTGTACTCTGTTCATGACATGTTGTTTTATAACTCCTTAGTCGGCTTTCGAACTTGACATATTTGTATACATAATTCTTTGTTTTCACTTGTTCGTTTGTAAACTTTGATACAGTTGTAATATCAATTTCATTTGACATGAATAATCACTTGTTTGTTTGTAAAGCCATGCTTACTTAATTCTTCTTCTGACAAGGTTTGTCAAGCCATAGCTTCACAAGAGAGGAGCAAGGATGAAGTTCGCCTGGTGCATCTTTCTCCAAATGACAGAGATGAGGAAGACCCATCAGTGGTGATGCATGCACCGTTTCACTATTTTTTTAAAGTCTGCTATATTTGTTTCATAAAAAGAACCTTGTGCAAGTTCATCAAAGATTGTATGGAGTTATCAAACAGATTTTCCATTGCCGATAGAAAAATATTGCAATATGTTGGCAGTAGACAATGGGAGGAGATAGAAAAGCGCGTACAAGTTTCTATACTCAAGGAAAATGCATGTAGTGAAGTGTCTTCCTATATTAATGTGATGTTGATTTTTGTTGTGTTATTGCATTGTGTTGCTAACTTTGTTTGTGCAGTTGGCAGGTGTAAGATTAACTTTTTGGGTTAAGTTAAACCACAAGAAATGTATAGCACCGTGTGGAAAATGAGAAATTTCCATAAAATTGGTCGGGCCATTCACAACAAATAGAGTACCAAGGAAAAAGGTAATGTGTGGCGCATTGCAAATGCTTGAGAGATCCCCACAAAATGGGATGTGTTGTTCGCGACAAATTGTCATGACAATTGAGATAATGAGTGAAGTCCCAACCTAATATTACTAGGTTGATGAATTTAAAGTTATGGGAGATATGGGGCTATTACCGATCTATAGAGGTGTTTAAATTGAAAGCTACCTCATCATGTTGATGTCGGTCATTACCGAAAATCACATGTATCGAGGTTCAAGGGAAATTCAATTAATAGACTACCCGAGGAATGTTAGTGTGAGACTACATTCCTAGTGCATTGCATCATTTAAGGAATAGTGGGGGTACAAACTTCTTACTAAGAAATGAATGATATTCCTTCAAAGTCCCGTATCTTACTAATGCACTGTTTATCCACAACAATATTAGTAGGTTGGGCGTGATGTCCTTAACATAACGCATAGCCTTTATGGTGGAGCGATTCAGAGGTTGTGCATGCTCTAGATGAGTATGCCTTTGCAAGTAAGGAAGCTCAAGGCCGTCTCCCAGGGGCTATCGGTAAGACCCTAAGATTACTTTCTAAGACCGATTCAGCGCAAGACCCATATCAAAGCGCTGCCTCTTGAAGAATTAGAACCAGGTACCTACGTGAACAGTTTCTTACTATCCTCCCGGACATAATCTCTATTCAAACCACAATTCAAGGTCCAGTCCACCGTTGGCGATACGTGGTACTATACCCAATCGTATTTTCAGTCGCATTGTTTTACTTTTGAATCAACTATTTTAAGATTTTTTAGTGGGGGATTGTTGTATAAAAATTCACAAAATCAGTATTTTGAGTTTAAAATTTAAATTAGTGACTTTCTCAAAGATTGCCTTCTTTCAAATAGTTGTAACTTTTACAATATTTGTGTCTTTTGCTAGTGTCTTTTATGAAAAGGTGCTTCAAGCACCCTTTGGTTCCTATAAATACAAGTGTGTCCTTGGTCTCAAAATTAAGGTTTCACTTTCATGTGTCTCTTCTCAAGTATCTCATTTCTTGTCCGGGTTGGGTTCTAATTTAGGAGAAGACAAGAAGTGCAATATCGTTTCTTCTTCACCGTGGTAGGAATTGTATCGGTGGGTAGAATTTTCGTGTGCCCATTTTGCACCGTACAATGGGGGAAATTAATATTCTAAAGATAGGTCATGGACTGCCTTAGCCTACACAACTCATCTCTCATCTCCCACACATCGATAAGTTCTTCTATCTCCTTTACCGTTTTTCTCTAATTTATTTTTTGAATTTATCAATTCAATTTTTGTTACTAACACAATTTCGAAATTGTTTGTTATTGGTGGATTTTCCACAACACAAACATCATTTTTAGTCTTTAGTTTAATTATGTGAATTCTCGAGGGCTTCTGTTCCACGACTATTCATTCTAATTTTTTTAACGTACTATCGTTTCAATTTTCATCAGCTCGATTCAAGTTTCTACTTAAATTGAGAATACCTTTTTCATATATATAAATTTATCTCTCACAAAATCTCAAAACCAACTTTTTTTTTATTCCATCGGTCCCTATTATTTAGGAGTCATAATTTTAGACAACGCCTTCCTCTATTTGCAGTGTTTTCCTTTGTTTGTTACTAACGGCGAACAAAATTGTGCCTCTGGATGGTAGTGGATCTTGAAGTTCTTAAATGGCGCATATAAGAACTACAAAACAATTTCTCTTTGTTTAATAGACCTTTACCATGACAATTTGGCTAAAAATTACGATAATTTTTTTTTAATAAAATTATGATCATTTATACCTTCTCCTTTCCGCAATAATTTTATGATTTAAAATGTCATAATGAATGATATGTCTACTCACTATAGTTTCCTACTCTTTCCCGATTATGATTATATAGGTGAATGTATGAAAACGTTGGAAGTTTCACATTGTATTATTTTGATGGAAGTTTTTTTTTTTTTCTTTTTTTTTGCAAACTATTTTGATGCAAGTTGTTTGTGAATATGATCAGTAGATTTTTTTGTGGTTAAAATATACCGATGACACATAATACGATGCTAAAGTTTAATGCAATTTGCAAAAACTTTTCAGTTTTCATGAACAGTACCAACGCAATTCAACTTCAAACACATGTTGTGGGGTCGGTCTACAGTGCGTCCGCCAATAGGGCGGACGTCAGCTATTTTGTTTGTTAGCGCGGGCCCCGTCACTACGAGACAAAAAGTTTACCCGGTATAGCAGGTCACTAGGGTTCGTAGATAACATTGTTAGTTTAATAGATAGCTTAAGAAAACAATTGTAATCTTTCTGCTGCAGAAACTGCCCAGAAAGATAACAGCACGAGATCTAAAGATAACCAGTAGCATAAACTAGATAACAAAAGCCTACAAAGTAGATAACATCCGTTCTCAGTGATGGATCTTCACGAGTAATTCCATCCTAAAACCAGCAAACATAAGTCCTAATTGCCTTTCCATAACATATTCGTTGATTGAGACCAATAGAAGTCCCCTTTGTCATCAAATTCATATGGTATCTCTCGTTAATCATCTTCCGCATCGATTTCTTCTTCGTAGGAGTCCACGGGAGGATTGGGACATGTAGTCCTGTTGTGTCCAAGCTCCTTGCAATTACCGCACCTTCTGCGCTTGTCCTGCTTGGGTGCTTTTGGGTGTTTCGTGTCCGGTGGGTTCGGATTCTTCACGTAGCTGTAGGGATTATCTTCTTTCTTCACAACTCCATGGGTACCCTCTTCAGATTGAGAAATCATTCTCTTCATAGTTCTGATTCCATCGGCCATGTGATCCTTCCAATACTTATAATTTGCAAAAGATCTACAACCCAAAGAGGTGTACAATGTCACTTGGCTCTTCATGGCACCCCGACGAGAAGCTTGGACACTTGGGTCGTCACACGACTTCTGAATAGGCTCCTTCATCGAAGGCTCGGTTGCGTAGAATTTCTTATCCGTTTTTACCCACCTATCAGCAATTAAATTTGTAGGGATCCTATTAACACCCTTCTCTTTCAGAACAAGAATCATATGTTTGCAGATCATCTTCGATGTCTCAAACTTAAAGCAAGTGCAGCAAAGACCGCGATTAGATCGTGTACACTGAACAATTTGCTGCAGCAGTAGAGAAGATAATGTTAAAATCCGGGACAACAATAATAACATGAAAGAGAACATTCATTTCAAAATTTATGTAGGAAACATTAGAGAATTACCATAAAAGTAGAGAAAACAATTTCTAAACAGGAGAAAACCCTTGTAAATACACATACATTTATTTGATATTTAGGCATCAAAAGTACTACGTGTGTACACTACAAACTAATATCAATTAGTACATGAAGGGAGAAATATGCGTACCACACTTTGCTTTATTTCACCTCTCATCACGTATAAATGATCAACCTTTGATTCTTCAATGGGAATAACCTTCGTTACTCTGTAATCCTCTGCCATCTCAGCTTGATGCTTGAACTTGAGGAAGATATTATTGGTGAATACCTCAGCTGCATGCTCCTCTAGCTGCCTGAACCTCGTTGTACATATCGGGTCCGATTGGTCAGATTTAAAGTGTTCCTCCCTCTCATTTTTTCGTAGCTTTTCTAACCCAGTCATTAAACCCCTGCAAAGGTCGACCAACTTATCCATATAGGACAAAAAATCCTTGAAAAAACTGTTTACCCTCTCGCACCTTGAGGTTGTTGTTTGTCCGGCAAAGAAGAAGAATTTCAGGTATGTCTCTGCCCACATGTGCCTAGCCAAGTAGGTGACTTGGATCCAATGGTTATGAGAGAGGTCCCATTTTTCTACCATGGCCTGCCAATATTCAAACCAAAAATTCTCGGGTTTCCTACTATGCATACATTTCTTAAAATCAGAAATGAATGCGGCACCCTTCTTCAGCTTTCCTTCAGCATTCCGACAAAGATGCCAAGAACACAAACGATGTTTTGCATGTGGGAAAGTTTTTTGAATGGCACTTTTCATGGCTAAATCACCATCCGTAATAACCGACACGGGCATCTTATTCTCCATTGCCTCCATCAAACAACTCAAGACCCACTCATATGTTTCTTTTTTCTCGTCTTGAACAACCGCAAAGGCAAAAACTGTATTTTGAAAGTGATTGTTCACCCCAGATAAAATTACTAAGGGTTTTCGATACATGTTTGCTTTGTATGTTGCATCGAAAATAAGTACATCACCAAACCTTTTGTAATCTTCATGTGATCTCCTGTCACACCAAAATAAACTTTGAAGTTCTTGGTTGCTCCCCAATATGAACCTAAAAAACAAAAATAACAAACAGACAACATTATTAAAGAAATAGAATTTTTTTATAAAGGAACAGAACAATCTGATAGCATGAAAGAACAAATTCTTACAGAAGATAACAATTGTAAACAAAAGATAGCAATTCTAATGTGTGAACATAATATTAACTGTGTAGATAACATTTATAAAGTAATAGATAATACTCTTACCTCTTGAAAACACCATGATGGCCTTTTTTCAGACTATCAATGAACTTCAGAGTCTGTTGGCCATCTCCTTCATTGGAATATAATTTGTCCAGAGAAGCCATTTTGTTATACATATCCTTCTGTGTGTAAGGGACGTTGGCATAGCCTCCGGATTGTTTTACCATCAAAAGGAAGCCTTGACAGTACTTTATGCCCACCTCCTTCAATGATCTGATGTGTTCGATATCTGACTCGTTCACCTTTCTGTGAGACCGGTGCATGCTCCTGCACTGTGGATCAGAAAGTGTGTGAGAATGTACTAGTTGAAAATAATCCACTGTAAACGGCTCCGTAGGTGAAGTTCTTGTAATTCTTATTCGAGCTTTGCAGAGGCACCGAGTGTTTCTAGTATGCTCCCTCTTCCGATTTTCTTTGTATTTCCACTTATCAGATCGGACACCTTGTCGGGCACATACAAAGATCCTAGACTTTGTGAGCTCCTTCGTTTCCGGATCAAAATACCTTCTATTACACCTTCTTATCCCAAAACCCAGCATCAAGGCATAAAGGTTGTACCAGTCAAAAGCCTCAATCTCACTGGCAAAAGTCATTGCCTCCACCTCTTGGTGTATATTACTCCTGTAGGCAGGGAAGTTGTTATGTTTATCCAAGCAGTTAAAAAGATTAACAACAAGCTTACTATTACGTATCGGGTTTCAGATCACCATTTGGAGCAATGACAAAGGAGGCTCTTGTTTCATCATCCTCATATGGCTCTGTAAGAGAGAAATCGTATCCTTCATCGTCATCCATGGCTTCGAAAATCGTATTCGTCTTCTTCATAATCATGAGACAAAGAACACAAAGCTTTACCTTTGCCATAACAGCCACTTTCTCTAACTTCTCTCGAATTCATCTGGAAGTTTGTTTCTATCCTTCCCTGCTCACCATTACAATTCAAATAAGAAGACTTCAACAAACAAAAAATAGAATTGCCTCATTTGGAACATATTTTTAATGATGGCAATGTGAATAAAATAAGAAGTTACTAAACATAGTACTAAACATCTGTAAAGGAAACTTCCTTTACATTTATTGTACCTAAAATAATAAATATTTCAACTACCAATCCATTATTTATACTAGAGAGAATTTTTTGGGTAATAGAATACAATTGTAGACAGGCAGATAACAATTTCAAAGGCGCAGATTATACGAAAATTTATTGGAGTTAGGTGGTAGTTGTCCAAGAGGGCCAGATGAAATTCTGAACACATTAATTGAACTACCCCAACCATATCATTAAAATAATCTTTCCCTAATAATGAAAGGTTTTTTAACTCTCCTAGCTTCCCAAAGATTTGTTATTACTCTTTGCAACATATGGACAATGTGAATAAAATAAGAAGTTACTAAACATAGTACTAAACATCTGTAAAGGCAACTTCCTTTACATTTACTGTACCTAAAATAATAAATATTTCAACTACCAATCCATTAGTTATACTAGAGAGAAATGTTTGGGGCATAGAGTACAATTGTAGACAGGCAGATAACAATTTCAAAATCGCAGATTATACGAAACTTTATTGGAGTTAGGTGGTAGTTGTCCAAGAGGGCCAGATGAAATTCTGAACACATTAATTGAACTACCCCAACCATATCATTACATTATCTTTACCTAATAATGAAAGGTTTATTAACTCTCCTAGCTTCCCAAAGATTTGTTATTACTCTTTGCAACAAATGGACAATGTGAATAAAATAAGAAGTTACTAAACATAGTACTAAACATCTGTAAAGGCAACTTCCTTTACATTTTATGTACCTAAAATAATAAATATTTCAACTACCAATCCATTAGTTACACTAGAGAGAATTGTTTGGGACATAGAATACAATTGTAGACAGGCAGATAACAATTTCAAAGGCGCAGATTATACGAAACTTTATTGGTGTTAGGTGGTACTTGTCTGAGAGGGCCAGATGAAATTCTGAACACATTAATTGAACTACCCCAACCATATCATTAAATTATCTTTCCCTAATAATGAAAGGTTTATAAACTCTCCTAGCTTCCCAAAGATTTGTTACTACTCTTTGCAACATATGGACAATGTGAATAAAATAAGAAGTTCACAACGAATGTTGCCATACTCGGTGTAATTTGACTCACACAATGTAGAGTTAGGATGTTATGATGTTTCTTTACGGCCCACTAATCTTTGTGGCGATACGTTGGGTAAAGAAGAACCCAATTACATGAAATGATGAACGCACCCGTGGCACGATACCATCGTGTTGTTGAATACTCATGGCGGAACGGACGGAGAACCCTCGCGTACTTACACTTCATTGCAAAATTACACAATATGACTCCTCAACACAACCACCAAAAAGCTCAAGGCACACCGTGATGTGCTACAACACAAGGTCTTACGTCATGGAACAGTGTGTGATGGGGACAGCGCCATTGTTCGTGTATCCTTCAAGTGTGTGACTCGGGAGCTTAATTTAACCACAAATATTGATGGTTAAAGTCACTCAACATGCACGAGCCACATTTACCAAAACATCTCGAGCAATTAGTGGGGGAGAATCGATTTTCCGAGTTTTCGGGGTCAGTAAGAGGGAGTTGACCAAACTCAAGTCAATCAGTATTAACCCACACAAGTCGGGAATGAAAATAAAATGTCCCCTCCTTGACCCACACGATGATTGAAATGAAGAAAAATTATAAAAACATGGCTCAAACACAGACAACATTTCTAAGCTATGCAGAGAACAATGGTACTAGGGTTTAGAAAATTGGACAACAACTTCCAGTACGCAGATAACAATGTCAAAGAAACGTTGGATCACATGCATTTTGCATGGGAGAGAGCCTGTTTTATAGAATGAAAACATCACAGTGCCGTAATTTGAAACTAAAATGGACTTGGACAACCAAATATATGACTTGATTATTAAGACTCAAATAGGTTGTGTAAAAATTAAAAGCACGTAGACATTCACGAGACAAAGATTTAGTTTTTATGGATTAATGCGAGCCCCATATGTTCTTTGTTGATTTATGTTCAACACTGAAGAAGAAATTCCAGCCAAGTAATATGAAAGGTGCCCTATATTGAATCTCAGAGAGCGTAAACAGTATCAGAGTGCCAGATAACAATATCTGACGTTTAGACAGCAATATCACGTTCGCAGATATTATCATTTGAATTGAGCAAGTTCACAACGAATGTTGCCTTACTCGGTGTAATTTGACTCACACAATGTAGAGTTAGGATGTTATGATGTTTCTTTACGGCCCACTAATCTTTGTGGTGATACGTTGGGTAAAGAAGAACCCAGTTACATGAAATGATGAACGCACCCGTGGCACGATACCATCGTGTTGTTGAATACTCGTGGCGGAACGGACGGAGAACCCTCGCGTACTTACACTTCATTGCAAAATTACACAATATGACTCCTCAACACAACCACCAAAAAGCTCAAGGCACACCGTGATGTGCTACAACACAAGGTCTTACGTCATGGAACAGTGTGTGATGGGGACAGCGCCATTGTTCGTGTATCCTTCAAGTGTGTGACTCGGGAGCTTAATTTAACCACAAATATTGATGGTTAAAGTCACTCAACATGCACGAGCCACATTTACCAAAACATCTCGAGCAATTAGTGGGGGAGAATCGATTTTCCGAGTTTTCGGGGTCAGTAAGAGGGAGTTGACCAAACTCAAGTCAATCAGTATTAACCCACACAAGTCGGGAATGAAAATAAAATGTCCCCTCCTTGACCCACACGATGATTGAAATGAAGAAAAATTATAAAAACATGGCTCAAACACAGACAACATTTCTAAGCTATGCAGAGAACAATGGTACTAGGGTTTAGAAAATTGGACAACAACTTCCAGTACGCAGATAACAATGTGAAAGAAACGTTGGATCACATGCATTTTGCATGGGAGAGAGCCTGTTTTATAGAATGAAAACATCACAGTGCCGTAATTTGAAACTAAAATGGACTTGGACAACCAAATATATGACTTGATTATTAAGACTCAAATAGGTTGTGTAAAAATTAAAAGCACGTAGACATTCACGAGACAAAGATTTAGTTTTTATGGATTAATGCGAGCCCCATATGTTCTTTGTTGATTTATGTTCAACACTGAAGAAGAAATTCCAGCCAAGTAATATGAAAGGCGCCCTATATTGAATCTCAGAGAGCGTAAACAGTATCAGAGTGCCAGATAACAATATCTGACGTTTAGACAGCAATATCACGTTCGCAGATATTATCATTTGAATTGAGCAAGTTCACAACGAATGTTGCCTTACTCGGTGTAATTTGACTCACACAATGTAGAGTTAGGATGTTATGATGTTTCTTTACGGCCCACTAATCTTTGTGGTGATACGTTGGGTAAAGAAGAACCCAGTTACATGAAATGATGAACGCACCCGTGGCACGATACCATCGTGTTGTTGAATACTCGTGGCGGAACGGACGGAGAACCCTCGCGTACTTACACTTCATTGCAAAATTACACAATATGACTCCTCAACACAACCACCAAAAAGCTCAAGGCACACCGTGATGTGCTACAACACAAGGTCTTACGTCATGGAACAGTGTGTGATGGGGACAGCGCCATTGTTCATGTATCCTTGAAGTGTGTGACTCGGGAGCTTAATTTAACCACAAATATTGATGGTTAAAGTCACTCAACATGCACGAGCCACATTTACCAAAACATCTCGAGCAATTAGTGGGGGAGAATCAATTTTCCGAGTTTTCGGGGTCAGTAAGAGGGAGTTGACCAAACTCAAGTCAATTAGTATTAACCCACACGAGTCGGGAATGAAAATAAAATGTCCCCTCCTTGACCCACACGATGATTGAAATGAAGAAAAATTATAAAAACATGGCTCAAACACAGACAACATTTCTAAGCTATGCAGAGAAAAATGGTACTAGGGTTTAGAAAATTGGACAACAACTTCCAGTACGCAGATAACAATGTCAAAGAAACGTTGGATCACATGCATTTTGCATGGGAGAGAGCCTGTTTTATAGAATGAAAACATCACAGTGCCGTAATTTGAAACTATAATGGACTTGGACAACCAAATATATGACTTGATTATTAAGACTCAAATAGGTTGTGTAAAAATTAAAGGCACGTAGACATTCACGAGACAAAAATTTAGTTTTTATGGATTAATGCGAGCCCCATATGTTCTTTGTTGATTTATGTTCAACACTGAAGAAGAAATTCCAGCCAAGTAATATGAAAGGTGCCCTATATTGAATCTCAGAGAGCGTAAACAGTATCAGAGTGCCAGGTAACAATATCTGACGTTTAGACAGCAATATCACGTTCGCAGATATTATCATTTGAATTGAGCAAGTTCACAACGAATGTTGTCTTACTCGGTGTAATTTGACTCACACAATGTAGAGTTAGGATGTTATGATGTTTCTTTACGGCCCACTAATCTTTGTGGTGATACGTTGGGTAAAGAAGAACCAAGTTACATGAAATGATGAACGCACCCGTGGCACGATACCATCGTGTTGTTGAATACTCGTGGCGGAACGGACGGAGAACCCTCGCGTACTTACACTTCATTGCAAAATTACACAATATGACTCCTCAACACAACCACCAAAAAGCTCAAGGCACACCGTGATGTGCTACAACACAAGGTCTTACGTCATGGAACAGTGTGTGATGGGGACAGCGCTATTGTTCGTGTATCCTTCAAGTGTGTGACTCGGGAGCTTAATTTAACCACAAATATTGATGGTTAAAGTCACTCAACATGCACGAGCCACATTTACCAAAACATCTCGAGCAATTAGTGGGGGAGAATCGATTTTCCGAGTTTTCGGGGTCAGTAAGAGGGAGTTGACCAAACTCAAGTCAATCAGTATTAACCCACACAAGTCGGGAATGAAAATAAAATGTCCCCTCCTTGACCCACACGATGATTGAAATGAAGAAAAATTATAAAAACATGGCTCAAACACAGACAACATTTCTAAGCTATGCAGAGAACAATGGTACTAGGGTTTAGAAAATTGGACAACAACTTCCAGTACGCAGATAACAATGTCAAAGAAACGTTGGATCACATGCATTTTGCATGGGAGAGAGCCTGTTTTATAGAATGAAAACATCACAGTGCCGTAATTTGAAACTATAATGGACTTGGACAACCAAATATATGACTTGATTATTAAGACTCAAATAGGTTGTGTAAAAATTAAAAGCACGTAGACATTCACGAGACAAAAATTTAGTTTTTATGGATTAATGCGAGCCCCATATGTTCTTTGTTGATTTATGTTCAACACTGAAGAAGAAATTCCAGCCAAGTAATATGAAAGGTGCCCTATATTGAATCTCAGAGAGCGTAAACAAAATCAGAGTGCCAGATAACAATATCTGACGTTTAGACAGCAATATCACGTTCGCAGATATTATCATTTGAATTGAGCAAGTTCACAACGAATGTTGCTTTACTCGGTGTAATTTGACTCACACAATGTAGAGTTAGGATGTTATGATGTTTCTTTACGGCCCACTAATCTTTGTGGTGATACGTTGGGTAAAGAAGAACCCAGTTACATGAAATGATGAACGCACCCGTGGCACGATACCATCGTGTTGTTGAATACTCGTGGCGGAACGGACGGAGAACCCTCGCGTACTTACACTTCATTGCAAAATTACACAATATGACTCCTCAACACAACCACCAAAAAGCTCAAGGCACACCGTGATGTGCTACAACACAAGGTCTTACGTCATGGAACAGTGTGTGATGGGGACAGCGCCATTGTTCATGTATCCTTGAAGTGTGTGACTCGGGAGCTTAATTTAACCACAAATATTGATGGTTAAAGTCACTCAACATGCACGAGCCACATTTACCAAAACATCTCGAGCAATTAGTGGGGGAGAATCAATTTTCCGAGTTTTCGGGGTCAGTAAGAGGGAGTTGACCAAACTCAAGTCAATTAGTATTAACCCACACGAGTCGGGAATGAAAATAAAATGTCCCCTCCTTGACCCACACGATGATTGAAATGAAGAAAAATTATAAAAACATGGCTCAAACACAGACAACATTTCTAAGCTATGCAGAGAACAATGGTACTAGGGTTTAGAAAATTGGACAACAACTTCCAGTACGCAGATAACAATGTTAAAGAAACGTTGGATCACATGCATTTTGCATGGGAGAGAGCCTGTTTTATAGAATGAAAACATCACAGTGCCGTAATTTGAAACTATAATGGACTTGGACAACCAAATATATGACTTGATTATTAAGACTCAAATAGGTTGTGTAAAAATTAAAGGCACGTAGACATTCACGAGACAAAAATTTAGTTTTTATGGATTACTGCGAGCCCCATATGTTCTTTGTTGATTTATGTTCAACACTGAAGAAGAAATTCCAGCCAAGTAATATGAAAGGTGCCCTATATTGAATCTCAGAGAGCGTAAACAGTATCAGAGTGCCAGGTAACAATATCTGACGTTTAGACAGCAATATCACGTTCGCAGATATTATCATTTGAATTGAGCAAGTTCACAACGAATGTTGTCTTACTCGGTGTAATTTGACTCACACAATGTAGAGTTAGGATGTTATGATGTTTCTTTACGGCCCACTAATCTTTGTGGTGATACGTTGGGTAAAGAAGAACCAAGTTACATGAAATGATGAACGCACCCGTGGCACGATACCATCGTGTTGTTGAATACTCGTGGCGGAACGGACGGAGAACCCTCGCGTACTTACACTTCATTGCAAAATTACACAATATGACTCCTCAACACAACCACCAAAAAGCTCAAGGCACACCGTGATGTGCTACAACACAAGGTCTTACGTCATGGAACAGTGTGTGATGGGGACAGCGCTATTGTTCGTGTATCCTTCAAGTGTGTGACTCGGGAGCTTAATTCAACCACAAATATTGATGGTTAAAGTCACTCAACATGCACGAGCCACATTTACCAAAACATCTCGAGCAATTAGTGGGGGAGAATCGATTTTCCGAGTTTTCGGGGTCAGTAAGAGGGAGTTGACCAAACTCAAGTCAATCAGTATTAACCCACACAAGTCGGGAATGAAAATAAAATGTCCCCTCCTTGACCCACACGATGATTGAAATGAAGAAAAATTATAAAAACATGGCTCAAACATAGACAACATTTCTAAGCTATGCAGAGAACAATGGTACTAGGGTTTAGAAAATTGGACAACAACTTCCAGTACGCAGATAACAATGTCAAAGAAACGTTGGATCACATGCATTTTCCATGGGAGAGAGCCTGTTTTATAGAATGAAAACATCACAGTGCCGTAATTTGAAACTATAATGGACTTGGACAACCAAATATATGACTTGATTATTAAGACTCAAATAGGTTGTGTAAAAATTAAAAGCACGTAGACATTCACGAGACAAAAATTTAGTTTTTATGGATTAATGCGAGCCCCATATGTTCTTTGTTGATTTATGTTCAACACTGAAGAAGAAATTCCAGCCAAGTAATATGAAAGGTGCCCTATATTGAATCTCAGAGAGCGTAAACAGTATCAGAGTGCCAGATAACAATATCTGACGTTTAGACAGCAATATCACGTTCGCAGATATTATCATTTGAATTGAGCAAGTTCACAACGAATGTTGCCTTACTCGGTGTAATTTGACTCACACAATGTAGAGTTAGGATGTTATGATGTTTCTTTACGGCCCACTAATCTTTGTGGTGATACGTTGGGTAAAGAAGAACCCAGTTACATGAAATGATGAACGCACCCGTGGCACGATACCATCGTGTTGTTGAATACTCGTGGCGGAAAGGACGGAGAACCCTCGCGTACTTACACTTCATTGCAAAATTACACAATATGACTCCTCAACACAACCACCAAAAAGCTCAAGGCACACCGTGATGTGCTACAACACAAGGTCTTACGTCATGGAACAGTGTGTGATGGGGACAGCGCCATTGTTCATGTATCCTTGAAGTGTGTGACTCGGGAGCTTAATTTAACCACAAATATTGATGGTTAAAGTCACTCAACATGCACGAGCCACATTTACCAAAACATCTCGAGCAATTAGTGGGGGAGAAGCAATTTTCCGAGTTTTCGGGGTCAGTAAGAGGGAGTTGACCAAACACAAGTCAATCAGTATTAACCCACACGAGTCGGGAATGAAAATAAAATGTCCCCTCCTTGACCCACACGATGATTGAAATGAAGAAAAATTATAAAAACATGGCTCAAACACAGACAACATTTCTAAGCTATGCAGAGAACAATGGTACTAGGGTTTAGAAAATTGGACAACAACTTCCAGTACGCAGATAACAATGTCAAAGAAACGTTGGATCACATGCATTTTGCATGGGGGAGAGCCTGTTTTATAGAATGAAAACATTACAGTGCCGTAATTTGAAACTATAATGGACTTGGACAACCAAATATATGACTTGATTATTAAGACTCAAATAGGTTGTGTAAAAATTAAATGCACGTAGACATTCACGAGACAAAAATTTAGTTTTTATGGATTAATGCGAGCCCCATATGTTCTTTGTTGATTTATGTTCAACACTGAAGAAGAAATTCCAGCCAAGTAATATGAAAGGTGCCCTATATTGAATCTCAGAGAGCGTAAACAGTATCAGAGTGCCAGGTAACAATATCTGACGTTTAGACAGTAATATCACGTTCGCAGATATTATCATTTGAATTGAGCAAGTTCACAACGAATGTTGTCTTACTCGGTGTAATTTGACTCACACAATGTAGAGTTAGGATGTTATGATGTTTCTTTACGGCCCACTAATCTTTGTGGTGATACGTTGGGTAAAGAAGAACCAAGTTACATGAAATGATGAACGCACCCGTGGCACGATAACATAGTGTTGTTGAATACTCGTGGCGGAACGGACGAAGAACCCTCGCGTACTTACACTTCATTGCAAAATTACACAATATGACTCCTCAACACAACCACCAAAAAGCTCAAGGCACACCGTGATGTGCTACAACACAAGGTCTTACGTCATGGAACAGTGTGTGATGGGGACAGCGCTATTGTTCGTGTATCCTTCAAGTGTGTGACTCGGGAGCTTAATTTAACCACAAATATTGATAGTTAAAGTCACTCAACATGCACGAGCCACATTTACCAAAACATCTCGAGCAATTAGTGGGGGAGAATCGATTTTCCGAGTTTTCGGGGTCAGTAAGAGGGAGTTGACCAAACTCAAGTCAATCAGTATTAACCCACACGAGTCGGGAATGAAAATAAAATGTCCCCTCCTTGACCCACACGATGATTGAAATGAAGAAAAATTATAAAAACATGGCTCAAACACAGACAACATTTCTAAGCTATGCAGAGAACAATGGTACTAGGGTTTAGAAAATTGGACAACAACTTCCAGTACGCAGATAACAATGTCAAAGAAACGTTGGATCACATGCATTTTGCATGGGAGAGAGCCTGTTTTATAGAATGAAAACATCACAGTGCCGTAATTTGAAACTATAATGGACTTCGACAACCAAATATATGACTTGATTATTAAGACTCAAATAGGTTGTGTAAAAATTAAAAGCACGTAGACATTCACGAGACAAAAATTTAGTTTTTATGGATTAATGCGAGCCCCATATGTTCTTTCTTGATTTATGTTCAACACTGAAGAAGAAATTCCAGCCAAGTAATATGAAAGGTGCCCTATATTGAATCTTAGAGAGCGTAAATAGTATCAGAGTGCCAGATAACAATATCTGACGTTTAGACAGCAATATCACGTTCGCAGATATTATCATTTGAATTGAGCAAGTTCACAACGAATGTTTCCTTACTCGGTGTAATTTGACTCACACAATGTAGAGTTAGGATGTTATGATGTTTCTTTACGGCCCACTAATCTTTGTGGTGATACGTTGGGTAAAGAAGAACCCAGTTACATGAAATGATGAACGCACCCGTGGCACGATACCATCGTGTTGTTGAATACTCGTGGCGGAATGGACGGAGAATCCTCGCGTACTTACACTTCATTGCAAAATTACACAATATGACTCCTCAACACAACCACCAAAAAGCTCAACGCACACCGTGATGTGCTACAACACAAGGTCTTACGTCATGGAACAGTGTGTGATAGGGACAGCGCCATTGTTCGTGTATCCTTCAAGTGTGTGACTCGGGAGCTTAATTTAACCACAAATATTGATGGTTAAATCACTCAACATGCACGAACCACATTTACCAAAACATCTCGAGCAATTAGTGGGGGAGAATCGATTTTCCGAGTTTTCGGGGTCAGTAAGAGGGAGTTGACCAAACTCAAGTCAATCAGTATTAACCCACACGAGTCGGGAATGAAAATAAAATGTCCCCTCCTTGACCCACACGATGATTGAAATGAAGAAAAATTATAAAAACATGGCTCAAACACAGACAACATTTCTAAGCAGCCCAGATAACTATTGTATTAGGGTTTATATAGAATACTCTATAAACATGAAACAGATAACTTTGTAAACATGCTAGACAATATTTGGTGTAGGGTTTATATATAAATGTACCAATATAACTGATAAAAATTATAAAGTTGGGGTAGGTTATGGTTGAAAAATTTTGAAATTCAAAATGTTCATCTTTGTACCATCAAATCACCTGACAAAGTTTTCAAAAAAAATAACTGCACACGGTTTCCAAGATAAAAACCGACGGTAGATTAATTAATTCAAACTCTCTTTCCATTCTCTCTCTCTCTCTCTCTCTCTCTCTCTCTCTCTCTCCAATACCGTCTCTTCCCCTTCTCTCTCTTTCGCCATTACCGTCTTCTCCCCTTCTCTCTGTTTTCTCTCTGTTTTGTTCTTTCTCTCTCTGTTTTCTCCTTTATCTCTGTTCTCTCCATGGATCCGGAAGCAATTTCACCTAAAAAGATGACCCAACAAGTGGTCGCCGATTTAAATAGCCTTCCAGATCTTACAGAGGAGTCTACGGTTGAGTCACAGAGTGTTCTTCCGCCATTAATTGGAGCCAATCCGACCGGAGAACACGAATCTGCCGGAGAAAGCAACAGTAAGGACACGGAAGAAATTCGTATGTCCATGGATTCTATTCTCAACCCTACTGAATTAGATCTCAATTCTACCCAAGAAAATCAAGAAGAGACGGAAGAGAAAGAACACAGGGGAAGGGAAATCCAACATGCAGACACCGATGAACAAGTTTCTGAAGAGAAAGAAGAAAGTGGGGCTGAAATTACAGTAGAAGAGACTGAAGAGAAAGAAGAAAGGGGAGACGAAATTCCAGTAGAAGAGACTGAAGAGAAAGAAGAAAGGGGAAAGGAAATCCCAGTAGAAGAGACTGAAGAGAAAGAAGAAAGGGGAAAGGAAATCCCAGTAGAAGTGACTGAAGATAAAGAAGAAAGGGGAAAGGAAATCCAAGTAGAAGTGACTGAAGATAAAGAAGAAAGGGGAAAGGAAATCCAACAAGAGGAACAAGAAGTCGTTTTTGAAGAGGGTTTCCCAGTAGAAGAGACCCAAGAAGAGGGTTTTCCAAATCTGATGGAAAATACCCTAGAGGTAGTTCTGGATTTCCAACATGCAAACATTGATGAACAAGAATTCGTTCAATATATGGTTCCTGAAGAAATTCCTGAAATTCTTCCTCTTGTCAAAATCCAAGAAGTCGTTCAATCTATGGTTCCCTTAAAGGTACAACATCCTCACGAAGTTGAAAACAAGGTCAGTATCTTCGAAAACAATTTTACCTTTATGGATTTATTTTTGAAAGACAACTGCTTATATTTATTTTGAACACTAATAGGTGAAGGATGCCAAAAAGACCAAACCAAAGAAAAAGCTTTCTTTCTCTCCAAAGGAAAAGGTTTCTGAGTCAGAAACACGACGTTCACCAAGAACCAAACCAGCACCACCAAGAACCAAACCAGCACCACCAAGACCACTCAAGAAGGGAAAGAAAAAGAGTACTTCTAAAGCGAAGTCATCAAAGGATGTTGAGAAAGAGATAGTATATTCAGATGGATTTGCGCTGTACAAGTAAGTTAACAAATGCTTACTTAGTTTACAAAAATTTACTTTAATGTTGTGATTGTTGTCTATCCCTCTGTTTGAATATTGAAATTGTTATCCAAATATTTAAACAATTCACTGCAAGGTTGTGATTGTTTTCTTCCCCTGAGCTTGAATATTGAAATTGTTATCCAAATATTTAAACAATTCACTGCAAGTTTGTTATTGTTTTCTTCCCCTGAGTTTGAATATTGAAATTGTTATCCAAATATTAAAATAATTCACTGCAAGGCTGTGATTGTTTTCTTCCCCTGGGTTTGAATATTGAAATTGGTTTCCAAACCACGTGTTAATGACCTCATATATGTTAATTAATTGTTTCAGGAAAGAGAACAAAAGTCTTTTCAACATTAAGAAAAATGAGAAGGTACCACACAAAATAGAGAGGCTGTTGTATGGAAACTTTGTCAACTTAACCGGAAAAGCAAGAGAGTGGTATGAAAACAGAGCAATGGTGGCAAGTGATGAAGATTCAGATGGAGAAGATGTGGATGTTCAGCAGTTTGTTTGTGAACCGAGATCAAAAAACAAAGTTGAAGAAAAAGATGAAGATGAGGTGGAAGAGGATGAAGAGGTGGAAGAAGAGGATGAAGATGATGAGCTTTCACATCATGGAAATGCCACAAGTGCCTTTATCAGATTTCAGTAAGTTGTTGTTTTTTTGTTTCAATGATTTTTTTTTTTTTTTAGTTTGAATTGTGTTTGACAATGTTTTCAAGGTCTCTATTATTTTGTACTAACAGGATAAAATTTATTTCTCTGTTTTCTTTTTGTTTTTGTAGAAATGTGAGGATGTATAGTTTGAAGAAGCAGAACCCTAATTTGAAGATGACGATGGACTTCAAAGATGATATCTTGAGAGAGTGGAAGTCTATGACCTTGGATCAACAGCAGCCTTTTCTTCGTGGTGCTGCTGTAGAAAAGAAGAAGAAGGAAATGATGGAACAAATGGAGGAAGTCAAGGACAAGAAGAGGAAGAGGAAACAAGTTAAGGATAAAAAGAAGGTGAATGAGAGGAAAAAACTAAAAAAACCCCGCCGGTGTCAGAGCTACCTATCACTTCCGAAAATCAAGGATTTTTATCAAAAAATGACCAAAGAGCAGCGAGCCTGGATGTATGAGGTGGGTCTTGGTGGTTTGGAGCATCTGCAAATCACAGAGACCCCTGAGGAATTCAACAAATTCATCTACAATGCTTTCGAAGTAGATGGATACTTGACGGCGCATGGCCGGTAGCTCAAGATCACTGATGAGATTGTCGGTTGGCTGCTCGGTATAAGTTGGGAAGGTGAGATTTTCAAACCTGAGCCAACTGACAAAGAGGCTCAGCTAATCGGTCAAAGTATCGGACTTGTGCAACCAGTTACGTCGGTTGAATCGTACATGAGGTGGTTTGCAGCTGAGGAGAATAGGGAGATTCTGACGGATGATTGGAAGCGCAGGGCGGTTGCGTTTGTACTTGGATGTTTTGGAATGCCGCAAACTCGGCAAGGTGTTAGGTCCACACTAGCTCGCTATGTGGTGGATCTTGAGCACCTCAAAAAGGTGAACTGGGCTGCAACATGGCTTCATCACTTCCAAGAACAGCAAACCAAGGTGCAGAAAGGGAAAAGCATCCGCGGCGGGGGATGTATTTTGATCCCAATGGTAAAGATTACTAAAACTGTTTTCAGATACTTATTAATGCTGTTTACAAGCTTACTGTTTCCTTCCATCACCTTACAATTGTTTTCAATGTTTATGTAGCTTCTGTATTTAGAGAAATTCTGCCCGAAGCTGCTGAAAAATCCTGATGGGTGTGAAAACCAGGATGATAGTCCAAGGCTTAAATTTTGGACCACTGAACTTGTTGCAGAGAGATGGAAGTTTGTGCAACAAACCAGGATGTAAGTAGATATCTACTGCAAATTTACAATTGTTATCAAACTGTTGAAATTGTTAACTTTGAAGTAATTGAATGTTTCTGCTTTTGTTGGTTATATAGTTGAAGCTGAGGAGACTTGAGGAGCCTGTCAAGGAGGAAAAGAAAGTCGAAGAACTTCAAACCAAAGATGTTGAAAAAATCTTCGAGAAACTTTTCGAAAAAATTTCCATGAAGCAGCTGGCGGCGGAATTGCACAAGTTGATGAAGTCTGAAGGAGAAAAGGAAGGTGAGGAAGAAAGAAATGTTGATAAGGAGAAGGAGAAGGGGAAGGAGAAGGAGAAGGAGATGGGTAAGAATGAGGAGGGAGAGAGCGAGAAGGATGAAGAGAAAGAAGAAAAGTTTAAAACTCCCATTCAAAATAGGAGAAAACTGGAGGAAGAGGAGGTCAACAGTCCCCATGGTCACATTTCTTTGGGTAGTGGGCAAACAAACCAAGACACACAGGTACGCAAACAAACATTTGTTTACTATTTCATTAAAGGTGTTCTGTAAACTTTTACAAATGTTGTCTGTGCTGTTATCATTTTAGGTGGCATCAAATTTACCACCAAAGCCCTTTCTCGTGTCTGGTTCTCCGAAGCTACGAGGAAATCTAGTGGGAAATGAATGGGGAAAGGCTCTTCACATAATCAGACGGTCTCCTCGGGGTCATGGTGGGGCCTTGAAGAAGAGGCCGTCAGCTGGATTTACCTACCTTCCCCAAATGCCCACCGGTGACGAGTGTTTTCTTCACTACTACCTCACTTACAAGTACGAGAGTGAATACAGCTTGAAGGACGCTGAAATTCCTAGCGAACTATATACGTAAGTTTTATTTAAGACACATTAGCGTTCAAGTAAAACTTAAATGTTTTAAAACATTAGTGATATTTATTTACATTTCATGCAGTGAGGAGGTGTTGAGAATAGGGAAGATGACTACTCTGTCAAGGGGAAGCTCGTGGCGACTCCGCCAAGGTGAATGGTTCGACAACGACGTAAGTATTTTGCTCTCGGTATTGAAGAATGTTATCAAACCCATGAAAAAGTTTTCTTGTGACTGTGAAGTCATAAAATTGACTTTTTAATCACTCAGGTCATTGATGGATACCTCATGTATCTTCATGAAAAAGAGAAGAACCGGCCATATGAAGATAAAAAAGAGGATCTGGTACCTGAGCTGCGAGTATTCTGTAAGTTTCCCCCCTCTTCATTTTGATAATTTCATTATATTTAAACTTTTTTTTCCATATGGTATAATGAGTTGTTATTCTCTTCAGTTGATGGGTACAGAAAGACCTGGGCTGAAGTTGCACGATGCATTTTGTGGCGACTGGAGGGAAATGGGCTATGTAAGTGATTTCATTATAGTGGTGTTCTCTGTCTTTACAATTTCTTTCCAGAAATATAACTTTGTTATCTAGGAGGTCACTGATTTTTTTCACTCTAATTTGTTTTATCATAAAGTTAGATTGATGTGCCTTTGAATGTAAAGAACTCCCACTGGCTGATGATGGTCATCAGTTTTGTGGATTCGGAGATTTACATTCTAGACTCTCTGTCCGGGCATGGCTACAGAGAGGAACACATTAAGGCCAAGGTCAGAAGCATGCACACCGTCCTCTCTCGTCACACTGAGTACACAGAAGCCATTACCAAATGGTTAATTTGGTATATGAATGATGATGTGCATCAACAGCCAAATGGGTAAAGTTTCTTAGGCTTTACAATTGTTTTCCCATAGTTTGACGTTTTTATTTCTCTGTTTACTCATGTTTTCCAGACAAAACTTCACAGGTGTGATTGTGGTCCCTTCATGTGCTTCTTCATGACGCACCTCAAGGAGTTGGTTCCGAATCCTCGCAAAGATCTCAGAGTCAACATCGACTATGTGAGAATCTGGTTTGCAAATGAGATGGCGGATTCAATATACAACGACCTTAATGAAGAGGTCCTTGACGGGGTGAAGGAGTTGAAGAAGAAGGAGGAACACCTCCGGGAATGGGCATACTTGTATAGGAAAATTCCTTCAGTGACCTGGTCATCACCCAATGCCCTGAAGAGGAAGGCGGCAAAGGCGAAGAAGAAAACGGCAAAAGTATGAATCTAATTATTTCTTGTCATGTCTGAAACATTGTTTGATTTGTTTTGTTTGTTTGAACATTTGTAGTATTCTGGTTTGATGGGGAGGTTATGATCATTTTGGTTGTTGTGTTTTGTTGATCTTTTTATCAGAGATTTTTATCTTCTAGAACTTTTGGTTATGTAACAATTGTTATCTGGGCATTTATAGCCTTCTAACTCTCAACTACCAGTTCTCATTGAGTGAAAGACCAAGGAACCCATCTACCCACATTAAATTCATAAATGCGCATTGTGTAGCTAACAGATATTTTCCTTACTTTTACAATTGTTATCCACATTCGCTGATAATGCTATCTGGACATTTATTGCCAACTAACTCCCAACCACCAAGTTTCTTCTTTTATTTCTAGCTCACCAACCACTTCAAATACATACACCTACCCATTCACTCCCATTCAGAAGATTATTTTCTTCTCTCACCCTTACCTCTTCTATTCTTCCTTCCCTCAACAATGTCTCAACATAGTTTCAACTCTACAACCACACAACACAACACTCCCACTAAAGCTCAAGCCTACACCATAACAAGCAAGTTATGGTGTAGGCTTGAGCTTTGTTATTGTACCCGTAACCCGCTTATTCGAACCGCACATACGCCGAAAAACGATGGACGCAACTTGAACCAAAGGTATAGGTCGTCAATGCAAGTATATATGCTGGGAAGACGAGTTTCTCAACACGTGTTTTGCTCAAGAACTCCCAAAACGGCAGGAGATAGTAACTACAATCCGTAAGAGACTGGAAAAAGGCGAGAAGGTTTCGAAAACTTAACTATACCTATGTGAAATTATTCTGTTTGTGGCCATTTAGTCATTTGTATCGTATTAATTTCATATTAAGCTCACTTATATGAACTAAGACTATAGAAATTAATTTAAATATAAATCAAGTAGCACTTTAAACTGATATTATTTGTTATTCACTTATATCTTCACAAAACTAAGAAAGTAGTCCAGATGTTATGACTTATGCTCTCTTTACAATTCAAGCTTTCAAATATATAAAGACAGCACAAATCTTTTTGGAAATATCAGGCTTATCTCTTGTCATGAGATTTGCCAAGGGCAAACAAACAGAAGAAAGTATACCATATTATGTACACTAAATAGTTTGTTATACATTCATAATGGCGCCTTCATAGTGGATCATCGTAGTTCACGTCCTTGCAACCCCCCCCCCCCCCCCCCACCCCCCCCCCCCCCCCCCCGATGAACACGTTAGACTTGCAACCCAATTCAGGTGCACCCTTTTTCAGTTTCCATATTGTAAGAGATTGAATGGTAAAGATGATATGTTTCTTAAGTTGTTCTGATGCAATATACAAAAGTTTCAAGCTGATTTTTAGGTGCTCCTAATTGTGATGTAAAAGATTGATTTCTTCCTCTGTTTAAAATGGATTCATGGTTATTATATCCTTGAACATCATTGTCTAAAGAGTCATTCTACATGTCTAGAGATATTATCATGAAATCAAGCTTTTGTCTGAAATACGCGATCGAGGCAGTCCCTAAATTTAGAGAGAGTACATGCCTAATTGTCCATAGGAAAGTTTGTTTGCAATCAAGTACTATAAATGCGCTGCCAATGACAATAAACATTATGCTGGCTACCAATAAGAAGAGAAACTTTTAAGCGAAGCTCTAGTAGCAAGAAAATGCCACAAATTACAATAGAGATGGAGGCTTCTTCGAGTAGCCTTGTGAATTTTCTTTAAATTAGTTGAGCACACCTGCGTTGCACGTGTTACCCAATAAAATCAAATAGACGAAGAAAAAAAAATACATTAAGTTGTGTGACTGACACATAACAATATAACATATTCATGTATGTATATACACGTAAATATAGAGTTAGAGAAAATATTATGAATTAAATACGTAAGTGGCTGCATATGATGATAATAACTTTTGTAACGCTGGCCAGCTTTTTATTGATGTGTCTGTGCACGCAAGGGTTGTGAGAATTTATGTAGAAGCACTCTAAAATGAAGATAATATGTTGTTTGATGAACAATATGTAAACGTTAAGGTACAATATTAATTGAGTGATTTCATGTTTCTACTTTATGAAATCTGATGTTTGACAGTAGAAATTGTCGGAAAGTCAATTTTTAATTCAAAAGTACGAAAAACTAATTAAGTTGTCGGAAAGTTGTTATTCTAGCAGCAAATGTATTCTCGAACTTGTCATGTCATGCTCTAATATTAATAGGCACAGTCTGAAAAATCACCACATATATGTAGTAATAAATTTTGCTAGAGCTACACCATGACTACTGGCGTATAAACTAGCCATATGCTTAAGTCAATTTTTTTGTTCTCGATAAACAGTTCTCAAGTCTTATATATGACATTAACTTGATTCTAAAACAAAAATACGTTAAGGTAGTAGCCCTTGATAATATGTGGTACTAATCTTTAATATTTCATAGCATAAGGTAGTTTTTAGGAACTTTAATGTTTCCAATATTAGAATGAGGCACTTGATCCAAGACTATATGTCCATGTCACTGATATGTTATCAAACATTATAGAAATAGAAGGGTGAAGATGGAAAATACAAAGCTTAGTTTTAAGAATTTATTAGCTATAACTCTACGGGTTTTTCTAGTTGGTGATACTTGGAATCTAAGAGAGTTTGTTCTTCTTGAGGTCTAATTTTTGAACCTTGCGAAAGTCAATAATTATTGGAGTCACTGAGAATTTAATTGGTCATCCTTGGTTTGATTGGTTATTTGCAGAAATTGCACGTATACCCAAGTCTTCGTGGATTAGTGCGGGTGCGCGCAAGCTTGACCGGACACCACAGTTAACAAAGCTTAGTCTTAGTGGATTAATCGAGGTGCACACAAGATGGTCCGCACACCACGATGGTTGTATAATACATAGTACAATAAATAAGAAACGTAAAAGTTACAAAAAAGAAATGTCTAATTGTCTGAAGAATTTGTGCGTATGAAAATAACGTGTCCGATCAATATTCCTATTTAAAAGAAAAATTAATTATCTGAAAACAAAAGAAAAAGTAATGATTTCAAAGAGTTCACTAACCACAAAATGAGTATTAAAATGTTTATAATTTGACTGCAATTATGTTTTTTCCTTAACTGCACAATAAGTTTTAGTAACGATTGAATTATTAACACCCTTATTAAATGCATTTATAATTATAATTCTACATTAATAATTCAATTCAAATTTTTTATAATTTATTTTTGTAGGTTACACCTTCATCAAATTCATTTTTTATTATAATTCTCCTTTGACAATTGATTCCAGTTAGGGGGTGTACGTGTTCGAGTTGGTGCGGCTTGTTCGAAACCATAAACCAAACCGAATACTTTCGTACTAATTTTTTTAACCAAATCAAACCGTTTAAAATGATGAACCGAACCGAACCAAACCGAAACAATCCGGTTCAATCGGTTTGCATGAATATTATTGAATGGATAGTATAATACTGCATTGTCAACGAATTTTAAATTTAAAAGAAAAAGAGATTAAATAAACGTAAAAAAACTTGCACAACTATCGTTTGTGATGGAGCGTGAGAGAAATGGAAAAAATTAAGATTAATATGATCCTTTTAAGTGAATATATCAATTTGTGTTTTATTTTTTAGATTATTTAATATAATTTACGCAATATATATTTTAATAAAAGCACATTAGGAGCATATCGGTACGGTTCGATTTGATGAGGTGTGATATTTTTACAAACCAAAATCCAAACCGATTATACCGGTTTGTGCAAAATTGAACCATTCACCAACATTCAAAAAAAAACCCGTCCGAAACAAGAGATTTCAGTTTAGTTCGGTCGGCTTGACCTATTTATTCGGTGTTTCTTGCCGCCCTAATTCCAGTTCATTTCAGTTTTGTCATTCTTCTTTTTCTTTGTATGTATCTTCTTAGATATCTCAAGTCCCTGCCTACATTAATATAGCAACATAAATTGAATGTGGATGTACTTTCCAACTCCAAAGAGATACCGGAGAATCCAAAAAATAAAATCAAGCATTTGAAATTTATAGCACCCCTTTGTTTTCTCTGGTGGTTTAGTCCTACGAGAACCAAGCTAAAATAAATAATAAAATAAAACAGTGTCGCTTTAGCAGAGAGGCAAAAGAAATAATCCTAATCATGCACGCATTATTTTTTATTTTGAAAAGAAAATTACATCATAATTTCCTATATCTAGCCGGGTTCGAAACTGAGACATCATGCAGGTGTTTCAAATACTCTACCAATGAGTTAGCACTCATTTGCAAGCATAAAGTATTTTCAATAGAAGAAGAGCAGGCGGTTTAACAAGAAATATCACGTGTAATTAAAAAAGTAATTGTGCCTTACTTCTGTACATGAAAGTCCCACCAAGAACAATTTTCTACATCTGTTGTTTAAGACTTCATGGTTATCACAAACTTTCTAACATAAACCCAAGATTCGTACTCAGAGTCAGAGAAGTTCAATTGCAGCAGATAGAAGCACCATAACCAAACATCATGAATTCCAATCAATCAGCCTAAACATTGATCGATTGATTTGAAGTAGAATTAATTGTTTCGTCTAACTGAATTGAAAAAGGTTACTAACCTGGAGGAATTAAGCAATCTGACAAAGAAAAGAGATGACTGAAGATTACTTCAATTATTCATTAAATCAAAGCTCAAACTTGTTTAAAAATTAGAATAAACATGAGGGTATACCTACCTTTCGAGTGTCTTGACTGGTTGTCAAGAGACAAGATGACAATCGAAACCAATGAAAAGAAATAGTATTACAAGAAAAAATGTAAAAACACTTCTTATAGAACATGATAAAAATCACCTGACTTGCATCGATCAAAGAAATCGTTGAAGCTAATTCGACAATCTATTGCTGAATGCTCAAAAATCTCGGTAAATCATAGATATTGTACAACTGCTCTAAATTAAATCAGACACACATGAGAGAGGCATGAATGTTAGTGTGTATTAACACACAAAAAAAACATATTTAAAATTCAATAAGAAATTCAACGTTCCTACTTCTGAATATTCATGCATACATCACATTATTTATTGTGTCAGAACGTAACAGGCCTCAGTGATTTAATCAAATGATAATTCGTAAGAGATTCTGAGAAAAAAATTGATGGATTCACAAAAACAAGAACTATAACTACTACGAATCTACCACATGCCGTTTTTATGGATATCGTACCTTTTCACTCCAGCATCTTCAATCAAGAAAGCTTAGACGTTGAAGCCTACTCATATTGATATTCAGACACTTTCTTGCTCCATGCTATACTTTCGTTTTCAGCATGCATGGAAGCGGAATGGTTCAAACCCTATACATATTTACAAAAATGTCTTTCGAATCCTGCAACTGAAAAGAACATTAGATGATAATAATATCAAATTATCATAAAAGGTTACTGATTGTAACTTAAATTAGTATTAAATATGAATGTGTAACATATTGTAAATAATTCTCCAAACGAAGGGCAATTATGGAATAAAAAGTGTAGGGACATTTAAAGGGAGAAAACACATGAAAGTGTTAAACTCTCTAAGTGTAAAACACCTAGAGGTGTTAAACACTAAAAGCTCTTCACCTTTTTATAGTAACTAGGGGATTGCCTGTGCCCGAGGGCACTATCCCAACCAAAAAAAATTAAAAAAACTGATAAGACGCAGGATGAAAATAGGCATCCACATATATATACTTGCTAAAATATCTAACTCTTGCAAAAGAGAAAAAAATGACGAATGTTGGTTTACTAAACCATTAAAAAAAATGAGGAAAGTTAAAGATTTGTGGAGGAAGTGAGGAGAAGTTAAAAAAGTGGTGGGTGGTAGGTGAGATCTGAGGGTCAGGGTTAATTCAATATAATGGCCTAAAAGAAGTCAATCGTTCTATTTTATAGAATATATAAATAATTAATTAGTTAAGACCATTTATATGTGTGTGTGTGTATTTATATATTAAAGTATATCTCAAGTAGTTTTCTCGCCAGAAGAAAGTCTTTCTCACGAAATGACTCTAGTAAGAGTCAAACAAAGGAGATCTTCTCGTACAACTCATTTAAGGGTTCCCCAACAGTTTTAGAATAATTTAGCTCAAAAATATAATTAACAATTAGATGTATGTCACCGTTTATATATTTATTTAGAATAATATTTTTTCTTAGATTCGAAAATGGGACCTCATGCAGGTGCTTTAAACTATCCACCACTTAGCCAACACCCATTTTCCACCACGTATGTTGAGTTTTGAAATTAATATGCCTTTTTGTAAAGATAAAAAGAACTGTAATAAATAAAACACAATTGATGATCACCTTGGTCGCCTGTTAAAGTTTCAACAGAGCCACATAGAGGGACCTACAACTGATGATCAACTTGGTCGCCTGTTAAAGTTTCAACAAAGCCACATAGAGGGACCTACCTTTTCACTTCATTTTCTTTGATAGTATCAACAACAAAACTCATGTATAAAGCGTTAACAAAACCATCCAAAATACTAAATGATATAGTAGTGTCCCTCTAAAAAGCATTTAAAAATTTGTTGCTTGGCAATTGAACTATCAAAAGAAACATTACAAGAGAAGACGGGCACATCCAAGCTTATAGAGAATGGATGTTAGACCCAAAGAAATGACGAAGAAAGTCATTATACAAATATATAGCTAGACATGTAGAGCTATAAAGATGCAAAACTATCAATACATGCCCCCAAGCATGTGGGCACAAGTAAAAGGCTCCAAAAAACATCAATCACGATCTTGTGAATAGTTTGTGGAACCACAACGTCGAAAATTTTCCAGTTGCGAGTTGCCCAAATGTGGTAAACAGTGCATGAAATGGCAAGTTCATGAAAGTTGGCCAGTACCGAGGTGCCTTTAGCTCTAAAATTATCTCCATTCATTAGAGATGATCATGAGGTCCGTAAAAAATCAAAATAGTGTAATAGAATATTACTTACTACACTAATTATACAAAGCTCAAAATAAAAAATTACTCGTGCGTCAAGCTATTGATAACAAATGGAATAAAAAATTGATTCCTCTCAATAGGCTTTCAAAAGAGGTCAATATTCTAGAATTGGCGGAACAAACAAATAATGAGTGAACAACTTATCAAAAGAGAGAAGAGAAGATTACCTCATTAATTATTAAATATTTGTTTACTGTCCATTTTTTAAATTGACAAGTTAAGTTTGTCGTACTAAAGTACATTTGTGTAAAGTATAGCAGAGGAGCGCACAATGTTCCAGTCAAATTAGGCAACGAAATAAGGACACTCAAAACTACATAGAATTTGCATAACTCTGTAAAAGAGACAAGGGCATATATCTAAACTGTACAAATCATATTCATGTATATACCAAAATGTTAAATATTTGTATCCAATTTAGTTTTGTAAAGTAGACTCCTAAATGGAGCCGTAAGAAAATCAAGATCATGCATTTTGAAAATATATGTCTAATTGTTTTAGGGTTTGGAGCTATGGAAGTGTGTAATTATGTACAACAAAGGTAAAATGGGAATGTCTTCATAACATGATAGATAACTCAGATTATCATTGTCCATTAGTATGCTAAGCAACATAATCTCTAATGTGATCCCGCCAAATACATGAAATAAAACTATGCTGATGGAAAAACAAAACTCCACAGAACATGCATCTCTTTGAATTCACCCGAAATATAAATAGTCAGTGTTGAGGGCAAGACAATGATAGTACTTACAAGATCAAATTTGTAAACCACCTAAAAGTTGAACCAATCCAAATTACAACTATGACTAAAATGTATAGTTAGATTTCATGTAATAGAAAGCAATGTCCACAAGCTAAGATAAATAAAAATAAGCATTTGTATACTTTTTCCGAGCGCATTAGAATCTGTAATTGTACATAGAAACAAAGATAGGACAAGACAGTGTGATATCGGAATTCAAGTATAGGAAATAAAACTATGCTGGTGCAAAGATGAAACTCCACAGAACATGTATCTCTTTGAATTCACCCGTAATATAAATATCTAGTGTTGCGGGTAAGACAAGGATGGTAGTACTTACAAGATCAAATCTGTATACCACCTAATAAATGAACCAATCAAAATTATAAATATGATGAAAATGTATAGTCAGATTTCATGTAATAGAAAGCAATGTCCACAAGCTAAGAAAAAATAACAGTAAGCATTTGCATACCTTTCCCTGATACATTAGAATTTAAAATTGTACATTGAAACAAAGATAGAACACAATCAGATTCGTCAAAACCAAATAGAAATCGAAAAGATGGCACGATTCGTTTTTTACCTTGATGGGTGCCGACAAATCATAAAATCTAACCGAGTTCTGAATATTGCATCGTTGAGGAACCGACAAGGCATGAAATACTGACTTGATAATTGTGGGCACATCGACCTATTGAACAAAAGAAGAAAAAAGTTTAGAAATCAAAAAATCTACTTGAGAAAAACAATGAAATATAAAAGATTTGGATGATCATGTACAGAGTACACAAAGAAAAATGGTGAGAACAGAAAAAAAATAAAATGTTGAATTCATTTGTAACTGGTGCTAATGGAAGAAAATAAATGAAATTAATGGATTTGTACCTTATAGATAAAGGGAAATGAATGAATTTGTAACTGACAGATAAATAGTGTGGTATAATAATTCCATAATTAGCCAATGACATTTAAATGCATGGGACTTTTTTTTAGAAGAACCGCCGGGACATTTAAAGAATTCAAAATTGATGTTTAACCATCTTGAAAATACTGATTTAAGTAAAGGGTATATTTGGCGAATGAAAAATGTAGAAAACGGAAAAAACACTCAAAGTGGCGACGCCTTGACGTTGGAAGCTGATCGACACGCCGTTGCAACCGCGACAGAGACACACGGAGACAGAATGGAGAGATTGGTGATGCTGACTCTTACCCTTCTTGGGTCAATAAAGTTCAAAGTGGGTCAACCAAAATCAATCAATTACTAATGACTAATAATAAATACATTCCGTCCGTTTCGTGTAAAAACAATAATGACATTCATGGGTATTTTGGGCATCTGGAAAAAGAAGGAAACATCTCTAATGAAAAAAACACTTGAAATGGTTAAACACTAACAAGTCCTTCACTCTTTTTAGTAGTAGAGATAGTTGTGTGCACGTGCGTTGCACGTGAAACATCTATATTATAAAATAGCATGATTTAACTAACTATGATTTTTTAACCGTTAGATTAAATTAACCCCATCCCCACCATTAGATCTCACCTACTTATTACATCTCTAACTATCCACTCTTTTTGGACATCCCTAACTAATAGGAGAGATGTTTTTCTCAACTACATGTCTAACTAATAGGAGATAGGTCGTGAGTGATTCCCCCGTAATGCTCATCACAGACTTGGAAGTTGTTGTTTTTTTATTAAATTTTTCATCACATTTGTAAATATAATTTTTAGATAACATCTCTAAATTTTATTTAAAAAACACTTCTAAATTCAAAAACTATCCAATTTAGGGATAGTGCCATCGGGCACGGGCAATACTCTAGTATAATTATAGATGACATAGAAAAGTTGTCTATATGATATGTAGTGCATTAAGTTTTCATGTTGCATGAATAATTTCGAACATGTACCTTAACAATTTTAATAATTTTATTTGAAAGAACAATTTTAATACATTTTGGAAGTTAACTATTTCTTTGTTTATTTAATTTTTTTAAGAAAATTATACCTATCTCCTTTTAGGTTTAGGCATCTCATTTATGATATGCTCTGAAATAAATAATTTAACCCCTAATGTTTGTTGGTTCTTTTTTTGAAAGTAATATTTAAAATTTATAGACATCAATCAGCACTTATACAGAGACATGTTCTACTATTACTCCAAAATTGTATCAACATACAAAAATATGCATGGCTACACATGTTTTACTTTCCTCACATTTTAAATATATATCTTCCAAATTTTTATTGTTGTTTATTTTACAGGAAAATTACTTTATTGATGTTCACCCCACAAAAGTTATTTTGTTGATGGAGTTGGACGTTGGTCGTATTTCTTCAACCATTAGTTGTCTTCATTGGGTTTGCGTGTATAGTGCTCTTCTTTTAATAACAAAATGTAGCATGCAATCTTTATATATGTAAATGACTTATTATATACTTGAAATTTTTATGGAATTCAGTTTTCGTCATGGGTAAAACAAATGCTCACATTGGTACACACTTGGAAAGCAAAAATGAGAAGCTGGTATTTCGTTTTAATTCATGAAATGAGATTCTGTCAAAAATAAAATAAAACAAACAGTAGTTTATTATAAATTGCATTTTGATTATAAAAAATACGCAAATTTTTATTTTTTGACTTCTTCTCTTTGAAGCATTGCCATAGTTTGCAGTCTTTCATTATATCAAATTTTCAGAGAATTGATTTAAGTTTTTATTTGTTTGTTGATTTCTCCACCTCTACAGATATGATCTCCATCTTAGAAAAGGAGGTAAAGCCCCTTAAGGAATAGTTTCACAACTGCCACACATTTGCCAAAAGCAGCAAACAGTAGCAGAAGCATAAGGCTAAGAATATGTATTCGTAACATTCATCCAACATCTGATGTACATAAAGTCCATAATAGTTTATTGAAACTAAAAGTACAAATGGGTATCGAGTTTGACCGAAAACCATGATAATCAACAATCAAAATTATAAACTTCCAATTATAAACTTCCATAACTTAAATAGTAGAATTGTATCCTCGTTCAAGCTCAGATACCATCATCAGTTAAATTTCCAAAAAACAACACGATGCATAACTATGAAATGTAATGTCAGAAAAAATTATTAATTACACGGCCTATAGCATCTACAACTCAAAAATATATACCAGGTAATAAGGTATAAACATTTGACCGTAGATCCTTGAAGTAGACTCGAAAGCAAAGTTAACTTGAAGAAAATGAAAGGAGTAGTAGCTAGTAGACGGTGAAGAAGTTGGAAGATGAAGAAGAAGAAAAAAAGGTGTCTTTATATGTTCTACAGTTTCATTGAAAAGTAAATGGGATACCTCAAAAAAAGTAAATGGGCCAAAATAATTACATTCATTGCTCTTAAAGTTCTTCTTTGACGCATTTCAAAAAGAAAAGTTCTTCTTTCATGAAGAAAATTAAAGATAGAGAAATCAGAGAAAAAACTTTTGGGTGTAACCATTTGGACTACAAGCTTTTTTTTTTTGAAAGAACATTTGGACTACAAGCTTTTAGTGTCATGGATGTCATGGAAAATGAATAGCCTAAAAACTTTTTTTGATTCACATGATTAAGTCCTCCTATTAAAAAAGAAATTAACTAAACTTAATCAATTTATGATGTATTTTATGACGCGCTCTCAGAAAACAAAAATTTCATAAAGACAACTAATTAAAATCTAAATCATTCTTAAATGAAAAATGTCCTTGATGAAAATTTTATTTTACAGAGTTTGGAAACATCTTTAATCCTAAGAGTACTAATGTGAGTACATGAAAACAATAACACTATATTCATTAATTCTAGACGTTACAGTATTAGTACAATTAGTAGATTTTAATTTTGTAACCTCCTTTCAATTATTGTTTCATCCATCAGTTAAAAAAAATTTTGGTTCCTTTCCATGCATATTGGAAAATTTCCCCATGTTTGATCTTCATTTCATAAATGCATGTCTGGTTCTTATATCAAAGAAGTTGAACGTTACAACAGCACAATTAATTATTTTGAAAGTTGATTATTGCAACAAACTAAAGCCGTTACATACCTTAATTAGAAGGGTAACGACTAAGAGTAATTGTTTTTCTTGTTCAAAAAATCAAATAAAAGAAAAATAAGTGATGAAGAACGACGAACATACAATTTACAAAAGATGAAGAAAAATATCATAAACTTGTACATGAATCAATCAGGATTCTTAAATTGGTATTCACAACTAAAATAATATTGAATATAATTCTTAGTTTACCTTGATGTGAACTCCAATGGATAAGAACCTATTGTCACCAAAACAATACAAACTTATTTCATCTATATCTTAATCTGTCTTAAACTTTTACATAAATAAAGACAGACACCGAAATCATGAAATTTCATACAAGTTCTAAGAATGACATATTATATGACTTCTAAGAAGGACAAATTAAGGAATCAATTGGCAGTTCTCGCTATTTAGGCCCATATTATTTTACTTCGATTCCGAAATTCAATGCACATGTTCTTGAATTACCAGTAGATTTAGATCCATATCACCATGCACAACATGATCTTAGAAGATAAATAGCGAGAGCCGCTAATTGGTTCCTTAATTTGTTGTTTCTTCCATCTGAAACGTAGTTGTCAAAAATCATCTTAAACAGAATATGAAGATTTTAGGGAATGCATGAAGAAAGGGAATAAATCGTAAAACTAAATACTAATAAGTGAAAGTTGTAGAAGCCAAGAATGGGTTTCAAGAAAGGCGCACAATCGTGCCTGACTTGTCATTTTCCAAAAGAATTTCGCATGCAAGACGAATTATTGATTCTAAAGTTAAAAGTATCATGAACGACTTTTTGTTTCTTAAAAAAATACAAATCAACCGCAAAACTAACCTATCATGATCGCCATCATAACCATAGAAGGCATGTTACCTTCTGCTACGAAATTCATAGAAAGCTTTCGCAATACTGGATGGGTTAAACAAATGGAAGCCAACCCAGTTAAATTCAACATGAAAGAATAAAGAAGAAGGATGAAGAAGTCTTACCTTACACTGCCAATAAACAATTGATGCTATCATCACAAACCAATAGGAGTGAAGAAGGCATAATCTACATTATTGAAAAGGAAAGATGATTAGTAACGTTCTGTAACTGAATGATGAATGGCACAATATAAACCATTATCAATCAATTACTCATGACCAATAATTAATACATTCGTCGGTTTCATGTAAAAATAATAATGAGATCTAGGGGTATTGTGGGCATTTGTGAAAAAGTAGGAAACAATCCAAGTGAAAAAACACTTGAAGTGGTTAAACACTAATATGTTCTTCACTCTTTTTAGTAGTGGAGATATTTGAGAGGAACTCAATTTATCAATGTGTAAAATTGAAGCGAACTCATGAAATGTTAACCCGAATGTATTACACATAGCAACACGGCTGGTTAAAGTCTAAGAAAATGTTAGAAATTGAAACTTTGGTCTATTGAAGCATTGGAGTTGTAAGAAGTAGAACCTTAGACAAAGCAGCTCCAGCATTTGAGGTACTCCATCAATGAGCATTCCCCTCATTCCAAATGACGCCTAAAAAAATACAACAATTTACAAAGAATTGGAATTCTAAATCTTTATAATGAAAGGGCATGATGATTGTACTGAAATTAGAAGCTACACGACTGATATGGTGAAAATGTAGAAGTTTATGATAACCATAACAATGAAGAAGGCTACTACTAAAGTGACGGTAGATAGTTTGAAAAAAATATGCTAAATAAACATTCTGACTTTTCAATTGAGAAAATGGAAGTGTTGTTGAACTTATCATAAAAGAGAAACATAGATGTTGCATGCTTTGGTGCTCCTCTTTGAGAGCAACAATTCTGGAGTACAAACAATAGAAGTAGTTCACCCTGCTTGTTCAAATTTTATTCCCTATATAATCACATTGGGATGTCAAAAGCTTATAAGTGTAGGGAAATGAAATGACACATTAAGTGATTGAAAAAGATAGTTCTAAGTATCTAGATTAGTTAAAAGACATGAATTTGAGTACATTAGGTGTACAATGAATACTCAAGCACTATTTTGTATAGGAAAAAAAATCAAGATAACTGTTCCATTTCCAATACATAGGAAGACAAAAAATGTGTTGAAATTTTCTCTCTCAATGAATATGACAATTAGTATAATTATATGTCACTGAAATCTGACATGGCAAGATTTAATAGGGCAAGACATGGTACATGTATGACACTTGGATAAGTAACATGACAAATGTCATGTGGAGAATTCTTCACATATCACACATGGCGAATGGAGAGGTTATTTACCTTGCTTTAATATGTAGATATAGATATAGATTAGTTTAATTACATGCCATTAAAATCTGACATGGCAAGATTTAAAAGGCAAGACATGATACATGTATGACACTTGGATAAGTAACATGACAAATGTCATGTGGAGAATTCTTCAGTCATCACACATGGCGAATGGAGAGGTTATTTCCCTTGTTTTAATATAGATTTATAGATGGCATCTATTTTGAACGTCTGTTTATGCCATAATTTTGTTACCTTGTCCAACCATCTTCTAACTAATCACGTGTTATTCTTTCATCCTTCAGAAAAATCTGATATGTGTAATTAAGAGCTTTCATCTGATTTTATTTAGTTGATCAAGGTATGGAAATACTTTCTTTGATTTTAATTTCGCTTTTTCTAATGTTCACTTGAGTCTAAGGGGCCATTAAGCCATGAATTCCTCAAAAGGTTTTGTAATGGATATGTTTAAAGATGAATTCGATGACCATGAAACTAGTTGACTATTATTGCATTTGTTTGTTTAAAGGATAAGATAAGGATAATGAAGTAGAAACAAGAGAAGAATCGTACATATTCAGTCTGCCTAAACTGACATATTGAGAGTGGCAGAACGGAAATAAATTGAACTAACATATACCAGGGAATAAAATAATGTAAATAATCATAGAAGCTAAATATCTTCTCCTAATATCTTTTGGTTCAATGGAAAATAAACCACAACAACAACAAAAATCTAGATAAACATTCCTACTCCCAATCTATCGGCAAGAAGCAACCATTTGACAGCATCAGGAGCCTCCTCTAGAATCCTCAAGTGGTTCACCTGCTCCGCACCCAGATTAGCAAGAGAATTAGCGACCTTGTTGGCATCCCTTCTCACATGTTTGATTTTTCCCACGATCCTGCTAAGCAAGACTTTCCCATCATTGACTTGGGCACTCATAGAGGACAGACCATTATTCCTTCCTTGGAAAATGTTGACAGCCTCCAAGCAGTCACTTTCAATCTCAAGGATGATCCGGTTTTTGTTGAAGCCACCTTCAACCCTCTGTAGATGTTTTAAATCTCACTTTCCAAGCTGGTACAACCTCTGATTCTGCCAATGAAGCAAAGTTTCCACTCTCCATTGTTTTTCCTAAAGACTCCTCCAATGTATGCCTTATCATTATCCATCATGACGCAGCCATCCATATTCAATTTGAATTGTCCTGCCATCAAAAAACCAAAATTAGAACTAGTAGCATGCAAATTAAAATAACAGTACTTGGGTTTAGAAAGAAAAGCTCCCTGGGTGAGCTGAGTCTGCATTCTGATTTTCTGCACAAAAACCAAGTCAATATCTAAATTGATAAAAATAAAATTGTTCCTTCTAAGCTAAATAATCCAAAGAGTAGTACCAAAAAGAGTACATTGATCGAAGTTCCGAACAACAGACTTATTTTTAACATTAAATATGATCAACTCTTTGAAACCAAGGTAGCTACCATCATTGAGCCACAAGTGGCCCCAAACAATGTTCCCAATTCCAAATGCTGGTAACTCAACATGGCAGCACGAGTCGACCTGCGTGCCGTGCCCAAGAGGGGTCAACCCGGGACATGCATGCCCCCCTCCACCTTTGACCCGTACCCTGCCTACTCAAACATGAATATAACCCGTGCACGCACGGGTCGTGTTCCTCCACGACTGAGCACGGCCCAGCCCGCCCCCTAGTCCAGTTCGACTCGCACAAAAATGGTCTTCTCCACCATCAACTCGTGCGCGAACCGCCCCCATCACACCCAACTTGCGGCACACACGAGTCTATTTTCTCCACCTTCCAACAGGGCCCACCCCAACCCGCTCTCATTCAGCCCAAACTTAACCCGGCACGACCCGCTCTCACCTTGATTGGTAACCTTACGAAAACTTCTAAAATGATGATGAAGATCTTCACTTTCTGTCCCACAGATATTGCGGGTATCAACATCCGTAATACCTCTACATTTTCTATTAGATTTAGTGAGCAACTTCCCATGAAGCAGGTCCAGATAAAGTGAATAAGTCTGTTTAGGACTCTTAGTTTCCAAAGTCTTATCCAATCACCACTACTTCCACCATTGAGTTGCTCACAATCAACTTTCATGGATTCATAAGCAGCAGCCACAATGAAGGTTCAGGATTGGAGCCTTTCCAGAAAGGGGAGTCAATCTAATAACTCAAAGAAGGGATAACAACGCTAACAATATTGCTATGGGTATCAACATCAATCTCAGTCTCAATATGACCAGTATTCCATTCCCCATTCTCGTTAATGATGTCAGAAACCTTCAAGTGGAGAAATCTCTCGTCACGAGGAGGACCAAGAGTTTTCTCACCACACCACCAATCAAACCAGATTGAGGTGTTTCTACCATCCACAATAATCCATTTAAGATTATCTCTGATATAAGGTTTAGTTTCAAGAATTCCTCTCCATATAGGAGAAGCACTCACAGTATTTTTGGCCTCTCCCAAACTTTTGTTCCTTAGAAACTTCTTCCTAAGAATAATACTCCAAAAAATGTTATAAAAGCAGACACCTTAACCATGTTTGGCAACAAGGGCCATATTTTGGAGTTTGGCTTTATTGATACCCAAACCACCTTTTTCTTTGGGGAGACAAATAGTATCCCAATTAACCAAATGAATTTTCTTTTCATCCACCGTGTCATCCCAAATGAAATCTCTGGAAATCTTATCATTTTTACTACAGACAATGATGGGAAGGAGAAGCACCTGCATAACATAGGACGACAAAGTAGCAAGGACACTTTTACACATGGTAACTGTACCAGCAAAGGAAAGTATTTTGCTGGACTACCCAGACAGTCTTTTGTTCATTTTAGGCAAAACATTTTCCACACTTTCTTTATTGAATCTATCATGGACGAGGTTGATACCCAAATACTTCCCAAGGTCATTAGTTTTGGGCATGTCAATAATATTCTTAATTAGGTTCCTGTTATTTCGACAAGTATTTCTAGAAAAGATCTTTTTTTTATTTCTTAGGCATTAACAGTCAAGCCAGACAAGGAAGAAAACTCTTCTAGAACAACACTCATAGCAGCACAAGTCTCTTTATCGCACTTTCCAGAAAAAACATTAGGTCATCCGCATAGAATAAGTGAGAAATAATAGGACCATTGCTGAAAGCTTTGAGACATATCCACTTTTTATTTTTAACAAGATCTAAAATAATGTGAGAGAGCCTTTCCATGCAAAGAATAAACAGATAAGGGGAAGTAGGATCAACTTGCCTTAAATCTCTACTAATTTTAAATTCATGGAGCACATTGCCATTCCAAAGAATGGCCGTATTCACACTAGTAACACAGCTCATAATCTTATTAACCAAATTTCCAGGACACTGAAAGAAATCAAGAGGGTCCTTAATGAAATTCCAAGATAGTTGGTCACAGGCTTTCTCCAAATCAATTTTAATGATCATATGGCTAAAAGGAGACGGGAAGGGGGCAAAGACGACTAATACCACCAACTTTGTCTTTCCTTTTCCTTAAAGAGTGGTATCTCTTGAGTGATCATGAAATTAATTGATCTTCCGGGGATAAAGCTACCCTGGTGAGGACCAATTTGTTCAAAATAGTTCTAATTTTATCCACGATGCATTTAGTGATGCCGTTATAAATCACATTACATAGGCTAATAGGCCTAAACAGCCTATGCTCTCGGGATTATCACACTTGGGGATGAGGTAAATAACAGTCCTGTTGATTTCACTCGGTATATCACCAACACTAACACAACTCTTGACAAAGCCGCAAACCTCTTGCCCAATGGTGTCCGGAAACTTCTTATAGAACCAGCATTCATTCTATCTCTACCAGGAGATTTATTAACATTAATTCCCCAGCGAGATGATTTAATATTCTCATCCGAAGGGATGCTAGCCATAATAATACTATCATTCTGATCAACCTTAGGCTAATGAGAACCATTCCAATTCAGACTAGTAATAGGATCTGAACGTTAACAACAACAAATAAATCAAAGAAATAGTTCTTGACATGGTTTTTCAACTGAGTACAATCATCAATCCAGTTACCATCATCATCTTTTACCACTAGGATTTCTTTTTTCTTCATTTTAATGATCGTATAAAGGTGAACAAACTTAGTGTTTCTATCCCCATAGCAAATAGAGCTACACTTAGCTTTTTGGAACGAGAGACTCTCTTCTTGATTAAGAATAACATCGTACTTCATAATGAGCTCCTTTTTCAATAAAAACAAGTTGTGAGAGTACTTTATTTTGGTAGTGTGAATACCTACAAGTCTTCCTAGAATCCATCTTTTATTTCTAAAAATGTTCCCAAAGTTCACCCCACACCAATCGTGAATTTTAGAAGTAAGTAAAGGAGTTTTGGTGATAAGATTATTATCCTCAATATCTTTCCAAGTATTGGTTACATAACAATTAAAATCATTATCAAGCACCAAAACATTCTCAAAATTAAAACTTTTAGTACGAAGAGAGGGGAAAGAGCTTATACCATCCACATTAATGAGAAGGGGGGATGGTCCAAGTAGGTTTTGGGAGGTTCTTCACTACATCTTTAGGATATTGGATCCTCCAGTTTGCATTGCAGCAGGCGCGGTCAAGCCTCTCCATGGTGTTGGCCAAACCAGAACGATTTTTAGTCCAAGTGAGGTTAGGCCCTTGGAAACCAAGATCCATCAAGTTGCACCAGTTGATATTAGCTTGAAACTTGTGCATCCTACTCAATGCTTGGTTAGCAGAGAAACTCCTTCTTTTATTAACACTACTGAAATCGTTGAAATACCCCGCAATAAGCCAATGTTTGTCCGAATCCCCCATATCATCTTCATGATCGTTCCAAAGTTTCTTTCTGATCGAGGGGTTAAGACTACCATAAACCGCAGAAAACACCCAGACGACATAGTTATTTCGCTTAACCGTGGCATGAATTGTTGGAATAGATGCCCTAGAGGCAATCTAGTTTAGTATGAATTTATTTGTGGCTAGAAATTCATTTACTATTTATTGGATATTTAATATAATGAAGTCCTTAGATTTACAATTGTGTTGTTTATCTTAAATATCCCTAGTCCAGTGTAATGATTAATGGGACAATCATCTATAGACTAGTATGGGGTTGGATTGATATGGTGATATCACGATCCAACACATAGGTGTGCATTAAGGGTAATGTTGCACTGGATTGACCCATCTCCGAGAAGGCTACATACACGTTATGTTGAGTCACAAGCGCTTCTCGCGGTGCAATGGTATTGTCATCCTTAGACTTGAAGTCACTAGATATTCTAGTTGTGGATTATTGTGATTTTGGTAGCGTTAAACGCTACACCATAACTGGGTAGTTACAAAGGCGTGTACTGGATACAATAAGAAGCAAGCTTAGAGATCGTAGTGGACGTAGACAGAATTTTTCCCTCCCACATAACGGGAGCAAATATCCTAGGCCACTCGAGGGATAGTGCTTATAGAATGTCTGGCCAGACTCAAATAAATCAATATGGGATATTGATGTTATTTGCACGAATAAGGCTATTCCCATGGATCGAGAAACTATGGATTGAATATAAGAGTGTGACTTGTATGTCTCGTGTTCAATCCGGATATAGAGACAAAGGGATGAGACAATTACTTGTACAAAGGTTGTCAAGATGACTATTTTATTAGTTGGCTAGAATGGATGTTTTGCTAGAAACCGCTCCATATTAGCAAATAGTTGCTACCAACTAGATAGAACCTGTGGGGTCACACGCTATATAGAGTTGAACTAGATTTGGGAATTAATTAATTGGATTAATTAATTAGAATGATCACTTTGCAAAACCTTTCAAACTTAGTAGAGACTAATTTGCAAGGAAGGGAATAAATTGAATTCTAGTAGGACTAGAATAAGTCCGTTAGGTAGTTGGCAAGGAGTTGTTGGAGTATATAAAGGACCTTCCTTCCTTCCCACAACTTATGCTCATTATTGAACATAACAAGAGTGGGAGAGAAAAAAGGAGAGAGAGCAAGCAAACAAGAGGAGCCCGACCGCCCCTCTTGCGGCCGCCCGTCCCCGTCCGCCACAAGGAGGCCGAGAGCCCCCTTTTGGTCTCGTTTTTGCGTGATTTTTCTTCCTCTTCCTCTTCCGGGCTAGCACCAAGGACTTGGGAGATCTAGGATCAACTCTAGGCGTGGATCAACCATAGAGAACGTGACACAATTCGCGTTTGAAGTCATCAAAGGAGAACCCTAAGGTGTGTTATTGATTTCTTCCTTTACCATCGTTATGTCTCTTGACTTGTGATCCTTGGAGGGTTTTGCATGGTTTATTTTGTTTCCGTTGCGCATCCATGAATCAAAACCCAACATGAATGCCTTGTTTGGTAATTTTGTGAGTTGTAACCGTAGTATGCTCAGGGTCCCTAAGAACCCAAATACCACCCTTCCTACCTTCTGGATCCGAGAAAGAGTACCCGATGAAGTCCATATCATTGAAGAAATCTCTCATACTAGAGATAGGAACATTCGGCTCAATGACGACACAAATATGTAACTTGTGGGTTCTAAAAAATCACGAAAAGCACTATCAAACGTATTCTTTCCCGCTCCATGAACATTCCAAGCAAGAATTTTTAACGACATTGCAAAATATTCGGCAAGAAAAGGGGGAACCTCAAGATACGGGTCCAATTTGCGGACCTTTCTTTGATCCTTCTCCACCGACCTCATCTCTTAAAGGGATATCACATGGCTCAGTGTGGTTTCCCTCCCTTCGATCTGATTTAACGTCACCGACAATCTTGCATCCTTCCCCCACCATGGAATCCCAAACAGACTATGTTTATGTTCTGTTGCTTCAAGGAGATTGAAATGGGGTTGTCGTCTAGCATTCTTACCAGTTCCCCATGTGCTTCCATTCTCACTTCTAGGTTTTGTTCCTGTTGGTTTGAACAAATTAGAGGTTCCGGTAGCAAGTTTCTTCATCTTCCTCTTTATATTGAGTTTGGTTTCGGGGTTGTTGCAAAATCTTCTATTCAAAGATTCACTCAGAACTTGGTTCAACGATTTGCCACCAGAGATGGGACAAGTCATACATGTGATGGCTTCCTGTTGATTCTGTCTCGGCTTGTCTTCCTTTCCACGGGAATCCTGCTGCACCACCCGACCCTCTGACATGGAATCTTCAACTTTCTTCTTGCAAATCTCCCTTTTACTTTTTTTTCGATCTGTTCAATCAAGGCAGAGACCCTCCCCGTAGTAGCCTTCTAATAACTATCCAGTGTTTAGGGGGACAATTGGGCATCTAACCTCACCCGAATTCCAAATGGGAAATCTAACCTCCAAGGAAAAAGACAAACAACTTTTGCCTCTCACAAATGGAGGTTAGATGCCCAATTTTGAATTTGGACAAGGTTATGAAACAAATAGCTATTTGGGAGGAGGTTTTAGTACAAATTTCCAAGTGTTTAGGATAGTTTTATATCTCTATCAGAGGAAACTGTAGAAACTTCTAAGTTGTTTTAAATGGAGTTTCTATAACACCCATTTTCGCTAAGTAACTAGTTAGTTCAAAAAAAAGGTAAAACGAAAAAAAAATATAGAGGGAGTGATAGTTACTTTTGAGTTGTTAGTTTTAATTGTCTAATTTGTCACTAAATTCTATGTTTGGTGGTTATATGTGTGTGCATGGTGTGCATATATTATGTGTAACAATTTGTATGCATGCACGTGAAGGTCTGGTAAGAAAGGTACATGAATGACATTTTTATTAGCTAAACATGTTGGTTTTGTAAATATTTTATTTACATGTATATATTTTAGTTGGATTGAATCAAAGTTGGTATATATTTTGCTAGGTGTCACTTGCTGGTTGATTATGTCATGGTGCATGCTTACTCTTACGCTTATCTTGTATGGGTTAACTAGGTTCTGCCCCGGGCGCGTTGCGCCCGGTTCAGCTTTGCTTATAGTGGTGTTCAACGATCTATACAGATAATCGTGTAGAAAAACTATCATGAAATTTTTGCAGTGTTTCGACCAAGTCGCGTATCGAATACCATTAGACAGTGTATAGTTTGAAAGTTTTTGCTTACATTAAAAAAAAGGCACAAAGTATAGAGAACAATAAATCTTCAAAGATAAAATTTTCAGTATATATCCATGATAGCTTCTACTCTCTTGCCGTCAACAGTAGGTCGGATACCCAACCTTGCTCCAGGTCTTGTTGTGCTTATCTCATCCACTGGAAACATACAATATAAAGGTAAATGTTTAATTGGAAAAAAACATAAGGTTAATAGTCAGTGAGTGTGAAGAGAGGAAGCTGAGACATCGCAGCGCGCAATTGACGAAATCAGTTTAAACAGACTAAACCAAGAACTGGAACCAACACACATGATGATTTGACGATCTTTCAGACATGACTAATTAGATGTGTAGTATAATCAATTGCTACCATCTTGACTATAGAGGTGAGTACAAGAGGCGCTTCGCTGAGATACTGACCTTGCATCAACTTGAGAAAATGCGATAGATAAACAAAATATTGCTAGAGAAGTTGATGATTTTCCATTAGTTATGCAGGAAGAAGATGGTTTTCTTTCTATAATAAAACGAACCCCGGGATATTCATTTGCGTTAACTAAAATCAGGAAACGTCCAAATCTAACGGCTAAACAATTAGTACAACTACAGATAAAACAAATGTGACAAACCTAAAACAGAACACTGGTCAATGTAGTCGAAACTTAAAGTTCAAAAACATCTACACCATTATCACTACAATCAACGAACACCAATGTTACAGTGCTAAGCAAAGTAGATATCTACCAAACAATTGTCTTGTACTACAACAAATCGTAAAAACAAATTTAACTATATAATTTGCGCATTACGCGAAAGAACCAGTGGCTCTACATTGCCTAGTGAAAGACAGCATTTGCTTCATTTTAACATCAGGTAAAAACGAATTAAAGATTTGCAAGCTAATATTTGGGATATTACAGAAAATAACTCAGACATAGTAGAATACAGAATTGTCCGTTGATATATCTCAATCCCGAACCAGGGTATGAAATATGGACACCTCCAATCTGCAACATAGGTCTCAATATCAGCATAACTGAAAAAGGAGACCAACTGCATACAGCTCCACGTTTGCCCGTGAAACTTAAACCTCTAATGCACAACCAAGTTCAGCTCTCTGATATTCGGCCCAGTGCTTCTGCTGATTGAAATAATGGTACATTTCAGTCACTCATTTCTACGGATAGCTACTATGCAGGTCCTCCGGTACACGACACTATTCGTGGGCCGATGCATCTGATAGAGCGGGCTTTACCTGGGGTTGTTATTCCTGCCAGTTTCAGCATTGCCAAAAAGCTTGATTAACTCGATTAGCCTGCACCCAGAATTATTCGTCTGAGTTAATTTGGTGAGACAATATAGTAAATCACCCCAGATTTCTTTCAATCCTTGAACAGTTTCACTCAGAACTAAGAATAATTAGTTAGGCTAGTCAATCAAATACCTCCTTGGGATCAGCCAACAACCCGAAAATAGCAGCATCGGTTCTCTAATCGTGACGCGCTAGCCTCCATCGAAACGAGAGTATCAGTATCTACTCATTTGGTAAAAACCTAAGAAGACAAATACAAGCAGTTACAAACTCTGAAGAACATAATTATCCCAAGCACTAATAAAATGAACTATACACAGCAAGACAGGTCATCTTCATCCATAGATATTAATCAGTTTTGAGCTTTTCACTCAATCAGATTCCAAATTACCAATACACTGACGTCGAATCTGGGAGTCAATTCCCAGTAGTAGTAAGTGCATGCTGCATCAGCAAGTTCCCTCTACCACATGAAAGACCCATGGTGGAGTTGTCACATAACTTTCTAGATGATGTTTATGCATTTCGAGAAGATAAAGAGCATCGAGGTGTAACCAAATTCGATAAACCTATGTTTTCTATTTATTGGACAGAAGTGAGATATCCAATCTAAGGATCTCCTTTAGTTTCACACCATTGAATTCCCATGTTTAGCTAAGCATCCATCCATATTCCTGATATGTATTCATTTTTTTTCCATATACATAGAACGCTATTCATAAATCCAAAATTAGCCTACATCTAGCATGATTTGAACTCTGCACTGGCTTTGAATGCTCTACCACTGAGCTAGCATTCCATTTACAATATGCATTCCTCAAAATTTCCAGATAATAATTACAGATATTGATTTAAACATCAAAATATATGCATAAGTGCTCGTGTCCAATTTCAGATACATATCCCCGCAAATTTCTTGAGGGTTTTAGAGACAACTTGGACATATCCTTGCACTCAATCCAAGTCCGTATAATTTAGTCTAGGAAAATTGTATATCTACATGCGATAGGTCGCAGTCTTATACCGAGCATTGGGCTAATTATTACCTTTTTCTGTACTAACCAGTGGGATAAGGGCCTAAAGGGTTTTAGTCTATTTCCGGTGCCTGTGATGTAACAGCAAATTACACCCTTCCATATTTGACATGATGCCTATATAAACAATTTCCCCTCAAGTCAAGGTGAACTCATCAAGAGAGTTTGAAAGCAAAATTCCAAAAATGAGTTCAACCGTAATAACCATTCTAGATATCACTCCTAAGCAGAAAAGATGCAGGGAAAATCAGCTGAATTCACCAATTAAAGCTGCAAATTTCACAAGAAAATAAAAATCATAACCAATTGTGCGTATATAGAACATGTAATCCTGTGATGGTCACTAAAATTAAAATCTTACAGTCCAAAACAGAAGACTAACAAAATAGTTGTCTTACTGTTTTCTTTCCCTATCCAAGAACCCCTATAATGCCAAGAATGAGGCAACCAGAAAAAAGATGCAGATCAATTATATAATATACTTATTCTCTTGTTTAATTAGTTCACATTTCTTCTATAGCAGGTATAATAAACCTGTTCTAGTCTTCAAATTGTATTTCGGTTGATTCCCTGCCATAATACTCTGCAATTTTCAAATAGAATTAAACAAAAGTATTGCTGGAACACAACTTCTGCGAATCGCACAAGCCTCAAAATTTAACAGTTTTCTAGTGCTCTCAAAATCCTTTGTCACTTGTCAGTAGTCTATGTCTAATATATAAACAGTAACTTCTCATGATTACTTCGGATTAATTTTCTTCGGGACTGACCTACAGTGTTACATTTAAATAGAATTGGACTTCTGCAAAACTTCCCCCCTCTTAAAATTGCTAGACATTAGAGTGGCGTTGATCAATGCTCTCTCCACTATCGTGTTTTCAAAGGCTTCATCCAGATACAAGAGAACTCTAGTGCACGACCGAAAAAATAATTTTTTTCCTAAAAAAATGCATAATTGATTTAATGGCACTGAGAAAAGGGCGTGGCTGTTATAAATTTTAAAACTCAATAGTCAAATAAAATATTAGTTGAAATGGTGTACAAAACAGTCTAAGATTATGGAGAGAGATTATAAAAAGCAAAAACCATAAAGCAAAACCCAGATGGAAAAATAAATTTAAAATAAAAATGAGTTTTTTTATGCCCAATTCCAGTTCTCACTGACCTATCAACAATGGTGGAGCTGGGAAAGGAAGATTCAGAGCCAATCGCCTCCAAGAATTCCATGTCTTTGGCCTTTATTGAGCAAGAAGCAACGTCAGTCCGAGAAGCCCATTTTGCCTGCAAGAAATGCAAATGAGTAAAACTTAAGAAGTAAGTTCAAGAAAATCAAAATACCCGAGCTAAAATAGTTATTACTATTTCCCTGACAATCTGATCAAAGTAACCCGAGCTAAAATAGTTATTACTATTTCACTGACAATCTGATCAAAGTAAGATATCAAAACCTCCTTCCTCAGTGTACTACTGAGTAGTGCATCCTCAGTCCTAAAAGAAGCTTTAGAATTACACAATCAGCCTCTTTAGCTATAACAAACTCGTACATCAGTTTCAAACAACTTCGCTGTGCATGAGTTTTGGCCTAGGAAGAATTCGTCTGAAGTTACAATACAAAATTCTCAATCCACCACCGATTTGAACCGAAATACAAATTCAAATTCAAAAATTACGAGGAAGGGCATAGGTTTTGTCCAAATAAGTAAATAAAGTCAGAACTAACAAAAAATAAGCTACCAAGAACATAAAAGGAATCCAAGGGGGGAACAGTAAATAAGCATTCATCGCTCAGCAGTCATCGGTATCATGTGAGACACTGACATCCCAATCAACAAAATTAAGAGCACCAGGTCAAGGTTCGCAATTGTAAAAAAAAAAAAAAAAAAACACACACACACACACACACCAGAACCAGCCACATTCCAAGGTATCTTGTGGGTGAATTGTTGTGGTGAGTTCAGTAACAGAAGCTAAGATATACCTCCCTGGTCTGTTTATTATTGGTAATTACAGTGAATTACCAATAACCTCAATTGAGTTTAACAATATCTATCAATGATGAAGTCGCAGGAAGATCAATTTAGTTCTTTTCAGAGAAAAACTTCTTCGATGAAATGCATCAACAGAGTTAGATCATCCTGTTCATTCATGCATTATATGGTAAATTTCGGCAGGAAATCAACACAGAGGACTGTAGGCTTGGACTCTAATTGCTCTTCAATTTGCCATAGTTAAATTGTGGGAAGATTCTCCTCTATGCAAAATCGTAACTTCATAGACTGAGCACTAATCAGCTGCTCATCAGACCAATTCCTTCATGTAAATTTTCCCTGTGGTTGAAGCATGTCCAAATAAAGTTTGTCCGAGGAAATTCGTTGTATTTTTTTTATTTACCTATTTAAATTCTTGATCAAATGGTATGCAGTCATTTCATCGTGTCTGCAGTTAATACTAATCTATCTAACTAATAAGTTTATTCCATAATTACTCCTGGTGCAAACATACTGTAATGCCGTTAACAGTGTCGTCAACAACAAAGAAAGTTTAGCAATAAGTAGACAGGCATATCCAAATGAAGTTTGTCCCAGCAAATTCGTTGTATTTATGTTATTAACTTAACTTAGTTCTTGCTCAAATGCCATTGCAAACAATAAATTTATAGTGTGCGGAGTTCGAACGAAGCTATATAAGTAATATGTTCATTCCGTTATTTCCTGGATGTAATCTAATACTTGTTGGTGTTAAGAACAACCTGATGACCAGAATCAATAATGTGCAATAGCCTACAGAGAAGTAAGCAGCAGCAAGAGGGCATGCAAAAGTAGTAATTCGCACAATTATCCTTCAGTGGTGTGCTAAGACTTACAGATGCTGGAAGGGCTTGTGCGGAATGGACAGCGGATGACAATGCAGTCGGCGGAGTGGAGGTAAGCACAACTGGGAACCTGCGGTAGGGGAAAAGAGGGAGGTTGTCAAAGCATGAGAGAAACAAATGTGCGTAAATGAAAACTACACATAAAGGACTACTATATGAATTTGTCTGATATACATCTGTAACCACTGTGTAAAAGGAGCTGTAAACTATTTGGAGGGACCAAACCACTGACAAGGGGCAAGACAATCAGTGGAAGAGAGAATCAGTTGATATATACCATATTTGGTTAAAAATTCACTTGTACCTAGTTCAGCACTTACAAACAAATGAAAACAAAATCCCGCTAAGATTTAATAATAAAAATCATTAAACATGGAGCTAACATCTATGAAATCCAGATTAAGATAAGGCATCAACCTTCTCATGTTTAGGCTCCCACAAAAACAGAGGAAGATAAGTCAATTTGATGTCATAATGAATTGAAGGGTTTCTCAGTTGCGATAAATACTCAAATCTTGCAGTTTAATTCACTAAATAACAACCTCTTTCAAGAAATATAGAGAGTAAATGAGAGAGAGCTTGAGCAGAAACCCCATATAAATGCACTCACAAGAAGCATAGATAGCCGGCGACTGACCATAATACCCACTGGAAGATAAGCCAGTTCTCCCAGATTCATTCAGCCAGAAATTGAAGCCATCGTTACGAAAGGCATAGGTAGATGAAGACAAGCCTTCCTGACTTTCCTCACACATTCCTTCTGGTGGAAAAGAACCAACATTCTTGCACATTCCCTACAAACAATACCCAAAAAAAAGACTCAAAACAACAATCTATGTACAATAATGCTACTATATATATATGATTTTAAACATAGCAGTGCGGACTCCAATATATCAGTAAACATATTTGGAATATGCTCTAACCAAGGCCCTACATATCGAGATACAGCGTAATGCGTACTTGTCAGTATGCATCGACCGACGTAAGGCTGAGATATGTGACCGCACTCAGACTGCGACCCAATTACGAAAGGCATAGGTAGATGAAGACAAGCCTTCCTGACTTTCCTCACACATTCCTTCTGGTGGAAAAGAACCAACATTCTTGCACATTCCCTACAAACAATACCCAAAAAAAAGACTCAAACAACAATCTATGTACAATAATGCTACTATATATATATGATTTTAAACATAGCAGTGCGGACTCCAATATATCAGTAAACATATTTGGAATATGCTCTAACCAAGGCCCTACATATCGAGATACAGCATAATAATGCGTACTTGTCAGTATGCATCGACCGACGTAAGGCTGAGATATGTGACCGCAATCAGACTGCGACCCAATTACCGTGGCTGCAATAGGGACACAGGAGGACTCTTCTGAATGGCCCCGCCAAGGTAAGAGCTGAGGCATGTACTGAATCGCAGGCTCTGTAAAACTATCATCACAGCCTTTCACCGCAACATAGAGAGAGAATGATGTATGATATGCTGTTATTTTTAGAGACTTCGATCAGTGGATGGGTTTAGACTACGATGACACCACATGGCGGCAACGACAACGAGAACTGACGCTCGCTGTGGTTACCTCACAAAGATGTGGGTGGGAATCGTTATTCCTTTATGCAATGCCAAACCGAGGCAATGCCATATTAACACGGCATTGGAAGATGAGAATAGGTACTTCTACAAGTATAACTTCCGAGCACCTTGACATCTTAGTCAAATCCACTAACACAAAGATCGCATTTGACAATGGGAAAATGACCCTCATACCTGCCTGTGCAGATTGTTAAGCTCCACGACTATATGCACTTTTTACATGATTTACCTCTGAATTTATACAGTTCTTTCTGGCATGTCTACTGGACTCTGCATGTGCTGAGCTGCGAATCATTTTTTGTTTATTTCCTTTCCCCTCCACGTAGAGAAACTGTTAGTACCAAAAAGAGCAAAGTTACATTATCTGTCAACCGGCATCGACTAACATAAGGCTCAGATATATGACCACAATCAGACTACAGCCCAATCACCATGGCTGCAATAGAGATACATAAGGACCCGTCTGAATTGCCCCGCCAAAGTAAGATTGGAGTCATAGTCTGAATTGCAGGGTCTATCGTCACAGCCTTTGACCCCAACATCGAGAAAGAGATATGATATGCTGTTATTTATAGAGGCTCCCATCGGTGAATGGGTTCAGACTATGATGACAACACCAAGGCTGCAACGCCAGCGCGAGGTGACGCTCGCTGTGGTTACATCGCCAAGATGTAGGCGACAATCGTTGTGTGAATTCATCACAGATTCGCACCACATGCACCTATCCCTCATTTTCACCCGACGCAAACACATTTATTACAAAGAAAACATCCTCAAAATTGGGGAACATTTCAAAAGAGGCTCAGATCTTTTCCATGCAAACGACTGGGATGACACAGACATGGCGGCGAAACGGACAGATAAACATCCCTGCGTTAATTTTCTCGTCATCATTCACATAAAGCAACCTACATATTATATCCTGTTATTATGATTGTGCAGCATCTTATATAACATATAGCCTAATGAACCGATCTAGAAACATCCCTAGTAATTAGTTAACAATTCTTTCAAAACTGAAGCGGTCCACAATCTGCCGATGCCTAGATGGAACAAAAATGAGATAGATTTTTACCCATCAGAATGCCTCTAGCCACCAATATGATGGTCATGTAAATCAATTAGAAGGAAAAAACCTAAACACGCGTAGACAATCATATACAACACCAAACCCACCAAATTAGTAACCACAAAGAATCCCCAAAACAGTATATTTAGCATTACAGAGAAAAATAGCTGAACACACCTTCAAAACTACAAAAGACACGTGTTCTTTACACGAGAAAGAGATCAGAAAATCAGCTATTCTCGTTAGATCGCGGCAGAGTTTCTAGATACCAAATGCTTATATTACTGAGTTAATATGAATTCCTTCACACGGAGGTACCAATGAACCGAAAGATGCTCGTGAGTGTTACATGAGTTTGAACTGATTTCGTAATATGATATTTCTGCCAAATACTAAGATATGAGCCCTAATCAGGATTATAGCATATTAGTAATATATTCACGCCCATCATATAAAGTTAGATTAAATTTGCGTAAATGATTGGCAACGAATTAATTTTCCCGATTCAGATTATCAATGACATAAATCTTGCAGGAGAACCAAACCTTAGGTACTGCGATGTCAGGGTTGTTGGTCCATCGCAGTCTGTTTAAAGGGGAATCACCGCTTCTCCATTAACCTTTGCGTCAAACACACAATACTACAAACATTAGCTTCTGGGATCCATGAGACTTATTTCAAGCTAAATTCAGATAGATGGGACAAAACACCAAAACATGGTCCACCTACTTGTTATATTTCTGATTCTCTGAGACAATGTCAACATGCTACTTTATTATGAATAAATCATTCCACAAAGGGAGATAAAGATACATTTACCCAAGGACTTATCAGATAGCATCCCATTGCAAACAGCATAATCTCAGACCAAAAAAAAAAAAAAGTATGACGATAAAACCCAAAATGAAGTATGAGCCGACGAAATAGCCCCGTCACTGCAAAATATCATCTTACCTTGTATGGATTGTGAAGAGAACGCCTTGCAAGTTGACCAACTTCTTTGGGCCATGTAGCACTCAGATACAATGTTTGACAATCCGGACGAATCTGCACAATAAAATGAACATTCACGAACTGAAGGTAAAGCTCACTAAGCACACAAGCACCACATACAAAGAGTACTTGTTTGCATACATATTCAGCTGACAACATGCTTAAGGTGTCTAATAACATATAGATAATTAAACAATGGGGTGTCCATATCATCTGCCTCATATTATGCATCGAATCTCCATCACAATCCTCTCACCAGTTATAGAGGTTGCTATAACATCTGCCTTACAAGTTAGATGTCCATATCATCTGCCGCACAAGTTAGATGTCCATATCATCTGCCTCACAAGTTATTTAATAACAATCTCCTTCCACGAAAAATACTCCATATATTTAGATAAACGCGACAGTAACAGCATAAAAGATGCTACTTTAGAACAAGTGTCAAGGTAATTTAAACTGACTCACCTCGGAAAGTTGTTGCACTGAGTACAGTATAATTGTAGACATAGTAATTTAAACTGAACCTTAAATCGAAAAAAAAAAAAGATCAAATGCCTGAGGAAAAGAAAACTGAATAGTGCCACACAATAACCATCAACCTCCAAATGAATACCACTGATGCTTGAAGTACGACACCCTGTGCAAGCAACTCCATTAGTCTGCCACCTGAATACTGTTAAGAAAGGCAACAACGAATATAACTATCAGGTCCAGCACAGAACAGAAAGACATGAATAATAGCAAATAACAAAAATAAAAATATCAAACACAAGCCGAGTTACTAACATTAGCCACAACGAAATGGTGAATTCTCATTTGAAGAATAGTAATTAGATGTTCTGATACTACCAGTTCACAGTCTCAAACCATGAAGATCCAACAACAATCACATGATATATCATATCCCAGTATATGTCGTTATATCCCCCTCTTTCTAAAACCTTACCCAAATTAAGTGACGCCCTAATTACCGACACTTTTACCCATACTTCCCTTCTAACTGATTCCACAGAAAATTAGATAATTTGACATCCAAACAGCAAGAGGTAATATATATAGTCAATATTTTTCTGCTGATAAATCAGAGCAAAGTCATAATATACACATATTCAAGCATTATCGATCAAGTGACGCAGGCGTATAAATAGTTTCTGCTTCATCGTAATGGTCTGCACATAAGGAAAACCAAAGATTAATTTTAACTTTCAATCCATATTCACCTAGAGGTCCTACGCATATCCCTACTGCTGATTAATCGACACCTCAAGGCTAATGCCATAGTCAATTATTTTTAGTAAAAATCCTTTTAGAATTAAAATTTCAAGTTTTGGGAATCGGGTTTCAGAACAAACACCTGAACCAACACATCCCTAAAAATCAACCAGAGAGCAAAAAACAAAGCCTTTAGCGAGGCTAACAATAGCTCCGAAGGTAGCTTAAGCAGAAAAAGGAGGGAAGCAGTACTTACCAGAAGCAATCGCCATTGCAACAGTTAGAGATGCGAAACCATAATCTTCGAATCGTATGTAGAGCCAAGATTTGGCATCCACACACATGCAAGTAATAACCAATTAAGAAAAACCCCATCAAGAGTCTAAACCATAATTGCTTGAAGAACTGACCTGTGGAAGCTTGTTGTTGCGCAGAGACGATGAAGTCGGGATGAAAGGCGGCATCTTTGAGGAAGAAGAGCTCAACCTACTGCAAGTAGGAAAAAAAGAGAAGAAGAAGAAGTAGATGAAACTAAAAAGCATAAAGAAGAAGGGGAAACCCAGTACCTGAAGCTGTAAGACGAATCGAAGACGACAGCATGCAAGTGCCAGGGTTGACCGTCGGTGGCGGAGAAAGAAGAAGAAGAACCAGATCTGAACATGCAACCCCACCACAGAGCACAGCAACGCCCTAATTGGGAGGTCCGGTACTCTCTTCGCTGCCTCTAACTGAAACAATTCATCAACAAAGCAGAAGAGAACACGGTGAGAGAGAGAGACAGAGACGATAGGTATCTGGGAATGAACCAGAGCCTTCTCATCGAAGAGAGAGAGAGGCTTCGGTCGAATCGACGGCCTGAAGTCTCCGCTACCACAACAGTGGCGGCATATCTGTGGGTCGATGACAACAACTGTGCCAACCGCCACCGCCTTCTCTCTCTTCTTTGTGTCTGGAGAGAGAGAGAGATCAGAGCTCTCTAGAAACCAGTGGAATGGCTTCTCTTCGAAGCCGCGTGAGGGAAGGACACACAAACCAGGCAAAGAAGATCCCAAATGACCATATCGCCCTTCAACCACAGCGTACCTGTTTCGTATCAGCAAGGGCATAACGACCTTTTCTACACGTCACTATTTCGCTGGCATTTCGCTGGCACTTTGTCCGAATTGGCAGCACATGATTGGGCCACCACTGCCACGCAATGTGGCCATAACTTCTTTTATATAGGTAGTAAGATAGAAGACTTAGTCGGCGCTGTTTGTTTTGAGTCCGGCCAGAAATATTTAGGGGTTAAGTTTAGTTTCATCTTTTACACAAAAAATTAGAGAGAATGAATATGCATAGAGTTTAGGACTCTGCGATTCGTTTCAAGAACTGTCTGGTGTTCTCGATTGATTTTCAGTATCAGATTTCTGGATTTCTTTTGTATACAGGTAGGAGAAATTTAACTTCTAAATTTCTGCAGTTACAGTCTATATCTGTATATCCTGCTGGTATGATTTTATATTTTTTAAGCTACCTGGTGATTGATAAATTACGCTGTTTGTGTATTTGGTGTCGCATGCTGTTGTGTAATAATTGGCTGTTGTGTTAGATAAATTTTAGATTTCTAAGCCAGTGGTTAGGCGGTATCTACTGGGCTGTTTGGCTCACCCCGGAGCGCGACTGTATCGCGGAGTTGTAGCTAAAAATTGTGTTTATTTGTAAGAAATATTGTTTTTAGCTGTTTTTAATAATTTGTTGTAAATTGTTGGTTCGGCCAGATATTAATAAAAACTGTCATTTTGACGAGCTGGTGTAACTATTTACTAAGTTCAGTCATGTACCAGATTTTCAGAAATATATTGAAAATGTTGTTTCAGAACATGTGTGTCCTGCTGGTTGAGAATAATCCGTGCGTTTATCGTTAAAATCGAAATATTTCATTAATAAATGTGTGACTGGTCGTCATTGTAAATTGATGGTTTGGCCAGATATTAATAAAAGTTGTCATGTTGACGAGCTAGTGTAATTATTTACTAAATTCAGTCACGTACCAGATTTTCAGAAATACTATTGAAAATGTTATTTCAGAAGACTGTGTGTCCTGCTGATTGAGAATAAACCGTGCGTTTATCGTTAAATCGATATATTTATTGATAAAAGTGTGACGGGTCGTTCCAGTTTCTCTTACAAACATTTGCTTCTGGGATTTTTAAAGAAGCCCTTCCTCTGAGACTACAAATCAGGGGCATTTGCTAAGTTTAATAAATACTACATATCTTGTCCTAACAGTTGGTTCTCCTTGTTTTGTTTACTTACAATCTATATATGTTGCACAAGTTCTTCTAAAATGTCTCGCACCTGCATCAGATGCTTCTGGGTGTTTCGTGGGTGCTTAGGTGCCTTATGGGTGCTTTGTGGATATTGTAAGTTATTTTGAAAGTTTAAGTTGAGACTTGAAAGGTCCTCTAAATACAACTATAGTTTAATCAAAAAAACGTGCATCTGTGTGAACACTTCTAACCATTAAATTACTCGTCTACTCAAAGCTAAGAACAACGACAAGAAGAGATTATATTGTTGATATAGTAACTATGTTTTCTTTGAATCATGTATGAATTTTTGCGTGATTATAAGTTGGACTACTGATATTATTTTTTTATGTTAGTATAAGATATAACAAATAATATAAATAAACATATAAAAAAAAAGTAGCCGCCGCACCCGCACCTTTGAATTTTGGAAAATTGTCGCACCCGCACCAAGTTCCCGCACCCGCACTTTGTGCAACATAGCTTACAATTGAAAGATTGTACGTCTATCTCTCCTTCTCAAACCAAAATGTCATTGGTCTTCTTGCAAAGTGAGCCCTTTTAAATTTACTCTTGTTCAATATATTTATGCCAGGCTTTGTGATGGGAAAAGTTATCATGGAGCTCATAAAACCCACATTATTAACATTGTCTTTTCAATGAACTTCCAGAGGTTCCCATTTCAACCACGCGTAAAACCCTTCACCACTGCTTTTGTCATCTCTCATTGATTTAATTTATTGTTCTCTAAAACGACGCATCAAACCCTCGTGCAAGATGAAAATCTTCTCCTCCAGGGAGAACCATTTTTTGCTTCTCCAGTTGCTTGAGACTGTATTTTGTACCACCATAAGTAAAATTTGACACTTTTAACTATAAAATTCCAGCGTTATGAAGAACTGTATTTTCTTATTCAGTTAATACCATTTCTTGCGACTGGATATTTTTTTACCGCAGTATGTAGATTTTGATACTTTAAATGAAAAATCACTAGTTCTTACCATTACGTGTGTCATGGATTATTACCGATGAAGGTGATGATCAACATTTGATTCTTTTCTGTTGATGATTCTTTTTCTTAATCATTTTAGTTATGTATTGTCTTCCCAGAGATTTCTAAGTTACTATTGTTTCATGCCTCGATGTTGTTAATATCAGTCTTTTTTTGTGTATGTTGAACTAAGTTTGTCGATTGATTAACAACATATCATCTTCTTTGCTCGTCGATAAAACTTTGTATTTGTCAAACATTGATGGGTAATTATCTAATAAAGATACTAGATTATAGATCTTTCTTCAAACTTTCTTGTTTGATAATGTGTTCTTTCAATTGTTGAGTTGTCAGAATTAACAAGTTTAATCCTTGCATCAATCTGAACCAAGTAAGAAAGAAAGATACGCGTTTACTTGCACAAAAATCTTAGAAATACAACCGAAGCATCTGCACCCCCTACTTGGTTAAGTTAATTCCGAGGCTAGACCAGCCGAGAGGAGACAAAAGAGAGTTGAGAGAAAAAAGATGCAGAAGAAGTTTACTTCAGTGCTAAAACTAACTAGCTGCTAAACCTAATTAACCGGGTGAGTTATGTGGAGAATTTACTAGTATACAATGAGATCCAAATTCAAGCCTACGACAAGGATATTTCCATTTGCATCCTTTTTTTTTTTTGGATGATCGCGAAAGCAAAGAGAGAATCGGAAAATGCTCCCACTGCCCAACAACCTCCCATTATCAGTGATCCACACCGATTCCAGCAATGGCTATCACCTTCAGGTAGGAAAATTCCAATAGCAGGACCGAGTACCAGTAGTCTCTCTGCCTACAACTCCTTATGGGTTTCTTTTTTACTACAACGGCCAGCCTGAGAATACTTCTTCAGCATATCCTTGAGCTTTTCCTGTAATTCTCCGAATGTTGGTCGGCTCTTGGGCTCCCTAATGAAAGAAATTTGCAGCAAAGTCATCATAATTGCACAACATGAATTTTCCTATTAGTAGGTTGGATGAGCGAATGGCAGATTATGGGAATATAGACTATTGGAATGAGTGGCATCCCATAATCTGTCATTCGCTACTCATTCCAGTAATCTACCTACCCATAATCTGCTATTCGCCTACCCAAACACCCCTTATAATATCTCAAACCAAAACTAACATGTTCGCTTGCTCTCTTGCTCATTCAAACAAAACAAAAACATGAATACTCAGACACCAGTATAAGGATCAGACTCCCATAAATCCAATGATCCGCCAGAAATTGTGCTAATCTTTTGAAGTACATTTACGAATGTAGCCATCGTCATTACCCTAATTTGAATGTGAATCATCTCAAAGTATGCAGCAGACATAGAGCTTCTCATTACCGCTCGTAAAAAGGAAACAAGTTCTGAAAATGAAACATTTCACCGCTTATTCAGTCCCTTCATCAGATAGAAGGCACATATTTTCTATATTGCGACACTTAATACAAAATAGTTTTCTTCCTCTAACAATTTGAGGCTTATTTCCCTCCATGAACAAACCAACCCACAAATTGCCACAACTTAAAATTACAAATTGGAAGGTTTCTTATGTTAGTGCCTAAAGCAAGTGTAGTTCTTTTCTTCATCGCCTGATAAAATTACTAAGACTTGATTTTTATGCTTTATTTTTTTATGCTTCGAGCAGAGAATCTAACCAAAATTTTCTCTATTTCAGACGAAATTTTTAATAGATAAAATGACGGGGCACAAGAAAAATAAAAAGAGGAATTTGAAAAAAAAAAAAAAAACCTCCAGCAGCTCTCAATCAAAGAGGCCCATTGTGGATCCAAATCTCCAGGGATCTCTAATCGTTGGTTCATGAAACCTACAGCTCCAATCACCTACAAAAGGATATCCAAACACACGCCACCTAACTTTAGGTATTCGTTTCTAATTTTGGATGGCATATAAGTACAATTTGAGTGAATGTATTGCAGCCGTCCTCTAATTATCATCAAATAATCTCAAAAAACAGAAGTTTAGAGGGAGAAGAGAAACCATACCTGCATTGGGTTGAGATCGTCCCAAGGAATTCTATGAGTAGCTAGCTCCCATAATACTACACCAAAGCTGTATATATCACACCTGAAAGATTTCCAAACCAAAATGGGTGTTGATAAGAACACATATTGTGTCATGTACGCGTGCTCTTTGAATTTAAGAGTTGCACCCTTAAAAGTACACGTACTTCTCATCTGAGGGTTCATCACGAATAACCTCCGGAGCCATCCATTGAGGCTACAAAAAAAGTTAATTGCACTACGTATCAACCAAAAGGGAGAACTACATGAAATAGGATTTCAAAAAAGATAAAATACACTACTCCACTAAACTAAACAAATGCCAATAAATAAATTTAAAACAAAATCCAGGACATAAGTTGTCAGGAAATCTTTAGCATACCGTTCCATTCCAGGTTTTCGTAGTGAGAAATGTTTCATGTTTGAGACGGGACAGACCAAAGTCACCAACCTATTGAATTGAAAACAACAATCACAAAATTACTGCAGTAAAAATATTGGAACGGACGAGACAGCATCCCAACCAAGGAAGGTAAAATCGAAAGCAGAGATAAAATAGAAGAAGTGAAAACATCTACCTTAACAGTCCAGTTCTTGTCCACAAGAAGATTTGACGATTTCAAATCACGGTGAACAACAGGAGGGTTGTGATGATGAAGATAATTCATACCACGTGCCTATAGAAGGGCAAACGAGGTGACATGAACACATAAGACCAAAAAATAACCAAAGATGGTGCCTACTAAACTAGACAAGGCTAGTGGCGGTTGTCATTATTGAACATTCTTATTGAAAACTGCATCAACGTATACTCACAATATCCAATGCCATGAGCGTGCGTCTCCTCCAATCTATTTTGGATACATTTCTTTGTAAAATCCGAAACAAGCTACCACTACCAAAAACAAAAATAACAACTATAAATAGTTAAATACGTAATATAGTTTGTGTCCTAGAAAAAGTGAAAACAAGCAAAACACCAAACTTATAGGAAACATGACACAGTGGTTTGATAAAAGGCTAATGCACGAAATTCTATTCAGATATTTTAAATACAAGATTTTCTCAAGATAGAAGTGCAGAATGCACCGTGGAAGGAACTCCGTGACGATGCAGAGATGCTGAGGTGAGGTAAGTGAACCCATGAAGAGTAGTACATTCGGATGTCTTAGTCTTTTCATGAGGGATACCTTCATAAACAAAGAAAACTCAGATCTCAGCATACACATGTTTCGGCTTAAATATACTGTTAGAAATCATTTTTCAAATCAAATAAGCTATTATGTGAAACCACAACTGGAATGATAAAAACATAACTGAATAACTAAACTTTCCTCCTTTCTGCATTGTAAATTGAATTTTGTTCCAACATGACCAGATCAACCAAAACATAAACAATCATAGAACTCCATTACAAATTTTATACAGAATCAGCTAGCTAAGAAATCCACAGAATTAGAGAAACGTAAACAGTGACGGCAACTGCCAATGCTAATAGACATGGTCATACTGATGAGTTGGTCATTGAAGTGTCCAATGTAGGCCATTCAATATTGTATTTCATATATCTGGAGATGAATTTCACAGAATAAAATAAAATATGGAGAAGCGGTAGCTGAAAGATGGAAATTTCTGTGGCAATCTAATTCTCCGTTACTGCTAATCGTCAGGGTCTATCTAACTGGAGTATGTTATTTTGCCAATGAACGTCCCTCATTTTTTCAACTTCGTCGTATAAACAAGTTCTTCAAAGACTGGTTGTTAACCTTCGAAGGGATTACTAATCCCCAGTCTAGTAACTCCATGAACAGTCTATACATTCTGACAGAAATAATGATATTGCTGTACTACATTTCATGGATCCTAGGGAATGAATGTTCAGGGAGAAAAGTGAAAGAATCCTTTTGAAGGAAGATAATTTTTTTGTTGGGAACAAATTTGAAATAAATGTCTCTTTCTGCTGGATTACTTCTTTTTTTTTGCACCATTTTCTGCTGGCCTCTATACTCTCTAAACGCAAAAATCGTTGAAGCATGACATGATGATATCTATTTGAATAAGACAACACAGAGATAAAACTGGGACCCCGTATAACTTCCATCAAGCTAACAGTAACTTGTTCGCAAATAGGGTGGTTTCCAATGGGAAAGAAAATTTTATTTGATTGGCCTCTTGCATTCGAAAGCAGAAATCAACATTTGACCTTCCAATGCCTTCAATTTCTAAAGTTTTAAACCAGGCAACCCACAATTTTCTTAAGATTTTATGCTCTGGAGTTTAATAACAACTATTACTCAAGGACCTCTTCCAATAATCAACTTGTTAAATGCATACCTCTTGTGTGAAGTTAAGCAACACTTCATCCGAAATGTCTTGCTTGGAGAAAGCTTTAACGGCAACATCCTGCAATGATTTTGTTTTTTCATTTAACTTCAATGAATGAAATGGAGACCATTTTTAGCCTACAGCCAGAAACCCAACTATGAAGTTCTAGATGCAATGACAAATAACTATGCATTCCCTACAATGTTAGTGATAGCTAATAATTATCTTTCGTGGAACATGGACATGTTTGCTAGATCACTCCAACCATACGTTGGAGCTTTAAGCAATTAACGAGGTTACCAGTTAGGCCATACTCCAAACAACGTGTCTAATGTGGACATTGGAGCTTGATCCAAACTCCAACATGGACATGTGTGCTAGATCACTCCAACCATCAACCGACCAAACGTGTGTAATATTTATTATCTATAACAGGTAGATTGTAGACTAGGTAGATCTTTATACTATCACATCAGTCTTTCTGCTGCTAGTCCCAAGCACCTTTTGATCTAAGTTTTAATTTATCGAATTTGCACTTGGACAGGATATGGATTGTTAGCCCTCATCATATTGAGTGACATGGATACATTTCATCTTTTTCATCCGTCATGCTCAGTCAATCGTCTTTAATCTACACTATGGCCCTTCTTCAGATTGAAAAAACTGGCGAATAACAAACCAGTTTGGAATGTTTTTTCAGGCTAAAGGCAGAAGAAATCGCCTGACATATTGGTGGAAAATACAGAGCATTTGGCAGGCAGATATTAGTAGTCAACTTCAGGAGCTGACTAGGTACAGGACCATTTTACAGGCATCTTGGTGAACTTTTGGAACAAGCTAAAGAAAAAGGCATAACCAGTGATTAGGTGATTAAAAATGGATAAAACAAATTTAAGAGTGTATCAGAGGTAACTCTTTCTTTGTTGTAGGTACTTTATTTGTCTATGAATGTGTACCATTAGAGAACCCTAAACCCACACAAGAAAAGTCATTTCAATCTTTTATTATATTTACATAATTATAGCACAAAAAAAAGAATTTAAACTTTGCAATGCCTTCACATCGTATCTCCTCCACCCTAATCAAGAGGTTCTTGAACAGATTATCCTTCCTTCCAGCATAAATACTAGAAAAAGTTGGAAGAAAGTAAAATCAAGGGGAAAGTAGCTGAACATACTGATCCAAACCACATAGCATGGTGAACAGTTCCACAAGAACCTGCACAAACATTCAGAGGAGGAGAAGAACAGGTCAGCAAAGTCGTATTTTAGTAGAGCCAACAAATAAATAGGCAGCAATCGTGATAACAACCAAAGAAAAAGAAAATAGAAGAAAAACAAATATGTCACATGAAGAGCATTCTGAGGACGATATGTGGATGTGCATTGCTCCAAGTGCCCGGAGTGAACAATACAGAAGATGACAAGTGACATTTTTCTGTCATGAGGATGTCCCACAAATTGATGTTGGCTATCTGACTTGTTTTAAGAGAAAATCATAAAACACAAATCTGAATTTCATTCTTTTTGATAGGTTATACAAATAAATTAAAGTGAAAAGAATATTTTACAGAGTAACTAGTAGGGAAACACTACAACTTACACAACGAAAGGAGCAACATTACTGACCTAACTATGCTAAGGAATCCACAAAATCCAGCATATAATCAATTGAAGTAAACGGCACACATGTCGCCACTCCAACAACAACTGAAGGACAAGCCCTCTGACAAAAAACATCTGATATACAAACCCCGTCGAAGATCTCTATTACGCACCATCCAAACCTGAATTCATCTTATAAGCCTAAGGATGTAGTCACCTGGCAACAAGTTAATTTCTTCCCAAGATTATAATGTTTCAGAATTTTAATATCCTAAAAGAATTAACAGGATTGTCATCCCTGGTAAAAAAAACACTCAGTATCATGTGTACCTCATAACGACAATAAGTTGGCAAGTCTCATATCTATGAATTTTAATCATGGAATTGTATCAACATTGAACTTTCTGATAGCCACTTTCTTAGTACACCACAAAAAAGTCTAATGCAAGCTTAAATTTCAGTTTAATAGAAAGAAAAAAATACAAACCAAAAGAAAGTTCACCAAACCACGATAGAGCACGGAATATATCTCCTAATGATGATAACTATGATGACATGTTTTGGCGCCCTGTGCGCATTGAAACCTAACAGAATCAAGACCAAATAACCATATTCAGTTTAAGTAAATAGAAGTACCTTGGCCAATCTTCTGTCCCAGTATTAGATCCTCCCAAAACATTAAGTCGCCAGTGTTGGCAGCCAACTTATTATCAATACCTCTACTAGTGGAATTACAAGAGCTGCTTGCATTGATTAAGGTCAACCCTGTTGCTGACCGTGGAGCCTCATTGTTATTAGGCCGACTACTCTCACCCACTGGGCTTTCTGGCTTTAAACTATCTGAGCTCTTTTCAAGACCTGAGTCATTATCGTGACCTTTATGCGAGGAAGGCGACGCAAAAGCTTTGGTATCTACCCCTTTGTGGTCACTCCCTTTTGATGACCATAATATTCCTTTCTTGCACATCCATGTATCTGCCTTTGAGTCAACGATTTTGTGGATTCTAGGTTTTCCCGTCGTTGCATCACCACAATCCAATGATGTTTTCCCCGGGTACTCAACATGTGAGACTTCAAAAAACACTCCATTGGAAGACAATTGTATATCTTCTTTAGGCACGATGGCTCCACTTGAATTAGAATCATTCCCATTATCAGGAGAATCACTACTTTGAGTTACACCCTTGACCTTCTCTTCTTTCCTTAATCTTGACTTCATCTTGTTGCCCAGCTTTGAAGCCTGTTTCGATGGAGATATTCCACAGTCAAGTGACAAGCACGATATTACTAAAGTCTATAACATGAAAATTCTATAAATTGTACCAAAAGAGATATTCTTGACACAATTTCTACTCGGAGATACTGTCGAGGGTCAAAACCAAATTTGGTAAATGCAATGCTTCTCCATCTAGCAAAAGTGAAATCCGTATCCGAGGAGCACTTGGAAGCAGCCTTAATAACATCCCTTGCACCTTCAAATGACCTCGTATCACAAGACAAACATATGATACCGACTAGAGTGCCATTGTCATCATAGAAGGGACTGAGGGTAACATTTGCTAGAAACTTTTTGCCGCTCTTGTGCAAAACAGGGAACGGCCCAGTCCAGCTCTCCCCTTTCCTAACGCGAGCTACTGCTGCACCACTGACGATGTGGTCTTGAACATCTATGAGGAGGTCAAGCACATTGCGACCTAGAGCTTCCGCTGCAGAATGACCATAAATGAGTCCTGCTGGTTGAGACCTGCATATGAGATTTTGTACATTTCACCAGAATTAGCAGCATATCTAGAGCTTGTGTAACAGAGAAATCCAAGAAATTGATCGATCTGAGCCCCCACTAGGAACAAGACGATACAAAAGTCAAGTGCAATGCAACATCATTCATAGTGCATCCGTGAGAAAGTGTCACATCCAACATTCATAATATACTAGAAAGATACACAAAATTCAATGTCTAAAAAAACTAATTCTCGTTAACAAATGACCACTTAATTACCATGTATGGTGAATCTACCGTCACCCATTCCATTCTCACCGATATATATATATATATATATATATATATATATATATATATATACACACACACACACACACACACACACACACACACACATACATATATATATACATATATATATATATATACACATATCTATATATATACATATATATATATATATATGTATATATATATCATTTAGGCTCCGTTTGGTTGGTGGTAAAACATTTTCCTGTAAAATATTTTCCCTTGTTTTCGTGTTTTGGTGCTATTTGGTTGGAAGCAAAATGATTACCCGTAAAATGTTTTCCCTCAAATGATGTAAAATGATTTACACATTTCAAATCCGTAAGCCATTTTCCGGAGAGTGAAGGAGCACAACAACTCATACTAACACCTCCACCACCAATAACCACCACTACCACCTACCTCCACTACTACCCATCACCGCCACCCACCTTCATCGCCAACAATCACTGCCACTGCCGTCACGGAACACTGTTTCGGCAAGTGCCAACCAAACATGAGAAAATAATTGCAGGGAAAACTTTTTCACAAAAAATATTTTGCGCGTAAAATATTTTTCTACTGCGAACCAAAAAAAAACAAAAAAAAACAGAGCCTTAGCGATATCATATCACCGAGTTGTTCGTCACCATTTTAATCAACCCGCGTGTAAATCGCTACCCCAATATTTTATCATCTTATATGTCATATTCCAACCCCGCCACTTCATAAGTCATAATTTCAATCTCTTGAAACTCAAAGCCCCTGCATGAGGTCCAACCCTGCAACGCAGGATTTATATGATGTTCTATGTAATTAGACAACAAAAAAAATGATAATTATTATAATCTATAACCTTTAATGCACTGACCAGTAGATTATGATGCCTTCAAGGTTGAATACATGAACTGACTGGCCAATTGACTCCAATACATTCATATAGTGCTTCTCACTAAAACTGAAACTCGAACCTCCACCACCGCCTTCTCTCTGAGGAATAGTAAGCTTGGAGATGTCATTCTTGAGACGGGTCTCACTAAATTCGAGCTCGTGAATCTTCTTGAGAAATTCGTACGGTTGTTGAGTGTCCATCGGTGATAGACCCAAATGAATTTTTCTGAAATAGCCCGACAACTGGTGGAATAAAGATGACAGTCACTTCTCTTCTCCCTCTTGAATATGTATAGAGACTGCAATTCAATTGCGGCACCCAAGAACAAAGTCTGTCATCAAATAGGAGTATTTTAATTGGAGTTTTCTTTGTTTATTTTAATGACTTCAGGGTGAGAATCTCCCCGAGTTATTGTTTATTTCGAGGGAGCCCTCCCCCCTAACAAAAATGTATAATCCTTTTTGGAACGGTTATGATTAAGTGACTATTATATTTGGAAGTCATTTTTTTTTTTTTGTGAAACCCACATTGCTCTGCCCTCTCTCCTCCACGTCACCACATACTAACCTTTCCATTCATATTTGTCCAGACCGAAGGAGATAACTTCTACTTGTTCTTAAAAAATAACAGTTGTTTGTGTTAGTTTCCGGCGGTTATTGGCAGTTTCTTAGTCTTTCATCGAAAATTTTGCGTTTTAGGCGCTTAATCTTAGGCCATCCTGGGCTTTCTTTACACTTACTCCACTAATCTTTGTCTGTATCTTTATCCTTCATTTCCTTACCACCATGTCTTCCAATCACTCAAAGAACACAACTCTTTCATCGGAAATTTCCATGTTGTCCTCACTAAACCTAACTGAGAGGGAAAAACAAGGTGTTACCATCCCGGCAGAAGCGCTGACTGAAGGACAAGCAGAATGCCGAAAAAGTATTTTTGGTAAAGTCATCACAACCAAAAATATCAACTTCGGAAATTTGGTGAATGTTATGTCCAAAACATGGGACGATCCGCTGGGTTTCAAGGTAATTCCTTTGGGTAATAATCTGTACCAGTTTGTTTTCGAACGTGAAGACCAAGTAAAGACGGTACTTGATACTCAACCGTGGTTTTACCGGGGTGCTATGATAGTTATGGAACAGTGGTATCCATGGAAAAAAATGAGGGAGTGCTCTTACAACGAAGCCTATCTTTGGGTACAGATTTGGAACCTGTCCCCTGAATGTTACACTGAGAAAGCCGGAAAAGTTATCGGGTCAATTATGGGCCGTTTCCCAATTGTTGTTGTACCTACTCGTGGTATACTTGTTGGAAAGTGCATCCGGGTTAAGGTGCGTGTTCAGATTGGTGAACCATTACTTCGTGCTTGTTCGGTGAACCTCTTGGGAGATCGTTCGGAATGGGTGATGTTGAAATATGAAAAGTTACCAAGCTTGTGCAATTACTGTGGGCGTATGGCGCATGAAATGCGCGAGTGTGTTGAAGTGGCTGCAAATAACATCCCTTTGGATTCCATCCCCCATAATTATGGCCATTGGATGACTGCAACGGCCATGATAGACTATGTGCTAGGATATAACACTGATCCAAGGTCTGCTTTTGGCCCTTTTGCTATCCCAAAGGATTGTAACATCCCTAGAGTTGTTAATCCAATACCTACTGTTGAACCCGAGTACACTGGTGGCAGCGCGGAAAAGAGTGACGACGATGAGATTGATTCAGATTCAGATGAGGGCCAGTTCATGCTTCGTCAAATGGAAAAAGAATCTGATTTGGATCTGTTAACTGAAGCCAGAATTGATCATTCCGTCAATGACGGTGATGATGATTACAACTGCGAGGATTTGGTTCCAGTTTCTAGGGGCAGTGGCACTGATATGCCGATGGAAACAATGGCCATTGGTGGCAAACGCAGTCTAAGTAAAGATTCTGAAGACGGAGTGAAAAAACACAAGGGAGATCGAGACTTATCTCTCTCCCCCCAAACGGCAGAGGCTGGTGAGAACCAGCCCTGCCGGTCTCAATGAGAACCCTTTGTTGGAACGTTCGGGGTTTAGGGAGTATCCCAACGTTCCAAATTTTAAACTCCCTCGTTAGGGATCGAAAACCGGACTTGTTGTTCATTATGGAAACCAAACTTTTGGTCCCTAAAGCAGATTCGCTGCGCTTTAAACTGGGTTTTCAAGAAGGCTGCCATGTTCCTAGAATTGGTCTTAGTGGTGGACTTAGTCTTATGTGGTCTAGAGATGTTGACATCCAAATTTTATCTTCTAACAGATACCATATCCACTGTTTTGTTCGTCCACCTGAGGTGGGCTCAACTCCGTACTACTTTACGGGTTTTTATGGTGATCCTATAACGCGTAATCGTAGCGCTTCGTGGGAATTGTTACGTCGACTTAACCCTGGAAATTCTATCCCCTGGTTGGTTGCTGGTGATTTTAATGAAATTACCACTGTTTCTGAGAAGAAGGGTTGGAAATATAGAAGTTGGCGTCAGATTCATAGTTTTGTTGATGCATTGTCGGATTGTGATCTTGTCGATTTGGGAAGTAAAGGGGAATTTTTTACCTGGTGGAATGGTCGGGAATACCCTCACTCCGTACTTGAACGTTTGGACCGGGCCGTTGCATCACCTGCTTGGAATTCTGCCTTCCCACATTTTTCAGTAGATGTTCTACAAATGGTTGGCTCGGACCACCTCCCCATCTTGATTACAGCAGCACCAACCTCGCAATCTCATCCAACTGGGCGGAGATTTATGTTTCAAGCAGACTGGACGCGTTCGCCGGAGTGTACTGATATTGTACATCAGGTATGGCCAACTACTTCACCTAATTCTAATTATTTACATGCTTTTCTTGATAAAACTAACAAAACTAAGAAACATCTCAAAAAATGGGGTTACAAATATTACACTGCTTCTAAAAAAGAAAAGCAAAATTTGTTGAGCCAACTCTCAAATCTGAACAGTCTTTGTCCAACTCCAAATATCCTGCATAAAAAAACAATCATTTCAACAAAAATCCAAAAGCTAATTGCCAATGAAGAGTTAGTTTGGAAACAAAAATCTCGTGTCAATTGGTTAAAGGAAGGCGATCGCAATACGAAATACTTTCATAGGGCTGCTTCTATTAGGAGACGCAAAAATACTATTGCTGCAGTTACGGACCTTAATGAAAATAATTTTCAGGACATAAATGACATTAAGAGTTGTTTTGTCAACTACTATAAGGATTTGTTTACTGCCACCAACATTGATATGTTATATACTATCAATTCTGTTCAGCCTAAAATAACACCCAATATGGCCAGCCAACTATCTGAACCCTTTTTAGAAAATGAAATTGTTGAAGCCCTGTTCTCCATCGGATCTTTGAAATCTCCGGGTCCAGATGGTTTACCGGCTCTTTTCTATCATAAATACTGGCCTATTATTAATAAAGATATTGTTGCTATGTGTTTGGGAGTTCTTAATAATGGGGATGACATTTCACTTTTAAATGAGACGTGCATAGCTCTTATTCCTAAAATCAAAAATCCTACTTCCGTCTCTGATTTTCGTCCCATTAGTCTTTGTAATGTCTCTTATAAAATTATTTCTAAGGCTATTTCAAATCGTCTTAAAAATATTCTCCCTAATATTATAGACCAAGCGCAATCGGCTTTCCTCAAAGGTCGTCTAATTTCGGACAATTCAATTATCGCTCTCGAAACCCTCCATACTATCCATAAGCAAAAAGGTAAGGTTGGGTCCTTTTCTCTTAAATTAGACATGGCCAAAGCTTACGACAGAATTGAATGGGCCTTCCTAAATTCTATCCTTATTAAATTGGGGTTTCCAACTTCTTTTGTAGACAAAATCATGTCTTGTGTTAAAACTGTCTCTTTTTCTATTTTAATCAATGGTCAACAATCGGACAATTTTCTACCTACTAGGGGTTTACGTCAAGGAGATCCTCTTAGTCCCTATCTATTCCTTCTTTGCACGGAGGGTCTCTCGTCTCTTATTCAAAACGCCACAAATGAACATTCTCTCATCGGTGTCAAAGCTGGTCAAGGATCACCAAAAATTACTCATCTCCTTTTTGCCGATGATAGTATTTTTTTCGGTAAAGCTACTACCGAAAATGCCTACAGTTTGAACTCTATTCTTCAAAATTATTGTGCGGCCTCAGGTCAGAGTATAAACCACAATAAATCTTCTATCGTTTTCGGTCCTCGGGTTCCTAATAACATTAAATATATTATTTCCCAAATTTTTGGCATCCCAATTTCAAACAATCATGATAAGTATTTAGGTCTTCCAACACTCATTGGCAGAAATAAATCTAATACTTTTCAACCTATAAAAGCCAAAATTTGGAATAAACTAACTGGTTGGACCGAAAAACTACTTTCCCCTGCTGGTAAGGAAGTGCTTATAAAAGCCGTTACTCAATCCATCCCCACTTACATTATGTCGATTTATCATATCCCCATATCCTTTTGTCGCGAAATTCAACAGCTTTTTGCTAAATTTTGGTGGTCTAACGATCTTGATAAACGCAAAATTCATTGGAAAAATTGGGGTAGTATGTGTAGTCCTAAGTCTTTGGGTGGTTTAGGCTTTCGACATATGTATGCTTTTAATATGGCACTTTTAGGCAAACAAGTTTGGCGTATTCTTCAGAATCCAAATCTTTTGATTTCTAGAGTCCTCAAGGGCAAGTATTTTAATAACTCTGATATTATTTCTGTTAAGCCTAATAACAGATCCTCTTACATTTGGAAGGGACTTATTCATGCTCGTGATATTGTTTTCAAAGGTGTTAGACAAGGGATTGGTAATGGTCGGCTAACTCAAATTTACAACCATAGGTGGATACCTATAGGTTTGGGACGTAAACCTTATAGTTATCCTACCCTCCCTAACAATTCTCTAGTTTCTGACCTTATTCGTCCTGATCATAGCTGGGACAAAGAAAAAATTTTTACTAACTTTGCTGAAGATGAAGCCAATGCTATCGTCCAAATTCCGCTAACTTCACCTGATTTAAGTGATAATTTTGTTTGGTCATCTACCAGTGATGGTGAATTTAGTGTCAAAACTGCCTATTTTGTGGCTTCAAATATTCTTTTTCCACAAAATACTACTAACTGCTCGAGCACTAGTACAACAAATAATAATCTTTTGTGGAAAAAAATCTGGAATCTAAAAATTCCTGGCAAAGTTAAAATTTTTCTCTGGAAATGCTATAACCATGCCTAGCTGTTAAGACAAATTTGTCTAAAAAAGGCATTTCCTTACCTTTGTCCTGTGTCTTTTGCAATAACTGTGATGAAGACGAATATCACTTGTTCTTCAATTGCCCTTGGACTACTAAACTGCTTCAGTCTGCTGATTTGGAGATGGATTTCAGTTTCTCGAATCTCCCTTTTAGACATCTTCTGCGCCACTTTTTTATATCCTACAACAATGAAAACCTTCAGATTTTTAGTCATCTGCTTTGGAATATTTGGTTAGAACGAAACAATCGTGTTTTCAGAAACACAAAGAGGGAGTATATTGATGTTCTATCCATCTCTTTAGCAAACAATAATGAATTTTTGGATAATACTTATCTTGCTCCGAGTTTGGTACATGCAGATGGACCGGAAGAAGGATCTGAAGTTGGATGGTGCAGACCCCCGGTGGGTTTGTTGAAATTGAACATTGACGCATCAATATCCACTGGCGAGTACAGATCTGGTGGAGGAGCAGTGTTGAGAAACACTTCTGGTGACTTTGTGCTTGCGATGACTTTTCCTATTCGTTTCAACTCCGATTCGTTGATGGCTGAAGCTTTCGCCACCATTGCTGCGGTCAAAGCGGTTCAATCAAGAGGATTTATGTCTCTGATTATCGAATTGGACAACCAAACTCTCGTTCGCTACCTACAGTGCAAAGAAGAGCTGTGCGGCGCTAGTGAGAAGATGAGGGTTATCATTTGCTTGAGAAAGCTCCTGGCGTCCTTTATTTATGTTAGGGTAGTTTGGTGTAAAAGGTCTTCAAATACCCTAGCCCACAAACTGGCTAAAATGGGCTTGGAGTGTGATCATTTTATGTATTGGGCTACTACTTGCCCCACTAGCTTGTACACAATTTGGGCTGCTGATAAAGCCAATATTTAAATAAAGTGCAAGCTTTTCTCAAAAAAAAAAAAAAGACAACGATGATTATTATTATTATTTTTTTTTTTGGAGGAAACAACGATGAATTTTCATAGCCTATAAAATGATTTTATTTTTGTAGGCTATGAAAATTCAGTCTAAATATATTTATAGCTAGGATGGTAGCTTAAGTGGTAGAGCTTTGGAAGCCCCTGCATCAGGTACTGGGTTCAAACCCGATTGACGACAAAAACAGTTTCTCAAAAAATATTCCTACACATATACTAGAGAGAAAAGAGAAAGAGAATAAAAGGAGTTTTATTCTTTTTAGGGTTTCGGCCAAGCATTGCCGCCCCCATCTAGGAGCCCACGACCAGACGTGGCCACCCCTCTCTCTTGCTGCCACAGTCGGAATGGGATTAAGCCACACTGCACGTCCATATTCATTTGTAAGACAAGTCCTTCACCTTCAAGAGGCTAGTCATGGTGGCAACGGGCTGTGTCGTGCCGGGCCGTGCCTAAACCCGGCCGTGCCTTGGCGCGCCGGGTCGGGCCGTGCTCGAATTTTTATGAATCTTAGCACGTGCCAGGTCGAGGGGTAAGGCGTGTCGTGCACGGGCCATGTCGGAGGGGGTCGGAAAGGGGTTGTTCGTGCGGGTCATGCACGACCCGGGGGGGGGGGGGGGTTTGGGGTGGGCGGGCGGGCCGTGTTGGCTAGGGGAGGAACACAACCCGCTCGTGCCACGGGCTAGGCACGCCTTTGAGCTGGTCGTGCCGTGCCGGGCGGGTGAGGGGGCCGTGCTAGGGGCGTGTCGAGGGCGGATTGTGTCGGGCCGTGCCAAAATGGCACGCGGGTCGGCCCGAATTGACACCATGAGAGGCTAGCAAACTAGAAGATAAAGTCCAACTCACATATGTTCAGGTGGATACTGTAGTGGCGCCGGTTCTTTCATCTGCGCTAGTAATCGACACCAGTCAGTTTGACTGAGGTAAACCTTTAATCATCAGATTATGCTCATTCACATGGGTCTTTGGTAGGTTTTGACATTTTTTTATTTCAGCTGCGTTTGATTGCACAAAACCCAACACTACCATGGCTGCAAAACTAATTTTCCCGCTAGAAAAGTAGCAATTTCTCAAAACTTAAATTCAACATATCAAATTCATCATCTCCTAAGAAAGGAGTCAAGTCAAGAGCCACAAACAAATCAAAGTCTTGATTCACTAAACCTTTGTAGATATGCAAGATTACAACCCACCATCAACCCCAACCAATAAATATTCACTATCATTCATCTCTATCAGACCCAACTTTTAATTTATCTCTGTAATTCATATTTTACAAATCCTAGCAACTCTTCTAATTGCCACCAATAACACCAAGACCACGAACAGAAGAACACCACAACAAAATCAACCTCAAATCAGAACCCAAATGGAGGGAAACGAGGATTTGCCAGAAATTCTTCTGTGTAAGAGAAACGACAACAAGCAATGGTAGTGCAAACGAATCCCTCTCTAATTGACCCAGAAGAGGATCCGAACCACCACCACCAATTGACCGCTTCTTGTGGATTCCACCACCGACTAGCACCACCGAAATCCACCCACCACAGCCCAAAAGGTCCACTATAAAACGGACTCAGACAAAACCCAGGTGGAACAAGAACACAAGCGAAACCATACCCTTTTCAGGAGAGATTGATAAACGAAGGAAGTTGAAAAGGATGAGGTTTTTTTGGGATCTCACTCAACCAATTTGATGTGTTTCTTGTAAAAGACCCTCCCAGAACTCGAATACAGAGACCCAGTAATCTTCATGAAGGAACCTCCATTAACAGCCTTAGAATCGCCGTACAAGGAAAGGGTACACTGAAAGTTGGAATCTTTACGATTTTTTTTGAAAGAAAAGGTGGAATTGGGGTTTGCAAAATGGTTATGAAGAAGAGAATGAGTAAAGAAAGGGTTGCCTTAACTGTTAGAATCCGATTGAGTAGGTAGAGATCAATGAGAAGAGAACTGTGAGCCGACTAGTGCTCTAGGAGAAGGAAGAAAGGAAAGGGGAAGGAGAAGAAGAAGAACTGGGAGGTGACGCTAGGGTTGCAGAAGAAAGAGGAGAGGAATGGAGAAGGAGAAGAAATGTATAAGTAGTGGAGTCATTTTGTTGCAATTTCAGGGGTATGATTGTCTTTTCAATGGATTTGTTAGTGTAGATAGTGCATTCTAGGTATGTTGATCATAGTCGACGTGGTAGTTATTGACGAGGCTTGATGGTACTCCACTATTACCCTATTATTATCTTTATACTCATACTTCTCCATCCGGGGGCTGTGAGACAGGGTCACCCTCGCATACTAACCGCACGGGAGTTGCAGGGTTCGAGTGGCTTGGAGGCTAGAGTAAGGCACGTCGCTCGCGAGCAGCGGTTACGCTCGCGTGCGACCCTTGTCAATTTTCTTAGAGACTCGGTGATCACGTGCCCTATATATACGGTTGATCGTGCAACGTGCGAGGCAGTTACATAGCCGTCATATGCGACCATATAACTCCTCGTAACTGCCCCTCTAAGACCCTATATATAGGAACAATTGCCTTCCTTTATTGGGTCAGCTCTTTTGGCAATCATCACACATTGTCTCTCTCTCATATCATTGGCAAAGGCTTACTCTTTCCCTACACCCTTACTCTCACTCTTTGTGCTTTGTATTGTGTGTTCTTGTCTACTGCAGGTGTACATCCAGATTCATCTCCAAGGATCTCTTGTCCACATTGGTGAACCCGACATGAATCCAACCTTAAACTACTCTGCAATCATGTCTTACGACGATGACCGTCGTGAAGCCAACCAGTCTCCCTCAAGGGAAGGAGTCCCAAGAGAGGAGGCTCCACTCAACATCAACACCAACGTCGAGACACAAGCAGTCACTGTAAACAATCAGACCTTGGAGATGCTAAATGCAACGATTCGGAGCCAAGCAAGGGCCATGCAGGCCTAATCTGCTCAGCCAAAATCATGGCAATTCTGGGAGGGTTTGCACAGAATTCCACCCAAGGGGATTTAGTCCCTCCAGGAGAAACCATGGAACCCATGTCACATAACCCTGTCCCATCGAACCCACTATCTTCGACCCAACCGCCTCTTCCCCACGGGCCTGCGCGCCAACCACCAAGACTGCCATCAAAATCCCCACTCGCGCCTAGTTTTCAGCCAGAGCGCATCTGCTGGTAATCCATCCATCTGTCCACCATCATACCAATTGCCTCCATCATATGCGACTGGAACTCAAGCCAGTCGTACACCCCCTGTTTCCTATGACCCTAGTATGCCTTACATACCTGGGATCGCTGCTACCCCATCATCAACCACAGGAGGGGGCGCGCCTGCCAACGTGTCGGCTTTGGAGCAGCGCTTAGACAGTTTCCTCGCAAACCAGTATTTCACAGACATTGTTATCCCAAGGGTCGAATGCGATCCACCAATCCCTCGCGACATTTACCTGATGCCTAACCCCAATGGATACAAGGGGCCGAAATTGGAGAATTTCGATGAAATAAACGGAAACGTGCAGGAGCATGTGATGCGGTTCGTCAACAGGATGGGCCCACACGGGATCGACCCACGACTTCTAATGCGCGAGTTCCCGAATTCTTCAAGACACGTCGCGTACAAGTGGTACAGAACTTTGGAGGCTAGCTCCATCAAAAGAGACATGGTCAAGAAATTTCACACCAAGTTCTTCAGAGGAGAAGGTCACGACGATACACCTGTCACGCATGCACCAGGAACATGACGAAGAAGGGATCCCGTTTATAAAGAAGTTCAGGACGAAGTCGTTGGAGTGCGTGGACGAGGTGGTCGAGAGCCGCCTAGTAGAAATCTATCTCCAGGAAATGCGAGACGAATACAAAGGTATGTTGATTAATTTGCAGATGCCTACTTTCTCCAAATTAATTGACTGTACTAGGAACATCAAGCCCATTTTGGAGAAGCAGAAGAAGAGATACTCGAACGATCGAGGATCGGGGGGCTCTGGCTTCAAAATTGGAAGGTTCAACTACAAGCGAGGACGAGAGGCTGAGGTGAATAAGGTCTCAACTCAGAAACAACAGTGAGGCCCACCAAGGGAGGCACCCCCATTGCCATGTTCGATCAGGGAAATAACAAATCTATGCAAGCAGTAGCGGAAAGATGGAGTTTTTCCCGTACTCGAGAGACCACCCACCGGAGAAAAATTGAGGGATCCGAAACGGTGTGAGTGTCATGGTCATATCATGCACCCGATGGTCGAGTGCAGAAAGCTGAAGTGGCTAGTGGACAAGAAGATGAAGGAGGGAGAGTTGGTCATCGATGATCCAACCAAAGATGTGCGCGGCAATCCGCTGCCATCCCATTCAGAGCAAGAGCCAAAGGGAAAAGAAGTGGCAATGATTTCGATCATGGACCACGAGGAAATCGCAGATGAAGGAATTGCGATGGTGGCCGAGATCCTGGAAGATGAGGATTATGGCATGGACACGAAGGACTCTCGAGCTGAACGAATGAGGGGGTCGTACAAGTTCGATAAGTTCTTTGATGACATGAATTTCTCGAATGCGTGCCGCCAAGAAATGACAAAGGCGATTCTGAGGATAGAAGAGGACTTCGGAGAAGAGCTGGTAGTCTCGAACGGGGATGTTATCAAAGCTACACGGTCGAGTGGCTTGGTAATGTCTTTCGCAGAGTCGGACAAGAAGACAGACGCGAATCATCAGAGGCCATTGTACGTGACGGCCGTGGTTAATGATGTCGAATTCAAGAGGGCCTTCGTCTATGGAGGGGCGACAGTGAACGTGATACCACTCAACACTCTCGAGTTGGCTGGTATCCCAGAAAAAAACAATTGTCAAGCGACCATCGCCTTTGATGGGATTTGGAAGCAACTCGAAGATGATAGTCGGATGGATTCGTCTAGGGATCCAGATTGGCAAGATCAAGTGTTCTGCCAAGTTTCACGTGATAAATGCGAACACCACTTATCACATGGTTATTGGTCGAGCGTGGATTCATCGCCTTGATGCTGTGCCATCCACGATTTGGAAAGATAGAGTAGTGGATATACCAGCCTCGGTAAATCCATTCAACCTAAATGAAGCGCACTTGACAGAGGCGGTCTGGTTTACAGAGATGGCTGACGAAGAGATGCTAGCCCCATTCAAGCCAACTCCTTTACCAAAATGGGAGGACATCAAAGACCAATCGCCGGCAAGAGTAATGTTGATGAGAGAAGCCCAGCAGGATAAGCAGCCTAGGCAAGAAGAAGTGCTGAAGGTAACCTACCAGAAGAAGAATGTCTACACCCTGAAGAGAATTGTCAAGCACGAAGATGATGGAAACGAGGTAGAAATGTTTCAATGCAAATGGAAAGAAGTTCTATCGCATCTGAAGGTGCGCAGGGTCATCTTCAACCCCACCTATCGAAGATGTCCATGAGAAAATCAATGATTTAGCAGAGGATGTGCCAGACAGAAATATGATGGAGACACCAATGGATAAGTTGAAAGAGGCGCCCGAATGCATGGAAGACGAGCCAAAACCGCAAAAGGAGGAATTGAAAGAGGTTCTTGAGCCCAACAGAAGAGAAGAAAAGACCAGTATTATTGAGCACATATCTCGAGGAAGAACAGGGTATGCTGAAGTTGTTGACAGAATACAAAGATGTGTTTTCTTGGGAATATGAAGAAATGCCTGGATTTGATACGAAAGTCACCATTCACATATTGGATGTCATTCCAGGTGCGAAACCAATAAAGCAGAGCATGAGGAATTTTCGTCCTAAAATAAAGGTGAGGATAAAGGAAGAGATAGTAAAGGTTCTAAACGCGAAATTCATCGAGCCTGATCATCATCCCACTTGGCTTGCAAACATCGTACCAGTTCTGAAGAAGAATGGGCAGCTTCGATTTTATGCCGATTTCAGGGACCTGAATCGATCCTGCCTAAAGGATGACTTTCCACTGCCAAACATAGATTTGTTGTTCGATTCCACTGCAGGTCACCAGATGTTCAGCTTTATGGATAGATTTAGTTGCTACAATCAGATCAAGATGGACCCTGAGGATGCGAAGAAAACTGCCTTCATCACGCCTATGGGTGTGTTTCATTATACGGTCATGCCTTTTGGCTTGAAGAACGCTGGAGCAACTTATAAGCGCGAGATGATAGCTCTTTTCCATGATATGATGCATCAGGAGGTCGAGTTTTACGTGGATGATTTGGTCTTCAAATCAAGGAAGAAGGAAAGACCACCTAAAGGACTTGAGGAAAGTTTCGAGAGATGGAAGAAGTTTTAGCTAAAAATGAATCCCATGAAATGCGCATTTGAAGTAACTTCAGGAAAGTTCTTGGGATTCGTAATGCACCGGAAAAGAATCGAGGCTGACCCTGCAAAAGTTTCAGCTGTCACCAGCCTACCGGTACCATAGACTCAAAGTGCACTAAAGACATTTTTGGGCAAACTTTCGTACTTACGGAGGTTCATACCAGCAATCGCAGAGTTGAAATTTTGCTTCAACAATTTGCTCAAGAAGAATGCGACATATACTTGGACGGAAGTGCACCAGGCGATGTTCGAGAAGTTGAAGTACTTGATGGTATCTCCCCGAGTTATGATCGCACCTCAGCTGGGATCACCTCTGCTTCTGTATCTTACTTCGACGAAGAAGTCGATTGGGGCATTTCTAGCTCAAAAGTTCGAAGGACAAGAGAGACCCATCTCCTATATCTCGTGCGTGGTGCAATCTGCCGAATCCAGGTACACAAACATTGAGCGACATCTCCTTGCTTTATCCTTTATTATTGGAAAGTTAAAGCATTAATTTTCCTCCCATAAAGTAGTTGTAATAACTAAAGTCTACCCTATTCGATACTTGTTGAGGCATTCCGCTCCCTATGGGAGGTTGACAAAATGGAACATGATCATATCATGTACGATATCACATGCGCGCGTCCAAAGGCCATTAAATCTTAAGAAGTGGCAGATCTGCTAGCGCAGTTCCCAGACGAGAATTATGAGCCTATTATAGGGGACGTGCTTGAAGGACCAGAAGTATGCTCGATAGAGTCGCTTTATTGGAAGCTACACTTTGATGGTTCATCGAAGAGAACAGGAGGAGGAACCGGAATTGTCCTGACTAAGCCCGACGGGGAAGTCATTCAGATGTGGAACAAGATGGACTTCGTAGTAACCAACAATGAAGCTGAATATGAAGCCCTAATTGCAAGTCTCCTCGCGGCCAAGGCTTTAGAAGTTTAAGATTTGATCGTGATGGGAGACTCCAAACTGATTGTGAAGCAAGCCTCAGGGGAATATGGGTTAAAAGAGATCAACTTGTTGAGTTACAGGTCGATCGTGCAAAAGCTGGTCTAGAAGTTTGATTCAATCAAGTACGAGCACACTTCCAGATTCGATAATCGACATGCAGATGCGCTAGCTAACTTGGGGTCGAAGATCAGTGCAGACAAGTGTCCGGCAAAGATCTCAATCCACGTCAAGACTACTCTTTCCTAGATGAAAGACTTGTGCGAAGACGAATTCATCGAATTCGAAGATTGGAGAAAGCCTGTCATGCGCACGATCACTGAAGGAACAAGCAAAGAAAGTTGGGTCTCCACAAAGGGATTCTGCATACACGAAAACCTGCTCTATTACAAAGGAAACAGAGTAATCCTAATGCCATGCGTTACAGAATAGGAAGGTCGAACTCTGTTAGAAAAAATCCACGAAAGCTCTTGTGGAGAAAATGAGGTATCCATTTACAGAAAGGCCCAGAGGTATGGGATTCATTGGCCTCAAATGTCACGTTATGCAGCAATTCTGCAAGGCCATTGCAATAAGTGCGCATTAGTGAAGGATTCTCTCGAGGTTTCTGCGATTGATGATGATGTTGACTCGCGGAAGACTTTGAGCGATTTCCTGCAAGATGGAATTCTGCCAAGTGATAAGAAGGAGGCTGACAAACTCAAGAAAAAATCGACTTCATATGTGCTAAAATAGAACCTGCTATGGCAAAAAAGACACGATGGAAATCTACTTAGATGCCTAATTGGTCAATAGATACAAGAGGTCATGGAACTATCCCATCAAGTGGAGCATCAAGGAGGCCCGAAACTTTGCAGACAACTTTTGACTGTGGGTTATTTTTGGCCAACCATGGATGCTGAATATTGCACGAAGGTCAAAGATTTCAACATATCCAGTTCAACGGTGAAAGGGGAGTAAGCAGGTAGAAGTGCAGTATACATACTCTAGAAGGTGGGGTTGAATAAAGTATGCCAACTTTTTGTAAAAATTGCAAATATAAGAGTTTTCTGTGAAGAGAAATGAAGTTCAAGGCCTTGAAAACAATTTCAAGCCTTTGAAGATAAATACAGTTTAAGTGAAAAACAGATAAGTCTTCTTCAAGGCCTTGAAAAGAGTTTCAAACCCTTGAAAACAGACTATTTTGAATGTTGTTTAAAACAAGTATGAGAATGAAATGATAAATGCAAGAGACACAGGATTTATAGAGTTCAGTCCAATTGGACCTACATATCTACCTCAGGGATCTTCTCCCTTCCGAATTTCAACACAATTATTATTAATCAAAAGCTAAGCCCTAGATCTCAAGCACAGAGATATGCCTTACTCTGTTACAGCTTGTGGTTCTCACTAACATATCTAGTACCTGCTCTAGATAAATAATTAACTAAACACTCTATATTGTTAACTTTGAACAATCCATGAGAACGAGAGCTAGAAGTAGTATAAGAATGATATACAAATTAAGCTCAGAATAGAATAACATTGGAAGTGGAACTGCAGTAAAAATGCAGTGATTTTCTGTAAGATGGGTTGTGAGAATGATGTGCTTGTTTGATGCTTGTCAATCCTGAAAATGAGTCTCTCTTTTTTCCCGTTGAGTTTTGTATGAAATGCTTCAAATTGAGCTCCATTTATACTGCTCAGTTGGTCAGCAGATCTTCCTGATTTTCAGCAACAAACTTCCTGTTTATTAGGCAACAATCTTTGACTTCTCCAACAGTCTTCCCAACGGATAGTTGATCAGAATCTCCAAGGATAATGTGCTGATCTTGTCTTTAAATGTATTGAGAAGCTGTCATGAGTGTCTGATTGATCACAGAATCACATTCTCTCAATGTTTCCTTTCCTGCAAAACCCAAGTTAGGAAACTAATCCTGCAAAATAGGAAATGAAATTTTCCCTGCAAAACTAAGTCTAACAGGTTAATTAGATGAAGTCTAATTGAATCAAATGCTTGTGTATTTCATCATCAAGTAAAAACGGATCAAATATAGGGATGAGAGAGTTAGGACAAGAAGTTAACCCAAAAAAAAAAAAAGTTAGGACAAGATCCGAAGAACTCGGAAAAGCTCTCCCTTAGGTTATGCATACAGGTCAAATTGTTTCAAGGCTTTGAATGCTGTTTCAAGACCTTGAAATAGCTATGCTATCTCAATCTTGTGAAACCTGTGATTCAAGGCTTTGAAAACTGGTTCAAGGCCTTGAAATAGCTCTGTATTTCAAGCTTGTGAAACTTGATCCTTGATCCTTAGTTTCTGCAAAAATTACTTGTTAGAACACAGTACAAAAAATAATAACACATAAGTTCCAAAAAGATCCAACTTATTCAATAACAAACTTAAGCAGAAAAACACATAGGTCTCAGATAATTCCTACTGACCAAAAGACATGTCATTAAAAACAGAAAAACAAGCTAAGATTTCTCCCCCTTTTTGACTTTCATCAAAAAGAATGAGAAAATGTCATATCAGAGTCTTTGGAAAAATTTGAATATTAACTTAAGAAAATAGTGGGCAAGAAAGAATAGGAAAGAGTTTATGGGGTTGGGTCTTCATCTCCATTCTGTTCTCCTTCTTCCTCTTCACTTTCTTCCTCATTGGCCTATTCTGAACCACATCAATTTCCTCGATTATGGAACTGATTGTTTTGATAACACAGTTTAACAAGAAGGTGAGTCCCGTCCAAAGCTTTTCTTCCATGCTTTAGTTTCTTTTTCACATAAACCTTTTTCTGTAGTGTAGAGGAAATTGTGTGATGATCTTTCCTTTCATTTTTTGACACTTACTCAGCTTCTGGAAGGTCTTTCTCATGTCTTCTCTTTTTGGATACATAATACACTCCATAAGAACCTTAAGTAGTATCTGAATTCGAGTCTGGAATGTAGATCTCCTTTCCTTTTCCCTTGATCCCTGTGTCTGCCTTTTTCTTGTCCTTCTTAGGGCTTCCAATATGGATTCCCTACTTATTCTCTTGTGTTGAAACAACCCGGGATCTTGGTTCAGGGTTAAATAGACAATCGATAACAAAAAGTAGAATATTCACTATTAAGATTACATTTCATCTAATAAATACTACAATCTTGAGAAGATAAGTTTACAAATGTAATGTGATTGAAATAAGCTATGTGATCTACTAAGTGATGTAATCTAAGCTAAACGTCTTCGCCTCGATCCGTATTCCCACCCCCCATCTTGAGTGATGACTCGCGGTTTTAAAATGGCAAAAGCCGACGCATTTTTGAAGAAAATGATCAGTAAAAACTAAGTAAGTACACCCTACGACATGTAAAGCGATGAGTGGCACACAAGTATAAGTTTAAATAAACCAAGATATTTGAAACATTAATAAGTACGAGAGTTGGGAATTTATGAACAATTATAAGTAACCACGTAGCAAGAACTTTTCAACTTTAAAACTTGAAGAAACCACGAGTATTAAAGGAAATCATAAATCAGTAGAATCTCCAGAATAAACAAGTTCCTTTGGACTGATAACAATATTAATTCACGAGTGGCCAATGTTTTTCAACTCATTTATTTCGGTTAGGGCATATCTAGAACCACAAACAACATCAATAGAGTAGAAAACTTTCTTTCAAGTTCAATTAAACGTTAAGTTTAGCTGAGGCATGTCCAGAGCCACCAGCGGATCGATGTAAACAGAGGGATCACGAAGTAATCACAAAGGGTTCCTTCTAGGGTCTATAAAACCCTATTTCACCCGAGCGTTAAGGGAGCCCATTCGTCAACCCCGCTCACAACATTAGCTAAAAGGCCTTAAGTGTCGACACCCCTATACCGTAGTGACCCTTACAAGTATAAGTAGCCCTCTATAGCTCTAACAAACCCCTTGGCCTCAATATTTTGGTACATTTTGGCTCATCGGGGGTGGATTTTTGAACAATTAAGTTCTATCCAATAATAAAAAGCATTGCTTCAATGGTCTTGGCCATAAGAAAATGGAGGATCGCTTGGCGCCTCCCATTAATAACACAACTCTGTACATAGTCCTAAATCTATTAGGGGTATCTTATTAACTTTATTTCTCATAACCAAAGTTGGTATACAATCTTCACAAGTTATTTCCAAGAGTTCTCAGTATAAATCAATAATCGGAATTTTTCAGTAAAAATTATGTTTTTCATACTCTTCCAAATAAGACGATATTCATTTAAAAGTCACACACATTGGCACAATGTGATAATTAAAGTTTGCACATATGTAATTTTATTTCTTCTCTTTGCGACAAAATCAGATTATCAACTTATCGCAAGTAAAGCTTCAAGACTTAAAAAAGAGGATTCAATTTATATCCCAACAATTTCGAGTATAAAATCATGCTTTGCATACTTTTCCAAACAACAAATATTCATTTGAGACATCACACAAACACTCACATTTTGATAAGTAAAAGTCGCACACATATACTTACCACTAAGGTGAAGCAAAAACAAAAGTAAGAAATTAATCCTAGCACTCCAACGTCAACCGCTCTCTCCTATGAGGTCGATGTTTACAATCACACGTATAACGTATTCGTTAAAATTAATTTATACATGCATTATACAGATGCAAACCTACAGGCCACATATTCCTATATGTCACCAATGCACATATAATGATGTTCACTTATCAAAATAAATCAAACAATACACTTAGAATTTTAAAAATTTAAGTTTTCTAAACACAGTGAAACTACAATTCTGGACATAATTGTACCATATGAAAACATCTCTCAAAATTATGAAATTAATTCAAGATCAACCTACATGTGTCAGATTTTAGAAACACCAAGAAAATCATGCAAAGCTATTATGAAACTCAAGTCACTAAAATAACAAACGCTGCTATGTAGAGAAAAGTTTGGCAGAAAGTTTCAACTTTGAAAAACAATTACTTTTACTCGGAGAATAGGAAAAATGCCCATCTTCTCCAAATTGAATCCTTATGTGTCTAGTTTCATAAAAAGAAATATTGGGTGCCATAAGTTTTTGGAAATGATAATTTTAACAAAAATGGCAAAACTTGTCCAAAAATAGAGTTGGAGCATCGATATGGATTCACAAATAAAATAGGAAATAGATTCTTACAAGAAGCCTTAAGATGTATTAAAGAGGATAAATTGAATGCTTGAAGTTGTCTTGGAGAAGCTTGAAGTCAATGAGAGCTTGAAAACCCCTTCAATGGAGGAAATTTTGATGTAAGAGGAAGATGATGAAGAAGATGATGAGAGTGGTGGTGTCTCTGTTGAATATGACTTGAGGTCAAAGGCGGCTAAGAAATTTAGGAAACAAATTGGGGTGACAAACTTTGGCAGTTTCTGGGTTGTTTCCTTATGTTCTCTATAGTCGTTTTAGAATGTCTTGGGCACTAATTCGGTCTTATATGTCTATATAAAAGACCTATCTTGTGTCTAAACATTGCGGGTTGTCACTATGGCCTTTTGGCCATAGTGTGGTTTGTATTCATATCGTTTCTCTCCAATAAAATTGGGGTTTTTCGGGTCGTGGAGGTAGCTAGTTCATCGCTAGTGAACCACGTTATATCGGGTGTGTTGTTGTGTTTTTGTCTCATCATTATTATCATCGTTCTAAGCTAGGTCCAGATCATAACAAACTGGTATCAGAGCTTGGGTTGCGGTGTTCCAAGATCAAGGTGGATCTATAGGGCTAGGGTTTCACAATCCGTGAAATTCATAGCTACGGTTTCAGGATCATGGTGGAGCACGCGTTTGGGGGTTATGGATCTGGAAAAGGAGCGGCAGAGAAGATGACCGGGGGGATGACGAAGATCGGCAAGTTCACGGGGAGAAACAACTTCGGTATTTGGCATATCAAGGTACGTGCTTTGTTGAAGCAGCAAGGCCTGTGGTTGCTATTAGCTGAAGTCAAGGAGGGGGTCGATACAACCACCGCTGAGTTCGAGGCTCAGCCAGAGGGGACGCGGAAGAGGGCTGCGTATTGGGGTTCAGACAGTCAGAGTTCCGGTGCGATGAGGACGTCCAAGGGAAGCTACGGTGACGTCTGTTCAAAAGGTAGAGAAAAGAGACACCGGTGGACGAAGGATGAACTCAGGATCTGCAGATTTGGCTGCACGTGGAGGGTTCTTCGGAGGATGGTCTAGTTCTCTAAGCCCCATTGGGGGGCAAGGAATCCGTGCTCTTGACGAGGAGGCGGATCTGGCATGGGGGATTCTCTGACGAGGGACACGGCACGTGTGAGACGTGCAAGGGGGTTATATTGTAGGAATTTGGTGGGAATTGGAGCAATCTCGCAAAAAATTGCAGGAATTCGGTGGGAATTGGAGCAACGTGTTGGGGGTTTTGTTGTAGGGACTCAGTGGGAGTCGGAACAACAAACAAACTTGTTGTGGGAACTCAGTGGAAGTTGTAACAACAAACAAGGATTTCGATTAAAGGAACTCGGCCGTAGTTGGAGAATCGATATGGTTCGATTGCAGGAACTAGACGTGGGTTGGAGCATCGTTGGGGGCACTCGTTGCAGGAACTTGGCGAAGTTGGAGGAACTTGTGACGTGAGAGTTTCGCATACAACTGCGAAACGTTTGGGGTTGATTATTGGGAGAAGCATCGGTTCAGGTTTGGGTTGCTGGATGATTCAAGTCAAGGTGGAGATTTTTTGAATATGACTTGAAGTCAAAGGCGGCTAAGAGATTTTGGAAACAAATTGGGGTGACAAACTTTGGCAGTTTCTGGGTTGTTTCCTTATCTGCTCTATAGTCGTTTTTGAATGTCTTGGGCACTAATTCGGTCTTATGTGTCTATATGAGAGACCTAGCTTGTGTCTAAACATTGTGGGTTGTCACTATGGCCTTTTGGCCATAGTGTGGTTGTATTCGGATCGTTTCTCTGCAATAAAATCGGGGTTTTTCGGGTTGTGGAGGTAGCTAGTTCATCGTGAGCATCATTATTATCATCGTTCTAAGCTAGGTTCAAATCATAACAGTCTCATTGTTTGTTTCATCCAAGAAGAGTGAGAGAGAGTGATAGAAAGTGAAGGAGTGATATAGAGAGTGATGGAAATTGATAGAGACTAGTTGGTGATGTGTGGAGATAGTGGGAGGGTTATTAGATACTTGTATGTATAAAGTAAATATTTTTGGTGATAGAGACTTGTAATGAGGGTGTGAATATTATTATGTAGTTGACTCATTAGTGAATGAGGGCTAAAGTAAATATTTTTGGTTGAAAGACTAATTAGTTGGGGTAGAAATTGTAAAATAAACAAATGAGGGGTTGATATGTAACTATTAAAAATTTAGGGTAACCACAAAATTTCATATACAAGAAGGCTATTTTTGAACTAAATACTAGCTAACAAAATTGAAAAAAAAAATATTACTTTTACTTTTGATATGTGAACTAATAAATACTCAAATATCTCAAAACTTTTCAAAATTACAAAATGTCCCCAAAACGAGCTTCATATACGTCAAGTGACACCATTAGACTTTGAAACTAAAAAAAGATCAAGAATAAGTTTGAAATAGAAGTTTCTTTAAATTATCAAATATTTTTCCGGAATTACCAAATAACCCCTAACTTATATACAGGGTATTACATGTGTAGTCTCCATAGTCTTTTTCTTTTTGCCTGACACTGGAATCCTTCTTTACCATCTTCTTTGGAGGAGAAGAATCCAGTTCTTCATCAGTAGAGGCATTTGATTCTGAGTCTTCACTGATGTACTGAATCTCTTCTGCAGGATTCTTTTTGTTCTTCTCTGCACTAGGCTTTGAGACCACCTGCCATCTTGATTCTGTCAGAAGCTCTTCTTGTGCTCATTAGGGTTTGGAGAAGAATAGAGAGAATTAGAAATGATAAGGAGAGAAGGAGAAGAGAAAATGATAAATACTAAAAGAGTTTGAGTTTAAAAAGGAATGCAATTTCTTTACGATCTCAAAAGATTTGTAATGATCAGAGAAGATTCAAATCTTTAAAGCCGTTGGAAACAAATATTTTAATACTACACTTGACAGGAAAAAGATTTGAAAATGGGTAGGGGCAATATTGAGTAAATATCTACAAAGATAGCACCCAATACTGAATGATCGAAAAGCTATTGATCTATCAGTTTAACAGACTTATTTTTTGAAAAGGCTTTCAAAGTCTTGAAACACTGTTTTACTGAAACAAATAAAATCAAAGCTTTGAATAGATTTTCAAGGCTTTGAAAATCAGTTCAAACCTTTGAAAACACATAACAACTTACCTTCCTTACCTTGTACTCTACCTAAACCAATGCATCTTTATTTAGCATACCCAATTCCAGTCTTAGAGCTGAAAATCTTTCGTCTGTCAATGGTTTAGTGAAGATATCTGCAAGTTGCATGTTAGTAGAAACAAATTCAAGAACAATATCACCTTTCTCAGCATGATCTCTGATGAAATGGTGTCTGACATCAATGTGCTTGGTTCTTGAATGCTGAACTGGATTCTTTGTGATTGATATTGCACTGGTGTTGTCACATTTGATAGGTACTCTTCTGAAATCAAACCTAAGATCTCTCAACTTTTGTGCAATCCATAATACTTGTGAGAAACATGCTCCATCAGCTATGTATTCAGCTTCAGCTGTTGATTAAGCAACTCAGTTTTGTTTTTTGGAGTGCCAACTGATCAAGGAGGATTCAATGAATTGAAAACTTCCTGAAGTGCTTTTTCTATCAAATTTGTAACCTGCAAAGTCAGCATCTGAATATCCGCACAAAGAAAAGTTAGAATGTCTTGGATACCAAATCCCTAAGTCTTTGGTACCATTTAGATATCTGAAGATTATTTTCACAGCAGTTAAGTGTGATTCCTTTAGATCAGCTTGAAATATTGCGCACATACATACACTGAACATGATATCTGGTCTACTGGTAGTAAGGTATAGCAATGATCCAATCATACCTCTATATTCTTTCACATTGACACTATTACTAGATTCATCCTTATCTAAGGACAATGTAGAACTCATAGGGGTCTTGATTTCTTTGGATTGAAATATACTGTACTTGTTCAACAAGTCCCTAGTGCATTTTCTTTGATGTAGAAAGATGACCTTCTTCATCCGATGTATTTGAAGTCCAAGGAAGAAGTTCAACTCTCCCATCATGCTCATTTTAAATTCCCTGCTCATAAGACTTGATACTTCTTTGCACAACAGATCATTAGTAGCTCCAAATAAGATATCATCAACATAAATCAGAACAACAAGTAAATCTTTCTCATGAGTCTTTATGAAAAGGGTATTGTCTACTGATACTCTTTTGAAATCATTTTCAAGTAAGAACTTTGACAATGTTTCATACCAAGCTCTTGGAGCTTGTTTCAAATCATAAAGAGCTTTGTCAAGTTTGTAAACATGATCTGGAAACTTATCATATTCAAAACCAGGAGGTTGTGCGACACAAACTTCTTCTTGCCAGTATCCATTAAAAATGCACATTTCAAATCCGTCTGACAAAGTTTCACGTTATTGTAGGATGCAAAGGCAAGTAAAACTCTAATTGCTTCTAACCTGGCAACAGGAGCAAAAGTTTCCTCATAATCAATACCTTCTTCTTGATTGTAACCTTGAGCAACTAACCTTGCTTTGTTCTTGATCACTTTGCCACTTTCATCCAACTTTTTTCTGAACACCCATCAGGTACCAATGACAGACTGGTTTGTTGGTGGGGGAACTAGGTTCCACACCTATTTATTTCAAACTCATTGAGTTCATTTTGCATAGCTATAATCCAGTCTGCTTCTTGTAATGCTTCATTCACAGTCTTAGGTTCTACAAGAGAAATAAAAGCATTAAAAGCACAAAGATTCTTCAACTGTGATCTTGTTTGTGTACAAGTGGTTGGATCAGAGATGATGTTTTCAGCTGGATGAGATGAAAGATATTTGAATCTCTTTCTTGGAGACCAGGGTTGAGGTTCTCCATATTGCTTCTCTGGTCTTGAAGTAGTAGCCTGATCACTCATGTATTTCTGATCATCCTTATCAAGGCTTTGATATCTATTTTCAAGGTCTTGAGACCTATTTTCAAGGTCTTGAAATGGCTTCTGTTTCCTTCTGAACCTTTCTTGAAACCAAGTGAGTTTTCAGCTTCTTCTTCTGATTCATGCTTGTTCAGGTCTGCATAACTTTCACTCAAAGAACCATCATAGCTTTCATAAAAAATAACATTAATACTTTCTTCAACCAGCTTGGCTCTTTTATTATAAACTCTATAAGCTTTGCTAGTCAGAGAGTAACCAAGAAAGATACCTTCATCACTTCTTGCATCAAACTTCCCTAAGTTGTCATTTCCATTGTTGTGGACAAAGCATGTGCATCCAAAGGGATTTAAATATGAAATGTTTGGCTTTCTCCCTTTGAATAGTTCATAAGGAGTCTTCTTCAGGATATGTCTGATCAAGCACCTGTTCAAAATATAGTTTGCTGTATTCACAGCTTCTGCCCAATAGTGTTTTGGCAGCTTGTTTTCTAAAAGCATTGTTCTTGACATATCTTCAAGAGTCATGTTCTTTCTTTCAACAACTCCATTTGTTGAGGAAATCTAGGAGCAGAGAAATTGTGAGAGATACCATGCTTAACACAGAATAAATCAAATTCTAATTGATCAAACTCTCTACCATGATCACTTCTGATTGAAGCAATATGTAGGTTTTTCAAGGTTTGAAGTTCTCTTCAAAGCTTTGAAAATTCAGAGAGTGCTTCAGATTTTTCTTTTAGAAACATAACAAAGATAATCTAGAATATTCATCTACAATAACTAGCATATACTTCTTACCTTTTGGAGTTGGAGTCCTCATAGGACCACATATATCCATGTGAAGTAATTCAATAGGTCTAGTAGTACTTACAAACTTCTTTGGCTTGAATGAGCTTCTGGTCTGCTTACCCTGAGCACAAGCTTTGCATACTTCATCATCTTTGAATTTAAAGGGTGGCAATCCTCTTACCAGATCTTTGGAGATCAATTTGTTCAAGGTATGCAAGCTAATGTGTCCAAGCTTTCTGTGCCAAAGATTTGAATCCTCTTTCAAGACCTTGAGGCACTTCAAGTTTTTACCTGCAACTTTGTTAGTGTGAAAAGTATAGACATTGTTTGATCTAGAGGCTGTGAGAATGCAATTGCCTAATTTCTCATTCTGCACCACACACTTCTCTATATCAAAGATAACCTTATTACCATTATCACAAAGATGAGATACACTAAGTAGGTTAAATTTCAAGAAGTCAACTAGATATACATCAGTAATTGAATTTTCAGAATCTGTACCAACTTTACCTATACCAAGAATGTTGCATTTGCCTTTGTCACCATGTTTAATTGAACCTTCTGATTGCTCTTTCAATTAAGAGAATAGAGATCTTTTTCCACTCATGTGTCTTGAGCAACCACTTTCCATAAAACACTTCTCTTCTTTGACATTGGTGACAACCTGCAAACACAAATCACTGCCTTACCAAGTGTGGAATTTGAAATCATACTCAGGATCAACCATATTAGGTGGTCTGACCCCTTTAGGAACCCAAATATGTTTGACTTGTCCTTTGAGTTGAAATGCGAATGTGTTCCTCATTATGTGAGGGTATCTTCTTCCGAAAGGACAAGTCATCTTAACATGACCAATTTTATTGCTGAAATGACACTTAGGAGAGGTTTTGTTTCCAGCTTTCACAAATCTTGTGTTGTTCTTTCTCGGAAAATTTGGATTGTATCAAATACCAGTTTTGTGAAAAGACTTTGAACTTTCTCCAAGAATCAAGTTCAACTTGTGTTCTGAGCCTGCAAGCTTGGATTTGACTAATTCAGATTCTTGGAGTTTCTCAGTAAGAGTAGTCTTTTGTTTATCTAGTTCATCAACTTGATGTCTCAGATTAACAAGACTATCACTCAGTAGAGAGTTCTCAGTGACTACTTCCTTGACTTTTGTTTTTAAGGCTTTGAAACTGGTTTTCAAGGCCTTGAAATCACTGTCAGTTTTCTTCTGAGAGATTTCAAGATTCTGATTCAGAAAAACAAGATGTAAATTCTCTTTTGCTTGCTCATAATTTTTCTTTCAAAACTCTAATCTCTTTCAGATAGTCTTGTTCATTTAAAAGCATTGTTCTAAGATAATCTGAGAGGGATTCTTTTGGTTTTGAAATAAAACAGTTTACCATTACCTCAATGTTATTTTCAAAACTTTCATCATGCTTGGCCATGAAGCATAGGTTGGCATGTTCTTCTTCAGATTCAGAGTCACTTGAGGTATCTGAATCACTCCATGAAGCTATCAAAACTTTCTTTCTTCTGTCATGATATTTCTTCTGGAAGTTCTTGCTTTTCTTGTGTGGACAGTCTCTAATCAAGTGTCCTGCATCACCACACTCAAAGCAATTCATGACTTTTATTTTATTTATTTTGTGAGGAAGACCTACCTATGTAGTCCTTTCTACTGGATGATCTGTATCTTTCTCTGTTGAAGTCTTTGTTTCCAAATTTTTTATTCATCATACGGATTTTGGTTAAGGCTTTGGAAATCAAAGAAAATGGATCTTCATCATCATCCTCCTCAGTTTCTAGGCTTTGAATTTTCTCATTCTCTTTGGCATTGGGTGCTATGTTCTTGACACCTTCTGGTAGCTCTCTATCAGCTTCATTCATGGATATTTCATGTGTCAGAAGCTTCCTTTGTAGGTCATCAAGTTGGAGTGATGAGAGATCTTGAGCATCCACAATTGCAGTAGTCTTTGGTTCCCATTTTCCTTTTTGAAGAGTTCTCCGAATCTTCCTCACCTTTTCTTCATTGGAAATATGCTTTCCTAGTGAATCAAGGCTATTGACTATGTCTGTGAACCTTTTGGACATGTCTCTAATTGACTCATCTGCATTCATATTGAATAACTCGTATTGTCTGAGATAGATGTTGATCTTGGGTTGCTTGACTTGACTGGTTCCTTCAAATTTCACCAAAAGCTTATCCCAGATCTCCTTGGCAGTCTTACAGCCTAAAATCCTATTGAATTCATATGTACTCAAAGCACTATACAAGATGTTAATAGCTTTGAAATTTTTATAGAATTGTTCTAATTCAGATGAAGAGAGAGTCTTCATATTTGGGACTTTTAATCCCATCTTTCTCTGTATAGAAAGTGTGAGGTCCATTCTGAATAATGGTCCGTAGCTCAATGTCTTGATCAATGATGAACATTTTCATCACGGCTTTCCAGTGAGCAAAATTATCTCCACAAAATAGAGGAGGCTATTAGCAGCTCTTCCCTGTGAGAAACCACCATCACCTGCAGTACTCATGACCACACGATAATTAAATCTATATAGTGTTGCAAGCTCTGATACCAATTGAAAGGGGAGTAAGAAGGTAGAAGTGTAGTATAGATACTCTAGAAGGGGGGTTGAATAGAGTATGCCAACTTTTTGTAAAACTTGCAAAGATAAGAGTTTTCTGTGAAGAGCAATGAAGTTCAAGGCCTTGAAAACAGTTTCAAGCCTTTGAAGAGAAATACAGTTTAAATGAAAAAAAGACAAGTATTTTTCAAGGCATTGAAAAGAGTTTCAAACCCTTGAAAACATACTAGTTTGAATGTTGTGTAAAACAAGTATGAGAGTGAAATGATAAATGCAAGAGACACAGGATTTATTGAGTTCAGACCACTTGGACCTATGTCTCTACCACAGGGATCTTCTCGCTGCGGGATTTTCAACACAATTATTATTAATCAAAAGCTAAGCCCTCGATCTCAAGCACAAAGATATGACTTACTCGGTTACAGCTTGTGGTTCTCACTACCTATCTAGTATCTTCTCTAGCTAACTGATTAACTAAGAATTCTCTATTGTTCACTTTGAACAATCCTTGAGAATGAGAGCTAGAATTAGTATAAGAATGATATAGAAATTAATCTCAGAATAGAAGAACACTAAAAGTGGAACTGCAGTAAAAATGTAGTGATCTTCGGTAAGATGGATTGTGAGAATAATGTGCTTCTTTGATGCTTGTCAATCCCGAAAATGTCTCTCTTTTTGCCCGTTGAGTGTTGTATTAAATGCTTCAAACTGAGATCCATTTATACAACTCAATTGGTCAGCAAATCTTCCTGATTTTCAGCAACAAACCTCCTGTTTATTAGGCAACAATCTTTGACTTCTCCACCAGTCTTCCCAACGGATAGTTGATCAGAATATCCAAGGATATTGTGCTGATCTTGTCTTTAAACGTATTGAGAAGCTGTCATGAGTGTCTGATTGATCACAGAATCACACTCTCTCAATGTTTCCTTTCCTACAAAACCCAGGTTAGGAAACTAATCCTGCAAAATAGGATATGAAATTTTCCCTGCAAGAATAAGTCTAACAGGTTAATCAGATGAAGTCTAAGTGAATCAAAAGATTTTGTATTTCATCATCAATAACCGATCAAATATAGGGTTGAGAGAGTTAGAACAAGATTAGAAGAACTCAGAAAAGCTCCCCCTTAGAGTATGCATACAGGTCATATAGTTTCAAGGCTTTGAATGCTGTTTCAAGGCCTTGAAATAGCTCTTCTATTTCAATCCTGTGAAACCTGTGATTCAAGGCTTTGAAACTGGTTCAAGGCCTTGAAATAGCTCTGTATTTCAAGCCTATGAAACCTGTGAACTTACAAACGGCAATCTGATGCATGCTCCTGCAGTCGATTTACACGGACTAGGAACACCTTTTCCATTTCACACATGGTCCCTCGACTTCATCAGTCCCATTCGTGTAGCGTCGCACGGGAGCCAGTACATTTTAACTGGAACTGAACAGTTCACAAAATGGGTGGAAGCAATACCTCTCAAAACGGCAAACGCGTTGGCAGTCGTCAAATTCATTCAAGAAAACATCATACATCATTTTGGGATTTCTAATACGATCCTATATGATAATGGAACTCCTTTTCTCAATCGTAAAGTCGCCTCGAAGCTGATGGAATACAATGTAAGGAAGGTATGCTTGACGCCCTAATACCCGAAAGGATATTGGCAAGTTGACGCTACAAACAAAACTTTGTTGAGGATCCTAAGCAAGATGTTCAGAGATGATCACAAGAACTGGTCATACTCTTTAATTGTAGCATTGTGGGCTTATCGCACGTTACCAAGAACTCCAACAGGGTCTTCTCCCTTCTTGATTTGTTATGGAACTGAAGCAGTCGTTCCCGCTGAAGTCAAGGTTAACTCTGCAAGATTATCCTTTAGTGCTCTTTACGAGAATCAACGCGATCATGACCTCATTTTACTTAAATAAAAGCGCGAGCAAGCTAAGAGAGCGAACGCGCGATACAAAGAAAGAATCTATCGAGCATACGACAAAACTGTTCAGCATCGAGATTTTGCTGTTAGAGATCTGGTTCTGCGAGCTTCTGATCACTGCATGCGCGAAACGACCCATCCCAAGTTTGCTGCTAACTGGGAGGGTCCATTTGAAGTCAAAGAAGTCTTCCACAGCGGCTATTGCACAATTTTGAGATGTAATGGGGCTGCTACGACTCCCAATCCAATTAACATGCGATGGCTTAAGAAATATTATCCCTAGAATCTTTCTTGCTCAAGTTGTACTCTGCTGATTACCTCCCATATGAGGACTATATATTAATGACAATGAATCTCCTATATGTGAGATCGTTTATCAATTTCTTTTGTGTCATTTATCTTGCTGCATTGCTCTATGTAGTTTGTAGTCGATCACTTGTAAGCGTATCTATTTAGATAGCAACAATTCTTGATGAAAGCCTATCTGTCGAGATAGCATTCATACTTGATCTAAGCCTATTTGTTTAGATAGCAGCAATTCTTGATGAAAGTCTATCTGTTGAGATAGCACCAATACTTGGTCTAAGCCTATCTGTTTAGATAACAACAATTCTTGATAAACCTATCTGTTGAGATAGCACTACTGTGTGAATTTAAGATTATTTGTTTAATTAGCACCGATACTTGACGAAGCCTATCTACTTAGATAGCAACAATTCTTGACAAACCTATCTGTTGAGATAGCACTATCTATGTGAATTTAAGCTTATCTGTTTAAATAGCACCGATACTTGATGAAGCCTATCTACTTAGATAGCAGCAACTCTTGATAAAAAAAAGCAACTGTGATTATCAACATCTACGAAGCCAAATCAGCTTTTGGCTTGAAACCGACAAAGCTTAAATATGCGTAATCTCGCGCACAATCTTACAAAATGATGTTCAAGCTGTGAAGGCCAATTAACAATAAAAAGATTCAAAGTTCATACATCAAAATCTGACAGATTACATAAAACAGACTACTGATCTCCCTCAAACAAATCCTTGAAAGCAAGTCCCGAGTTGTTAATTTTATGGCATATTTGGCCCACTAATCCAGGAGTTTCTTATGATTCTCATGACTCTCTTTCGCTTCCTCAAACTGCTTGATTGCCTTTTCGATTTCCTTCTTTTCGGTGCGAAGTCTAGCACTTTTCATGGAATAATTTATGAAGGGGTGTACAGTAGGTAGAAATACGGGATCAATACGCTAGAAGGGGAGGGGGTTGAATAGAGTATGTAGACTTTTGCTAAACTTTGCAATAATAGTGGATTCAATTTTTCTTAAAGAGATTCAAGGCCTTGAAAATAGTTTCAAGCCCTTGGAATTAAAACAGTTAGAGTAAGGAAAGAATAATTCTATTTCAAGGCCTTGAAATGAGTTTCAACCCCTTGAAATGAAAATGTTTTGAGTGTAGCAAAAGTTCTAAGTATGCAACTGAAAAGTAAATGCAAGAGACACAAGGTATATAGAGTTCAGTCCACTTGGACCTACGTCTCTATCTCATGGATCTTCTCCCAATAGAATTTTCAACAGAATTCTTATAAATCCATAGCTAAGCCCTAGATCTCAAGCACAGAGAGATTACTTACTCTGTTACATCTTGTGGTTCTCACTAACCTATCTAGTACCTGCTCTAGCTATCAGATTAACTAAGAATTCTCTATTGTTCACCTTGAACAATCCTTGAGAATGAGAACTATAAGTATTATCAAAATGATATACAAATGAAGTTCAGAAAAGAAGAACACAGGAAATGAAACTGAAGTGAGTATGCAGTGTTCTTCTGATGCTTGGATTGAGAGAGATGAATCTGCTTCTTTTTTGCTTGTCATTCCTTGAATGTTTTCAGTGTCTCTGTGAGTTGATTGGTGTTGTTGTGTCTATGAAATTCTTCATCAGTTCTCCTTTTAAGCACCCAGTTTGAGTGGAAGATCTTCAGAATCTTCTCAACAAACTTTCCTGAAAATTTGCTTCAAACCTTGACTCTTCTAAAAGCTTCTTCCAACGGCTAGCTCAGTATCTTTAGGGATACTGATTTGATCCTGTTGGAAGTATGTTGGGAAGCTTTTAAACACAACAGATTGATCACATAATCAATCATCAAGCAGTTACCATATCTGCAAAACATAAGTTAGGAAACAGGTTTCGATAAAATAGGAAACAAAATCCCTGCAAAACTGAGTCAAACAGATGATGTTAGATCCTGCAAAGTGTGTCAAAATACTTTGCCTTTCATCATCAGGTATAAACTAATCAGGCACATGGGTTTAGGAGTTGGATTAAGATCAAAAACTCTCCCTAAGTTCATGCAACACAGCTCAATCAGTTTCAAGGCTTTGCAAGCTGTTTCAAGGCCTTGAAATAGACATGCTATTTCAAGTCTTGATCCTGCATTGAACTTACAATCTCACCCTTGATTAAAGACAAAACCACAGTCTTCCAATCTGTTTGATAGTGTGATTCACCATCAAATACTCGTTAGCACATAGCAGAATAAATCCTATAATGTCAACAAATAATGTCCAAAAAATCCAACTTATTAAACCAACTGAAAACAACAAATAACAGCACAGTTTCAGATAATCCTACTGACCAAAACAAGGTCTCTAATCACAAAAAAGTAAACATAAGTACCCTAAATTGTTTCCCCCTTTTTGACTTTCATCAAAAAAGAATGAGAAAAAAATGTTGGATAAAAGTTTTTGGAGAGATTTTTAAAAGATTGTTTTAAAGAAAGAATTTTCAAGACTTTGAAAAGGATTTCAAGGTCTTGAAAAGGATAAGAAAGAGTAGGAAAGAGTTAAGGGGTAGGGTCTCCATCTCCTTGGTTCTCTGCATTTTCTTCATGATTATTTCCCTCACCATCATGTTCTTCTTCTTTTTGAGCCACATCAACATCCCCAATAATTGAATTTATGGTCTTGATCACACCGTTAAACAGGAAGGTTAAGCCTTCTAATGCCTTCCTTATAGATTCCATGCTGGATTCAAACTCAGCTTTCTTGAAGATTTTTCTTCTTTCCGTCCTTCTTTGAAAGTGAATAGACTTCATACGAGCTTGAGGTTGCATTTGAATCCGACTCTTGAATGTAGATCTTCTCTTTTCCTTTTCCCTTGTAAGTTATGTCAGCCTTCTTCTTTGACTTCTTAGGGCTACCAATCTGAATTCCCTTCTGTTTCTCTGGTGCAGACTCTACTTTCTTTTTCTTCTTCTTGCTGGACACTGGTGTCTCATCTTTCTTGGCCTTCTTCTTTGGGGGAGGAGGTGCTATGTCTTCTGCAGTAAGGGTCTGTGAACTGGAATCCCCACTAATGGTTTGAACCTCTTCCACAATGATCTTTCTTTTCTTAAACCACCAGCCATCTTGATTCTGTCAGAGGCTTTTCTAGTGCTCATTAGGGTTTGCGGAGAAGAAGAGGAAGGTAGGATAGATACGAAGGAGCGAAAGAAAGAAGGAGATAAATAGAAGAGAGTTTTTGTTTGAAAATGAAACTAAATATTCTTTCTTATCTTTGAAAATCTGCTGAATTAAAAAAATTTAAATTTTGTGTGTGCCGTTGGAATTAAAAGATATAATATTATTTTGGCTAAAACGGGTATTTGAAAAATTGAGAGGCAACATTGAGTAATTATTTACAAAGATAACACCCAATATTGAATGATTCAATTTATTGACTAACTAGCAAGCAGTCTTATTTTCAAGGCTTTGGAAAGAATTTCAAGGCCTTGAAAAGCTGTATGATGTACTGAACATATACTCAAAGCTTTGAAAAGATTTTCAAGGCTTTGAAAATCAGTTCAAACCTTTGAAACACTTAAAACTTACCTGATTCTCCCCCGAACCAATGATTCTCTATTTAGCATGCCCAATTCCAATCTTAAGTCTGAGAATCTTTCGCGTTGTGTGTACGAGAGAATCCTGCAGAGAGAATTCAATATACACCAAGAGTAGGGGATAGAAAGAACACAGGAAGAGTAAGGTTGTGTGTAGGGAGAGAGTAAGACAATAGCACTGTATGAGAGAGAGACAAGATTTTGTTAGAGCTTCCGTGTATCTCAGGTAATTCGCCCCCTTGTATGGAAGGGTTAACGATCCTATATATAACGGAGAATGTGACCGTTGTAGTGTGGTTAATGCGCCCATTAATGGCGGTTTAATTAGCTTAACCACAACGGCACGTTCGTCCGCGTATATAGGGACCGTTACGACATGTTATCCACGTATACCGGAACCGTTATGAGGTTGACCGGGTTGATCGGGTTATGGAGCTCGTGCCATAAATCTCTCAAATCAGTTACTAGGGGTCGCGCGCGAGCTTGGACGTCGTACGCGCGCGACAGGACTTAATCTAGCCTCCAAACCACTAAGTCCCTACAGGTCCCGTGTGGTGGTATGCGAGGGCCCTGTCTCGCAGCCCCCACATGGATCAGCGCGGCTGGTGATCCAGTGTGTGTGGAGCACAGCTAGGTGTGCTGAATGGTCGCCACGTGGCTAAGATCTGCCTGTCTAGAAAGCACTATCCACATTAGCCCCCTTTCTACGCGTGAAGGCACACAGCCGGATAGGCTTCAATGCGCAGGAATCAATGTACGCGTCGTAGCCACGCACCAATTCAAATACACGCAAATTCAGCCCCCGTGCATGTCATTATGACCTAAAATCCCTAGAGTCGTGCCGTCTGGTCTTTTAGGGTTTTAGGCATGACGTCAGCTTGTCCTGTGATTGCGCGATTCGACGGTGGCGGTTGCGATTCGACTACTGAAATGACGCAACCCCTCGTTGTTTTTAAATAAATACTCTATGCTCTCCATTGTTGCAAAGCATCACTTCTTTCTCTTAAAGTGAATGATACCTGGAAGCCTTCAAGAGCAGATTCAACTGATCAATCATCAATTCTTTCTTGTCAATCGTCTCCTTCAATTGGCTTCATCTAAGCAAGCTTTACCAAAACAAGGTTGGCTTTGCTCAATTCCATTTAATGTACTGATATATGCTTTGAACTGTATTGGATCTGCAAACCCGTGACTATTTGAAACATATCATTCGTTGAAAACTGCAAAAGAGACCTTGTTCCTTAAACTTAGAACTGATCTAATCACCAGATTGTAACGATTTTGGACGTGGGGCTTCTGAAATTCCAAGCAATATAAACGATTCTGAACTTTCAAACCCAGAATTGACACTGAACTATTCATCTTCTCTTGACAAAACATAGTTGCTTCAAACTGAAATTCGAACTGATTCTTGAAATTCAAACTGAGAGTGTGTATATTTCCCCCCCCCCCCCTTTTTTTGCTTTTCCGCAGGAATGGCAAAGAAAAAAGGAACTAAACCCATTAAATAGGCTGAAGAAATACATGATCTTCCCCAAACCTTATGGCGGAAAGCCCCCTATTTGGGCGGAAAAGATTTTTATCACGCTAGGGTTAAGGTGAAGAACCTGCCGACTCCTGTTCCCTCTGGAGAGTTGCAAACATTGACCCCACCTGTTAACGCGGCCATGCTAGAATTGATCGATTCCAAGGATGTGGTTCGATTAGGGGTTGAAAATGGGTTTTTCCCCCATACTGCAATCTCTACCCAGGCGTTTGTCCAGAAATTGGACTTCATGGATGAGTGGATCGACCATGTATTGACCCACCATGCCATCGCATTGAATAATGCTGGCGTCTATTTCGCAGTCCGTGCTATGAAGGGTGCTGCCGTGAAGTTGGACCAGTCCATGCTTCTAAACCTTCTTTCCCGCTATTCGCCTGTGACTCACACCTTCCACTTTGCTGAGTTCGAGGATGCTCCCACTCTGGAAGACGTACACATGTATGATCTTTCTCCTGTTGGTGAGGTGGATCCTCTGATTCCTTTGAGGACTGATGCAGAACTTGCTCTGTACAAGCAGATGGAGGAATGCTTGTCGGAGGTAAAGAAAATTTCCACACGGTGGACACCGGCGAAACTTCTTCCTGACTGGCAGGTGGTTGATACATCTGCGACGAACACCTGGGGCAAGTGGGTGCAGTACTTCTTTCGCGACTATGCGATTAGCAGTATCACCAAGAAACTTCTGAGTCAGAACCCAAAGGCGAAGAATTATGTGAATGGGAAAGGTTATCATCTGACTTTGTGTGGCTTTCTCTACGCTTGGTTGTCAAGATACCTAATTGATGGCCACCTTCATGCTGGGGTTTTCTACCATGTCCTCCCTCTTGCTGTGAGACTAACCCTTGTTCAGAGAGTCGCACTTGGGCCTCTAGTCTTAGGCACCCTGTATCATAGATTAGACCAACAAGTTGTAGCGACTAAGGACTCTCGCGGTCGCCTTGATGTGTTGACTTATGTTAACATCGCATTCCTGACCATGTGGGTTTTTGAGCGATGGCCCTCTTACGCTCCTGTTCCTTCTAAGCCCAGTAAGTGGTGTGTCCCAGGTGCGGAGGATGAACTTTCCAGTGGAAGAGATGCTCGACGGTTTGGGACCCACTTTCCTAAGTGTACCTGGAGCCTGATATGCGATGACCGCAACAAGTTTACGGCTAGGTCTTATGCCACGCACATTGAGAATTTGCGATGGTTCCCAAAGTTGTATCCTGCCAGACCTGTTGCTTTCTCGGAAGAACTTCTTTTCGAGGGTCATGAGCGCTTCCATGAGCGCTATTGCGAATTCTTCTGCTGGTGTCTAAGGGGCTCTCTTCCTGCTCTTGCAGAGTATGTTCGTGATCTTACTCCCAGGTACGAGAGGATCACAGTGGATGTCGATCCCTCTCGCGTTTCTCCCCAGTTTGGCTTTGATGCGGTGGCGCCATCAGTCTGGCCCAGATCCGTTGTAAGAGGCTGCTACAAGCGGCTACTGTCTGGCGAGTGCCAAACGATCCTGAGAAGCAACCTTCCCTTTGACCAACCTTCAGGTGGCCGCGCAGGTCGCTACTCCTAGAATTGGGTTGCTTACTGGACTACCCAGCAGACTATATTTGAGACACAGTCGACCCCTCAACCCAGGAGAGCTCCTGTGATCAAGAGAAATTCCTTCCCCTTCCATCCTAACTGCAGCTTGGATGACTCCCAGTATGGCTGCTACTCATTGCTGGACCATGAGAATCACTTGTGCCCCTCCACCATCCTTGAAGAGAAGATGGCCGCAGTTAGGGAGGGTGCTTCGCATGTCATCAAGTACAAAGAAGATTTTTCCAAGGTAAACAATTTTCCTCTGCGTGTGTTAGGTTTCTTTCCTTTTATGCGACGAAACTTATGCTCCATTTTCTGTTTTAGTGCTATCTGAGGAGGTTTGCATCTGGCGAGCGCTCCAAGTCGCGGATCAATACCATCGTTGCTGCGAGAAGGCAGGGCGAGCCAATTCTGTCAGCAATGGGAATGGCTCCCGCAATCGAGGCTCGAATTCGTGAGGTAATGGATGCATTCGCTGACTCGCTGATAGACAACACTCCAGCTTTGTCTCCTCCCAGGAACGCTCCATCTCCTCCAGCAGTCGCCGCTCCAAGGGCAAAGAGACCAAGGCAGAGGGGAATCACAATCTCTTCCCCTAGGAGTGCTCCAGCTTCCTCTCCTGCGAAGTCCCTTACCTCTTAGGACAAGGGCAAAGGTCGCATGCCAAGCAAGGCGCGGAAAGAACTCGCAGTCGAGACCTTTGTTCCGTTTGGTCAGGAGGAAGAGAGAGTCGAAGATGAAAGAGAAGAAGAAAGAGGTGAGATACAAGAGGAAGATTCGGAAGGTATCTCGAACGAACTTATCTTCTCATGACTTTAACTCCCACACACTTTATTGAACAGTTTGTTCTCTCGCAGATGATGATGGAGAAACCATCAGCGGCCTTCTGGCCAAGAAGCAGAAGAGGGGTTCTCACTCTGGCGTTTCCAGCGAAGCCATAGACGTGGACATCCTTGCTGAATCTATAAGAACAGGTGCGGAGGCTTCGGAAAGAAGAAGGAAGCGAGAAGAAGATGAGATCGAACTCATAAAGCAGAGGAGTTTGGAAGAGCAACATGTTGACGACTTGGTGCAGCAAGCCGATGAGGAAGATGTGGCTCAAGCCGATGAGGAAGATGCGGCTGCTCTGGAGCAAGCTCAAGCGGATTTTGAGGAAATCGCAGGTGGTAAACAAGGTGAGATTTTTAACCTCGCTGTGACTTATCAAGAAGTGATTACCGGTGCATTAAAGCATGGCTTATTAAAAGCTGACATCCGTCGATGGCTAGTAAGCAAGTGCGGTGAACCCTCAGGTAATCATTCAAGCAGTGTTTCTTCGCACCCCAGGTCACGCCCACCTTAAGGATGTGCTTAATGAAGATACCCTAATAGGATATGGTGTCGCGTCTTTAGCATATGATGAAGATGCCACAATCCCACCTACGCGTAGAGGTTCTTGCTCTTGATCTATCAAAATAGCAAAACGTTGTATAATACACGTTACCTCACATTTCCTGTCTTGTATCGCAGGCGATGTTGATGAGGCCATGCCGGAACAAAGAAGTCAACCCTCTGCATCTTATGTCCCAGAGCGAAGCTCTCATGTTGAGAAGCCTGTCGCAGCTGCCGAGTATGCAGGAGAGCCCTTGGAGGATGTCATTGAAGTTTCTGATGACATCGAGGCTGACACCGTGCTAATGGAGGAAGATGCTGATGCTGCAGCTGAGGGAATGGAGGCAGATGCTTCCAGGGCTGAGGTTCATAAGAATGAGAAGGTCGTGGGAGACACAACATCACATGCAAATGTGAATGTTCAGATGCATGCTCCCGAGCCTCACGAGCCCCTCGCACCCGAAGGAGTTCCTGGTCGCGCAGCAGCTACCACTGTTACCCTTCCTCAAACAGGGATAGAGCTTCCAGAGGTTCCTCAAGCATGGAGTTTTTGGAGCTCGCAAGTGGGAGCTGCAATCGCACCTGTGGCGGCCTATACCCTTCCTGCCAACTATGAGGAGCTAGAGCTCGCATCTGATAGACGTGCAATGGAGCGAGGACAGACTTCAGCTCTCCCAGCAACGCGCATTCCTTCTTTGCGCGAGATCCTTGAAGGAACCGGTATGTCACCATTTTTCGCATTTTTCACTGTTCATTTACAAGTTTCATGCTCTAAACTTGAATCAACATTATCAGGGTTGAAGCAAGCTGATGTGGATTGGCTAGTTCGGATGCGTCTCTCTTATCCTCGGTCGTTTGTGAGGTCTCTAGAGATAGAGCCTTTTAACAGAAGATTGTTCTTGACCGAAGCCATTTGGATTTTGGAGCAGAGTCTGCGGCCACCCCTGCGACCATTTCTCCTCAAAGTGCGCAGCTATTTTTCAGCATGTGCCAAGGACTTCAAGCCAAATTTCAAGGCAAGCTGGGCTTCGGGTATCTTGTCAACACAGTCACCCAGATTCGCGCAGCCGTGAATTTGAAGCGCGGCTTCCACAATCTCCCAGCTGAGGGGCGAAAGGTAGAGGAGCAAAGGCAGAAGGCTGAAGAGGCTGTCAAACTCTTCCATGAGATGAGCGCCAAGTACGAGCAGCTGAAGCGAGAGGTGGACCAAGTGAGGGATACATCACTCTTGTTTTCTCCTGATGACCCCCTGATCAAAGATTTATTTTGAAAAATAGCAAGTATTTGTTTTGGAACAAAAACATTATTGTAATGTTGCTAGGGTTTCTCCCCCTTTTTTTATTCAAGACTTGAATGCCCGTTTTGCCCATCCAGGGATTTGCTCAAATATTTTGTGCGTATCAATTATGACGTCACCTGGTGACATATCCGCCTTGATTTTCGCGCTAACTGCTTATTAGATAAGCATGCTTTCCTTGGGAAGTCCATCCGTGTTATGACCTTCCGTCATTAAATAGGGCACGCCACCGAATCGTCGTAGCCTTTAGTAGGGTAATTGAATGTTACCTCTTTCAAGACGCAAGTAATTGATTCTTACCCCTTTTCCATGCTTTGCTGACTCAGGTGGGGGACTGAAGGGTCTCCGTAGGGTCTATATAAACCCTGCCTCTTGCTGCTTGGGTTCCTCATCCCAAAATGTGGCTTGCCATGAGTCCTTACAACTGCTGGCTTCAACGCTTGTCTTTTGTTGGTTCATGGCAATTTCAAGTTGTGAAACCCGATTTTGTGTTTTGTTCCATAGAAATAGCTTCCAAGATCTTCTTTACGAAGCTTATTGATCTTCATAACCATCGTAAAGAAGATTCACATCATACCTCATGCTTGTTCGAAGATTTTTCTTCGTCTATTATGTTTGCAAGTAGTATTTTCGGCTGCCTTCCGGCGAGGTGCAGTGATGTACTGACCTTTTTACCAACTCGTAATGAATGGGGTGTTTCTCCTCTAGCTTTCCTGGAGGAGAACTATTTGCCTCCACGTTCTTGAACTAGGGGTGGCGAGCCATTGTGCTCGTCTCCGTGGACAAGGAGCTTCCTGTCCCAGGAGTTGCTGCCTGCCTGTTCTTCACCGCCGCATCCGCCTGAACAGGTGGTTCATCTGGCATATCTCTTGGGGTGAAGACCAGACAGAGGCCTTGTGCAGATCCGTGATCTCAAAGATGGCGTAGCATAGCTGCTGAAACCTTTATAGGTCGTTCGTTTTACAGCAAGACTTTTCTTGTTATAGATTTTTGTTCGCAGGATATTATGTCGCATAGATTTTGTTAGGACCAATAGGCCGATCATTTTATAGTAAGAATCTCCTTTCTATAAAACTTTCGCCTGTAGGCTGCTATCTAGATGAATTGTAAGTCATTTTGACTATGTAATTAGCTCGGTATGGGCTTTCGCTAGTAAGCTGCTATCTAGACAGATAAATTGTAAGTCATTTGACTCGTAATGAAATACAGTTTTGAGTATTTGCTGTTCTTCATTCGATAGAACAGTTTGTAACATCGCATTCGAGTTGGCTATAAAACAAGTTATGTTTCTTTCGCCTTTTGCGTTTGGATATTTGCCTGCATAATTCTGCGTTTTACACAGGGTGTCGCTGCTTTAGCTGGCTATCTAATAGATAGGTTCGTAGATCATAAAGATCATACATCAGAGTTGCTATCTTAGTAGATAAGCTTTTAGATCGTTTGAGATCGCATTTGAATATTGCTGCTATCCTGGCAGATAGGCTTTAGGATCATTTTAGGTCGCATTTGCATAGTGCTGCTATCTCGGCAGATAGGCTTTAGGATCACTTTAGATCGCATTTGCATAGTGCTGCTATCTCGGCAGATAGGCTTGAAGATCACTTGAGATCAGATTTAAGTATTGTTGCTATCTCGGTAGATAGGCTTCGGATCAATTCAGATCATATTTGATTAGTGCTGCTATCTCAGCAGATAGGCTTTGGATCAATTAAGATCGTATTTGATTAATGCTTCTATCTCAGCAGATAGGCTTTGGATAGATTAAGATCGTATTTGATTAGTGCTGCTATCTCGGCAGATAGACTTTGTTGCTACGAAATAGAGAAGTAAATGAAGCGATAAAAGACAGCCGAAGTCATAAAATTCTTCCCATTTTGGAGAAGTCTTTTATTATAAATACCCTCATATGAGAGAGGCAAAATTACAAGTCCCTCATATGGGAGGGGCTAGGTTACAAATCCCTCATGTGGGAGGAACGACGCATGAGTCTATCACAATACTAAACGCAAATAGACTTTGTAATTTGATGCATGTAAGGAGAGAAGTTAAGGATAATACTTCTTAATCCAGCGCATGTTAACTGAGCTTGGGGTTGTAGCCGTCCCATGTAGCCTCTGTATATTGCAGTAGCCACTGTCAAAGACTTCTTTGAATTCGAATGGTCCTTCCCAGTTGGCTGCGAACTTTGGGTGAGCCGCCTCCCTCATGCAGTGATCTGAGGCGCGTAGGACCAAGTCCCCAACCGTGCAATCTCGATGTTGGACTGTTTTGTTGTATGCGCGAGCGATCCTCTCCTTATATCGTTTATTAGTCCGCTTGGCTTGCTCTCGCTTTTCTTCCAATAGAATCAAGTCATGATCGCACTGATTGTCATATAATGCGTGAAAGGCCAGTCTCGCGGAGTTGATTTTCACCTCCGCGGGTACAACAGCTTCAGCTCCATAGCACAAGAGGAACGGGGAGACTCATGTAGGGGTCCTCGGCGAAGTTCGATATGCCCACAGTGCTAAGTTCAAAGAGTCGGCCCATTTCTTGTGATCGTCTGCGACCATCTTGCTCAAGATTCTTAGTAGTGTCTCGTTGGTCTCTTCCGCTTGACCATTCCCCTTTGGATAATAAGGAGTAGAACATATCTGCCTTATGTTGTACTCCGCTAGCTTTGCGGCTACTTGACGATTGACAAAAGGGGTACCATTATCCGAGAGAATTGTGTTTGGAATCCCGAACCGGTATATGATATTCTCTTGGACGAAATGGACCACAGCAAGCGCATTTGCTGTCTTCAGCGGTATTGCCTCCACCCACTTGGTGAACAGCTCGGTCGCGGTGAGGATAAACTGGTTCCCATGCGAGGCTGGTCGAATAGGGCCAACAAAATCCAAAGCCCAAGTGTGGAATGGCCATGGTGTCCCCACCGCATGTAGATCTACAGCAGGGGCATGTACGAGGTTGCCTTTGAATTGACACTCCTGGCATCTCCTTACTTTAGTGCGACAATCCGCTTCCATGGTGGGCCAGAAATAGCCAACTGTGAGCAGCTGTCTACATAATTTAGCACCTCCTTGATGCTCTACTTGGTGAGAGAGATCCATCACCTCTTGTGCTTCATTGCCATCTAGGCATCGAAGTAGGTTACCCTCGTGACCCCTTCGCCAGAGTATGTTTTCTTGCACTACGTACCGGGCTGCCTTTCTTTTGAGTTTCTCGGCTTCTTTTTTAGACTCAGGCTCGATTCCTTGCGTAAGGAAATCGAAGAGCGGCTTCCTCCAATCCGCATCATCATCAACCAGAGCAATCATTAAAGAATCCTTGATCAATGCGCAACTTTCGCAATTTCCTTAAATTAACGCCGCAACCATTGACATGTCCGGCCAGTGAATCCCATATCTTTGGGCTTTCCAATAGATTGACACCTCACTTTCCCCGCAAGTGTGCTGGTGAATCTTTTCTAACAACGCTTGGCCCTCCTGCGGCGAGACGCATCGCATGATTATTCCACCTGAGCCTTTGTAGTAGAGAGTGTTGTCATGTATGCAATACCCCTTAGTGGATGCCCAGTTTTCTTTACTCGTTCCCTCTGCGATGGCGTGCAATATTGGCTTCCTCCGGTCTGCATCGTCCATGCATTCATCGTCGCATGCGTCCTCTGTCAACGCTGACGACATTTGTACTTCAATCGAGATTCTCGCGGGGCACTTATCCGCATTTTACCACAGGCACGATGTTAGCCAACCATGTAGGATGGTGATTTGGCTCGATGAATTTGGCAGTCAGTAGCTTGACAATTTCTTGTTTAATTTTCACGTTTATCTCCGGTCTGAAGCTCCTTGTGCTCTGCTTTACTGGCTTAGATCCTGGGATTACATCTAACCTGTGCATGGTGATGCTCGTGTCCAGACCGGGCATCTCATCGTATTCCCATGCGAACACATATTTGTACTCAGTCAGAAGCTGCAGCAGTCTTTCTTCCTCCTCGTTCGTGAGGTCTGCACTCAGAAAGACGGGTCTCTTCTTTTCTTCGCTTGGGCTTAGGAATACCTCCTTCAGCTCCTGCTTCTGCGGTTTGGGCTTATCCTCCATGCACTCAGGCGCCTCTTTTAGCTTATCCTCCGAAACATCTGGTGTTGGCTTGTCTAACTCCATGACATGCTCGATTTGATTGATTTGCTCAGGGATATCCCCATGCTCGCGTGGGGGTATCCCCGCGCACCTTCATATGCGGTAGCATTTCTTCCCGTTTTCGTAGAAGCTTTCTATCTCTTTACCCGCGGGATCATGTTTCACTACCCTTTTCAGGGTGTACACACTCTTTCTTTGATAGGCAATCCGCGGCGCCTCTTCTCGCGCAGACGACTTTTCCTTGGCCTCCTCCCTTGTCACCATCACTCCTGCTGGTGATTGATCCTTGATGTCCTCCCATCAAGGCAAAGGAGTCGGATTAAACGGCCCTGGAGTTTGCTCTTCTGCCATTTCAGTGAACCACACTGCTTCGGTGAGGTGCGCCTCGTCCAAATTGAAATGGTTTATCGAAGCTGGTATCTCCACTATTCGGTCATTCCAGATAGCTTTCATCACCTGGTGGGCTGTTGAGGGGACTGCGTCGAAACGATGAATCCAAGCTCGCCCTATGATCATGTGATACGTAGTGTTCGCATCAATGATGTAGAATTTAGCTGAACATTTAATTTTGCCTATCTAGACACCCAGACGGATCCATCCTATCGTCATCCTAGAATCGCTTCCAAATCCCATCAGCGGGGATGGATGTTTGACAATCTTCTGCTCCGGGATTCCCGCCAACTTTAGAGTGTTGAGCGATACCACGTTAACTGCCGCCCCTCCGTCGACAAACGCCCTTTTGAACTCAACACCATTGATTACAGCTGTTACGTACAAAGGCTTCTGGTGGCTCGCATCTGTCTTCTTGTCGCTTGCGGAGAAGGTTATGACTTTTTCTGTGGAGCGGGACGCCCTGACAACCTTCCCATTGGAAACCACGATATTTTCTTCGTAGTCTTCCGCTACCCTTAGGATCGCTTTCGTCATCTCCTTTCGGCACTTCTCCGAAAAATTCATTTCATCGAAAAACTTGCTAAACCCGTGCGACCCCTTCATCCGATCGGCGCGTTCGTCCTCTGTGTCTATACTGTAGTCCACATCATGGTAGACTTCAGCAATGATGGGAAAACCATCTTCCGCAATCTCTTCGAGGTCCATGATCGCGATCATGGCCACCTCTTTGCCTTTCGGTTCTTGCTCCGCATGAGCTGGAAGTGGGTTGCTTCGCACATCCTGTCTATGATCGCTGACGATCACTCGCCGTCTTTCATTTTTCGGCTCACCATGTTTCTGAGCTTCTTGCAATCAGTCGTGGGGTTCATGATCTTTCTGTGGCATTCACACCACTTTGGGTCCCTCATCATCTCCTTGGAGGGTATCCTTTCGAGCGGCGGCAAGATACCGTCTTTACGCCACTGCTTACACAAGTCCATCGCTTCCTCCACCAAGCATGGTAGAGGTGACGCATCCAAGTTTGTAACCCTAGGCTGCTTTTGTGGCGATACTGTATTAACCTCAGCTTCGCGCCCCCTCTTGTAGCTGAACCTTCCAATTTTAAAGGTAGTTCCACTCGGGGATCGTTCAGGGGCGTGCTTCTTCTTCTGTCTCTCCACTATAGGCTCTATGTTCTTTGTGCATTCGATTAGCTTTGAAAAGGTAGGAGTTTGTAGGTTGATCAGCATACCTTTGTACTCGTCTCGCATGCCTTGCAGACATATTTCCACGAGCCTGCCCTCCAGCACTTCGTCTCTACATTCCAAGGACTTGACTCTGAATTTCTTAATGAATGTGACTCCATCCTCCTCGCGTTTCTGGTACATACGAGAGAGATGAATCATTGTCACCTTCTCTTCCATCTGGAAGAATTTGTTATAGAACTTCTGGACCATGTCGTCCCAGGTCTTCACGGATCCGGCCTCCAACGTCCTGTACCACTTATAGGCCACGTTCCCCAGAGATTCCGAGAACTCGCGCATCAGCAAATTGGGATCAGCCCCATATGGCCCCATCACATCGATGAAACGCATGACATGCTCGTAGGCGTTTCCGTTGACATCTTCGAACTTGTCCCATTTTGGAGCCTTGTACCCGGCAGGGTTAGGCATGAGGTAGATAGGGGGTCATTATCAACCTTCGGGATGATGGTATTAGCGAACGGTTGGTTGGCCAAGAAAGTTTCCATGCGCCGCCGCAGTGATGTCATACACTCCGGTGCACTCCCCTCAGCAGCAGGGGGAAGGGTGGTTGTAGTCGGAGGCGACACATATGCCGCGGTCGGGCTAGGAGCGTACTGTGAACTCACGTTACCCAACAGTGCCGGCAGAGGAGACAAGGGGTGTTGTGAGGACAGGTTGGGTGCCACGGTTTGTAATTGAGGAATATGTGCGGTAAATGGAGGTATTTGAGCCGTTTGCCCCTGGATCGAGGGAAACTGCACCGTTGCCGGTGAGGTTTGCAGATTAGGATTAGGTGGCATGGGTATCACTCCAGTCCCTCGGGTAGTGGAAACTCCTCCTCCCTGAGAGACGACAGTGCCTGATGTAGGCTTCGGGGCAAGGGTTCCCAGAATGGCCATTATCCGCTCCATCTGTGCGGATTGAGCCTGAAGGGCCTTTCCCTGATTCTGAATGGTGGCGTTCAGAGCCTCCAATGTTGGAGTCTCTCCGAAGGCCACAGAAGCGTGACGGGTCTCCTCTCCCGAGGTGGTCTCCGTGGAGGGCGATCTGTTACTGACATCATCTTCATGAGACATGGTTGCTTGCAATAGTAAGTTTCACATCGGGTTCACCAAATGTGTACGAGAGAGTCCTGCAGAGAGAATGCAATATACACCAAGAGTAGGGGATATAAAGAACACAGGAAGAGTAAGGTTGTGTGTAGCGAGAGAGTAAGACAATAGCAATGTATGAGAGAGAGACAGGATTTTGGCAGAGCTTCCGCGTATCTCAGGTAATTCGCCCCTTGTATGGAAGGGTTAACGATCCTATATATAACGAAGAATGTGATCGTTGTAGTGTGGTTAATGCGCCCATTAATGGCGGCTTAATTAGCTTAACCACAACGGCACGTTCGTCCGCGTATATAGGGACCGTTACGGCACGTTATCCGCGTATACTAGAACCGTTATGAGGTTGACCGGGTTTATGGAGCTCGTGCCATAAATCTCTCAAAGCAGTTACTAGGGGTCACGCGCGAGCTTGGTTGTCGCACGCACGCGACAGGACTTACTCTAGCCTCCAAACCACTAAGTCCCTACAGGTCCCGTGTGGTGGTATGCGAGGGCCCTGTCTCGTAGCCCCCACGTGGATCAGCGCGGCTGGTGATCCAGTGTGTGTGGAGCACAGCTAGGTGTGCTGGATGGTCGCCACGTGGCTAAGATCTTCCTGTCTAGAAAGCACTATCTACACCTTGCAATGGTTTAGTGAAGATGTATGAAAATTACAAATTAGTAGAAACAAATTCAAGAACAATATCACCTTTTTCAGCATGATCTCTGATGAAGTGATGTCTAACATCAATATGCTTTGTTCTGGAATACTGAACTCGATTCTTTGTAATTGATATTTCACTTGTGTTTTCACACTTGATAGGTATATCTCTGAAATCAAATCCAATTTCTCTCATTTGTTGTGCTATCCATAACACATGTGAACAACAAGCTCCAGCTGCTATGTATTCAGCTTCAGCTGTTGATAGTGCAACTGAGTTTTGCTTCTTTGAATGCCAGCTGATTAAAGATGATCCAAGAAATTGACAACATCCTGATGTACCTCTTCCTATCAAGTTTATGTCCTGCAAAATCAGCATCTGAATAGCCACACAGAGAGAAGTTAGAGTGTTTAGGATACCAAAGCACTAAGTCTTTGGTACCATTGAGATACTAAAAATTCTCTTAACAACAGTCAAGTGTGATTCTTTATGATTATCTTGAAATATAGCACACATGTACACACTGAACATGATATCTGGTCTACTAGCTGTGAGGTAGAGTAATGATCTAATCATACCTCTATATTCTTTCACATTCACACTCTTACCAGATTTATCCTTGTCTAAAGACAGTGTAGAACTCTTGGGGGTCTTAATCTCTTTGGACTGAGACATATTATACTTGCTTAGAAAGTCTCTTGCATACTTGCTTTGATGTAGGAATATGCCTTTCTTCATCTGATGAATTTGAAGTCCAAGAAAGAAGTTCAATTCTCCCATCAAGCTCATTTCAAATCCATACTCATAAGACTTGAGAATTCCTTGCAAACAAGATCAATAGTAGCTCCAAACAGAATATCATCAACATAAATTTGAACTACAAGCATGTCTTTCTCTTGAGTCTTTATGAAAAGGGTCTTGTCTACTAATCCTCGTTTTAAATCATTTTCAAGTAGTGATTTTGACAATCTTTCATACCAAGCTCTTGGAGCTTGTTTCAAACCATAAAGATCTTTGTCAAGTTTATAAACATGATCTGGAAACTTGTCAGTTTCAAAACCTGGAGGTTGAGCAACATAAACTTCTTCTTGCAAATAGCCATTTAGAAAATGCACACTTCACATCCATTTGAAAAAGTTTCATGTTCTTGTGAGATGCGAATGCAAGTAGAATTCTAATTGCTTCTAACCTGGCAACAGTAGAAAATGTTTCTTCATAGTCATTACCTTCTTCATGATTGTAGCCTTGAGCATTGTTCTAACCTGGCATCTTTTTTTCTAGAAGCATTGTTCTTGACATGTCTTCAAGAGTCGTGTTCTTTCTTTCAACAACTCCATTCTGTTGAGGAGTTCTAGGAGCAGAAAAGTTGTGAGACATACCATGCTTAGAACAGACACATCAAACTCAAATTGATCAAACTCTCTACCATGATCACTTCTGATTGAAGCAATGGGTAGGTTTTTCAAGGATTGAAGTTCTCTACAAAGCTTTGAAAATTCAGTGAGAGCTTCAGATTTTTCTCTAAGAAACATAATCCAAGTATATCTAGAGAAATCATCTACAATAACAAGCATGTACTTCTTACCATTTGAAGTTGGAGTTCTCATAGGACCACAGAGATCCATATGAACTAGTTCAGTGGGTCTAGTAGTACTTACAAATTTCTTTGGCTTGAATGGATTTCTAGTTTGCTTTCCTTGTGCACATTCCTTGCATACTTCTTCATCTCTGAACTTGATAGAGGGTAGACCTCTTACTATGTTTTTGGAAACTAACTTGTTCAAGGTATGCAAGCTAATGTGTCTCAACTTTCTGTGCCAAAGCTTTGAATCTTCTTTCAAGTCCTTGAGACACTTCAAGTTTTCTCCTGCAACTTTGTTAGTTTGAAAAGTATAAACATTGTTTGATCTAGATGCAGTGAGGATGCAATTTCCAGATTTCTCATTTTGCACCACACATTTCTCTTTGGCAAAGATAACGTTGTTGCAATTATCACAAAGCTGAGATACACTAAGCAAGTTAAATTTCAAACCATCAACTAGATATACATCATAAATAGAATTTTCAGAATCTGTACCAACTTTACCAATACCATGAATGCTGCATTTGCATTTGTCACCAAGTTTAATTGATCCTTCAGACTTCTCTTTCAGTTCGTAGAAGAGAGATCTCTTTCCACTCTTGTGTCTTGAGCAACCACTGTCCATAAACCATTTTTTCTCTTTGATCTTGGTGACAGCCTGCAAACACCATTCACTTCATTACCCAGATGTTAGACCAAGTTCTGAGTTTAGATTCATATTCATGGCCAACCATTTTAGGTGGTCTATCCAATTTAGGAACCCAAATCTGTCTAACTTGTCCTTTGAGTTGGAAGGGAAAAGCGTTCCTCATTATGTGTGGGTCTCTTCTTCTAAAAGGACAAGTTATTTTAAAATGACCAATCTTATTGCAGTAATGGCACTTAGGAGATGTTTTTCTTCCAGCTTTCACAAATTTGGTATTGTTCTTCTTTGAAAAAATTTGGATTGTATCCAATACCAGTTTTGTGAACTGACTTTAAGCTACCTCTAAGAATCAACTTCAAGTTATGTTCTGAACCTGCAAGTTTTGTTTTGACCAATTCATATTCTTGAAGTTTCTCAGTCAGAGAAGTCTTCTGTTTATCCAATTCATCAACTTGATGTCTTAGATTAACAATACTCTCACTCAAGAGAGAGTTCTCAGTGACTACTTCCTTGACTTGTGTTTTCAAGGCTTTGAAACTGGTTTTCAAGGCCTTGAAATCACTGCCAATTTTCTTCTGAGAGATTTCAATATTCTGATTCAGGCAAACAAGATGCAAGTTTTATTTTGCTTGATCATGAACTTTTTCTTTCAAAACTCTAATCTCTTTCGAATAGTCCTCTTCATTTAAAAGCATTGTTCTAAGATAATGAGAGAGGGCTTCTGTTGTTTTGAAATCAAACAGTTTACCGTTACCTCAATGTTCATTTCAGAACATTCATCATGCTTGGTCATAAAGCATAGGTTGGCATGTTCTTCTTCATATTGAGAGTCACTTTGTAATACCCCGTATTTTAGTTGGGGGATATTAGTAATTTCGAAAAATATTTGAGAATTTTAAGAAATTTATATTTCAAACTTGTCCTTGACTTCTTCTTAGTTTTAAAATATAAGTGTGTCAATTGACATCTATGATGATATATTTTTTTTTTGTTTTGGGATTATTTTGTAGTTTTTAAAACTTGGAAAATACTATATGGAACTTATTTTGTTTACTTGGGAGGTACTTGTAGTTTTCTAAAAGTGATTTATACAAAGTGTTTTATTTGAAGATTTTATAATTCATGAAAGTTAACTTTTAAGAGAAAGCTATTAATTAGAAATCTTATTTTTTTAACCCTCAATTTTCGGTATCTTCTATTTATACCCCTATTATATATGAAATTTTAGAATTACCCTCAATTTTTAGTATTTTCATGTTACCCTTCATTTTCTTGTTATTCCCATTTCTACCCCAACTATGGTGTAAGTGGACTTTTCAATTGCATTTCTTTTACCCCTTAATTTTTTGAATTTCCCATTTCTATCCCCATCTAACTTTTTGGGAGATTATAATTGCGCTCCAATCCCTTCCTTACTAACTTGGTCAACTCTCATTACAATAAATATATATTGTTTTCATCCTCATTACACTCAATGAACCACCAGCACTCCCATCTCCATCAAGTCCATCCTTCCCCATCTCCATCACTTTATTTATTTACATGTTTTTCTCTTCAAGAGAATTCACACGAGCTCTCTTTCTCTCTCTCCAAACTTCAATCCCATTTTTGGGTGTTGACCTCACAAAAAGACCATCAAAAATCCATTTTCTACTCTTCAAATCATCAAAAACTTGATTCCAAGGATAGTATGATCATGGAGGGGAGATCTTTTACCGTTATTCTTAAGAAATGAAGGCCAATTTCACTTTTTCATCTACAATCTTCTTGAATATTTGGGTAAAGTTTTCTTCTAGACTTCAATTCATGCTTTGCATGTCTATGTCTAGCATTGAGTTATGAAACTTCATCTTAGTCTTCTTCATTTTCATGCTTGATTCTTCATTTTCATGATTAGATCATGTGTTTGATTTCAAAATTTAAACCATTTCATGAAACTCACACTAGAACCCACATGCATGTTGTGAATGCCTTCTTATTTTCATTTGTATGTCAAGAACACTTAGATAATTTGTGTCAAGAGCATGTAAAAATCTTATTTAATGCCTAAAATGTTGTTATTTGGGTGAAAATCAAGTCTCCATAAGTTGCATGTATCATTTGAACCAAACTTGTTGATTTTTAGAAAAATTGCATATTTTTACAATCTGACCAGTTTGTGAAAAACATACATTATATCTAAATTTTGTCTCTGTGGAATTTTTTATTCTTACATATTCTGAAACTAGACTCAAAGAGGGTTATTTTGAAAAAACAATCAACTTCATATCCTTTTTGGTTTGGGAGATAAGCTCATTCTAAGTTGTATGTTTTCTGAAAATCCGTTTCTGGACCACTCTTGAAACTTTTGTACTTAATTTTAAGAAACCTAAGGCATCTCATATTTCTTTTTATTCAATTAGACACATAGAGTATTCATTCTGGAGAATATGGGCATTTTTCTTATTCTTCAAATAGTATTGATTGTTCTTCAAAGTTGAAACTTTCTGCCAAACTTGTCTTTGCCTAGCAGTGTTTGTTATTTTTGTAATTTGAGTTTTATTATAGCTATGCATTATTTTATTGGTGTTTCTGAATGTAGACACATATAAGTTCATCATACATTAATTTCAAGATTTTAGGAGATAATTTGATATGGTAAATATGGCTCCAAAGTTAGTGCTACAATTCTGTCCAGAATTGTAGTTTCACATTTTTTAGAAAACTTGAATTGTTGAACTTCTAGGTGTTTTGTTGGACTTATTTTGATAAGTAAACATCATTATATGTGCATTGGTGACATATAGGACTATTTGGAATGTAAATTTGCATTTGTATTATGCATGTGTAAATTAGTTGTATCGAGTACGTTATACGTGTGATTGTAGACTTCGACCTCGTAGGAGAGAGTGGTTCTCGTTGGAGTGCTCGACTTACCTTATCGCTTTTTCTTATGCTACATCTTAGTGGTAAGTACATATGTACGAATTTTACTCTTAAAATGTGAGTGTTTCGAATGAATATTTGTTGATTAAAAAAGTATGAAAAGCATGATTTAATACTCGAAATTGTTTGGATATAAATTGAACCATCTTTTAATGTCTTGGAACTTTACTTGCGATAAGTTGATAATATGATTTTGTCTATTTTAAAGAGAAGAAATAAAATACATATGTGCGAAACTTTAATTATCACATTGTGCCCATGTGTGTGATATTTTAAATGAATATCGTCTTATTTGGAAGAGTATGAAAAGCATGATTTTTACTGAAAGATTCTGATTATTGATTTATACTGAGAACTCTTGGAATGACTTGTGAAGATTTGTATACCAACTTTGGTTATGAAAAATAAAGGTAATAAGATACCTCTAATAGATTTAGGAAGATGTACGAAGTTGTGTATTAATGGGAGGCGCCAAGAGATCCTCCATTTTCTTATGGCTAAGACCATTGAAACAATGCTTCTTATTATTGGATAGAAATTAATTGTTCACAAATCCGCCCCCGATGCGCCAAAATGTACCAAGGTATTGTGGACTAGGGTTTGTTAGAGCTATAGAGTGCTACTTATACTTGTAAGGGTCACTACGGTATAGGGGTGTCGACACTTAAGGCCTTTTAGCTAATGTTGTGAGCGGGGTTGACGAATGGGCTCGCTTAACGCTCGGGTGAAATAGGGTTTGATAGACCCTAGAAGGAACCCTTTGTGATTACTTCGTGATCCCTCTGTCTACATCGACCCTGCTGGTGGCTCTGGACATGCCTCACCTAAACTTGACGGTTAAATTGGAATTGAAAGAAAGTTTGATTACTCTATTGATGTTGTTTGTGGCTCTTGATTGCCTAATCAAATGAAATGAATTGAAAAACATATGATACTCGTGAATTAATATTATTATCAGTTTAAATGGACTTGTTTACTGTTGACACTTTACTTGGCTAAAAATATCTTGAATACTCGTGATTTATAAATGTTTGAAAGTTGAGAGTTCACGCTACGGGATTAATTATAATTGTTCCAAATTGTTCCCAACTCTATTACTTATGATTCTTTCAAATCTCAAGATTTATTTCAACTCATACATATGTCTCACTCGTTGCTTTACATGTCGTAGTGTGTATTTACTCACTTTTTACTGATCATTTTCTTCAAAACTGCGTCGGCTTTTGCCATTTTAAAATCGCATGTCATCAATCAAGGTGGGGTTATGGGAACGTGGATCGAGACGAGAATGCCGAGTGTAGTTTAGATACTTTAGCAGATCACAAACACGTTTTGTTTTCAAAATTGTACTTATTAATGAAATTTTGTTATGTAATTTAACGAGATGTAATCTTAATAGTATATTTCTACTTTTGGTTATCGATTCTCTCTTTAACCCTGAATTGAGATTCCGGGTCGTTACACACTTGAGGTCTCTGAATCACTCCATGAAGCTATCATAGCTTTCTTTCTTTTATCATAATATTTCTTCTGAAAGTTCTTGCTCTTCTTGTGTGGACAGTCTCTGATCAAGATTTCTGCATCACCACACTCAAAGCAATTCATGACTATAGGCTTATTACCTTGTGAAGAAGTTTTACCTTTGTAGTCTTTGTTGTTGGAGGATTTGTTTCTATCTCTGATGAAGTCCTTGTTTCTAAAGTTCTTCTTCATTTTAAGAATTTTGTTCAAGGCTTTTGAAATCAAAGAAATTAGATCTTCATCATCTTCAGTTTCAAAGCTTTGAAATGGTTCATTCTCTTTTACCTTGAGAGCTAGGCTCTTGACACCTTCTGGTAGTTCTCCATCAACTTCATTCATGGATATTTCATGTGTACGGAGCTTCCCTTATAGGTCATCAAGTTGAAGTGATGAGAGATCTTGAACTTCCTCAATAGCAGTAGTCTTTGGTTTCCATTTTGCATTTGGAAGACTTCTCAGAATCTTTCTAACCTTTTCTTCATTGGAAATGTTCTTTCCCAATGAATCAAGGTTGTTGACAATGTCAGTGAATCTTTTGAATATGTCACTGATTGCACTCATCTCCATTCTTAGAATCTCTTATATTAGTGCATATGAGAACCATTCCTGCATCACCACACTCAAAGCAGTCTTGCAACCTGAGATCCTGTTAAACTCATATGCACTCAAAGAACAATATATGAGATTCATAGCTTTATACTTTTTGGAAAATTGTTCTATTTGAGATGAATAAAGGGAGTCTTCAGATTTGGGAGTTCTAATCCCATCTTTCTCTGTGTAGAGGGTATGAGGACCATTCTGAATGATAGTATCTTGATCAATGATGAACATTTTCATCAAGGCTTTCCAGTGAAGAAAATTGTCTCCACATAAGCGAGGAGGTCTGTTAGCAGCTCTTCCCTGAGAGAAACCACCATCACCTACCGTACTCATAATCACAAGATGGTTAAATCTATGAAGTGATACAAGCTATGATACCAATTGAAGGGGTGTACAGTAGGTAGAAGTACAGGATCAATATTCTAGAAGGGGGGTTGAATAGTGTATTCAGAATTTTGCTAAACTTTGAATAGTGAATTCAAAATATTTGTAAAGAGATTCAAGGCCATGAAAAGATTTTCAAGCCTTGGAATGAAAACAGTTAGAGTAAGGAAATAATAAGTCTATTTCAAGGCCTTGAAATGAGTTTCAAACCCTTGAAATTAAACTATTTTGAATGCTGCAAAAGTTCTAAGTATGCAACTGAAATGTAAATGAAAGAGACACAAGATATATAGAGTTCAGTCCACTTGGACCTATGTCTCTACCTCAGAGATCTTCTCCCTGTAGGATTTTCAACACAATTATTATTATTCCACAGCTAAGCTCTAGATCTCAAGCACATAGAGATGTCTTACTCTGTTACAGCTTGTGGTTCTCACTAACCTATCTAGTACCTGCTCGAGCTATCTGATTAACTAAGAATTCTATATTGTCTACCTTGAACAATCCTTGAGAATGAGAACTAGTATTATAAAAATGATATAATATGAAGTTCAGAAAAGAAGAACACAGGAAATGAAACTGCAGTGAGTATGCAGTGTTCTTCTGATGCTTGGATTGAGAGAGATGAATCTGCGTCTTTGTTGCTTGTCAATCCTTGAATGTTTTCAGTGTCTCTTTGAATTGATATATTTTGTTGTGTCTATGAAATCCTTCAGCAATTCTCCTTTTAAGCACCCAGTTTGAATGGAAGATCTTCAGAATCTTCTCTACAAACTTTCCTGAAGATTTGCTTCAAATCTTGACTCTTCTAACAGCTTCTTCCAACGGCTAGTAGCTCATTATCTTTAGGGATACTGATTTGATCTTGTTGGAAGTATGTTGGGAAGCTTTTAAACACAACAAATTGATCACATAATCAATCATCAAGCAGTTACCATATCTGCAAAACATAAGTTAGGAAACATGTTTCTATAAAATATGAAACAAAATTCCCTGCAAAACAGAGTCAAACAGATGATGTTAGATCCATCAAACTGTGTCAAAATACTCTGTCTTTCATGACCTGATTATATGCCAAGTATTATTGTCATTGAATGCGACAAATTCGATTGTAACAACTCTAATGGTATTATTTACCTGATGTTTCTCCGCATTGATCCACTAACCATTGACGAATGTCACTTTTAGACACTCCAAGGTTTAAATCTTGAAAGATAAGCTCTTCATATGCTAAGGAAAATTCGAATACAGTACCTGCCTCGTCTTCATCACCGGCGATCTCTTGGAAATCCTCTTGCACGTGCCGCATCTGACCAATGACTGAATGCGAGCGCTCTTCTTGTTCTTCAATACTCTTTTTCAAAGCTTGCTCAACTTGAGCTTCTTCCTCCAGCCTCATACGCTCAGCATCTTGCTCGGCCATCGATCTAGATTTTTTGATGGCTCCCGATATAGCTCTCTCTCTGTCGACTTCTGCTCTTATGAGATGGGCAGCTTCGACATCTCCTTGATTATCTAATGTCTCTTCGCTATATGTGATACATATTCATTATAAATGAGTTGAAGTTAAGTTTTAACTAAGAAAGTACGATTTACCTTCTCCGACAACAATAGTTGAACTTTGATTCATTTCTACAAAATCATCAATGCTAGACTGTGGCACATTTTTTTGATTCATCTTTGATGGAAGAAAAGTTATGCCCCTACCTCTTGGCATTGTTATTTTTGGAGCAGCTTTCTATGCTGCGATTGGGCTCTTCCTTGGACGTTTTGCCTGCCTTGTGGTTATGGGATGCGGCGTATCTTCGTCGAGCTCTCCAGAGGCTTTTGTATTTTTTAGATTCTTGTTTGCTTCTATCATTGAAAGGATGAATTTTTGAAATTGCTAATCGAATTCGCTCTTGGTGATCCTGGTTCATCTTCATCCTAGGATCGATTCTGACATTAGCTTTGTCTTTGCTCTAAGATCATTGATAAAGCTCACAGTGCGATCTCCGGAAGCGAATCTTCTGAGATGAAACAAAAAATCAATAACCTGTTAGTATTCCTAAAATATCTTCGACAAACGCAGAATAAATATGTTGATAAACATACCTTGTTAAAGTTATCATCTTAGTTCTTCCCTTCCTTGTATGAATTTGCTCTCACAGCAGCAATCTTCTCCGATAAAATCAGGCCCAGGCACAGATGCTTATCTTTTTCAAGAATGGAGTAATATCCACTTCCATTCGCAACACAAGAATTAGATGACCTGAATGGATATTCATTCTTATTGATGGTAAGAGCTTTACCGAATATCGAGCTTGAAGCGAAGATTTGGAAAGTTCATGTATTTGGAGTTCCAAAAGCTCGACCAGTTGGGCGTTGTGTCCCCTCTCCTTCCACCAAAGGGTTGTACAAATGGGAGCATTTCCACCAATAGAGATTGCACTTTCCATAAATGAATCTCTTGTAATAGTCTCTTTTCAGTTCGTCACGCCATAAATGTGGTGGTACAGCATCAAAACCAAATTGAGGGCTTAATCGGATAAGATCATAATCAACTGTAATGCACTCATACTCCAGGCACTCATCTGCGTGCTCTTTCAAATTATTTTATTTCATCACAGATCAAAGTATTTTATGTCATCACAGATCAAATACCATACGCAATGAACACCTTTGGTCTTATACCAAAGGGTTGAACAAATGGGAGCATTTCCACCAATAGAGATTGCACTTTCCATAAATGAATCTCTTGTAATAGTCTCTTTTCAGTTCGTCACGCCATAAAGGTGGTGCTACAGCATCAAAACCAAATTGAGGGCTAAATCGGATAAGATCATAATCAACTGTAATGCACTCGTACTCCAGGAACTCATCTGCGTGCTATTTCAAATTATTTTATTTCATCACAGATCAAAGTATTTTATGTCATCACAGATCAAATACCATACGCAATGAACACCTTTGGTCTTATACCAAGGCCACGCTCGGGGGCACAGAAGTTCCTTAGAGGCTTCGGGTACGTTCCACAGTCGAACTCTTGTTGGCAAAGGTGCGTATTGAAGCCATATTTCAAAGACCCACATTGTGAGAAATGTGACATTCATGTATGATGATACATCAACCTGGCCTCGAGACTGCTCGATGTGTTCCACAGCCAAATCCAATCGATGATATAGAGAACCCAAGACCAAGGGCCCAAGAGCAATCTTTTGGCCAAGATAGAGACGCACAGCAAGTGCGAGGACATGACAAAAAAACACCATCATGAGGATGACCATCAATCAAGCATCTCGACAACCATACACAGAGAAACGCACACAAAGTCGAAGTGAATCCTCGACCCTCTAATGATGTCTCCCCTTATGGATTATCGCTGAGTATTTCCTGCGCTACTTTTGGCTTTGCAAAGTCTCTATAAAAATAAGTAATCCACCTCGACCAGACATTCTTCGCACATGTCTTCAGAAAACAATGTTTGACAACAGGAGTAGTCGAACCTCGTTGCTGTCTTTTTGACTTCAGCAATGCATTCCACCATTTCGTCGAAAAGGGACCTCTTCAGAGGTTTTCAAAGGCGCCAAAGGATCATTGGGTCCCATACACGGAAGTTCGAGAAATATTTCCACAATCTTCCAGTGTTGGGCCAGCTTCACGGGATGCGAAGTGAAATGTGTGACTTTTCTTTGACCACCTTGAAAATCGATTTATTAGCATGTCATTATGCAGTCTCAGATTTAACACCTTTGTAGCTCTAATCGCATCATAGATTCATGCGCTGGTCAATATGCTCTCATGATGTTTCAAAATGTATTCAGTCCATTCCTCCATCTAGTCCATTTGAGGTTTGGTGGTCTATCTTAGTATATGGGTATAACCCAGCTTCAATTCCGAGCCTATTAACTTCAGTACAACCAACAAAATCCCAAACAGCAGAAACATGTTGTGGAATTAACGGCAAGTTTTCCTTTGCTGGAGACTTTGGAAGCGTTATGCCTTTTGTAGTGGCGTGCTAATAATCTTCTCCATTTAGGAAAGGGGCTTTACGCCATAATTCTGTAGGGAGTTCTGTCAATTATTCTTGCTCTTTGGGAGCTTTTATTTTGGCCATATCTATGGAATTAGAAGAGTATATAAATAATGGGATTGAAATCTTACACTGTCTCAAGATTCAGATTTGCGTTTTGGCGAACCCAGTTTTAGCAGCATGAAGCAACCCAGATCGGGGATATAGGGCTCTTCTTTTATGCAAAATAATGAGATTTACGCTAACAGTCAATGATATCTACTAACCTTGATTGTCTCTGTAAGCCTTGAAAGTCTAATTTAGAAGATTGAAGAGCTGATTGAATTCCGAGATTTGCAGTCGGAGATCCTTCTTTCTGTGCATAGACTTCAAACAGCAACAATGGTGTTTCTAGCGGATGAACTCGGTATTTATGAGGAGACTCTTGAACTAACGCAAATCTTTAGCAAACTCTCATCTCGATAACCGCCCAATTGTGTGATTATGAGCTTTGCCCACGTCACAAAGAACATTATTATGGCCTACTCCACGACTCTACAGTGACCCTAGGTAATCATGGCGAATTTTGGGGGCTAGGGTTTCTGAATAAAGTTTTGAATGAATGCGTGAGTTGCAGGCAGGTTGGGTTTCGCACTTATGTCACTAACCAAGCGTTCGATACACGGGCGCGAAAGGGGGCTAATGTAGATAGTGCATTCCAGGTATGGTGATCATCGTCCACGTGGTATATATTGACGAGGCTTGATGCTACTCCACTATTAGTCTATTATTATCTTTATACTCATACTTATCCATTTGGGGGCTGCGAGAAAGGGTCACCCTCGCATACTAACCGCATGGGAGTTGTAGGGTTCAAGTGGCTTGGAGTCTAGAGTAAGGCACATCCCACGCGAGAAGCGGTTACGCTCGTGTGCGACCCTTGTCAATTGTCTGAGAGACTCGATGATCACGTGACCTATATATACGGTCGAACGTGCGAACGTACTCTATATATACAGTTGATCGTGCAACGTGCGAGGTAGTTACGTAGCCGTCACATGCGGCCACGTAACTCCTCGTAACTGCCCCTGTAAGACCCAATATATTGGAACGTTTGCTTTCCTTTATCGGGTCGGCTCTTTTGGCAATCATCACACACACACTCTCTCTCTCTCTGTCTCTCTCTCTCTCAGATCATTGGCAAACGCTTACTCTTACCCTACACCCTTACTCTCACTCTCTGTGGCTTGTATTTTGTGTTCTTATCTATTGCAGGTGTACATCCAGATCCATCTCGAAAGATCTCTCGTCCACAGTTAGCTATGTTAGTTAGCAGGAAATCAAATGGTATTTTCCATAGCTCAACCGACCAAATGGTATTTAACATATAATAGAAGGGAAGGGGGAGAAATTGTCTTTAACCCATGTATAAATTGGTAATATGTGTAACTAAATAACATTTTAGATGTAATTTTAAGCTCAAATAAAGACATTTATCGTAGACTTGATGGTAAAAGCTACAAATGTTACCAATGTAATTATATTTTAACATTAATTTTCACTAATGGCCAAATAATATTCATATTTTGACTTATGACAGATTATTCAATCCATATTATTTTCATCAGAGTATAGAAATTTTAAGCTAAAACCGAATATGTTCTAAATCTATTAATAATATGATAATCGATGTTTCTAATGTTGTTTTCACTCTTAAAACAACGATTTATTTTTGTTAGGAAAAAGTGCATCCACATTTGAACTTGTGTGGATTTAATACCTATACTTTCAATTGAAGCAATCATGTAGGTAAACTTTTATTCTATTGCAAATAGGTACCACCCACTAACTTTCATCCGTATATTGGAAGAAACTTTGTAAAAACACTATTACCTTTACTTGTTCTTTTAATTGAAATAGTTAGGTACCTAAAATCTATCTTTGCTGTAAATATGTATCACTCGTTAACTTTCTCCTTTCATAATTGGACGAAAATTTACAAAAAAAGATAGAATTCCACCCTTCATTCTCATTCCTAAAGTTTTATAAGATTACATATTTTTTTTCACATATCCTACACGGCTACACCTCTCTTTTTCCTCTCTCTAGGTTATTTCCCTTTGTTCACCTCTCTCAATCTGTCTCAATCTCTATCTCTCACGACATCTTAAGGCAATTAAGATTATATATAGAGAATTTATTATTTACTTTTTGAAATTGTTATCCTTCTTAGAAAAAAGGTTATCTAATTAAAGGGGCCATAAAATAAAAATAAAAATAAAAATAAAATATAAAACATTGTATATAATTATGACAATTTAATTATTTACATAAGAAAATAAAAAATAAGAAAAAAAACATTTTGTTATGATCTGGACCTAGCTTTGAGAACGATGTAAACGATAACAGAAGAACACAAGTATTAACGTGGTTCACTAGTTATTAGCTAGCTACCTCCACGACAAAAATCCCGATTTTATTAGAGAGAAACGTACTCGAATTACAACGCACCCGACACACTGATAGAGAAACAAAGCAATAAACCTTTGCTATTAAACTCTCTCGACCCCTCTGTGTGTGTGTTAATTGAGAACCAAGACAACCTTTAAATAGTGGTGTAGTGGGCTGTTGAATAGGGCAACCAGCCAACCACACCACCGCCTATTATTTTTTTCCAATTTGTTTGTGCCTTTGACTTTTCCTTTGCTTTGCCGATTTACCATTCAAGACACTAACAAATCTCTACCTTGTCTTGGATCATACCAGCAACCTGAACAAGAACTGATGCTTCTCTCCAATAACCAACCCCAAATGTTTCGCACATGTATACGAAACCCTCACGTCACAAGTTTCTCTAACTTTGCCAAGTTCCTGCAACGAGTGCCCCCAGCGATGATCCAACTCCTGTCTAGTTCCTGCAATCGAACCCTAACGATGCTCCAACTACGGTCGAGTTCCTGCAATCGAATCCCCTGTGTGTTGTTCCAACTCCCACTAAGTTCCTACAACAAGTTCGTATGTTGTTCCGACTCCCACCGACTCCCTACAACAAACCTCCCAGCACGTTGCTCCAATTCCCCCTGAATTCCTGCAACGTTTTGCGAAATTGCTCCAATTCCCACTGAATTCCTGCAATATCGCCCCCTTGCACGTCTCGCACGTGTCGTGTCCCTCGTCAGAGACTCCCCCATGCCAAATCCGCCTCCGTCAAGAGCACGGATTCCTTGCCCCCAACGGGGCCTAGAGAACTAGACCATCCTCCTAAGTACCCACCACCCGCAGCCAAACCTGCAGATCTTGAGTTCATCCTTCGTCCACCGGTGTCTCTTTTCTCTACCGTTTGAACAGATGTCACCGTAGCTTCCCTTGGCCGCCATCATCGCGTCGGAGCCTTGACTGTCTGAACCCCCATATGCAGCCCTCTGTCGCGTCCCCTCTTGTTGCGACTCAAACTCAGCGGTGGTTGTATCGACCACCTCTTTATCTTCCGCCAATGGCAACCACAGGCCTTGCTGCTTCAACAAAGCACGTACCTTGATCTGCCAAAGACTGAAGTTGTTTCTCCCCGTGAACTTTTCGATCTTGGTCATCCCCCCGGTCATCTTCTTTGCAGCTCCTTGTCCACAACCGTAACCCCCGAATGCGTGCTCCACCTTGATCGCGAAACCGTAGCTATGAATCTCACGGATTGTGAAACCCTAGCCCTATAGCTCCACCTTGATCTTGGAACGCCGCAACCTAAGCTCTAATACCAGTTAGTAATGATCTGGACCTAGCTTTGAGAACTATGTAAACGATAAGACAAGAACACAAGTATTAACGAGGTTCACTAGTTATTAGCTAGCTACCTCCACGACCAAAACCCCGATTTTATTAGAGAGAAACGTACCCGAATTACAACGCACCTTTCACACTGAAAGAGAAACAAAGCAATAAACCTTTGCTAATAAACTCTCTCGACCCCTCTGTGTGTGTGTTAATTGAGAACCAAGACAACCTTAAATAGTGGTGTAGTGGGCTGTTGAATAGGGCAACCTGCCAACCACACCACCGCCTATTATTTTTTTCCAATTTGTTTGTGCCTTTGAATTTTCCTTTGCTTTGCCGATTTACCATTCAAGACACTAACAAATCTCCACCTTGTCTTGAATCATATCAGCAACCTGAACCAGAACTGATGCTTCTCTCCAATAACCAACCCCAAATGTTTCGCACATGTATACGAAACCCTCACGTCACAAGTTTCTCTAACTTTGCCAAGTTCCTGCAACGAGTGCCCCCAGCGATGATCCAACTCCTGTCTAGTTCCTGCAATCGAACCCTAACGATGCTCCAACTACGGCCGAGTTCCTGCAATCGAATCCCCTGTGTGTTGTTCCAACTCCCACTAAGTTCCTACAACAAGTTCGTATGTTGTTCCGACTCCCACCGACTCCCTACAACAAACCCCCCAGCACGTTGCTCCAATTCCCCCTGAATTCCTGCAACGTTTTGCGAAATTGCTCCAATTCCCACTGAATTCCTGCAATATCGCCCCCTTGCACGTCTCGCACGTGTCGTGTCCCTCGTCAGAGACTCCCCCATGCCAAATCCGCCTCTGTCAAGAGCACGGATTCCTTGCCCCCAACGGGGCCTAGAGAACTAGACCATCCTCCTAAGTACCCACCACCCGCAGCCAAACCTGCAGATCTTGAGTTCATCCTTCGTCCACCGGTGTCTCTTTTCTCTACCGTTTGAACAGATGTCACCGTAGCTTCCCTTGGCCGCCATCATCGCGTCGGAGCCTTGACTGTCTGAACCCCCATATGCAGCCCTCTGTCGCGTCCCCTCTTGTTGCGACTCAAACTCAGCGGTGGTTGTATCGACCACCTCTTTATCTTCCGCCAATGGCAACCACAGGCCTTGCTGCTTCAACAAAGCACGTACCTTGATCTGCCAAAGACTGAAGTTGTTTCTCCCCGTGAACTTTTCGATCTTGGTCATCCCCCCGGTCATCTTCTTTGCAGCTCCTTGTCCACAACCGTAACCCCCGAATGCGTGCTCCACCTTGATCGCGAAACCGTAGCTATGAATCTCACGGATTGTGAAACCCTATCCCTATAGCTCCACCTTGATCTTGGAACACCGCAACCTAAGCTCTAATACCAGTTAGTAATGATCTGGACCTAGCTTTGAGAACGATGTAAACGATAAGACAAGAACACAAGTATTAACGAGGTTCACTAGTTATTAGCTAGCTACCTCCACGACCAAAACCCCGATTTTATTAGAGAGAAACGTACCCGAATTACAACGCACCCGACACACTGAAAGAGAAACAAAGCAATAAACCTTTGCTAATAAACTCTCTCGACCCCTCTGTGTGTGTGTTAATTGAGAACCAAGACAACCTTTAAATAGTGGTGTAGTGGGCTGTTGAATAGGGCAACCTGCCAACCACACCACCGCCTATTATATTTTTCCAATTTGTTTGTGCCTTTGACTTTTTCCTTTGCTTTGTCGACTTACCATTCAAGACACTAACATATTCGAATCTTGAGTGATTCGAAGAAGAAGAAACAAGAGGGGGAGAAAAAATGGAGGGAGACATTGAAAAATGTGGGTTGCGTGTGTTAAAGTTGTGATTTTATAAAACTTTAAGGGCAAGAGTGAAGTCCAAAATAGATTTTTTTTAAAATTTTTTCATTGCATAGTCAACGAATGATACGCATTTGCAACAAAAATAACGGTTGAGTACTTAACTACTTCAATCAAAAGTATGAGTAAGAGAAAAATATTATTTTCAAAGTTATATCCAATATGTGGATGGAAAAAGAGAGAGTATTATTTGCAACAAAATGAAAGTTTGAGTACTTAATCGCTTAAAATGAAAATATGAATACTGAATCCACACAAAATTCAAACTATGAGTTCCACTGGTGCAATTTTGCATTTCTGTTTCACTTAAAATTATTAAGTTGACAGTAATAAATTAGACCATGCCCAAATTGTCCTCATAAACATGGACGAGGACGGGTTGGCGAAGTACTTAACTCAGGCTCAGGCAACCGAATCGTAACTCGAGCTTAGAGTAGGACAAGAGTGTCACATTTTGCATGACAATTGTTTCTCTTTTTAAAAGAAATGTGGCAAATGCTTTCCGGCACAGAATACTAATATATAAAATATGCAGAACATACGTTGCAGCATGTTTGTAAAACCTTAAAATAGTGTTGTTTAGGATTCATGTGAACTTCACATGCGCCTTAGGTCTCCAATTAGGAAAGAAACAAAAAAATGCACAATATATAAGTACTATTTTTGAGATACAATAGGTCTACAAATACATTTTGATATGCATACAACCAACTGTCTTAGCAGTCATACCGTGAACTTGTTATTTTTTGTTATCAACGCTCAGGTTCTCCGAATGTGTCAACCTGTAACCAGGATCTCGGAATTTGTGGAATTGGTTCTTGAAATGTGCAGATTGAATCTAACAAAACCACTGCTAACAAAACCACTGCTCCTACCGCTGAATATGAGATGAGATGATTGTTTTTTTTCTTTTCTCCATTTATGTAGGACTAGAGGATAATCCTTTCCCCCAGGACACTGCCAAACTAATATAAAAAATATTCAGAAGAAAAATTGTAATAATATTCTTAATCGATCTTAATATTTTTTGAAAGTTATGAATTTGAATTAGAGTACATTACATTCAATGTTTTCTCCATATTTATGGGATAAAATAACTATCAAAGCTCTAACATCTATAAACTAAGTGGTTCATACAAAAAAAAAGATTTGAAATACTTTTCTTTTTAGTACTGCTTCATGGCACAATCAAACTAACACAATGATATTATTATAATAATATGTTTAATTACTCGATGCATACCTCCAATTTGTCGAAACTATCACATTGCAACCACCTATTCTAGAACTAGCTGATTGCATATCCCATTTGCAAAAGAGACGTCAATGTCAAACTGGGAACCAAATTTATTATCAAATTCAAAACCGACGATGGTATTTTACAGTGCACATCGTCTATGATACAAACTCATCACATTGTGTGAAATAATGCCCTCCGAGTATGTTAGTTTCTCGAGAAATTTCATTCCCAGTTTGATGTTGACGTATTTTCTGCATATGGGGAAATCAATCAGCTAATTTTAGAGCTGGAGGTTGAAATGTGATAGTTTCGACAAAATAGGGGTATTGATTAAGTAATTAAGCCTAAATGATAAACTAACATAGGTCTAAAATGTTCGAACCCTGAAGAAGGCTTTGACCAAGATACTACAGAGCTAGTACCACTCCGTTTCTTCTCTTCCTTCCCCTTTTGATTTTTACCACTATTCACTGGGTCACTTTGACCCGGTGATTTGGATAGCAAAACGAAGCAATTTTTGACCATTCTTTCATGGTATTGTAGAATAAGTGTTACTCTACAATGCCATGGAAAATTTATCAAATAATTATATCGTTTTTCCATCCAAATTGCCGGGTCAAAGTGACCCAACTACGAGTGAAAAAGTCAAATGGGGAAGGAAGAGAAGAAACGGAGTGGTACTTATTTGCAGAGATAAGATGATCTTTTTCATCAATTTGTTGTCTGGCCTCTACAAACAAGTTGTCATGAATTGACTGCCATTTGTCTCTTATGAACAATCTAACCTAGGGTTTCAGAGAATCTGAGAGAAAAAATGAAGAGGAGAAGAAAGAGAGAAGAGAGAGAAGAATCAATAATTCATTATATTAACGAATTACAAAGTTGAAGGGTTATAACTAACAATCTCTTAACAGACGAGGGATTAGACGAGGAATTAGCCGTTACAAACTTATGAAAACTACACTAAGTACCCAAATAGTTCTGTGTAACTATATTTACATCTTTTTGACTATCTTGACTATTAGTATCCTTATCAGCCTCCCTCAAGCTGAACAGAGCTGAAGCTATGTAAAGCTTGGAACACAACTTAAGAAACCGAGCTTCACCCAAGGGCTAGGTAAATAGAATAGCAGATTCGTCCACATAAGAATATGACCAAGAAGAAGTTTCTTAGCTACAACTATCTCCCTCAAAAAGTGAAAATCAATTCCAATGTACTTTGTCCTGGGATGGAAGACATGATTTGTAGCTAAAGCTGAAGTGTTGTCACACCAAAGAAAATGAGGAGTAGAAGGTAGAATGTACAGATCAGACAGGAGATATTGCAACCATTTAACATCTGAAGTTGTAATAGCCATAGCCTTGTACTCTGCCTCTGTATAGGATTTGTCCATAATATCTTCTTTCTAGGAGCTCCATGACAAAAGATTATCTCCAAGAAAAAGCAGAAACTAGTAGTGGATCTTCTATCTTGACTGTCCCATGCCCAATCAATGTCCGAGAAAGCTGTGAGCTGAAAGTGACTAGGAGAGATAATAATGTAACACCCTACCCCTCAGAGCTGAAAAATCTAAAAGAAGACCACAGACTCACGGGAGTGTCCTCCGCTAAGGCACAAGAAAATCCCCATCAAGGAATCTAACCGTAACGGTTCTGTTACGAAGCAAAAGTAAAGAAACATGAATTTAAATAAAACTTACTAATATCATTTGTATGATTTGTAGTGTCCTGGCATAGACTTCTATGTGATGGGCTATATAGCCAGGTTCCCATGTTCTCACCTGAAAGGTTAGAAAATAGATAGACAAGTAGAAGGCAAGTACTTTAGTTCTATACGGAGGATTCCAAATGCCACCTCCCAAAGGGTCGTGAAGACAAGATTCACTTTTGAAAAGTAAGACTTAAAACCATCCACCAAGAAAAACTATACCTTAAGTGTGCACACCCCTACTTAATTGAACTCAAGGCCTTGTAGTTTAGTAAAACTGCAGAAAATCCCCCCCCCCCATACAGTTGAATTTAGTCTATTTCAACCCAAATAGGTATAGACTGACTCCAAATGTCATGAAGCTTATATAGCGGCATGAGGTAGCTCCTAGAGTTATGATTTGACTGTCCACTTCGAATTATCATAAAATTACCATTTGCCCTTTCTATACAGCTAAACCAAACTAAGGTTTCCAGAAAGTTAAACTTGGTCAAACTTGTCATTTGGACTTAAAAAGTTATTCTGAACAAATTTCCAGAAGGGCATCTTGGTCAATTAGGTCTTCTCATAAGTCAAATCAGAAAGTCAAAGATAATAATGACAATGGCTCACATGGTCAACTTTGCAGTATGTTTCCGGTCAATTGAGGAAGATATTTGAGAATATGAAAATAGAGTTTTGTAGACTGAAGTACCACGTCTCCGGAACATATTTGAGTTCCTTAAAATTCAGAATACACAAGGAGATAACTTCAGTCAAAGTGGGATGAAAATCATTGACCAACACTAAGATTATTTTAAAGCCTTTTCACAGTCTCAAAGCAACTACTTTGAGCTCGATTACTGAGAAATATATTGAATAAATGGAAAAAAACTTATCTAGTAATGTTTTGAAGTATTATCAATCAGCTTCTTATAGGAAAAAGCAGAACAAGATTTGATAAAGTACTGAAGAAATTATGATAGTTCAAAGATGGATGTTTCCACTTACATTTCATACTAAAAACTATGTGCAGTCAAGTTTAGGCTCAATTTCTGGAAAATCCGTTTAGAAATTGAAGAAAACTCTTAGAACGTGATTCGAAGTATTTACAACCAGTATTGCACAGAAGAAAGCATATCAAAACTTTGTTGAGTAATAGAGAAGTTATGGAGTGCCAAAATTGGCTGGTTACAAGCTGTCCCATACTCGGAAATTTCTTCAGTTAACAAATCCATGAGTTCTTCACAACCCCACTTCTAGGTTGATTAAAAAGACTTTGATAGGGTTGTTGGGGGAACTCAAGTCCTGGATTTGAACATTACGTCCCTAGATATACAAAGGAGAAATGTTATATTAATTCATCGAGTATTGAGGTTGATGTCGGGGTTGAAATATAAAATAAATATTAGGAATGAACACTAACTAATATCATGGGATGTTTGAGCAACTTCACCACACTCTTCGGATGATTGGAGTTCAAAAGCGGCCACTTTGTTCCTTTTCCATACCATTCCTGATTTGGTGGAAGAGGTGCCTGAGCAGAGAAGCATGAGGATGAACCATCCAACAAGCAGCTATGAGGTTATGTTCGATTAATTCCCTTGGAAAAGGGATCGCCATTCGCAAATCCTGTATTAAGTTTGACAATTCCACCGAATATGAGATATTACACAAAAAGTGAAGGGATGGTCTGATTATGATACCAATGGTGTTACAATTCATCATCACGTCGACAATGTCCGCCACAAGAATACTATGTCCAGAGGCGTCAATTTTTTTGTCCCGATACCCTCTCATCATTGGGTGTCGTGAGATTCTGACGAATAATGCAAGAAGGAAAGTGTAACACCCTGTAAATTCAACAGGGGTTAAAATGTAAAAATAATAAAATCTTGTGTTAGCTGAGCGAATATCTTATCCAACACTGTTTGCTGACAGTTTTACAACAGAGGATACCTGGAATAGGGGACTTAACTTGGGGCAGTTATGCAATATTTGAGAAAGTGGGGGCTTGATTTTAATTTACTGGAATTTAGTGTCTCGCTGAAAATGTTGGCTAGTTTGAAATTTATGAAACTTGAGAGGATACTTACATACTTTCAAATATTAGGACTGAAGTTGAATTGTCAATAAGGATCAAATTCTACTCTCATTGCAAGTACACTCCCTAAAGTTTGGAAAATTATACTTCAACCCCCATGCATGAAGGCCACTTGTCAAACTCAACTTGACACCTCACAAGGTGAGGTGGCAGCATCTCTAACCTCCTCTCCACCCTCTGATTATTCTGGAATGATCTCCTTCTTCACTTTATTGATCTTCTTCATCTTCATCTTCTTCCCCGTTCTTCTCCAAGAACAACCAACACCACCACCTCTGAACCAGCCTCTCTGCCTCTTTGTTGCAAGAGTTGCTGCTACTAGAACAAGTACATGTGATGAGGAGGAGACTCCCTCAATTGATTAGAAGGTATAATAATAGACGAAGTTATAAATTAAATTTGAAGGTGATGAACCCTAGACTGTTTTTGCTCCAATTTCCCATGGTTGTTGTTAATTGGTGAATCTAATCGTCGTATTCTTGTTCTTGAGGTCCATTAGAATCTAAAGAACCATATCTCATGGTCTAAATCGTCGGATTTTGTCAGTTTGCCGGAGTCTGGGTTTGGACCTTCCGGGAACTGCTTCGGGTCGACAGAAAATCGAGCCTTCCTTCGTTCTTGGTCTGTTCTGCATCCCCTGATTGTTTCGCTACAACTTAAGGAAGTCGTAGAACACACCAGATATAGAGGAAAATGATGGGGAGACCATAAGAACACCACACACCGAGCTGTTAATCGCCGGAATCTGCCATTATGCGCAGCTCGCCGGAGATAATTTCCCTATTTTCTTGCTCTTTTCAGTTTCTCTTGAATATTCATGACCCTTGGAACATTTAGAAAACTCCAAGACCCTGCATTCAAAGCCATAAGCAAGATTTGATCGAGTTTGTTTTTGATTGCTCTTCATTTTCCGGCACATTTTTGTGACCTGCAAGTCATGGCATAACTCTCTCATTTGTTAACCAATTTGTGTAAATCTTAGTGTTATGGAAATCTGGGAAGTTTGTCTACAAGTTTCATGTTTTATATTTCTTGAAAATCAATCTCTAACTTGCCTGAATATTGGGTCAAAGTCATGGTAATTTGTGTGTTCTTGAGCTTCATGCGCCATCCTGCATATTTGCCCAACTTTGAGCTCCGATATCTTCACTGTTATTCAACCAATTCAGGAATTTGTTATTGGGTTGTGTTTATAGTACATTTAGCTACAATATCCATGTTAACTTGGTGACTCAACTCGATCTCTATCTGCCTCAAAATCATACCCAAAGTTTCTTTGAGTCGTGTCGTAATTTGTCCAAGCGCTTGTGATTTTAGCTAAGTATGGATTGTCTTGCATCTACCCATCTTCGATCAACAATATCTCCTTGATTTCTTAGATTTAATAGGAGTGCAAACATGTTATGGAATCTGTTGATTAACCATCTTCGATACTGTGTCTTTAGTTTTTCCAGACTAGACAGTAATTTAGCCTTGAAGTTGGCTATTTGTGCTAATCTCTCTTAAGAATTATCTTCCAGTATGATATTCAAACTGACTTCCACATCCTTGAGCAGAGTTTTTCCAAATTTCGTCTTGAATCTTCATGTCAAACGTGACCAATTTGATCCTTTAGAAAACTATGTTTAGACCAACCTGTATAAAAGGGGTAAAGCCGTAATATCACATAAAAACTTAATGATGCGGAAATCAAAGTCTTGGTGTTATAAAAATTTCTTACATGGATATATAGAGTAATAATATGCTATTCTAGGTTAATGTTGACCAAGTCAACTGTTTGGGGTTCTTTTTGCAATTTTTCAAAACTGCAGGGGTCTATGTGCAAATAACTTAAAGTTTTGGTTTTCAAACATATGAATATTTGGGAGTGCTAAAACGACAATTTCATACTCCTAAGACTTGTTTGACTTGTTGAATAGTTCAGGCTCAATGAGGGGCTAAAATGCAATTTAGACAAACTATAGAGACTTGAGTGTAAATAATTAAAAGTTGAGACTTAATGAGACAACTTGGAGACTTCGTAACTCCTGAGACTGGTCAACTAAGCATATTGAGGGGTTCAGGAACAGTGAGGGACTGCCCTGACATGGCTCAGACTTTTGGGGGAAAATAGTCATCATGGGCTATACCGCTAGAAAGATACTTGCATATGCTTCATGCCTCACTTATGTGGACATATACTGATAATCACGTATACACTTGTATGTGCAAATTTTGGATAGAGAATCAGCGACGCGGGCCAAGATTACTAGGCAGGCTATCAGGTAAGCATAAGTATGCTTAATTTTCTACTAGGGAAATGCCAGAATATGCCAAGGTATATGTATGAATCTATGAGTACCTGATACAGGGATGTAGAGGTAAGTAACATTGGATCATGCATACAATTGTTCATGGATATGCTTCATACTTGTCTTGTCTTTAGATTACTTGGTTGGTATACGTAACATGATTACCTTAGATCCTTTTTATGATCACTACAGGCTCAGGTCGTCTAGCTGCTGCGGTGGCAGACACACGTGGGACCCGGTCTACGGGGTTTATATTCATGGCCTACGGTCTAAGTCGGTACATTGCTAGCTCCCGACTTGTAGGAAACTGGTACTATCCTCTGGAATGACGATCCAGTAGGGGGATTGCACACTTAAGATCTAGTTTGTCTTGGTGGATAATTGGATACGAAAATAAGGAACTGGGTTTGGATATGTCATAGCTAAGTATTAGTTTGATCTCTAATTTACTGGTGTAACATTCCCTTTTTTCTTGGATATGATTCTAGTCATATGGCATGCATACTTCGGGTTCAGGTTAAACGTTTCCAAAAGTAGTTTGTAACTCCTTTGTTTTAAAATTCTATTTTTTTCACGATGACTTGATGTCATGGCGTCGCCCTTAATTTTCGGCAAGTGAGGACATGGGAGGCCGGGAAGTAGTTATACACTTTGAAGCTCTCACGTCAGAATATAAGAACTACATTCGTAAGTTTAACTTAAGTTTCTGTGTCTTTACTTCTGTTTTGTATCAGAACCGTCAGGGTTAGTCTCCTTGGTTAGCACTTCCTGTTTAGCGGAGGACATCTCTGGAGGGTATGGGGGTTATAGGTGTAATTCTCGAGTACTCTATGAAGTGGGTGTTACGGATGATATCAGGGCATTGGTTTTGTGAAAAGACAGAATTAGAAACTCAATTGTAGGTGGATAGAGTTTTCCAAAAGTTAAAAAAGGATAGGAAACATACTGTAACTTGAATAGGGTGATTGGGGAGAGCAGTGGCGATAGAGCTATATGTGCATTCCTTGGCCAAATAGGCACATGTTGTTGGAATCTCAAGCTGAGATTCAAGCTGTTGCATTGTTTTGCATGATAATAAGATTGCATGATACTCATAGAGAGTATTGGACATAGAACTGTAAATGTATGATTTGCTACCGTTACGATCCGGGATTTGGATATAGGAGATGGTATGAATCATGTGGGTGCGAATCAGTCTGGTATGGCTATGATATTATCTGAGAATAGTTGTTCTGTGAGCCAGAGAGCTGCCACATTGTTGAATGGAAATTTCCTAAAATAAAACATATATTAGCTTGTATGGTCATATAGGGATTGGGATGGTTCAGTTGATATATAATATTGCAGTTAAATGACATTGACATGCTAGAGGAATAGCCAGGGACTTAATAAAAATTTGTAAGAACATTGTGTGGTATGAACCAATCTGTTATAGTACAGTAGTATTTGTGCATATATGTGTTGTCAGCAAGAGAGAGCATGTAATTGGATGAAAATATCATGGAATAAAACTAATGTTAGCTGCATAATTGAACATGAAATGAAACGGTAAGTTGGGATACATCCTTGTAGCTAAATGATCTTGTTAGACAACCCATGTTTAAGGATGGTACATGTTTAGAGATTGGATAAGTTTTATTATAGCTGGGCAGAAACTGAATTATTTGAGTAGGTATACAATATTGTAGTTGGATGACCTTTTCGGGAATCCTAGGGATTGGATACGATAGCGGAGGACCGAATAAGTGATGGATAGGATACTTCGGTACAAAGAACCAAGTTTACATGTATAGTAGTAAGACGTAGTAGCACAATCTATACATAATATGAGGTATGAAAACTTGTATATGGGGAATATTAGAGGAAGTATAGGACGATGAGTTATGGATTGATCTGAATGATAAGAATTTCTACGATACACTTTTGGGGATACGAACATAATTAGGAGGATTGTGTGAGTAGACGAGGTTGGTGTTGAGTGTTGTTAGAAGTAATAAAGAAGCGAGAATAGTTTAGAATTTGGGGATGACCAGTTGGTTGGATATTAGAAGAAATTTGAGAGGTGTGATATACAGAGTCATGAGTTGGTGTGATGTAGGAGAGTGTAAATTATCAGTATGTGGGTGAAAATTGGAAGATTCGCGTAGCAGTGGCTGTGCTCAAATAAGGGAATGGAGGAATCTGAGGGGGATGACGAGGAAGGGTATTGAGTAATTTATAAATGCTTTATGACAAGGGAGATGCAACATGTTAGCAAGATAAAGGAGTTGGTGCATAGGTGGGATTAATACGAAATTCGGGAAGGAAAGTTTCGACATAGGTTAATTAGGATAAGTGACATCCAGGAGTGATACAGACATATAATGGGCTGATATAAGGAATAGGAAAAATAGGTAGTAAGGAATGAAGAAGGATGATATTTGGTAATCAAGGGATTAATGTGGTGATAAGAGAGGAAGGAATGTGGTTGGATCACTGAGTTAAGGGTTGGGGAAGCTTAGTGTATCTCGTAAAGTGAATATAAATGATCGGGGATTGGTGAATTGGAACAACACCGTTTGTGGAATTATGAGATTCTATATATGGGTTAAGAAAGGGGCTAAGGGAGGAATGAGAGAGACATGCAAATACAGTGTCCGAATAGAAGAAACGGGGTGGATTAATTTCATACAGATGCTGAAAGAATGGAATGACATTACTGTAACAAGCGGATGTAAAAGTAACCAACAAGGTGGTAAGATATGGAGGGACCAGTTACAAGGGAAACGAGAGTGAGGCATTCAGGTTTTTCAGGTAAAAGCCTAAGGGAAACGACGGGTATATGTAGAAGAATAGGAACTGGCGGGTGTTAAAATTTAATGGGGGAAAGTGTGCTAAGCTGAGTAGTAGTCACAGTATAGCATAGGGAGTGCTGAGCTCATATTGTTGAAATTGTGTATGAGTTGTTTGCCAATGGGGAATTGAGTGTCAAGGTAGCGACTTAAGATGGTGGGATTAACATAGGGTTTTGGGTCAAGTTTGGTAATATCAAACTGAGTTGGGGGATCATCAATAATGGTCAGGAGGATATGGGAGTATAATGGGATTTGCAAAGAATGGGATAGGATAACTGTGGTATCTTGGGGCTGGTTACAACACTAAAGGATTATTAAAAAGGAGAGAAGAGGGATGATAACAGAATGGCATATCAGAAGCAAGAATGAATATGTGAGACATTACACTCGGGAGTGGGGATGTAGGAGGCTTGATCAAAGGTACTTAAGAGGAGCACAAAGGTAGTAGAGGAATGGGAAAGATTGACTGGATTACAGAATTAGGGAAACACAAAGGACCTGGATGGATTGGATAATGTGTGTGATGAAAGGGTCTGGAAGGTATGACAGTTGCTGAAGGAATTGTTCGATGTTCTGGATACTAAATTATTATATTAAGGGGCTGAGACAGTAGTAACTTTCAGGTGGCAAGAGTTGCAGCGACTAAGTTATGTAAGGACAAGAAGAACGAAATAAACCATTTTGGCATAAGAAGGCACATAGAATCATATGTGGAAGGTACATGAAAACGACGCGACAAAATTGGTCAACATTATTGATCTGTTCAAGTGAGGACAAGGAAATTTAAATTTTATAATGGAAGCGGAATGGGGATAAAGGAAACTCGTAAAGATATTAAAAGGAAGGGGTATAGGTAGTTCTAGTTGTTACACAGGAAATAATCTTCGACGGACGATGGAAAGTAGACACTAATTTTTTAGTTAGACATGATTGTCGTGGAACATGACCTATTCCACCAGGGTAAGGGTTCAGATTAACATTGAGGTGCGCAGGTCGGAACTTATTAGAGGTGGCGACGTTAGAGTAGGGGAAGACAGCTATACAAAAACATATCAGGAGAACGTATGCGAGCGTCAAAAGGTATAGCTGGAAAATGATGTGATGGTGATGAGTAATATTACCGAAAGACGAGAGATGTTTCAATATTGGAAGATGGGGCATAACATAGGCTATAGAAAAAAGGACTAAATTATCAGTAAATAATTTTGCAGAAGCCAAAATGGCTAAAGTAATGAAGGAACATGGATCTTTATACCAGTGGTTCGATCGAAGATTGATAAAGGAGGATTGCGGGAGTAAATTTAACCAAAAAATAAGTTGAGCAACAGAAAATCCGGCAAGCATCAGGAGGAAACTAAAGAAAGGATACAGAAGGTTGTGATTACTATTCATCTGGTAACCTATGTAACGTAGGAATTTACGAGGGGGTGAGCTATAAGGCGGAAGAACCAACGAGGATTTATGATGGATTAAGGAGGAGGTGATACGGAGTACGTAAGGATGAGTGATCTTCAGGGACGAAGATTCTTTTTAGGGGGGTAGAATGTAACACCCTATAAATTATATAGGGGTTAAAATGTAAAAAATTAAAACCTTGCGTTAGCTGAGAGAATATATTATCAAACAATGTTTGCTGATAGTTTTACAACAGAGGATACCTGGAATTGGGGACTTAAGTTGGGGCAGTTATGCAATATTTTAGACACTGGGGGCTTGACTGTTGTGCACAAGAGATTCCGGCGGGGAGACCTCCGTGTGCACCGTGTGCAGTGGATCAAGGATCGCACAGGAAGAATAGGGGTGTGTGTAGGGAGAGAGTAAGGCAGTAGCAATGTCTGAGAGAGAGACAGAGGTTTGGCAGAGCTTCCGCGTATGGCAGTGTGTTCTCCTTTGTATGGAAAGGTTGACGATCTATATATACTGGAGAACGTGACCGTTGTAGTGTGGTTAATGCGCCCATTGATGGCGGCTTAATTAGCTTAACCATAACGGCACGTTCGTCCGAGTATATAGGAACCGTTAGAGCACGTGGTGCGCGAATACCGGAACCGTTACGAGGTTGACCGGGTTTGACCGGATTGACCGGGTTTATGGAGCTCGTGCCATAAATCTCTCAAAACAGTTACTAAAGGTCGCGCGCGGGCTTGGCTCGCACGCGACAGGGCTTACTCTAGCCTCCAAACCACAAAGTCCCTACAAGTCCCGTGCGGTGATATGCGAGGGCTCTGTCTCGCAGCCCCCACATGGATCAGCTCGGATGGTGATCCTGTGTGTGTGGAGCACAATATGGTGTGCTGGATGGCTGCCACGTGGCCAAGATCTGTCATGTCAGAAAGCAGTATCTACATTAGCCCCCTTTCTGCGCGTGAAGACTCATAGCCGTATAGACTTCCATGCGCGGAAACCAACATACGTGTCGCCGCCACGCACCAATTCAAATACGGGTAAGTTCAGCCCCCGTGCGTGTCATTATGACCTAAAACCCCTGGAGTCGTGCCGTCTGACCTTTAGGGTTTTAGGCGTGACGTCAGCTTGTCCTGTGATTGCGCGATTCGACGGTGACGGTTGCGATTCGACTATCGAAAGGACGCAACCCTTCATTGTTTTGGATAAATACCTTGTATCCCCCATTATTGCAAAGCATCACTTCTTTCTCTTAAAGTGAATGGTACCCGGAGATCTTCGAGAGCAGATCCAGATAATCAATCACCAGTTCAGAACTGCAAATCGTATTCTTCAATTGTGCATATCCAAGCAGGCTTCAAGAAAACAAGGTTGGCCTCGTTTACTTTTGATTTAAGATACCAGTGTTTGCCTTGAACTGCGTTGAATCTGTAAACCCATGAAATTTGTGAAGAGGCTTTGATCTTTGAACCTGCTTCGTTTTAATCTTTCAACAATATTGGATCTTGCAACTCCCCAATTTCTGAAATCGATACCGGAACTGTTCGTCTTCCTTTGCATAGATCTTGAATTCCAAAATTCAAACTGAAGTGTGGTATTTCTCCCCCCTTTTTTTCTTGCTCTTTCGCAGGAATGGCCAAGACAAGAGTAACCAGACCCGTCAAGGAAGATGAAGAGATACCCGACCTTCCACAGGCCTTGTGGCGAAAAGCCCCCTTTTTAGGCGGCAAAGATTTCTACCATGCGAAGGTAAAGGCGAAGAGGATGCCTGATCCTGTTCCAGTTGAGCGATTGCTGACGCTGACTCGCCCAGTTAACTCAGCCCTGCTCGAGTTGGTTGGTTCCGAGGATGTAGTTCGATTGGGGATTGAAAACGGGCACTTCCCATACACTGCGATTTCTACTCAGGCGTTCGTCCAGAAATTGGACTATATGGATGAGTGGATCGACCACGTGTTGGATCATCACGCCGAGACTCTTAATGAAGCCGGCGTATACTTTGCTATCCGTGCTATGAAGGGTGCTGCCGTGAAGTTGGATCAGTCCATGCTTCTAGACCTTCTGTCCCGTTACTCGCCTGCGACTCATACGTTCCATTTTGCTGAGTTCGAGGCTGCCCCGACACTCGAGGACGTTCAAATGCTGTACGAGCTTTCCCCCATGGGCGAGGTGGACCCTCTGAGTCCCTTGAGGACATCCGCGGAGATTGCCTTGTACACGCAGATGGAGGAATGCCTAGCGGAGGTGAAGAAAATTTCCACTCGGTGGACTACTACGAAGCCTCTTCCGAACTGGCAGTTGGTCGATACGTCTGCGAAGAATACCTGGAACAAATGGTTGCAGTACTTCTTCCGAGACTATGCGAACAGCAGCATCACTAAGAAACTTCTGAGTGAGGACCCAGAGGCCGAAAATTACGTAGAGGGCAAGGGTTATCACCTGACCCTTTGTGCTTTTCTCTGTGCCTCGCTGTCGAGGTACTTGATTGATGGTCACCCCCATGACGGAGTCTTCTACCATGTGTTGCCACTTGCTGTGAGGCTCGCTCTTGGACAGAGGGTCGCACTCGGACCCTTGTTCTTGGGCACGCTGTACTATAGGCTTGATCAGCTGGTTCTGGCTATGAGGGAGTCGCGTGGCCGCCTCGATGTACTGACTTTTGTCAATATTTCCTTTTTGACAATGTGGGTGTTCGAGCGCTGGCCGTCTTATGCTCCAACTGCTCTCCAACTTGATAAGTGGTGTCCCCCAGGCGAGACAGAAGCACGCAACAGCGGAAGAGCTGCGAGATGGTTCGGAACAGGCAACACCAAGTGCGTTTGGAGTTTGATATGCGACAAACGGAAGGAGTTTACTGCCAGGCCCTATGCCACGCGCATTGAAAATGTGCGATGGTTTCCAAAGCTGTACCCCTCTAAAGGCATGGTCTTTTCAGAAGAGCTTCTCTTTGAAAGGGGACCTCATTTCCATGAGCGCTACCGCGAGTTCTTTTGCTGGTGTCTGCGAGGTTCCCTTCCTGCCCTTGCAGAGCATATTCGTGAGCTCGCACCGAGGTATGAGAAGCTTACCGTGGACGTTGACCCCACTCGAGTTTCTCCTCAGTTTGCTTTTGATGCGGTGGCCCCATCAATCTGGCCCCAGTCCATTGTCAGAGGATGCTACAAGCGCTTGCTAACAAAGGAGTGCAAGACGGTTTTTATGAACAACCTTCCTTTTGAGCAGCCTGCGGGAACCCGCGAGGGTGGTTGTTCCCAGGACTGGCTCGCATACTGGGTTGCCCAGCAAACGAGGATTGAGACGGAGTCGGCCGCGCAGCCAGGTAGATCTCCTTTGATTAAAAGGAACTCTTTTCCGTTTCGCCCCACTTGCAGTCTAAGCGAGTCTGAGTATGGTTGCTACTCACTGTGGGATCGTGAGAACCATTTGTGCCCTGATGTCATTCTGAAGGAGCAAGTCGCCGCAATTAAGAAGGGCGATACGCATGTCGCCAGATATAGCAAGGCATTTGCGGAGGTAAGCAGTTTCTCCACATGAATTTAAGCTTCTTGATTTCCTTATGCTGACATCTTTACTCTGTACGGTTGTAGTGTCATGTGCGGCGATTCGCAGCTGGCGATCGCTCCAAGTCATTGGTCAACGCCATCGTTGCCACCAGGAGAGAAGGGCAGTCGTTCCGGCTATCGTGGAGGATGGAACCTGAGCTCGAAATGAAGATTCACGCGGTCATGAATGCTTTTGCTGACTCGCTGATAGACAATCCTCCGGCTCCGTCTCCTCGTGGAGATGACCCGTCTCCTCCAGCGACTGCGACGCCAAGAGTGAAGAGACCTAGGCAAAAGGGAATTACGATTTCTTCCCCTAGGAATGCCCCAGCTTCTCCCCCAGTGAGGTCCCTTTCTATCAAGGACAAAGGCAAAGGTCGCATGCCCAGCAAAGTGCGGAAAGATCTCGCAGTTGAGACCTTTGTTCCATTCAATCAAGAGGAAGAAGAAGAGAGGGGGGAGCCCCAAGCGAGTGATGAAGAAGAAGTAACAGTTGTGATGCATGAGGAAGAGTCAGGAGGTACCTCCGTCGCATTTCTTTTCCCGTTACCGTAACTTCTTTGCACTTATTTTCTTTAAACCAATTGGGTATTCGCAGATGATGATGATGAAACCATTGGTGGCCTTGTGGCCAAGAGACAAAAGAGAGATGCCCATTCTGGCATTTCAGATGAGCCCATAAGCGAGGACGTTCTTGCTGAGTCCCGGAAGACAGCCGCGGAGGCTGCTGAAAGAAGAAGGCGGCGAGAGGAAGAGGAGCTCGAGCGTGTGAAACAGCGGAGCCTTGAAGAGCAGCATGTTGACGACTTAGTGCGTCCAGTTGGCGAGGAAGACGAGCTTCCCGAAGAAGTGGCTCCTCATGCGGAAGAGGAAGATGAGGTTCCCGGAGAGGATGCAGCGGCCTTGGAGCAAGTCCAAGCAGACTTCGAAGAGATCGCAGGTGGCGATAAAGGTGAGATCTTCAATCTCGCAGTGACTTATAGAGATGTTATTGTGGGTGCGTTAAAGCATGGTGTGTCAAAGGCTGACATTCGCCGTTGGTTAGTAGGCAAATGCGGAGAACCCTCAGGTAACTATTTGAGTGATTCGCACGTACTAGGCTCTTAGCAACTTAAGGCAGAATCATGACTGGTTTATTCGCATCCCAGGTCACGCTTCTCTTAAAGATTTGCTTAGTGAGGACACACTGATAGGGCATGGTTCCACGTCCTTAGTGTATGATGAGGATACCTCAATCCCACCTTCGCGTGGAGGTGCTTTCTCTTAGCTTTAGCAAAGATAGCAAAATAACTTATAACGCAAGTTACCTCATGTCATCGCATTTAATTGTCGCAGGTCATGCTGAAGTCAGCCTTCTGCGTCCTATGTTCCAATTCCGAGCTCCCATACCGAGAAGCCCATCGCAGCTGCAGACCACGCGGGTGAGCCTTTTGAGGACATCATCGAGCTTTCCGACGATGCTGGAGCTGACGCTGTGCTGATGGACGAAGATGTCCATGCTAGTGTTGAGGAAGTGAGGACAAGTGCTGCTAATGCGTTCGCATCTGAGAGTGTCCTTCGCCAAGCGACTTCGGCTGTCCCTTCGCCTCCGGCGACGACTGAGCCCGAGGCACCTATTCCTGCGTGGAGCATTTGGGGCTCGCAGGTTGGGAATGTAGTCGCAGCTGGTGCGGCCTACACTCTTCCTCCTGACTACGAGAGATTGGAGCTCGCAGCCGATAGGAGAGCTATGGAGCGAGGGCAATCTTTGAACAACCCGGCAGCCCGCATTCCTTCTCTTCATGAGATTCTGGAAGGAACTGGTAAGTAGAGCTTTACTGTTCGCACGTCGCATTATTCGCTTGCGAGTTTTGACATCATAACTTATTTTTGACGTCTCCTCAGGTTTGAAGCAAACCGATGTAGACTGGGTGGTTCGAATGCGTCTCAGGTACCCCCGCTCGTTTGTGAGATCTCTGGAGATCGGGCCTTTTGACAGGAGGCTGTTCCTTACTGAAGCCATTTGGATTTTGGAGCAGCTGTCTGCGGCTACACCCGCGACCATTTCGGTCCAGAGTGCTGAATTGTTATGCGGCATGTGCCAAAACCTCGTGACCAAAGTCCAAGGCAGAATGGGCTTCAAGTTTCTTAAGGACAGAGTCACGCTGATTCGCGCGGCCGTAACTTTGAAACTCGGTCACCAGAATCTCGCAGTCGAGATGCAGAAGGTGGAGCAGCAGAAGCAAAAGGTTGATGAAGCTCTAAAGCTGTATCATGAGATGAATGCCAGGTGCGAGCTACTGAAGCAAGAAGTGAAACAAGTGGAGAAGCTGAGCGAGCAGTTCGAGCCCCAAGACTCCTTAATCAAGAATTTGCTTTGATTTTCGAATTTTGCAAAAAAATAGCAAGAAAGTGGCCGGAACATTAATGTAATGTCTTGAACATTAAGAAAGTGGCCGGAACATTAATGTAATGTCTTGAACATTAATGTAATGCTGCTAGGGTTTCTCCCCCCTTTTTTTTTTAACAAGAACAATGAATTTTCCCGTTTTGCCCCTTTCCGGGATTTGATTGGATATTTCTGTGCATATCCAATTATGACATCAGCAATTGATTCTCTGCTTGATTTTCGCGCTAATTTCTCGGCAGATAAGCACGCTTCCGTTGGGAAGTCCATCCGAATCATGACTATCCGTCATTTATTAGGATACGCAACTGAATCGTCGTAGCCTTTAGTAGGGTAATTGATTGTTACCGCTTTTCAAGGCGTAAGTGATTGAACTTACCCTCTTTTTGAATTTTGCTGACTCATCTTAGGCAACCGAAGAGTCTGTACAGAGTCTATATAAACCCTGTCTTTGCTATTTGGGTTCTTCATCCCAAACATGTGCTTTGCCGTGAGTCCTTACGACTGCTGGCTTCAACGCTTGTTTTTCGTTGATTCATGGCAACTTCAAGTTTTGAATCCTGAGTTTGCGCTTTGTGCTATAGAAATAGTTTCCAAGATCCACTTTATGAGGCTTATTGCTCTTTATAACCATCATAAAGAAGATGCAGATAATATCTCATGTGTGTTCGAAGAAATTTCTTCGTGTATTATGTGTGCAGGTCATGTTTCCGGCCGCCTCGTGGTGAGGTGCAGCGCCGAAGTGACCGTGCTACCGTCTCGTAATGAACGGCAGAATTCTTCTTCAGCATCTCCGGAGAAGAATCCGTCACCTTCACGTTTGTGAGCTCGGGATAACGAACCGTCGCGTTCATCCCCGTCTACAAGGAGCCCTTGCCCTTTGGAGCTTCTGCTTGCCTGTGGATTGCCGGAACCGGTGGTTCCTTGGGCAAATGTTATGGGGTGCATATCTGACAACGGTCTTGTCGGATACCGGGATCTTGAGCGTATGGCTTCATGTGGCTCTTTTAGAGCAAGATCCCCCCTGCTACAGATGTTCACCCGCAGATCTGGGCGTCGCGTAGCCGGTGTTGAAACCGGTGGATTCATCCTTTTCTAGTCGGAATTCCCGTAGTGTGTTTCTGGCTTGTCAGCCACCTTTCGAATGTATCGTAAGCCATGTTGGCTGCGTAGTTAGATTCGAGCTTTTCGCTTGTAAGCTGCTATCTAGATAGATAAATTGTAAGTCATTCGACTCATAATGATATATAGCTTTTGTATTATCTGCTGTCTCTTTGCAACAAAATACAATTTCGCATGCGTTTCAGCATATTTCGCCTTGCATAATGCTAATGAATGGTGTCGCATCTGCAATGTCAATTCGCGGGTGTTTTGCTAGATCGTTCGAGATCATATTTTCGCAACTGTGCCCTCTCGGCGGATGGGCTTGTAGTTGGCCGTTGTAAATCATTTAAGATCATGTTCACAACATTGCTATCGTAACAGATAGTCTTTAGCAGATCAATTAAGATCGTTAAGTGGTGCGAATTGCTATCACAAAAGATAGGCTTTATTAGAGAACTGCTTGAGATCGTTTCTCGCATAAATTGCTATCGCAACAGATAGACTTTTAGAAGATCCAGTAAGATCATTTAGCGCATGCGTTGCCATCGTAACAGAGGCTTGGGTGATCAACTAAAATCACTTTGCATATAGGTTGCTATCGTAACAGATAGGCTTGAGAAGATCAGGTAAGATCGTTTTGTGTATAAGTTGCTATCGTAACAGATAGGCTTGAGAAGATCAGGTAATCGTTTTGCTTATGAGTTGCTATCGTAACAGATAGGCTTAAGAAGATCAGGTAAGATCGTTTTGCTTATGAGTTGCTATCGTAAAAGATAGGCTTAAGATCGCACTTGTATAGACCGCTATCGTGAGAGATAGGCTTAGATGATCAATTGAGATCGCATTTGCGTTTGGCTGCTATCGTAAGAGATAGGCTTTACATGATCAATTAAGATCGCATTTGCGCTTGGCTGCTATCGTAAGAGATAGGCTTTAGATGATCAATTAAGATCGCATTTGCGTCGGCTGCTATCGTAAGAGATAGGCTTTAGATGATCAATTAAGATCGCATTTTCGTCGGCTGCTATCGTGAGAGATAGGCTTAGATGATCACTTAAGATCGCATTTGCATTGGCTGCTATCGTGAGAGATAGGCTTAGATGATCACTTAAGATCGCATTGCATTGGCTGCTATCGTAAGAGATAGGCTTAGATGATCACTTAAGATCGCGTTTGCATTAGCTGCTATCGTGAGAGATAGGCTTAGACGATCACTTAAGATCGCATTGCATTGGCTGCTATCGTAAGAGATAGGCTTAGATGATCACTTAAGATCGCGTTTGCATTAGCTGCTATCGTGAGAGATAGGCTTAGATGATCACTTAAGATCGCATTGCATTGGCTGCTATCGTAAGAGATAGGCTTAGATGATCACTTAAGATCGCGTTTGCATTAGCTGCTATCGTGAGAGATAGGCTTAGATGATCACTTAAGATCGCATTGCATTGGCTGCTATCGTAAGAGATAGGCTTAGATGATCACTTAAGATCGCAGTTTGTATGGATTGCTATCGCAGCGAATAAACCATTGTTAACAGTAATAACAAATTAAATAGAGCAACATAAACAGCTAGAAATATGAACTTCTCATTTGGGAGAATTCTTTTATTATAACGCTCTCATATGGTAGAGATGGGATTACAATCCTCTCATATGGGAGAGGAGATTGCGTAAATCATAGCCACATGAGACATTAAGCACGTTATCATAAAACGTATGAAATGAGAGAAGTCAGGGATAGTACTTCTTAATCCAGCGCATGTTGACTGAACTTGGAGTCGAGGTTGTGCCGTGCAACCTTCGTATGCTGCAGTAGCCACTATCGAAGACCTCTGTGACTTCGAAGGGTCCTTCCCAATTAGCTGCGAACTTTGGGTGAGTTGCTTCTCGCATACAGTGGTCAGATGCGCGCAAGACCAGGTCTCCGACTGCGAAATCTCTTCGCTGGACTGTCTTGTTGTAAGCGCGAGCGATTCTTTCCTGGTACCGCTTGTTGGTCCTTTTGGCTTGTTCTCGCTTTTCTTCCAGCAAGACTAAGTCATGATCGCGTTGATTTTCATAGAGTGCATGGAAGGCCAGTCTTGCCGAATGGACTCTAACCTCCGCAAGTACTACAGCTTCGGCCCCATAACATAGTAGAAATGGCGAGGCCCCTGTGGGTGTCCTTGGAGAAGTTCTTTAGACCCACAGAGCTATGCTAAGAGAGTCGGCCCACTTCTTGTGATCATCTGCGACCATCTTGCTCAGAATTCTCAACAGCGTTTTGTTAGTCGCTTCGGCTTGTCCGTTTCCCTTTGGGTAATAGGGGGTAGAGCATATTTGCCTGATATTGTACTCCGCTAATTTCGCAGCTACCTGGCGATTAACAAAAGGAGTACCGTTATCTGAAAGAATGGTGTTTGGGATTCCGAACCTGCATACGATGCTTTCCTGGATGAAGTTGACCACAGCCAGCGCATTTGCCGTCTTTAGTGGTATTGCTTCCACCCACTTGGTGAACAGCTCGGTTGCGGTGAGAATGAAATGGTTCCCGTGCGACGTCGGTCGGATGGGACCGATGAAGTCCAGAGCCCATGTGTGAAATGGCCATGGCGTCCCTAGTGCATGTAGATCCACGGCAGGAGCGTGCACTAGGTTCCCTTTGAATTGGCATTCCTGGCAGCGTCGCACTTTGGTACGACAATCGACCTCCATCGTGGGCCAGAAATATCCGATTGAGAGGAGCTGTCTGCATAATTTCGCACCTCCTTGATGTTCCACCTGATGAGAAAGGTCCATGACTTCTTTTGCTTCTCTGTCGTCTAGACATCGCAGCAAGTTGCCCTCGTGGCCTTTTCGCCAAAGTAGGTTTTCCTGTACCACATATCGAGACGCTTTCCTTTTCAATTTTTCGGCTTCCTTTCTCAATTCGGGCACGGTGCCCTGGGTGAGGAAATCGAACAGTGGCTTCCTCCAGTCCGTGTCGTCATCGATTAAGGCGACGAGTAGAGAATCTTTGATTAGTGCGCAACTTTCGCACTTCCCTTGTATCAGGGCTGCAGCTGTCGACATGTCTGGCCAATGAATGCCATATCTCTGAGCCTTTCTGTAGATTGACACCTCGCTTTCTCCGCAAGCGTGTTGGTGAATCTTTTCTAACAGTTGTTGTCCCTCTTGCTCGGAGACGCATCGCATGAGTATTCCCCCAGGACCCTTGTAGTAAAGGGTGTTGTCGTGGATGCAGTATCCTTTTGTGAGTGCCCAGCTTTCGTTGCTGGTGCCCTTCGCAATAGCTTGCAAGATTGGTTTTCGCCAGTCTGCGTCATCCATGTGTTCGTCGTCGCACGCATCTTCTGTCAATGCCGACGATGTTCGCACTTCGATGGAAATCCTTGCGGGGCACTTGTCTATGCTGACCTTAGACCCCAGAGTTGCCAAGGCGTCTGCGTGCCTGTTGTCTGCTCGGGGCTTGTGCTCGTACTTCACATCGCAAAACTGCTGCATCAGTTTTTGTACTAGGGTGCGGTAAGACAGGAGGTTGATCTCCTTTAAACCGTATTCGCCCGAGGCTTGTTTAACAATCAGTTTGGAGTCTCCCATGACTATTAAGTTGCTCACCTCCAAAGCTTTCGCCGCACGAAGCCCCGCGATGAGAGCCTCGTATTCCGCTTCGTTGTTCGTGACTGCGAAGTTGAGCTTTGCGGACATCTGTATGACTTCCCCGTCTGGCTTTGTCAAGACTATCCCAATGCCTCCGCCTTTCCTGGTTGACAAACCGTCGAAGTGGAGGGTCCAATAGGGCACGTCGATTGCGTAGATCTCAGGGCCTTCGAGCTCTTCTTCGATCACGGGCTCATGGCTGTTATCGGGGAACTGTGCCAACAGATCTGCCACCGCCTGCGACTTGATCGCTCGTGGTCGCACACATGTGATATCGTATTGGGAAATGGTCATGTACCACTTCGCCAGTCTCCCTCCCGGAGTAGTGTGAGTTAGCAAGTATCTTATGGGGTCGCTCTTGGTGACCACTACTACTTTGTGTGATGCAAAATAGTGTCTCAACTTTTCTATCACAAAGAATAAAGCAAGGCAATGACGTTCGATGTCTGTGTACCTTGATTCAGCAGGCTGCACAATGTGAGAGATATAGTAGATGGGCCTCTCTTGGCCTTCATACTCCTGAGCCAAGAGTGCTCCTATAGATCTCCTTGTTGATGTAAGATATAGCAGAAGCGGTGATACCAGTTGAGGCGCGATCATTATCTTTGAGGACGTGAGTAGCTCTTTCAGCTTTTCGAATGCGGCTTCGTGGTCCGGAGCCCAGTTGTATGCGGCGTCCTTCTTGAGGAGAGTGCTGAAACAGCATGTGATTTCTGCAATCGCTGGGATGAATCTCCGCAGATATGACAGTTTTCCCAAGAATGTCTTCAAGGTACTTTGGTTATGGGGAGGCGTCATGCTGGTGATGGCTGACACTTTCGCAGGGTCAGGCTCGATCCCTTGGCGATGGACTACACATCCCAAGAACTTTCCCGAGGTCACCCCAAATGCGCATTTCATGGGGTTCATTTTCAGTTGAAAGCTCCTGCATCTGTTGAACACCTTTCGCAGATCTGTGAGGTGGTCTGCTTCGTGCTTGGATTTAACCACCAGGTCATCCACGTAGAATTCCACCTCCTTGTGCATCATGTCGTGGAATAGAGCCATCATGGCCCGCTGATAGGTCGCGCCCGCGTTCTTAAGACCGAACGGCATCACCGTGTAGTTGAATACCCCCACAGGAGTGATGAATGCAGTTTTCCGCGCATCATCGGGATCCATCTTGATTTGATTGTACCCGCTGAAACCGTCCATGAAACTGAACATGCGATGGCCTGCTGTTGAATCGATCAGCAAATCGATGTTGGGCAGTGGGAAATCGTCCTTAGGGCAGAAGCGGTTGAGATCTCGGAAGTCCATGCAGATGCGGAGCTGTCCGTTCTTCTTCACCACTGGCACGATGTTAGCCAGCCATGTGGGATGATGATTCGGTTCTATGAACTTGGCATCTAGGAGTTTGACAATCTCCTGCTTGATCTTCACGTTGAGTTCTGGCCTGAAGCTTCTGGTGCTTTGCTTGACCGGTTTAGACCCTGGGATGATGTCTAAACGGTGCATGGTGATGCTTGTATCTAGTCCTGGCATCTCATCATACTCCCATGCGAACACGTCCTTGTACTCAGTTAGAAGCTGCAGCAGTCCCTGTTCCTCTTCGCTTGTGAGGTCCGCACTCAGGAAGACTGGCCTTTTCTTTTCCTCGTTCGGGCTAAGGAACACTTCCTTTAGTTCTTGCTTTTGTGGTCTTGGCCTGTCTTCCATGCATTCAGGCGCTTCTTTGAGTTTCTCGTCTGGAGTGCCTTGTGTTGGCTCTTCCGTCAGCGCAACTTGCTCGATTTGATTGATTTGCCCAGGGACATCCCCATGCCCGTGTGAGGACATCCCCGCGCACCTTCATATGCGATAGCATTTCTTCCCATTGGCGTAGAAGCTCTCTATCTCCTTGCCCTCGGGGTCATGCTTTGCGATCCTCTTCAAAGTGTACACATTCTTTCGATGATATGCGATACGTGGCGCCTCTTCGCGTGTAGGCGGCTTTTCCTTGGCATCTTCCCTTGTCACCATCACGCCCGCAGGTGACTGGTCCTTGATGTCCTCCCAGAGAGGCAAAGGAGTAGGGTTGAATGGCCCGGGTGTTTGCTTGTCCGCCATCTCAGTGAACCACACCGCCTCGCTGAGATGTGCTTCGTCCAAGTTGAACGGGTTAATCGAAGCCGGTATCTCGACTATTCTGTCGTTCCAGATAGCTTTCATAACCTGGTGAGCCGTCGAAGGGACTTCGTCGAAGCGATGAATCCAGGCTCGACCTATAATCATGTGGTACGTGGTGTTTGCGTCTATAACATAGAACTTCGCCGAGCACTTGATCTTGCCAATCTGGACGCCCAGGCGGATCCATCCGATCGTCATTCTAGAGTCGCTTCCGAATCCCACCAGTGGAGATGGACGCTTGACTACCTTGTGCTCGGGGATCCCTGCTAGCTTCAGTGTGTGGAGTGGAACAACATTGACCGCTGCTCCTCCATCGACGAATGCTCGCTTGAATTCGACGCCGTTGATGATGGCGGTCACGTACAGGGGTCTCTGGTGACTCGCATCCGTCTTTTTGTCGCTGGCGGAAAAGGTCATCATCTTTTCCATAGAGCGGGATGCCCTTATGACTTTCCCGTTGGAGACCACGAGGTCCTCCTCGTAGTCCTCCGCTATCCTTAAGATTGCTTTCGTCATATCAGTCCGGCACTTCTCGGAGAAGTTCATCTCGTCGAAGAATTTGTTGAAGCCATGCGACCCTCTCATGCGGTCAGCACGTTCATCCTCCGTGTCCATGCTATAGTCTTCGTCTTCATGGACCTCGGCGACGATGGGTAGGCCATCCTCTGCGACTTCTTCCAAGTCGACGATCGAGATCATAGCGACCTCTTTGCCCTTCGAGCCCGGTTCCGCATGCGCAGGAAGCGGGTTGTTGCGCACGTCCTTCCGGTGGTCGCTGACGATGAGCTCGCCGTTCTTCATCTTCTGATCGAACGCGAACCTGAGTTTCTTGCACTCGGCGGTGGGATGCATGACCTTGCCGTGGTACTCACACCACTTAGGGTCCCTCACCATCTCCTTGGAGGGTGTTTTCTCGAGCGGTGGCAGGACGCCGTCCTTGCGCCACTGTTTGCAGAGGTCACTTGCTTCCTCTACTGAGCATGGCAGAGGCGGTACATCGAAGTTCACAACCTTAGCTTGTTTCTGGGGCGAAACTGTATTGACCTCAGCTTTGCGTCCCCGCTTGTAGCTGAACCTTCCGATCTTGTAAGTGGTGCCGCTCGCAGGTCGCTCTGGAGCGTTCTTCTTTTTCTGTCTCTCGACTATGGGCTCGATGTTCTTCGTGCATTCGATTAGTTTTGAAAACGTAGGTGTTTGCAAATTGATGAGCATACCTTTGTATTCATCTCGCATGCACTGCAGGCATATCTCTACGAGACGGCTTTCGGGCATTGGATCTTTGCACTCCAAGGATTTCGCCCTGAATTTCTTGATGAAGGTGATTCCGTCCTCTTCGCGCTTCTGGTACATCCGCGAGAGATGGATCATTGTCACTTTTTCTTCCATCTGGAAGAACTTGGTATAGAACTTCTGGACCATGTCGTCCCAAGTCTTCACGGATCCGGCCTCCAATGTTCGGTACCATTTGTATGCTACGTTCCCAAGAGATTTTGGGAACTCTCGCATTAGCAGTTTAGGATCAGCTCCGTACGGACCCATGACATCAATGAAACGCATGACATGCTCATGAGCGTTTCCGTTAACATCTTCGAACTTATCCCATTTAGGAGCCTTGTACCCCGCCGGGTTAGGCATGAGATAGATTTCCCGTGGAATGGGTGGATCGTTGTCTAGCTTTGGGATAATGGTATCCGCGAATGACTGATGAGCCAGAATAGTGTCCACACGCTTCTGCAGAGACGTCATGCATTCTGGAATGCTCCCCTCGGTAGTTGACGCAGGGGTTGCCGTAGGCGGTGGCGACACATACGCCGCTGGAGGATTGGGAGCATACTGACTACCCGCATTTCCCCAGATCATCGTCGGGGGAGGCAAAGGGTATTGCAGAGTTGGGTTGGACGCCAAAGCCGAGGGCTGAGGAGCGTGGGCGGCAGGAGGCAGCATCTGTGCCGTCGATCCTTGAACCGAAGGCAGCTGCGTAGCTGACGGTGGAGTCTGCAGATGAGGGTTGGGAGGTGTGGCTGACACTCCCAATCCTGGAGCGGTAGGGGTTCCTCCTCCCTGAGTGATAGCGGTGGCTGGCGGAGGATTTGGCGCAAGGGTGCCCAGAACAGCCAAGATTTGTTCTAATTGCGCAGATTGGGACTTGAGAGCTTTCGCCTGGCTTTGGACAGTGGCGTCCAAAGACTCTAACGTCGGTGCTTCGCCGGGAGTCGTCGGAGTACGGCGGGTCTCGTCTCCCGAGGGAGTTTCGGTGGAAGGCGATCGGTTGCTGACATCATCCTCCTGAGACATAGTTGCTTTTGCTGGTAAGTTCACGTCGGGTTCACCAAAATGTGCACAAGAGATTCCGGCGGGGAGACCTCCGTGTGCACCGTGTGCAGTGGATCAAGGATCGCACAGGAAGAATAGGGGTGTGTGTAGGGAGAGAGTAAGGCAGTAGCAATGTCTGAGAGAGAGACAGAGGTTTGGCAGAGCTTCCGCGTATGGCAGTGTGTTCTCCTTTGTATGGAAAGGTTGACGATCTATATATACTGGAGAACGTGACCGTTGTAGTGTGGTTAATGCGCCCATTGATGGCGGCTTAATTAGCTTAACCATAACGGCACGTTCGTCCGAGTATATAGGAACCGTTAGAGCACGTGGTGCGCGAATACCGGAACCGTTACGAGGTTGACCGGGTTTGACCGGATTGACCGGGTTTATGGAGCTCGTGCCATAAATCTCTCAAAACAGTTACTAAAGGTCGCGCGCGGGCTTGGCTCGCACGCGACAGGGCTTACTCTAGCCTCCAAACCACAAAGTCCCTACAAGTCCCGTGCGGTGATATGCGAGGGCTCTGTCTCGCAGCCCCCACATGGATCAGCTCGGATGGTGATCCTGTGTGTGTGGAGCACAATATGGTGTGCTGGATGGCTGCCACGTGGCCAAGATCTGTCATGTCAGAAAGCAGTATCTACAACTGTAATTTTCTATAATTTATTGTCGGGCTGAAAACGTTGACTAGTTTGAAATTTTTGAAACTTGAGAGGATACTTTCATACTTTCAAATATTAGGACTGAAGTGGAATTGTCAATAAGGATCAAATTCTACTCTCATTGCAAGTATACTCCCCAAAGTTTGGAAAACTATACTTCAACCCCCCATGCATGAAGGCCACTTTTCGGACTCAACTTGACACCTCACAAGAGAGGAGGCATCATGTCTAACCTCCTCTCTACCCTATGATTATTCTGGAATGATCTCTTTCCCCACTTTCTTGATCTTCTTCATCTTCATCTTTTTCCCATTTCTTCTCCAACAACAACCAACACTAACACCTCTAAACCAGCTTCTCTACCTATTTGTTGCAAGAGGTGCTGCTACTAGAACAAGTAAACGTGATGAGGAGTAGAATCCCTCAATTGATTTGAATTTTCTATAAGAGACGAAGTCAGAAATTGAATTTGAAAGTGATCAACCCTAGATGTTTTTGCTCCGATTCCCCTTGGTTGTTGTTAATTGGTGAATCTAATCCTCATATTCTTACTCCTGAGGTCCAGTCGAATCCAAAGAACTATATCTCATGCTCTAAATCGTCGAATTTTGTCAGATCGCCGAAATCTGGATTTGAACCTGCATGGAACTGCTTCGTGTCGATGGAAAATTGAACCTCCCTTCGTTATTGGTCTTTTCTGCACCCCCGACGGCTTCGCTACAACTTAAGGATGTCGTGGAACACACTAGAGATAGAGGAAACCTATGGGGAGACCAAAAGAGCACTACACACCGAGTTTTTTATCGCCGAAATCTGCCATTTCTACCGAAAATATGCAGCTCGCTAGAGATAACGGTATTTCCCTATTTTCTTGCTCTTTATCAGTTTCTATTTCATATTCATGACCCTTGGAACATTTAAAACACTCCAGGACCCTGCATTCAAGGCCAGAAACAAGATTTGATCGATTTTGTTTTCGATTGCTCTTCGTTTTCCCACAGATTTTTGTGCTCTGTAAATCATGGCATAACTCTCTCGTTTCTTATCCAATTTGTGTAAATCTTAGTGTTCTATAAACCTAGGAAGTTTGTCTACAAGTTTCATGTTTTATATTTCTTGCGAATCAATCTCTAACTTGCCTGAATATTGGGTCAAAGTCATGGTAATTTATGTGTTCTTGAGCTTCATGCGTCATCCTGCATATTTGCTCAACTTTGAGATCCAAAATATTCATTTTTATTCAACCAATTCAGGAATCAGTTATTGGATTGTTGTAAGTTCACAGTTTGATTCAAAGGTTTGAAACTGGTTTCAAGGCCTTGAAAATGAAGAGATGAACTAAAGGGGCAGTTATTACTCATATACTTCTCTAAAACCTTGCACTTGATCGTACTGTATTAGATGATGAAGGACAAACTGATTTTGTGATTTAACACGCCTTGATCTCATTATTCGCCTAATTTATTTTGTCGGAACTGTTAACAACTTCTGTGTATGCAGGTTTAGTAAGTTTCCTTATTTTCAGAGATGTATAAGTGGCTATTAATGTCTGCAGATTCAGTGCTATTGTTAAATAAGGTTTTATGAACATTACTTAAGCTTGCAGATGAAATATCAGATCAAATCAAGTTAGAAAAGCGAGCTACTAGCCGTTGAAATCAAGTTGTTGAGTGTCAAAGATATGCTGCATATTTTTAGGGATTTCTATTTGAAGGTTCCTATATATTCTGCGGTTCAAACTAGCAGAATAAGAGAGACTTTTGAGAAATATTACGAAGAGATTCAAACAACTCTCAAGGATTGACAAGCATCACTGAGGAAGATCAAATCATTCATTCCAAGTTAAAGAAGAGCACTTCAAGCTTAAGTGCTTCACTGTGTTGCAGTGTTCATCATCTGGGCATTATTTGTACATCATTATGTTATATTTCTTTATTACTTTATCTTTTGGTGTTTTCACGAGAAACAATAAGAAATTCTTATTGAATCAGTTAGCTAGAGAAGGTACTACATCTTAGAGATAAGCACAAGCTGTAACAAGAGTAAGGCAATTCTCTTGGCTTGATATCTAGGTCTTTGCTTTTGATTAATAAGAAGTCTTTTGAAATACTGAAGGGATTAGATCCCTCAGGCGGAGACGTAGGTCTTTGAGGACAGAACTCCGTAAAATCACTGTGTTCCTTGCCTTTACACTTCAAGTCTTTACATGTCTTGTTAACTGATTCAAGACAGATTTATGTTCAAAGCCTTGAAAGGCATTTCAAGTCTTGAAAACTATCAGTTACTTTTTTCTCTGTCTATTTTGATTTCAAAGGCTTGAATCTGATTTCAAGGCCTTGAAATACCTCTATCTCTTCACACTTCGTTTTAAAACCACTCTTTTGGCAAAAGTTGCCATACTATATTCAACTCCCACCTTCTAGAGTATTTGATCATGTATTTGCTACCTACATACAACTATCAATTGGTATCAGAGCTTGTATCACTGTACAGGTCTAACAATCTTGTGATCAGGAGTATTGTAGGTGATGGTAGTTTCTCACAGGGAAGAGCTTCTAACAGACCTCCTTTGTTCTGCGGAGACAACTTGTACATTGGAAAGCCTTGATAAAAAAATTCACCATTGATCAGGACATTGAACTCTGGTCTATCATCCAGAATGACCTCACATGTTCTACACAGAAAAAGATGTGATTAAATCTCCAAAACCTGAAAGCTCTCTCTACTTCTGAATTAGAACATTTTTATAAAAATTGCAGAGCTATGAATCTCTTATATTGTGCTTTTAATGCAGATGAGTTTTACATGATATCCACATGCAAGACTGCTAAGGAGATATGGGATAAACTGGAGGTTAGTTTTGAAGGAACCACCAGCCAAGTAAAGCAAACTAAGATCAATATCTTCCTTAGACAGTATGAAATATTCAAGATGAATGGAGATATATACATCAAAGACATGTTCAAGAGATTTAAAGATATTTTCAACAATCTGAAGTCATTGGGGAAAGTATTTTCCAATGAAGAGAAAGTCAGAAAGATCTTGAGAAGTCTTCCCAAAGCCAAATGGGAACCAAAGACCACAGCCAATGAAGAAGCTCAAGATCTATCCTCTCTCTAACTAGATGATTTATAGGGAAATCTACTCACACATGTGATCTCAATGAGTGAAGCTGGCGGAGAATGACCAGAGAGTGTCAAGAATCTGGCACTCAAGGCTAAAGAGAGTGAACAACCTCAAAGCCTTGAAAAATAAGAAGATGACGAAGAAAATCCTTTTGCTCTCATTTCAAAAGCCTTAACAAGGATTCTCAATATGAAGAATAACTTTGGAAACAAAGACTTCAATAAAGAAAATTTGTAGTAAGGACTACGAAGGTAAGTCCTCTTCTCGTTGAAATAAATATAAAGTAATAATTTTCTTTGAATGTGGTGATGATGGACACTTGATCAGAGACTGTCCTCACAAGAAAAGCAAACACTTTCTAAAGAAATACCATGAAAAAGGAAGAAGGCTATGGTAGCTTCATGGATTCACTCTGATTCATCAAGTGACTTAGGTTCTAAAGAAGATCAAGCCAACCTATTTATTATGGGCAAGCATGATGAAGGTTTAGAAAGCAACATTGATGTAATGGTGAACAGTTTATCGTCTAAACCTGCAGATGTGCTTTCTCAAATTGTGAGAACAATGCTTTTCAATGAGGAAGATTATTTAAGTTAAATCAAGTCTTTAAAGGGCAAGGTTCATGACCAAGAAAAAGAAAATTTGCAATTAATTTATCAGAACAAGAATCTTGAAATTACTCAGGAAAAAACTGACAGAGATTTCAAAGCCTTGGAAACCAATTTTCAAGGCCTTGAAAACTCGAGACAAGGAAGTAGTCACAGAGAACTCTCTTTTGAGCGATAATATTGTTTCTCTAAAATATCAGCATGATGAATTAGAGGAACAGAAGACTACTCTGAATGAGAAACTTCAAGACTCTAAGAAGATTATGACAAAACTTGATAGCTCCGAACACAATCTCAACTCAATTCTTGGAAGAAGTTTGCACTCTATTCACAAAACTGGTATTGGATATAATCCCAACTTTCTAAATAAGAACAACACCAGATATGTGAAAGCAAGTAGCAGAACTTCTCCAAAGTGCCATTATTGTGGCAAGAATGGTCATGTTAAGATGACTTGTCCCTTCAGAAGAAGAGAAACTCACATTATGAGGAACACTTTTCCATTCCAACTTAAGGGACAAGTGAGACATATTGGGGGTTCCTACAGGGTTAGACCACCTAAAATGGTTGATCCTGTATATGAATCAAAATTTTACACTTGGTCTAACAGGTGGGTAAGGCAGTGAATGGTGTTTGCGGGTTGTCACCAAGAACAAAGAACATAAGTTAATTATAGATAGTGGTTGCCCCATACACATGAGTGGCAAGAATTCTTTATTTACTGAATTAAAAGAACAATCAGGAAGGACAATCAAACTTGGTGACAAAGGAAAATGCAACATCATAGGAATCGGTAAAGTTGGTAATGGTTCTACAAATTCTGTCTCAGATGTTTATCTTGTAGATGGTTTAAATTTCAATCTGATTAGTGTATCACAACTGTGCGACAAAGGTAATAAGGTTGTTTTCGACAAGGAGAAATGTGTGGTGCAAAATGAAAAATCTGGCACTTGCATCCTCACTGCTTCAAGGTCAAACAATGTTTATTGTTTGAATACTAACAAAGTTTCAAGAGAAAGTCTGAAGTGCCTCAAGGCCTTGAAAGAGGATTCAAAGCTTTGTACAGAAAGCTTGGAAACATAAGCTTGCATACACTGAAAAAATTAGTTTCCAAAGACCTAGTCAGAGGTCTGCCTTCCATCAAGTTCAAGGATGAAGTGGTATGCAAGGCTTGTTCTCAAGGTAAACAAACAAGAAGCTCTTTCAAGCCCAATAACATTGTAAGTACAACTAGAACTATTGAATTGCTTCATATGGATTTGTGTGGGTCCTATGAGAGTGCCAAATCCAAAAGGTAATAAGTACATGATGGTTATTGTAGATGATTTCTCTAGATTTACTTGGGTTATGTTTCTTCGAGAAAAATCTGAAGCTTTATATGAATTTTCAAAACTTTATAAAGAGCTTCAAAATTGAAAAACATGCCTATTCTTTCAATAAGGAGTGATCATGACAGAGAATTTGATCAACTAAAGTTTGATTTATTTTATTCAAAGATTGGTATCTCTCACAACTTTTCTGCTCCTAGAACTCCTCAACAGAATGGTGTAGTTGAAAGGAAGAACAGGACACTTGTGGACATGTCTAGGACAATGCTTTTGGAGTACAAGTTGCCAAAGTATTTTTAGGCAGAGGTTGTAAACACTGCAAACTATATTTCGAAAATGTGCTTGATTAGGCCTATTTTGAAGAATACTCCTCATGAACTTTTCAAAAGGAGAAAGCCAAACATCTCTTATTTCAAACATTTTGGATGGATTTCAAAGCCTTGAAATAGGATCTCAAGAAAATCAGAGTGGTCAAGCCACAACATCAAGATCTCAAGGCCTTGAAAAGATTCCTGGAGAACCAGAACCCTGGACACCTAGAAAGAAGTTCAGATATCAGTTATCTCATCCAGCAGAAAACCTCATTTCTGATCCATCCACTGGTACAAAAACAAGATCTCTATTAAAAAAATTTGTGTGCTTTTAATGCTTTTGTATCTCTTGTAGAGCCCAAGAATATCAAAGAAGCACTTCAAGAAGCAGACTGGATCATTGCTATGCAAAATGAGCTCATTGAATTTGAGAGGAACAATGTTTGCAATCTATTTCCTCCTCCCAAAGATCGGTCTATGATTGGAACAAGGTGGGTGTTCATAATCAAGTTGGATGAAAATGGTATGATTACAAGAAATAAATCAAGACTAGTAGCTCAAGACTACAATCAGGAAGAAGGTATAGACATTGAGGAGACTTTTGCTCATGTAGCCAGGTTGGAGCAATCAGAATATTAATTGCTTTTGCATCTCATAAGAACATCAAAAAAATTCAAATGGATGTTAAATGTGCATTTCTAACTAGTTATATGTAAGAGGAATTTTATGTTGCTCAACATCCTAGATTTAAAAATGATGAGTTTCTCAACTATGTTTATAAGCTTGATAAAGTTCTTTATGGTATGAAACAGGCTCCAAGAGCTTGGTGTGAAAGATTGTCAAAATTCCTACTTGAAAATTGTTTTAGAAGAGGCTTAGTTGATAAATTATTTTCGTAAAGACTCATGAGAAATAAATTTTTGTATTACATATATATATATATATATATATATATATATATATATGTTGATGATATTTTGTTTGGTGCTACTAATGATTCTCTTTTCAAAGATTTCTCAAGTCTTATGAGCAGGGAATTTGAGATGAGCTTGATGAGAAAGTTAAATTTCTTTCTTGGACTTCATGTACAACAAATGAAGAAAGGAATTTTTCTACACCAGAGTAAGTACACCAAGTATTTGCTAAACAAGTATAACTTGTCTCAATCCAAGGCTGCCAAAACTCCCGTGAGTTGTACACTATCCTTAGATAATGATTAAAATTGTAAGAGTGAGAACCGTAAAGAATTCAGAGGTATGATTGGTTCATTGCTCTATCTTACTGCAAGTAGGCTAGACATCATGTTTAGTGTTTGTATGTGTGCTATATTTGAAGCCGATCCTAAAGAGTCTCGCTTAGTTGCTGTCAAAAGAGTCTTTATATATCTCAATGGTACCAAAGACTTAGGGCTTTGGTATCCTAAATAGCCTAACTTCTCTTTGTGTGTTTACTCAGATGTTGAATTTGCAGGATACAAAGTTGATAGAAAGAGCACTTCAGGGTATTGCCATTTCCTTGGATAATCTCTGATAAGCTGGCATTCTAAAAAGCAAAACTTAACGGCTTTATCAACAGCAGAAGTTGAATACATAGCAGCTAGAGTTTGTTGCTCTCAAATGTTGTGGGTAGCTCTAACATATGAGAAATTTGGTTTATGACTTTAGAGATATTGCCACCAAATGTAACAACACTAGTGCAATCTCAATTACAAAGAATCCAGTACAGCATTCAAGGACTAAGCACATAGATGTCGTACACCATTTCATCAGAGATCATGTGGAGAAAAGTGATGTATCTTTGTCATTTGTTCCTACTAACATGCAGTTTGTCGACATCTTCACTAAACCATTTCCATAGGATAGATTCACTGCCCTGAGATTAGAAATGGGCATGTTGAACAAGGAAGCATCGATTTAGGGGGAGAAACAGGTATGTCTTGTGTGTTTCCATGTTTTGGAAAGTTTTTCAAAAAGTTGAAAAGCTTTTCAAAGCCTTGATTTTATTTTCCTGTTGTATTACAGTTTTTCAAGGCGTTGAAATTCTTTTCAAAGCTTTGAAAATCAATCTGTATACTATATAGTCAATGAATAGATCACCAATGACGGTGTTATCTCTGTAGATAGTTGCCTACCATTGTTTTTACCATTTTAAAACAAATCTTTTTCAAATCAGCATTATTTTATTTCCTTCCACACGTCACACACAGAATTTGAATTTCACACAAACCTCCAATCTTTAAATATTTGGGAATATTCAGTTTTCTTTTCAAACTCAAACACTTCAGTACTTATCTTCTATATTCTCTCTCTCGTTTCTATTACTCATGCCTCTCTCTTCTAAAAACCAAACCCTAATGGACCCAGGAAGAACCTCTGAGTGAATTAAGATGGCTGGAGGCTCAAAGAAAAGCTCACGAAAGAAGAGAAAACCTGCAGAAGAAGAAGTTCAAGCAATTAGTAATGGATCCAGTTTCGGAACTCCTATTGCACCAAGGCCACCCTCTCCTCCTCCGAAGAAGAAAAACAAGAAAGATAAGGGGGATCATACTGCTACCTTTAGCAAGAAAAAGACAGATCCAATAGATGGTTCTGATAAACAGATACGTGTTCAAATTGGTAGCCCAAAGAAGGTGAAGAAGAAGCCTCAGAAATCAAATAACGGGGAAGAGAAGGTAACTGGGAAGGAGATTCAGGAATCAGAGGAGAGCACAGGGATGAAACTTCATATCTAACCTGAAAAGAAATGCCCTTCTTTTAAGAAAACTCTTTCTAACAAGTGGTTTATCAGTCATTCTGCAAGAGGGAATTGGTTAGTTGCTTTTTCTTCTACTCCTATAGCTCATTGTAGCATGATCAGTACTAGCATGTTGAGTAGTATGAATATGGAATGCATATGGAGATTGAAACAGAGTTCTCTCTGGATAATCCTTAACCCCTCTGAAGTTGCATACCCCAGACTTACAAGACTCTTCTACCTGAACTTGAAACAAGAGAAAACCTTATCTTTAACTATATCTTCTAAGGTGAATGACATTAACATGGAGTTGGATCATGATGAGTTTGCCAATGTCTTAGGTTTTCCAAAGAGTTACAATATAGACAATCACCCTAGTAAGTTTGATGCTTTAAAGTCGGCTAAGGAAGAATTCTATTTGGATAATTTAGCTACTACCTCAAAACAGTTGACTCACTCTATGTTAACTATTGAAGCCTAGATTTTGTTTACCATTCTGATGAGGTGTGTAGTACCTAAGGAGAACTAAAAAGAGTTGCTGTCTGATAGGGTACTGTATTTGATGTATTTGATTATGCATGGTCATGAAATTGATTTGCCAAGCATTATGATGGGGCACATGATTTACTCTTGCACCAAGAAAAGGAAACATCATCTACCCTTTGCCAACCTCCTCTCCCTCTCCTTTCAACTCCTTGAAGTTCCAGTTGAAAGGGAAGAGACAATTACTACTGGTTTTGGAATGCTTGATGAAAATACTTTTCAAAGGATTGGAATTGTGAAAACCAGTGAGGGAGCATGGAAGCTATACACTGAAATGTCTGTTGAAGAGTTGCAATCTAAAAAGTTCCCAAAGCCTAAAACCTTAACCTCTCCATCAACCCTACCCTCTCAATCTCACGATCAATCTCTAGTTCTTCAAAGGCTGAACTTCATTGAGAATGAATTGGATGAATTGAAGCAGGGTCAGGATGAGTTGATTACTGACTTCAGGCAGATGAAGTATATGGTTGAAAGTGTCTTCAAAAGTGTCAACTTGATCCATGTGGAATAAGAACTTTCACAAGCTCCATAAGGATCAAATAAGGAAGGATCTACAGTTGATCTGTTTGATGAAAAAAGTACTGAGGATGAGCTGATGGGAACAAGGGTACTTGGAAACAGGCTACTGGAGATAAGAATGCAGGGGCAAAGACTACTGAGGATGAGGAACATGATGAAGAAGACAGTATGGACTCTGGTTTGCTACTCAAATATTTGATACAGAAGAAAAAGAAAGCAAAGGTTCCAGGAATTGCTACTCCAGCAGAATTGTTTGAAGATAATGTGGTTGCTGAAAAGCCTGGTAAAGAAGTAGCACAAGAAGAAGAACAGCAAGATGATGAGAAAGATGAATAAGAAAGTAATCAAGAGGAAGCTGCAGAACCTAAGGGAGATGAAGACTCAAAACAATGATCATAGCATTTTGGTTCAGTACTTTGATCCAACATCTTATAGATGAAAGATCATATCAAAATCAAGTCAGAAAAGAAAGCAACTAGCCGTTGGAATCAAGATGTCGAGAGTCAAAGATATGCTGCATATTTTTAGGGATTTCTGTTTGAAGGTTGTTATATATTCTGCAGTTCAAACAAGCAGAATAAGAGAGACTTTTGAGAAAGTTACGAAGAAAAAAGTAGTACAGAGATTTGAACAACTCTCAAGGATTGAAAAGCATCACTGAGCAAGATCAAATCATCCAATCCAAGTTCCAGAAGAACACTTCAAGCTTAACTGCTTCACTGTGTTACAATGTTCTACATCTGAGCATTATTTGTATATCATCTTGTTATATTTATTTAATACTTGATCTCGTGGTGTTGTTCAATAGGAACAACAAGATATTCTTATTGAATCATTTAGCTAGAGCAGGTACTAGATAGGTTAGAGAGAACCACAAGCTGTAACAAGAGTAAGGAAATCATCTTGGCTTGAGATCTAGGGCTTAGCTATTGATTAATTAGAAGTCTGTTGAAAACATAAAGGGATTAGATCCCTCAGGCGGATACGTAGGTCACTGAAGACTGAACTCCGTAAAATCACTGTGTTCCTTGCCTTTACTCTTCAGTTCTTTACTTGTCTTGTTAACTGCTTCAAAAAAAATTATGTTCAAAGCCTTGAAAGGCATTTCAAGGCCGTGAATACTATCAGTTACTTTTTCCTCGGTCTGTTGTGATTTCAAAGGCTTGAATCTGAGTTCAAGGCCTTGAAATACCTCTAGCTCTTCACACTTTGTTTTATAACGTCTCTTTTGGAAAAAGTTTCCATACTCTATTCAACCCCCCCCCCCTCTCTAGAGTATTTGATACTGTATTTGCTACCTACATACAAATTTCAGTTGTGTTTATGGTACCTTTACCTAAAAAATCCATGTTAACTTGGTGACCCAACTCGATATCTATCTGCCTCAAAATCATACCCAAAGTTGCTTATAGTCGTGTTGTAATTTGTCAAAGGGCTTGTGATTTTGGCAAAGTATGGATTGTCTTGAAACTACCCATCTTCGATCACCAACATCTCCTTGATTTATTTGAGTTTCTAGGAGTGCAAACATGTTATGGAACATTGTGATTAGCTATCTTCGATACTATGTCTTTAGTTTTTCCAGACTAGTCCTCAATCAATCGTAATTTAGCCTTGAAGTTGGCTATTTGTGCTAATCTCTCTTAAGCTTTAGCTTCCAGTATGACATTCAAAATGACTTTTATAGCCTCCACATCCTTGAGCTGAGTTGTTCGAAATGTCATCCTGAATCTTCATTAGAAAACAATGTTTAAACCAACTTGTATAAAAGGGGTAAAACCGTAATTTCAGATAAAACTGAATGATATGGAAATCAAACACTTGGTGTTAAAAAAATTCTTACATGGATCTTTGGAGTTATAATATGCTATTTTGGGTTAATGTTGACCAAGTCAACTGCTTGGGGTTCTTTTTGCAATTTTGCAAAAATTCAGAGGGCATAAGTGAAAATAACTAAAAGTTGTAGATTTTAACCTATGACTATCTGAGAGTGCCAAAATGGCAATTTCATACTCCCAAGCATTGTTTGACTTGTTGAAGAGTTCAGGCTCAATGAGGGGGCTAAAATGAAATTTAGACAAAAACTATAGAGACTTGAGTGTAAATAATCAAAACTTGAGACTTAATGAGACAACTTGGAGACTTAGTAACTCCTGAAACTGGTCAACTAGGTATAATTGAGGGTTTCAAGAACAGTGAGGGACTGTCCTGACATGACTTAGACTTCTGGGGAAAAATAGTCATTATGGGCTATATCGCTAGATAGATACTTGCATATGCTTCATGCCTCACATATGTGGACATACTGATAATCACGTATACACTTGTATGTGTAGAGTTTGTTGGGATTGAAAATCAGCGACGCGGGCCAGGATTACTAGGCAGGCTATCAGGTAAGCATAATTATGCTTAACTTTCTACTAGGGAAATGCCATAATATGCCGAGGTATATGTATGCATCTACGAGTACCTGATACAGGGATATAGTGGTAGTAACGTTGGATCATGCATATAAATTCATGCATACAAGTTTTCATGGATATGCTTCATACTTCTCTTTAGATTAGTTGGTTGGTATGCGTAACATGATTACCTTAGACCAATTTTATGATCACTACAGGCTCCGGCCGTCTAGCTGCTGCGGTGGAAGACACACATGGGACCCGGTCTACGGGATTTACATTCATGGCCTACGGGCTAAGTAGGTACATTGCTAGCTCCCGATTTGTAGGCAACTAGTAGTACCCTCTAGACTGACGATCCAGTAGGGGGTGTGCACACTTAAGGTCTAGTTTGTCTTGGTGAATAATTGGATACAGAGATAATCAACTGGGTTTGGATATGGCATAGCTGAGTATTAGTTTGATCTCTATTTACTGGTTTAACAATCCCTTTTGTCTTGGATATGAGTTTGGTCATATGCCATGCATACCTCGGGTTCAGGTTAAACGTTTCCAAAAGTTGTTTGTAACTATATTATTCACGATTACCTGATGTCATGGCGTCGCCCTTTATTTTTGGCAGGTGAGTACGTGGGAAGCCGGGAAGTAGTCATACACTTAGAAGATATCACGTCAGAGTTATAAGAACTACATTCGTCAGTTTAATTAAAGTTTCTGTTTCTTTAATTATGTCTTGTCGCAGAACCGTTAGGGTTAGTCTCCTTGCTGAGCACTTCCGTGTTTAGCGGAGGACATCTCTGGAAGGTCAGGGGGTTACAAGTGTAATTCTCCAGTACTCTAGAAAGGGGGTGTTACATAAAGTATCATTGTGGGGGAGTCAGAGCATCGCCAAAGGAAACAGGAAAGTTGGTAGGGAAGAATGACAGAATTACAGGAGACAAGGGTCGAACAAATTATGTTGAAGGGTTTCGTTTAATAAGAGCTTCGCTTGATAGAGAGCATTTAAGAGGATGTGAAGAATTTACATACAATAGAGGAAGCTTGGGGAAGCACAAAAGACAGATGCGTATTAGTGTCGGAATCTCTAAGGGTTTGCACGTTTCTCTTTCGCCACAGAAGGCCAATATGAAACAGACACGTGCAAATGGGCTAATGTTGATACAAAGACTTCGGTACATGGGCCTACCCGAAGTGAGCCTAGTATGGGAAATTGTTAAAGATGATGAGCCAAGAGCGATATGGGCTTACATGATGGACCATCTTCAAGAAAGGGGGAAAGAGACAATAGCAGCGGAAGGAACTCAAGCGCGGCCAAGGAAACAGAAAGGATGACGAGTAACAACAAAGGAAGCAAGACACATCAGGAGGCATGGTGTCAGCGAGCGAGGGAAAAGCGGCAGCACAAGAGCCGCAGCGGTAGAAGACCGGGGCAAGCTAAGCTGGCATAAGTGATTCGGCGCCATAACCACTTATAAATAGAGGTTCATACTAAATGTACGAGGGAGACTCATTCGTTCGGGACTTAGAGGCAGATGGGCTTTCCTTGTTTGTTCTTTAGATTCCGCATTTAAGTCGAGAGTTCGTTTTGATAGTTTAATCATCTGTCATTGTAATTGAGGGTTGCTGGTCGTAACACTAAGTGAATGATTGATTCACAGTTCATTCCAGTATGATCTTTCTCTCAAATTCACTTACGGCTTCCCTCGTTCTCACTTTTGACCCTAAGAGATTCTCCGATCAACAAGTACTATGAGTGCCACGGATCACCTGATTTTGATGCATATTGATTTGAACAGTGTAATTTGGTTTAAGCGATCCTCTTCGATTCATTTCTTCAGGATTCTCGGGTCGGTTAATTTCGCTTGATTCACCTTGGTTCGGTACAATTTGCCCTTTACCTAAAATATATTAATTGCATACACCAACACATTCATCCGCAAAGGGTTTGACAAGTTTACGAGTCTACATGGGCAATCGGGTTGACCAGCTCGAAAACCCGTGCAAACTCGACAAACCCGCAGCAAACCCGTCAAACACGTAGACCCACAAGTTGACCCGCGGGTTACCGAGTCAACTTATTGTGAAAACTGTGTAGCTTTATTTAAGTTTTTTATTTTTTGTGCACGAAAAAACAAGTAGTCACCTAACTTCAAACACTGGTGAACGATTGGAATTATCACAAGATGAAGAGATAAACCATAAAGACTAATATCCAATCAACCACACCGATGACTGTAAAAATCAAACGAACCACACTTAGGGTGAGTTTGGGAATGCTTCTGCTGGCAGCACAGCTGCTTTCCGACAGCAGAAGCAGTTTTAGTGTGTTTGGTAAAAATAAAATTTCTGCCTTTCCGGACAGTTTCTGCTGTCCCACAGCAGTTTTCAGGAAGCAAGGGAGGAGATGCTTTTCCAGAAAGTGCTTTTGATTAATTTATCTACAACCGATTTTGACCTTACAATTTTTTAAAATATCAATAGTTATCTTTCCGAAAATGACACGTGTCATATATTTTTGTCATTTTACCCTCTCACGGCAACTTCACATTTGATTTTACCAAACACAAAATTGCTATCTCAATATTTCACAGCAGCTTCTAAGTAATATTTACCAAACAATATTTTATCATGAATTCACAACAGCTTTCTACAGTGTTTTCACACAGCAGCTTTCTACCACCGCCACAGCATTCCCAAACTAGCCCTTATTAAGATTATATGCAAGTTTATTTTTTATTTTTTGAGAGACTAATTTAAGAGATCGTAAACATAATTTAGCTTAGTAAATTTTAGTACTCCCTTACTTCGAATAAGAGGCGCGATGCAAGGAAGAAATATAAATGAATATATAAATAAACAAATACATTCAGCTTGATTCTAAAACTTTTAAGTTTAAAGCTTGTAACATTCAAAATTTTATATATACATAAAGACAAATATAGCATTCAATGATCAAAGATTCAAAAAATTCAACTTTTCAGAGGTGAAAAGTCATGTGTACGTTAAAAATTGAATATTTGAATTAAAACGTGACCCGGGCGAGTCACGGGTTACGAGTCGAGTCTACCCACCCTCTACGGGTTTATGTTGACCCACTGGTTTAAAAACCTTGTTCATCCGAACCAAGTGTAGTTTATTCCAAACATCTTAGAAATAAAACCGAACCGTCCGCACCCTGCCGAGAGGACACAAATCAGTTGAGAAAAAAATGAAGCATTAGAAGTTTACCTTACAGCTAAAACTAACTAGCTGCTAACTAATTAACCTGGTGATATACAATGAGATCCGAATTCAAGGCTAACGATGATACTACTAATATCAAATGGTTTCTGTCAAAAGGATCTTTCCATTTGCATCCTTTTCTTTGGTCGCGAAAGCAAAGAGAGGATCGGAAAATGCTCCCACTGCCCAACAACCTCAACTCTTTGCATAAACCACTCTGCCGCTATCAGTTATCCACATTGAGACCAGCAATGGTTACCACATTGTGGTGGGAAAATTCCAATAGCAGGACGCAGAGGACCAGTCTCTACAACGACTCCTTCTGCATATCCTTGAGTCCAGCAGAACGGGTGGCGGCCTGAGATTGGACGGAATACTTCTTGTGCATATCCTTGAGCTTTTCCTGTATTTCTCCAAATGTTGGTCGGCTCTTGGGCTCCCTAATGAAAGAAATTGCAGCAAGTCATGAACCCCAGTATGTCTCATACAGAAACTAAACATGTTCACTTGCTCATTCTAACAAAACAAAAACATGAATACTCAGAAGCCAATATACAGGTCAGACTCTATAAATCCAATGATCCGCCGAAATTACGCTACTCTTTTGAAGTACATCCATTGCCGAATGTAGCCGTCATTACCCTGATTTGCATGTGAATCATCTCAAAACATGCAGCCATAGAGCTTTTTATTACCACTCATAAAAAGGAAACAAGTTCTGAGAGCAAAAACTTTGACAGTTGAACATTTCACCGCTTATTCAGTCCCCTCAGTCAGATAGAAGGCACGTACAACATTGTTTTCTTCCTAACAATGTGAGGCTTATTTCCCTTCATGAATAAAACAACCCACAAATTGGCACAGCTTAAAAGTACATATTGGAAGGTGCCTTAAGCAAATGTAGTATTTTTCTTCATCGCCTGATAAATTACCAAGATTTGATTTTTATGCTTTAATTTTATTTACTGAATAAAAAAAAGGGCGAGAGGTACTTCTACTATGGACTATTAGCAAAAGGTGATGGCATCCCAAACAATACGCCATTTTCCTCCCTTTATGAAGTATGCTAGATTAATTACAGAAGATACCAAATAAGCATAGATTGGTATGATCTTTGAACAGTTGAAACCCCGTGAAGGTTATAAATACTCTTCCAGCAAATACATAGAGATTCATGTGGACTTTCATGCTTCGAGCAGCGAATCTAACCAAAATTTTCTTTATTTCAGATGAAAATCTTTATCAGATGAAATGACATGGTATAAGAAAAATAAGAGAGGAATAAAAAAAACAAACCTCCAACAGTTCTCAATCATAGAGGCCCATTGTGGATCTAAATCTCCGGGAATCTCTAATCGTTGGTTCCTGAAACCTACAGCTCCAATAACCTACACAAGGATATCCAAACACAAGCAACACAACTTTAGGTATTCCATTCTAATTTGGTTGGCATAAAAGTACAATTTGAGTGAATGTACTGCAGCCGTCCTCTAATAATCATTGGATACCAATCACCAAACAAAGTTTAGATGGAGAAGGGAAACCATACCTGCATTGGGTTGAGATCTTCCCAAGGAATTCTATGAGTGGCTAACTCCCATAATACTACACCAAAGCTGTATATATCACACCTGAAAGATTTCAAACCAAAATGGGTGTTGATAGGAACACATATGGTGTCATGTAAGTGTGCTCTTTGAACTAAGGAGTTAGGCCCTTAAAAGTGGACGTACTTCTCATCTGAGGGTTCATTACGAAGAACCTCTGGAGCCATCCATTGAGGCTACAAAACAAGTTAATTGCAATTACGTATCAACCAAAAGGTAGAACTACATAGACTAGGATTTCAAAAAAGATAAAATACACAACTCCATGAAACTAACAAATTCCAAGAAATAAATTCAAAAGAAAATCCAGGACACAAGTTGTCAGGAAATCTTTAGCATACCGTTCCATTCCAGTTGTTCGTAGTGAGAAATGTTTCATGTTTGAGACGGGACATACCAAAGTCACCAACCTATTGAATTGAAAACAACAATCACAAATCTACAGCAGTCAAAATATTGGAAGAGACAACACAGCATCCCTGACCAAGAAAGGTAAAATGGAAAGCAGAGAAACAATAGAAGAAAGTGAAAATATCTCTTTATCAAAAAAAAAAAAAAGTGAAAATATCTACCTTAACAGTCCAGTTCTTGTCCACGAGAAGATTTGACGACTTCAAATCACGGTGAACAACAGGAGGGTTGTGATGATGAAGATAATTCATACCACGTGCCTATAGATGGGAAAACGAGGTGACATGAACACATAAGACCAAAAATTAACCAACTCAAATCAAAAGATGGTGCCTAAGAAACTAGACAGGGCTAGTGATAGTTTTCATTAGTGAAGATTCTTATTGAAAACTGCATCTAGGGATACTCACAATATCCAATGCCATGAGCGTGCGTCGCCTCCAATCCATTTTGGATACATCTCTTTGTATTAACCGAAACAAGCTACCACTACCAAAAGAAAAAATAACAGCTATAAATAGTAAAACATGTAATACAATATGTGTTCTAGAAGAAGTGAACACATAAAAAACATCAAATTTATAGGAAACATGGCACAGTGGTTTGATAAAAGGGTAGTGCACAAGAATCTATTCAGATTTTTTTAATACAAGATTTTCTCAAGATGGAAGTGAGGAATGAACCGTGGAAGGAACTCCGTGATGATACAGAGATGCTGAGGTGAGGTAAGCGAACCCATGAAGAGTAGCACATTCGGATGTCTAAGTCTTTTCATGAGAGATACCTTCATAAAGAAAAGTACTTCAGATCTCAGCATACACGGCCAAAATATACTGTTGGAAATCATTGTTCAAATCAAATGAGCTATCATGTGAGACCACAACTGGAATGATAAAAACATAACTGAATAACCAAACTTTCTCCCTTTCTGCATTGCAAACTGAATTTTGTTCCAACATGAGCAGTTCAACCACAACATAAACAATCATATAACTGTTTTTTTTTTGTTTTTTTTTTTTTTTTACAGAATCAGTTAGCTATTAAATCCACAGAACTAGAGAAATGTAGACAGTGACGGCAATTGGCAATGCTAATAGACATGGTCATGCTGACGAGTTGGTCATTGAAGTGTTCAATGTAGGCCATATAATATTGCAGTAGATACAATATCGAATGTCCAAAGTTCCATATATCTGGAGACGAAATTCAAAGAAGAAAATATAATATGGAGAAGCGGTTGCTGAAAGATGGAAGTTTTCTGTGGCAATCTAATTCTCTATCTAACTGGAGTGTGTTATTTTGTCAAGGTACGTCCCTCATTTTTTTCAACTTCGCCGCATGAATAAGTTCTTCAAAGATTGGTTGTAACTACAGATCTTTTCCTCTCAAAAAAAAAAAAAAAAAGAAAGAAAGAAAAAACTGGTTGTAACCTATGAAGGGAATTCTAATCCCCAATCTTGTAACTCCATGGTCATTCTAAGCATCCTGACAGAAATAATGCTATTGCTGTACAACATTTCATGAATCCTAAGGAATGGCTGTTCAAGGAGAAAAGTGAAAGAATTCTTTTGAAGGAAGATATTTTTTTGTTCAGAACAAATTTGAAATAACCGTCTTTTTTTTTCCATCTTTCTGCTGGCTTCCATCCTCTCTAAACACCAACACCATAGATGCATGACATGATGTTTTCTATTTCAATTAGACAACACATAGATTTAACTGGGACCCGGTACAGCTTCGATCACGCTAACAGTAACTTGTTCGCAGATAGTGTCTCCAATGGGAAATAAATTTATTTAGTTGGTCTCTTGCATTCAAAAGCAGAAATCAACATTTGAACCTTTGCCTTCAATTTCTGTAGTTTCAAACCAGACAACTCACAATTTTCTTGGGTTTAACAACACCTATTACTCAAGGACTTATTCCCAATAATCAACTAGTTAAATGCATACCTCTTGTGAGAAGTTAAGCAACACTCCATCCGAAATGTCGTGCTTGGAGAAAGCCTTGACAGCAACATCCTGCAATGATTTTTTCATTGAACTTCAAGGAACGAAATGGAAACAATTTTTAGCATACAACTAGAAACCCAACTATGAAGTTCCAGATGCATTGACAAATAAGTATGCACTCCCTACAGTGTTAGTGAAAGCTAGTAACTTTCTTTCCTGGAACTTGGTGAACCTTTAAGCAATTAACGAGGTTACCAGTTAGGCCATACTTTGAAGCTTGATCCAAACTCCAAACATGGACATGTTTTCTAGATCACTCCAACCATCAACCGAATCAAACGACGCGTGTAACGTCTATTATCTACAACAGGTAGATTGTAGACTAGGTAGATCGTTATACTATCACATCAGTCTTTCTGCTGCTACTCCCAAGCACCTTCTGATCTAGGTTTTAATTTAGAGAAGTTGCACTTGGACATGATATGAATTGTTAGCTCTCATCATATTGAGAGACATGGATAAATTTCATCGTTTTTCATCTGTCATGTTCATCCAATCACCTGCCATCTACACTACGGCCCTTCTTCAGATTGAAACTCTGTCGAATAATAAACCAGTTTGGAAGGACTTCTGAGGCTGCACGCAGAGCATTCGGCATGAACATATTGCTGGAAAATACAGAGCATTCCGCATGCAGATATTAGTAGTCAACTTCAGGAGCTAACCAGGACCATTATGCAGGCAGATAATTTCAGGTGCTATTTTTACCCAAAAATAAAAATGTTATTTCAAATATTTTATTATATAAACATAATTATAGCACAAAAAAAACAGAATTTATACTTTGCAATGCCTTTCACATAAATAGTAGTCAAAAATTAATAGAAAGCAAAAACAAAGGAAAGTGGCAAAACATACTGATCCAAACCACATAGCCCGATATACAGTTCCACAAGAACCTGCACGAAGATTCAGAGGAGGAGAACAACAAGTCAGCAAAGTTGTGGTTCAGTAGAGCCAACGAATAAATAGGTAGCAATTATGAAAACAACATCTATATATATGTTAACAGAGGAACTGGCAAGGAAATACTACAACCTACATAAAGAAAGTTGCAACACTACTGAATTAACCATGCTAAGGAATCCATAAAATCTAGCATATGAACAATTAAAGTAAACGGCACACATATCCCCCACTCCAACAACAACTGAAGGATAAGCCCTCTGAGTCTCTGACAAAAGCATCTGATATACAAACCCCGTCAAAGATACCTCTGTTATGCACCCTCTAAATCTGAATTTATTTTATCAGCCTTCGGATGTAATGACCTAGGAATAATTTTTTGAGAATTAAAATATCTCAAAAAAGCTAATGGGATTGTCATCCCAAGTAAAACACACTCAGGTATCGTATGTACTATGTAGCCCATAACAACAATAAGCTGGCACGCCTCATGTATATAAATTTTAATTATATAATTGTGTTGATATTGAACTTTCTAATAGCCGCTTTCGTAGTGCCCGCAAATATATCTACTGCAAGATTAAAATTTCAGTTTAATAGAAAGAAAAAACAAAACAACAGAAAGTTCACCAAACCACGAAAGAGCATGGAATGTATCTTCTAATGATGACAAGGATGATGATGATATGTTTTGGTGCCCTCTGTGCATAAACCTAACAGAATAGAGATCAAAAATGCATATTCAGTTTTAAGTAAATAAAAATACCTTGGCCAATCTTCTGTCCCAGTATTAGATCCTCCCAAAACATTTTGTGATCCAAGTTGAGAGTGTCAGCAGCCAGCTTATTATCAATACCTCTACTAGTGGCACTACTAGAGCTGTTTGCATTGATTAAGGTCAACCGTGTTACTGACCGTGGAGCCTCATTGTTATTAGGCCGACTAATGTCACCCGCTTGGCTTTTTGGCTTTAAACTATTTGAGCCCTTTTCATGACTAGAGTGGTGAGCGTCGTGGGAGGAAAATGATGCAAAAGCTGTGGTCTCTACTCCTTTGTGCTCACTCCCTTTTGAAGACCATAATATTCCTTTCTTGTATATCCTTGTCTCTGCCTTCGAGGCACTGATTTTGTGGATTCCAGGTTTTCCCTCCATTGCATCACCGAAATCCAATGATGTTTTCCTCGGGTGCTCAACATGTGAGACTACAAAGAACACTCCAGCGGAAGAGAACGGTATATCTTCTTTAGGCACAATGGCTCCACTTGAATTAGAATCATTCCCACTATCAGAAGAATCACTACTTTGAGTAACACCCATGACCTTCTCTCTTTTCCTTAATTTTGATTTCATCTTGTAGCCCAGCTTCGAAGCCTGTTTCGATGGAAATATTCCCCAGTCAAGTGAAAAGCACAATATTACTGAAGTCTATAACACGAAAAATTCTATAGATTGTACCAAAAGAGATATTCTTGGTGTAAATGCAGTGCTTCCACATCGAGCAAAACTGGTGGAATCCGTATCCGAGGAGCACTTGGAAGCAGCCTTAATAGCACCCCTTGCACCCTCAAATGACCTCGTATCACAAGACAAACATATGATACCGACTAGAGTGCCATTGTCATCATAGAAGGGACTGAGGGTAACATTTGCTAGAAACTTGTGGCCACTCTTGTGCAAAACAGGGAACGGCCCAGTCCAGCTCTCCCCTTTCCCAACGCGAGTTACTCCTGCACCACTGACGATGCGGTCTTCAACTATGAGGAGGTCAAGCACATTGCAACCTAGAGCTTCCGCTGCAGAGTAACCATAAGTGAGTTCTGCTGGTTGAGACCTGCATATGGGATTTTGTATAAATTTCCCCAGAATTAGCAGCATATCTAGAGCTTGTGTAACATATTTGAAATCCAAGAAATTGATCATTCAGTATTATAACCAAGCATGGTGTCATTAAAATTGCTGGACAACAAATCTATAACCGCAAATGGGTGCCAGCTCTGGTACAGCGTTCAAAGCCCCTGCATGAGGTGTGTTCTCGCTAGGCTAGATTAGAATTTATATATCATGTTCTATATAATAAAATCTATAATCTCTGAGGTAGGAAAAAATAAATGTAGACCAAGAAAATGATAACCCAGATCCCAGAGAAAACAAGGCACAATTCAAAGTACTGACCAGCAGATTAGAATTTACTATATGATGTTCTATATAATTGGCAAAAACGAGAATTGTAATTTGTTGGGAATCAAATGTGCCTTGAATGTACTTGGGCTTGGTGAAGAGGTGGCGACCAAGCGGGAGAAGAAACGGACCAAACAGAGGAGCTCGAGACGAAGAGAACAACCTGCTGGAGCAGGGTCTTCGTGCGAAGACAAATGTGTTCATGCAGAAAGACATCGCTGGTGGCGGCCAGAAAGCTGTTTCCTTGTTCGTAGCTTGGTTTTTGGTATTTCTTTGGGCACAAGCTGTATAGTAGGCGCTATAGGTCGTGCTCTACATTTTGTGGGTTGTATTCGAGGGTTTCTCTCTAATAAACAAGGGTTTTCGGGTCGTGGAATTAGCTAGTTCATCGCTAGTGAACCACGTTATATCGGTGTGTTCTTGTGTTTCATCAATCAATTTTATCGTTCTCTAAGCTCTGCCCGGATCATAACATAATTTTTGTAAGAGGAAGGAAGAAACAAAGGGTGAGCAAAAGCAATGTGAGAAGTAGACCAAGAAAATGAGAAACCCAAAACAAGGTACGATTAAAGCACTGACCAGTAGATTATGGTGCCTTCAAGGTTGAACACATGAACTGACTGGCCAATTGACTCCAACACATTCATATAGTGCTTCTCACTAAAATTGAAAACCAAAGCTCCACCACCGCCTTCTCTTTGCGAAAGAATAAGCTTGGAGATGTCATTCTTGAGACGGGTCTCATTAGATTCGATCTCTTGAATCTTCTTGAGAAATTCGTACGGCTTTTGAGTGTCCATCGCCATCGGTGATAGACCCAAATGAACTTTTCTGAAACAAAGCAACAACCCAAAAATGCCCGACAACTATTGGAACACAGTTGACGGACACTTCTCGTCTCCCTCTTGAATCCATGTATATAGACTGAAATTCAATTGTTAAAAAATGAGGGAAGACATGTAGCCAAATTCTCCAATTCAATTGCGGCAACAAAGTTTGTCATCAGAGTATTTTATTGGGATTGTCTAGTGTACGTCTGGGGGCTTGGGGTGCAATTTTTTCTGTGGTGCCCCCCAACTAAAAGACAAAAAAAAAGCGCACCGAAATTCATGGGGTGGTGACTGGTTCTAGCAGGTCACCAACCCCAGTGGAAAAAAACGCGCAGAAATGGATAAAAATGCAAGGAAACTGATTCATAAATTATAAAGAGTTCACATCAGTGGATAAAACCGCATAGAACCGGATGACACAGCAAAACATCAGACAAAAAGGGTCAAATAACGGATAAACATGTCAAGGTACTTAACTAAAACATTCACACAGTTAATATAATCCCTAGAATAAATCAGCCTAGTCATGCCCAACTCATTCCCTCGGACCAGTTGTATTCCACGTTGGAAATTATAGTTTCTTGCGACGCTTGCGATTGAGATCGGCCGACATCTTGACCGGAAACACCAACTGGAGGCTTCGGGCATGTAGTTCGATTGTGTCAGTATTCTTGGCATCTCCCGCACTTCTTTCGAACATTTTTGGAGCTCCCTTTTGGTTTTGTATCCCCTTTGGATGGAGGCATTACGTGAGCGTACTCTTGTGAGTTGACATTAACCACGGGCTCTTCTTCATTTTCTTGCTTCAAAATAACGTCCTTGAGACCCCGTATCAAGTCAACATGTTCTTGTCAATACTCGTAAGTCTCTTGTGATGTTCCACCCATGTCACTAATCATCTCCATTTGTCCGTTCATGCAACCCCGACGAAATGCCTGGGTTTTTGGATCGTCACACCGTCTTATTTTTTTGGTCCTGCATGGCTGGATCATTCTTGTAGAAGTCACTATCTGTCTTATGCCATCGTTTCGATAACAAGTTTTCTGGAATGAATTGAACTCCTTTATGAAAGAGCACAAAAATAATGTGGCCACAAACCATATGTGATGACTCAAACCTCTTGCAGGAACAGTAGAGCATGGTATTATCACGTTGACAGAAAACGTTGTGCTGCCAGGAAAAATTTCAAGACTTTCAGATATTTTATTCGACAGTATAGATAGAATTTATAAACAAATAGATAAATATGAAAGTATTGGAAAGAACTGTCCAGTAAAGGAAGGATATCATATATTTCCATTGATGAGCCAGATGGATACCAAACAATTACAGATAACAGTTTAGAGCAATCATAAGAGATAGTGTATTATGTGAACTTACTAGAGATGCCCTTTCCTTCTCCCTTGTGACATAGATTGCATCCATGTCATATTCAGGTAGCTCTTCAACTCCACAGCTTTGTATTGACTTGCCTTCCTTGCTTGCTCCCTAAACTTCGCAAACACAGCCCTAGTGTAGAACATGACCGCATGCTCTTCAAGTAGCTAAAATTGGCTTGTTAGAACAGGAAGTGATTGGTCAGAAGTACAATGTTCACCGCGCTCGTTGTCACGAAGCTTCTCGATGCCCCGCATGATTCCCTTAATAAGATCGAGAATATTGTTCTTGTAGTTCAAATATTGTTTGAAAATTTTGTTGATACTCTCACACCTTTGTGTAGTTGTCTGACCGGCGAAAAAAAATTCCTTGAGAAAAGTCTTTGCCCATAAGTGGTGCGTCATGTAGGCACATGTTACCCACCGCTTGTTCGCAATACCCCACTTGTCTACAATGTATTGCCAATCATCGTTCCATTGGTTAGCATCGGATCTCTTCCTCAAGAATTTTCGAAAGTCCTTCATAAATTATGACCCCAACTTTAGGGTTCCTTCGGCATTGCGACATATATGCCATGCACACAAACGATGCTTCGCTAGTGGAAGAACTTCGGCAATAGCGGCTTTCATTTCCAAGTCTCCATCGGTTATGACCGATATGGGTACCTTGTTATCCATTGCTTCTAGGAATCAATTTAATACCCATTTGTATGATTCCGTGGTCTCGTCTTGTAGAACGGCAACTGCGAAAACTCACGTTTGGAAGTGGTAGTTAACACCGGAGAGTATGACAAGAGGCTTTAGGTACATGTTGGTTTTGTAGGTGGAGTCAAGAACCAACACATCTCCAAGCCTTACATAATCACGTTTGCATCTCTCGTCACGCCAGAAAAGGCTTTGTAACTGTTGATTTTCACCCAATTGGAAACTGAAAAAAGACAGATATTTGTTTCAGGTCATTGGATAATAAATATACACCGCTAGATAACAGTTATAAACAAACATGAAACAGTATAATAATTTGACATATTAGAAAGAAATGTATAGCACTAAGATAGTAACTCAAACCTATTGGATAGACATTCAAATATTACCTTTTGAATACACCCCTATGGGTATGCTCAAGGGTGTCAAAGTATTGCAAGGCCAGCTGCCCATCTCCAGAGTTCGATTAAGCCTTTCTCAATTACTGTAACTTGTTGCAAAGGTCTTTGATAGTGTAACCAACTTTGGCGTAACCACCGGCTTGTGAGACCATGAATTGGAATGCTTCACAAGTACTTATACCCACTTCCCTTAGTAAAATAACGTGTTCCAAATCATGTTGTCTGACCTTCCTATGACACCTAAGCTTGTGTGTTACTTGAGGGTCCGCTAGGGGATGCGAGTGCTCAGAAGTGACTTGCTTAACACGAAAGTGTTCGTCCGGGGTAGATCGAGCAGTATGAATTCGTGCTGGACAGTCACATCTAACGTCATTTTTATGCTCTCTCTTCCAGTCGGGCCTTAAATAGCACTTCTGTAATATATGGCCTTGTCGGGCACATACGAAGATTCTTGATTTGTTGTCCGTATTTGTCGAAACACCTACTGTTATCCCTCTGAATGTCGAATCCATTTACAAATGCATGCAGAAGGTACCAATTGTACGCCTCTTCTTCGCTCTTGAACCTCTTCTCCATGATTTGTTCTTCAGAGAGTGATCCCTCTGAAACAACAAGCACATTTATAAGTAACTAGTGCACTACATCATATTCTTAATCTAAAACATCCAATAATATATCTTACCTTGCACTATATCATTATCGTGTATGACATTGGAGAAATCTGCATCATCATCAGTGGGAGGAGGCTCATTGAGGTCAAACTTCCTATTAGAAGATGCATTCACCTCTGTTTTCATGTTGTTTGAAATATTATCTTAATGGTTGCCATAATTTTCTGGGAGGTGTGAGCTATTATCTGCAGGAACTTGTAACCCAAATACAACACTATTTTCCTCTATTGTTTAGGAGGAGAATGCAGAGAGTTGTAGTTCAAAATGAGAGTTGTTTGTTCAGTTCAAACTGATAATGCAGAGAGCTGGATGATTACTATCATTGGAAATTACACTAGCTTCGGAAACAACATAAATCTTTAATGTTGCGGCTCAAGGCCTGATAGTTATCATTAGCACGCCCAATTTAATGTTATCCAGGAAGAAGAAGAAAAAACAAAGTAAACATTAATTTCTGTTCAGATAGGCATTGTGACTTCCCGGATAAAAATCTAACACGCCTAGAGAAAATAATAAGCATGTAAGACATTTTAAACCCTAAACCCTAAACTACTTTGTCTAATGTGTATACATTTTTATCCAATTGTTCTGTAATATTGTGGAGCATATGTGTGCTTCTACATGGCAAATCTGAGGGAGCTGATCCCAGAACCTGTGCGGAAGATAAAGATTAATGAAAAATAGATAAGAATCTGGCTCGCCAATGAAATTGGCCGTTCCGAGTTCAACGACCTTAGACAGGAACTTCTGATGCTGTGAACAGATTCAAAGCTAAAGGAAACAATGAGGACTTATTCGCCAGCAAGTACATGGACATACCTACAGTCTTTTCAGCCTATAGGAATTGTTACTTTTGAGTAGTCCACACTAGGAGAAATTTGTGGTTTTGTATTGTTTTGAAAACAATTAATGGTTTATGTTTGTTTGTTTGATATTGTGGGTGGTGAATTTTACTGTGGCTGTAATGGTTGTGTGGTTGTGGTTTCAAAACTATGAACTTAACTATTTTTGTTCATGTGAACTACATTGCCTTCTATCCGTTTATAAATTATTGCTACATGTTTTATATTTCTATCTACCTTTTGGTCATGTCAGTTTCTCACTCGTGACCACATTCACTGATTCCTTTACTCTGTTAATCAGCACACACTTGCTCTTTGGTGTCAGTGTAGTCAAACCTGTCATTATGAACACTTTACTCCACATTTATGTCCAACAACAAACCACCCCTTCACTTATCCTACTTATACACCCAGCCACTCTTGCACAAGCACATCTGCCATTTAAGTCCTGCTCTCCACCATCTCATCCTCCTCCAAATATCCCCAAATTCTCATAACCACCATGTCACGTACCTCATTCAACTCCTCTAACCAATTGCGTTGTAACCCCGAGTATGGACGAAGGTATTGTAACTGTGGAAGGATACGAGTGATGAAAAGAGCTGGTCCTAACACAAAGAACTCAGACCGAGATTTCTGCCGGTGCCCACTACCTCAGGGGTCTCAATGTAGTTACTTCGTATGGACGGACGACGAACCTCCATGCTTTTGCGAGGAGACAATGCAACGATGGTCCACAATTATTGCAACAATAAGACGAATGATGTCTGAAAATCAAGAAATGCTAAAGAGACAAAGGATATCACACACATGCATCATCGTTCTTGCATTTGCGTTACTTTTCGCAATAATTTCTATTTTTTTAAGTGAAACGATCGTCGCAAGGTGTGCTTCTGTCAACTTTTTATGTTTTACAAGTTATCTATCTTCCTTTTAAACCTTCAGTGCTTGCAAATCTGCTATAATAGCTTAGTTGTAGAGCGTTGTTTGCGTTTCTATCTGATTAGTTCAAGTTTTATCCAATTCTATTCAGTTTTCTCCAGTTCTAATTATTTCTATCTCTAGTTTATCTTTAAGTTTATTTATCCACATCGTTACATTTATATCCAAGTTTCTGATGGCGGCGCCCTGGGGTCATTTTTTTGTCTTTTAGCGGGCAAAATCGTAATCACCAGGAAAAACCGGTTAAGCCTGTTTCTTTTCGGTGGGGCCAGGACGTACTGTAGCGCCCGCCATAAATATTTGGAGTTTATTTAGGGATATTTTATTTATAGTTTTGTTTGTCTGTTTTAAGTATTTATTTTAATAACTTAGGTTGTGATGACTAAATTTTTAAATTTGATCCTGGTTAAAATTTGGTCATTTACTTTAAAGTTTTTTTTATAAATAATTATTTCCGCCGTCAACCTGATTAGAACCCGAGACCTCATGCAGGATCTTCCAACGCTCCACTTGAGCTACCACCCTAGCTGCTCATTCACTTTAAAGTTTTTTGCTACTACAATGAGAACGAAATTTTCTTATCTACTAATAATTTATGAGTTTTTACTTATTTATCATTCAAATAATATTATATGTAATAATTATAGATTTAAAGCAAAAATAATGTAGTAAGTTAAAATGATATTTTTGTCCAATTTATCTAATTAAGAGCTAAATATACAATTAAACAGTTAACATAAAATCAACATTATTTATTAAATAAAAGAATCATTCAACTACAACAAATCTCGACACACAAAAATCATTAGATTTCTTTCAATTTTGGTTATGTGAATAGTGCAGTCTTTTTTTCCCGATGAAAATAGTACAGTCTTTAGATTAGTCATTCTTTTGCTCTGGACCAATTTTATTTTAGGATTTGGTCCACCGTTAGAGCTCCAATTTTAATATTTTGCACCAAATTTATTCAAAAAGTAGTTGGCCCATCTTTTGGAAATGCTCACACACACTTTTTTTTTTTTTTTTGCTAGTAAAGATAACTCATAGATTAAACATAACCTAACAAACCAAGGCACTAGCCCGTCCATGCCAAACAAACCAGACAAACCACAGAAGAGAAAGAAACTACATGGAGCAGAACAACTCCAAACCAAAACCAAAGAAACATCCAAACTGACCTACATGTTTTTAACAAAAGGGGAATTAAGCTGCACATCTAAGGAACATAAACTACCCAAGACCAATTCAACATCCCTGAGACTCCTGTTCCACATCCTTGGGATCAGCTGTTGCATCCTCCACTCCTTTTGCTCCTTGATCTACTGGATGAGATTGAAAATGGTGGCATTAGCAATGTGTAAAGTAAAATGATGGTATCCCATAGCATTCAAAAAAACACCGCAGAGATAAACGAATCCAATAAGTATTTGGGATATGGAGAAGGGTAGCTTCGTTTTGCTGACTGAGGACCGCCCCAGCATTTTCAGCTCTCCAATGACTAATTATGCACTGTTTTGATTTCGTAACCCAGCAGAAGATATCAATTTTGTGTTGTTGACACTGATCCTCTTTCACATTAATGTAACCCGTTGTCTCCCTTTGCAGCTTCCTAACCTCAGTCCTCAAGCCTTCCCAAGCCTCCAAGAATCTGCTGGCAAGTACCTTAACGTGGAAAATAGGGGCCTGATATATGAATCTTCATCCTCTCCATTTCTGAAGCATAGTGAGTTTCTATAGAGCCATAGGGCCCAAGTGATTGCACCTACTCAGGAGCAGGTTCTAGGCTGGTCCTCGACACTTGTAGCGCAAAGAAGGAATTTGGTATGTTAGAAAAGAGACTCAAAACCGTGGGTTCGAATGGGAGCTAGGGACCAAAGAATTGTAGCAAACTGATACCGTAAGAGAAGATGGTCAATAGTCTCCTCATGGCTCTTACAAAGGGTACACAAACTACTAGAAGTAATCCTAAACTTATAGAGGGTGTAATTGGCAAGAATCTTCCCATTGAGTGTCCTCCAAAGAAAGAAAATGATCTTTTGAGGCAACCTGAGTTTCCAAAAATCCCTCCAAGGAAAGTCTGCAATGATTCCTTTCCAACCGGTGTCTTTGGTGGATTTTAGGTCCATGCTTATGTTGTTACTCACCAGATGTTGATAAGTCAAAGCCACCGTAAAAGAACCTGATGTGCTAAACCCCCAAACCTATGAGTCCTTCTGGTCCATTCTTGGAAGAGAAATTTGTTGAACTTGAGACATCACCCATTGAGGGAGCTGCATTAGCTTGTCCCTATTCCACCTTCGGCTACCATTATTCGTAGTAATGATGAGGTCCCACACTTTTTGATCCCCCTGTAAGACCCTTCCAACGCTCTTTGAAACACACTCTGACGGAGATCCATGGGTCATCCCATATAGAAATGTCTTCCCCATTCCCCCCATCCCACACCATACCTTCCTTAACCACTCCATTGACCTCAACAAAGCCCTTCCACACCCTAGAAGGTTTCTGAAAAGTGGACATTTGCATGGAAGACTTACGTTTACAATACCTAGAATTGAAATATCTAGCAAAGAGACTTGATTTGTCCGCAATAATCATCCAAGCTTGCTTTGCCAGCAAGGCCCTATTGAAAAGAGATGGATCTTTCAAATTTAGACCCCCCAAACTTATTGGCCTACACATATGTTTCCAAGAAACCCAGTGGATAGACTTGGAATTATTTGAGGTTCTCCACACAAAAGTAGACATGATCTTGCCAATTTTCCTAAGAGTAGTCTCAGGGAATTTGAAGGTAGAGAAGGGGTAGACTAAATAGATAGAAAGGGTATATTTGACTAGAGTTATTTTTCCTACTCTGGAGAGGTAATTGTTTTTCCACCCTGAGCACTTATCTTCAAGTTTTGAAATTGTTTGGGTGAAAACTATATCATAGAGATCCATAGGGAGACCAAGATACTTGTCAAGCTGGCCAACCAAATGAATAACTAGATCATGGGAAAGAATCATCTTGTGATGGAAGGAGCAATTTGGACTCACAATAAGGCTGGATTTGGAGAGGTTAATAAGCTGCCCAGATTGGGAACAATAGGAATCAAAAATGGCCTTAAGATTCTTTCCACTATGATCATTCACCCTAAAGAAAAAGATGGAATCATCTGCAAATTGCAGGTGAGTGATGGAAGGAACAGAGGAGCTGTGTTGGATACCCTTAACCATGCCATCTCTCTCAGCTTTGACCAAATTCCAAGACAAAGCCTCAGCTGACAGGACAAAGAGGGAGAGAGCGGATCTCCTTGTCTTATACCACATGTTAGAGTTAAATACTCAGAAAGAGTACCATTGACATTTACTGTTAAGGTTGTAGTTGAAACACAATTCATAATTAGTCTAGAGAAACCATTTGGAAATCCAAACTTAGTAAGGACATGACCCACGAAGTTCCATATGATCCTGTCAAAGGCTTTAGACATGTCAATTTTAAAGCAAGCCATAGGTTCATTACTAGAGTTCCTATTGGTCTCAATAAATTGGATGAGATCCGCAGCAATTGCAGTATTGTCTGAAATGGCCCTATCTGGTATAAACCCCGATTGATTCCACCTAACCACAGAAGGAATGATGTGCCTTAATCTGTTAGCCAAAACTTAGGCTATGACTCTATAAAGCACATTAGTGAGACTAATGGGCCTGAAGTCATTGAATGTTGATGGGTTATCACCCTTAGGCACTAGGATAATAATGGTTCTATTGGTTTCCGTTAACATGAAACCGGAGTTCAAGAAGGAAAGGACCGCAGTTATTATAGACTCTCCTACAATATTCCAGAACTGTTGAAAAAGATATGGGGACTCCATCCGGGCCCGGGGCTTTTAGATCCCCCATGCTAAAAATAGCATTCCTCACTTCCTTTGCTATGAAGGGCCTCTGAAGGAAGGCTACATGATGCTGATCAAGAGTAGTTTCAATGTTATCAAGCACGGAGAAGAGGTTTGAGGAGTGCTGCTAATAAGGAGGATTAAAGCATTCAGCAAAAAAAAAAGACTGGAAGTGTGCTCTAATACTCTCCTCCTATGTCAGAAGCACTCCCTAATCCGTAGTGAGAGTCCAAATGTGGTTTCTACTTCTCCGAACCCTAGTAGAGGCATGGAAGAACTTAGTCTATCCCCATGCTTAAGCCAATTAGAGTGGGCCCTTTGAGCCCAGTAGAGTTCATTGTCCAAAATCAATTGGTCCAATATGAAACAACCTGGATCCTACGATTCCTGCTAGTACAACTTAACGATAATCCAAAGAATATTTTATTGAAATAAAAGGAGAAAACCTCCAAATAATTTAAAGGGAAGCAATCATGACAAAGTTGGAAATCGAAATGTCGCACTAGCGTTGGAACCGTCGGCTCCGGGTTGTTTCAGTTGGTATCAGAGCTATGGGGGTGAGAATGAAGGTGAGATGGATGAGATTTGTGGTGGTGGTGAAGGTATTATGTAGAGGAGAAAGAGAGGGAGTTGGGGGGAATGGATAGGAGAAGAAACGGAAGCATTTCCATTTTTTATTTAGGAGATTGATTGAAGAAATTAATTCAATTGACTGGGTAGTCAAATTAGGGGTCTTTGTTGGTGGTTTAGGAGCACCAAGTGTAGAGTGTAGGGCGTAGGTTTTAGGAATAAATAAAATGGAGGGATCATTTAGAAAAAAAATGAATTTAATTAGATAAATAAAAATGTAGAAAGTCATACTTGGTATAAGAAAAGTATTAGATGTAAGAATTAATAACTAAAGGGTAAAGCTAGATAGGGGCTTATTTAGGATAAGTATAGAAATAACTAGATACAGTCTCATAAAATAATTTTAAATAAAATAGAAATTGAATTAAAAATTATCAAATTACCCGTAAAATTTTATGAAATATCTAAATAACCTTGCTTAAAATTCAGGGGTATTACACAATACCCTTCTAGGCTCAATAAAATCTTGGAGTGCTTCTGGGTTTTGGAGCTGGGCCTGAAAGAATAGCTCTACTAATCCTGTTAGTAAGTGAACCATTTTGCTTTGCCCAAAGGCTTAGGGTTCTGACCATGATTTTAATCTTTTGTTGAAGACAAAAGAGCAGAGATCCCAAGATGGTAAAAGACCAAATAAACTCAACTAGCTCTTGGACCGGCTTCTGCCTAATCCACCAAGCCTCAAACCTATAAGGCCTCTTCCCTTTCCTAACCACTGGGTCAGTCCTAATCAGGATATGGCAGTGATCCGATGAATGAAAACCTAAATTCACCTAGAGGGCATTGGGGAAAACTTGGAGCTAGGTTGGATTAATCCAAGCTCTTCCAAGTCTTTCAAACGTTGGATTAGCAAAGGTTCTATTATTTGTCCAATTAAACTATGGACCACTGTTCCTAAGTTCGAAAATCTCCCATCTGTGGAGGAAGGTTGAGAAGATCTCTGCACCTCTATCAATTGCAGAGTTCATACCACTATTATCAGCCTGGGTAAGGATTTTATTAAAATCCCCAAAGAGAATAAAGGGTTCTGAAAGGTTAGGAATTAATGGGTCAATAGATTCCCAAACTACTTCCCTGAGGGAGGCACTGGGGTGACCATACAGGATGCATATGGACACAAAAGACTCTGAATGCACGTTTTATAACCTAGATTAAATTAAAATCTGACCAAAGAAATTTAATTTTATTGGCTTCATAAGTTTTTGATACATATTTTAATTTAAGTTAGCTAATAATTTGCGGACTCTTCAATCTCTAATTTTGAAGATTGTTTTATCGTGGCTTGCTGAGATAGCATATTAACACTATTTTGTATGTAAACATTTTAATTATGTGTAAATAAATAACAAACTATATGTAATGTAAGAGCATCTCCAATGGGATGCTAAATCTTATTCAAAACTTCAAATGCTATAATATTTGTATATTCTAAAGGGGTGTTAAAAATTGGTGTTAATTCTATTTCATTTTGACATTATGTTATACTTGGTCTCAAATTTGAGACCATAGTTATTTAACGGACGACCGATGACCAGGTGAACCGGATTCCGAATCGGTTCGGGTCACTACCCGGTTCATATATGCTAGTGACCCGGCCAAACCCGGCGGGTTTGTGATCAACTCCGGTGACCCCGTCCGGATAAATTGGTTTGAATAAGTGTTTACATGTTTTAAGCATAAACACAAAATTGGAATGTCCGTTTAAACATTTTATTGAATGTGTGTGATTGCATGCATAATAAATGTAATAATATTAAAACAACACCGAAAATTAATAATGTGAGCTATTATATGTCACATATTAATATATTTTACTATAAATAAGTAGTATAATATATGATTAATAATTTATTATTGATCCACCGGTCCGACCAGTGACCCACCGGTTGGACAGGTGACCCAGTGACCCAGTATCTTCGCCGGGTTAACCACTGGTACGGACTTAATAACAAGTATAGGATTGTGATGAAAATTGAACTAATATTCTTTCCCCTGATTTCTTGATTATTATTTACATATTTACCATAAAAAATATAGCATACCAAGAAAGCATGTCATATCCACAAATCATGACGCTATTCCCTCGAGAAAAATATTCGACTTTTTTAATGGCCACTGAATTGTCCATGCCATGCATTAGAGCAGAATTTTCACTGTCACTTCATACAATCCAAGCTACCCAGCATAATGGGAAAACCCCTTTTCTTTCCCTCATGACAGAGAGAAATTTATGTAAATTTTAGCTAACAATTGAGAAGGAAAAAAACTGGTGATGGTAAAATAAGTAGTTATACAATTAATGCAAAAAATTAAGATAAAATATTTGTATTAAAATGAGGTTACATTGTAAAAGTGATTGGTTAGTTAATTGGTATAGAATTGGTAGTCTAGAAAAGAAAAGTTGTCTTTAATTTAAAATAGCATTTCATGTCAGGTATACATTGGAGCATGAAATGTTATATATGCTCAAATTCACTATTCGCATGTTAATGTTGGGAACGACTTCTATACGATTTTCATCCGTACGGTTTGTGTGCGGTTATGATCGGACGCTTGTAAAGAAGCCACATGTACCTCTAATTTCTGCGCACAATACGCTTTGCCGGTACGACTGTTTTATTTCTCTCTCCTCTGTTTTTTTAGTTAACTCTCTCCTCTGTTTTCATTGTTTCTCACCCTATTGTCAAAGTACTCCGATGCTTCGATACAACTGCTATATGTTGTTCCTTTTGAAAGATTGTTTTGTGCCTTTTCAAATGCTTTCCATAATTTAGTTGATTGGATTCGTGACTATTGCTTGATTTGCTTCACATACCTTGTTCCCTTCTTCAAATCGAATCATGTACTGTATCTAATTACAATCAGGCGGGTACTCTTTGAATGAAAGTAAATTATTTGAGTTTTTTGTTATGTTCTTTTGATCTGCTAGTAGCTAGAATCTCAGATCTCTAAAAGAATGAGAATATCTACACCTTTGAAGAAAAATTCAGAACGACAAAAGAATATCTACCCCTTCTTTAGTTGATTGAAGAAAAATTCAGAACGATAAAATAAGAAATGAAGAATCGCCGTTGTTTTGTTGGGTATATTTGATTCAAATCATGGCTTTGAAAAATTGGTGGGGCCATGTGCATGCATGTGTGCATGTGTGGTTTGTTCATTGTGTGGGTGAATTGGTTTCATGCTACAATTGATGAACTGTTGGCATTAGGACTTTGTTGATCAAAGGACATGTCAAATATTGGGTCACGTGGCAGTGACTTTGTTTTGCTGTAGGAGTCTTTTGTTTCTATTGGGTCAAAGGTCATCAGTCCTTGTCTTGGTGAAAATTGAATGTGGCATCCTGTTTTGGCCGGCCATGATTTTTTTTGTGGGAAACAAGTTGTTCAATTAGAAAGCAATATTGGATAGATACATTCCTAGCTTGTCTGGGACTCGTTTTGATCATTGCTTTGGCACCAAGTTTTGTACTAGTATATAAATAGATGCTAGGGTCAATACTTTTTGGTATGTGGATGCTTGTAATTGGTTTTAGCTTCTCATCAATAAATTGGGTGGTTTGGCCGTGGATGTAGCTAGTCTCAAAACTAGTGAACCACGTAAATTCTTGTGTTCTTCATTTTGCTTTTTTGTTCTTGCTTTCTCTTTATTTCTCGCGTATTTATATCCTAACAAGTGGTATCAGAGCCAGGTTTGTTATGTTGCAAGAGAAGAAATGTTGAGTTTGTGATCAAGATATGTCGGGTTTTATGGGAAGATTGGGTTTCCGCTGGTTGGCCTCTGAAATAGGGGGTGCAAGCACACCAAGCCTTTGTTGGGAGGCTATCGGGTTCCTTGTTGGGGGAGCTATCGGGCTCTTGTTGTGGAGCATCGGAGTTATGGATCTAGATTTAGTACATCCAGCACGTTTTCGGTTCCGGTATGCGTCAATCGATATGGCGTGCTCAACCCGGCGTGTGATATGGATCTATATCTGGATTTGGCGGCCAGGAGGATTCAAGTCTAGGTGGTGGCGACTCGAATCAACTAGCGTGTGGAGGGAGTGTCCCAAGAATCGTGCACCTGGAGATTTCGCTTCAGGTGGAGGAGGACGCTCAAGGACGATGTAACTCTCTAGGCCCCTTGGGGCGGGTTCGGGCTCCAGGCATAGAGCATGGTAGCGTGTTATTGGGCACGCGAGTTGGTGGGGTGTTATTGTGCACGCATCGGTTGGTGGCGAGATTGGATTTTGGATTGGCGCCTTCGGTTATTGGTTTTGCGCATCGGTGCGGGTCGCGTCACAAATTGGCATGATATAGTTTGATAGACACTTTTTCCACTAAGTGTCATTGAAGTGACGTTGGGTATGCATTAGTCATGGTGAATTGAAGAGGCGTGTGTTGGGACGCATTGGGAGTGTATTCAAATTACGCAAATTAGGACTACACTCGGATTGGGTTTGTTGATGAGAAGAATTGGTTCGGTAACTATGGAGTTTGAATCAAGGGGGAGGATTGTTGGGTATATTTGATTCAAATCGTGGCTTTGGAAAATTGGTGGGGCCATGTGCATGCATGTGTGCATGTGTGTTGTTCATTGTGTGGGTGAATTGGTTTCATGCTACAATTGGTGAACTGTTGGCATTATGACTTTGTTGGTCAAAGGACATGTCAAATATTGGGTCACGTGGCAGTGACTTTGTTTTGCTGTAGGAGTCTTTTGTTTCTATTGGGTCAAAGGGCATGAGTCCTTGTCTTGGTGAAAACTGAATGTGGCATCTTGTTTTGGCCGGCCATAATTTTTTTTTTTGGGCAACAAGTTGTTCAATTAGGAAGCAATATTGGATAGATACACTCCTAGCTTGTCTGGGACTCGTTTTGATCATTGCTTTGGCACCAAGTTTTGTACTAGTATATAAATAGATGCTAGGGTCAAGACTTTTTGGTATGTGGATGCTTGTAATTGGTTTTAGCTTCTCATCAATAAATTGGGTGGTTTGGCCGTGGATGTAGCTAGTCTCAAAACTAGTGAACCACGTAAATTCTTGTGTTCTTGATTTTGCTTTTGTGTTCTTGCTTTCTCTTGCTTTCTCGCGTATTGGAATCCTAACAGTTTTTATGCCTTTTTGCACTTCTTTTAAATTGTTCTCTCAGATTAATAATGGAGAAGTTGGAAAACAAAAAGGATGGCTGAGGAGATGAGAATGGCTGAAGAGGGGAGAACAAATGATGAGGATAGAAGAGAAATCTTTAAAACCTAGAGAGAGAAAGTTAATGCTGCAATTGGGAGATGAGTAGGCGCGTGAGAGTCAAAGTTCAAAGCTGGCATAGTGTTGTGGTGTCTACAGAGTAATGCGACGTGGATTTATGTCAGTCATACGATTTCAACTGCACCAAAACTGTACAGATTGAAACTGTACAGAAGCCGAACCCGTTGAATTTAGAATTGGAATTGAGATCTCCTTTGGAGATTCTCTAAGATCAAATAAAGAGATCTATCATAATTGTAAAAAAAACAGCTATCGTAGATCTGACGATTAAAAGCTACAACTATTGTCAATGCAATTATATTTTAGTTTAAAAAATTTCACAGCATTCCAAACATTTTAGCCTAAGTTAGATTATTCACTCCAAATTTTTTTAACCTGATTATTGAATATTTAAGCTGGAGTGCTCTAAATCTACTACTTGTTATATAACTATCATATAATGATATTTCTAATGTTGTTTCAATCTTAAAACGGTTGATTTATTTTTGTTTAGAAAAATTGCATTTGTGGTACATGAAGTTTGAATTTTGTGTGGATTTAGTACCTGTATATTCCGTGGAAACAATCAAGTACCTAAAGTTTCATTTTGTTTCAGATAGGTACTCTCTGTTGACTTTTCATCCATGTATTAGATGAAACTTTGTGAAACACTATTGTCTTTACTCATTCTTTTAATTGAAGCAGTTTCTTATACCCAAAATCTATTTTTATGGTAAAAGATGTATTTTATTAACTTTCTTCTCTATATATCAGACAAAATGTTAGTAGATTACAACTTTTATCCTCGTAATCATCTCTCTCTCAATTTGTATCAATCTTTGTGTTCTCCATCTCTCACTTTTTTCTGTCAAAGAGATTAAGAAATAAGCGTTCATCCACTATTGCTTTAAAATAAGAAGATGGAAGCTATTGGAAAGCGGCTTAAACAGTGAGACAGATCAATTTTCGGCAATGTTAAAAGAAATATCTCATTCATTCGTGATAGGATTGAAGAACTTCATAACGCTAATGACATTGAGCTGTGTTCGATGAAATTAGCAAGTACAAACTGGAGTTAAACGTTTTACTTGCTAATGAGGAGGCTTTGTGGCTCCAAAGATCTAGGATTCATTGGCTTAAGGAAGGCGATCGGAATACGAGCTTCTTTCACAGGAAGGCCTCTCTCCGAAGGGCTAGAAATCATATTTCTGGCCTCGAAGATGATCATGGGGTCTGGTACACTAATACGGATGATATCTCGGCAATTCTTAGTAAACACTTCAGCTCCATATTCGCTTCTCAACACCCCTCGGCCTCAGAGAGGGATCAGATGCTTTAGTTTGTCGAACCAGTTATCTCTGCGGGTCAAAAGGTCATACTTGATAACCAATTTTCCGTGCAGAGATTGATGCAGCCTTGAGTCATATGGGGCCTACCAAAGCTCAGGGTCCTGATGGGTTCCCGACACTGTTTTTTCAGGAAAATTGGGATTTGATAGGGAATGAAGTGGCAGCAACTTGTCTTAGCATTTTGAATGAGAACGCAAGCTTGGAGGATTTCAGCAATACTGTGATTGCTCTGATCCCTAATGTGAAGCAGGTACGTAACTCGGGTGATTTGATACCAATTAGTTTATGTTCAGTTATCTATAAACTGGTTACAAAAACTATTGCTAATCGCTTGAAGGAAGTTTTTAATGATTTCATTTCGGAGTTCCAAAGTGCCTTTTGTTCCAGGTCGCTTGATCACTAACAACATATTTGTGGTTTTTGGGCTTATCCACTCGATGCGCACTCGGAAAAGGGGTAAAACAGGCTACATGGCAGTTAAACTAGATATGGAAAAAGTTTATGACATAGTGGAATGGTGTTTCCTTCAGGAAACGATGTCCAAAATGGGCTTCAATGATCAGTGGGTTAAGTTATTCCACGAGTGCATATCAACTGATCATTGAAGTCCATCTAGAGAAGTTCTTATTAAAGTTGTTTCTCAGTCCATGCCTGTTTACACTATGAGCTGTTTCAAGTTACCCTCATCACTTTGCCATAAACTTGAGATGATGTCTAGTCATTTTTTCTGGGGTAAACAACCTGATCAAATGGCGCTTCCACCAGCAAGTTGCTAGCAGCCACCAGACCGGGGAAAGAATAAAATTAACGCTAATGGCGCTTAGCAGACCGACAAAGGCCTGGCAGCTGTCGTAGCTGTGCTTCGGGACTGCAAAGGAGCCTTCATTGCAGTCGTCGCCACACCACTGCCAATTGCGATGTCAGCTTTCGAGGCCGAAGCTCACGCTATATGACAAGGTCTTCAGCTTGCTCTGTACTGCGAGAAAAGGAGCGTCACTGTTGAATCTGATGCAAAGAAAGTAGTTGATACAATCAAGTGTAACTACGGTGCTGGATATCACCGGTTGGAGATGTTTTCCGCCAAATTCAAGCACTAAGCCATCGGTTTCAGTATGTTTCTTTTACCTATAGCCATCGTTCTGTAAATGAGGTCGCCCACGTATTTGCAAAATTTAGACTCTTAATCTCAAATAAATATGTATGGCTAGGTAGTAACCCTCGATGGCCCCAACAACTTCTTGATAATGATGTAATAAGGATGTTTGATCCTGCTATTTTACATTAATAGAAGTTGGTCTTATTCTAAAAAAAAACAAGGCTTTGCCCTGTATCACCATTTGCAGAACCAACTTCTACCAAATTAACTAACAAATCGGCAAGTCTATTAGCTCTCCTAGCACCAAGACCATTCATCTTCTGCTGGATGTCTTGAAGAATTATATTAATTTCCCAAACACTTTCACGTCTTTGAAACAGATCCATCAACACTTTGCAGTCCCTTTCAAAATTATTAGCTCTCACTTCCTCTTTGGGCAATCAAAATTATACTAAAAGAATTTTTTATTAATTATGAAAATGTTACATTTTTAGAATAAAAGTTGTCTACTTCAATGGGCCATAGACCAAAAGTTTTAAAGTATATATCATTATTATTATTTAATAATTTACATAAGAAAATAAAAAAAGAGTAAAATAAAAATGCATTTGGTTCCCAATAAGTTGAAGAAGAAGAAACAGGCTAAGAGAGGGAAAAGATAAAGTGGAGGGAGAGATTGAAAAATGTGGGTTGGGTGGGTTAAAATTGTTAATTTCTAAAACTTTAAGCTGAAGGGCAAAATAATTATTATGTTTATATTTTCATTCACTAAATGCGAGGAAAGTCAACAAATGATACCTATTTGCAACAAAATAAAGTTTGAGTACCTAACTACTTCAATTGACAATAGGGGTGTAAGCAAAACCGAATAAACTGGCCAAACCCCGAATTAAACCGAAAGTCATGGTTTTGACCGTTTTTATGGGTATTCGATTTACAAACAGTTCGAAATTTTCCCAAACCGGTCTAATCTGTTCGGTTTCGATTTGTTAACCAAACACCGCAATGAACAGAACCAGACCGTTGCGCACACAACATAGTTCTATTTTAACATACATTGTCGTATATGTAACAATCTATAAATTGTATTCCAAGTAGATGTTTTAATCAATTAAAATGATATAATTGATGTTAGTCTTCACCATTTCTCAAGCCCTATCATGCCTTGTGTAAGTTCTCTAGGTGGATTTAATTTATTTCTTAGTTAAGATCCGTGTATTGTTGACATACTACTACAATGATATCAGTGTAAAAATGATTCGGCGAACCGACCGAACCAAACCAACCTGGAACATTTCGGTTTGGTTTGGTTTGGTTTTGTTGGTGTACGCCCTTGAGGCAATCCATTTTAGTGTGAAAATGGTTTTGGCTCGACTATTCATTGTAAATGAAGTTTTTAGATTGCAATTGTTGTAATCTTAAACTATCCCTAGTCAAGTTAATGGTTAATAGCATGATCACTATGCATTGAGACTAGTAGGTGGGTTGATTAATATGGAGATATCAAGTCTAACACATGGGTATATATTAGAAGTAATGGCATAATGGATTGACCCGCCAGGAGAAGGCTACATGAAAGTTATGTGAATATCACAAGTGATTCTCGTAGTGACATTGGTGTTGTGGTCCTTTGACTTGAAGTCACTGAATACTCTAGTTGTGATTATCATGTTTTGATATCGTCAAACGTTGCACCGTAACTGGGTAACTATAAAAGCGATAATGAGACATGATATGAAGCAAGCTGAGAGATGGTAGTGATGTAGAGAGGAATTGTCCCCCCCCACCCCCCCCCCCCCAAACGGGAGTATGTATCCATGACCACTTGATGGGTAGGACTTAAGAAAATGTTTGGCCAAGCTCAGAAAAATCAATACACGATATTGATGTTATATGTTCGGTTAAGTCTACTCACAGATCGAGAAACTGTGGATTGGATATACGAGTGTGACATATGTGTCTCGTGTCCAATCTAGATATTGTGACAAATGGACTATACAACACGATAACATTGGTCACAGAGGTTTGTCAGATCACTGACTATTCCTATTACTTGGGTAGCATTGATGTGTTGCTAGACACCACTCAATATTTGTAATTGTTACTGCCAACGTAATAGGAACCAACATGGTCACACACCAAAGGGTTAGATTAGTTGGACTAATTACAGTAATGAATCAGGGATCAAAGTGCAATGAGATGCATATTTAGTAGGACTAAATAGCAAACTGGACTCAAACGAAAGTTGATCCAAACTGTTGGATTTAATTACTAGTGGGGCGAGTTTGTAATTAATAAAGAGTTATTAATTATTAAAACAATTTCAGTCCTAATTATTCATTAAATGAAAAATTAGAGCAGAAGACACAAAATAAGAGGAGGCCGAACCCCCCATACCCGACGGTACAGAAGAGGCGGCCCCCTCTCCTCCTCCATTATTGCACAAGCTTGATTGGATCAAGCTTCCTGATTGCTCCTTCTTGTACACCGCTAGCAGGAACAGTAGAGGATGATCAAGTTGCTGATTCTACAATGTGGATACCAACAGAGGCGTGTACACTACTTCTGCGCAGTGATCGTTTAGATTGACAAAGGCGCCATTTTCCTTCATCATCTTATGATGCTTCACATGTGATTCGTGGAGAGTTATGGACAGAAATTGTTTGTATTTCCGCTGCGTAATTTACACCAAAACCCTACAGGTTTGGCTTATATTTTCAAGTGGTTTGATTATAAAACCGATATATTATGTTTAGTTTATGATTTCTTCACAAACTGTATCAAACCGAACTGCTTACACCCTAATTAAAACTATGATAAGGGTAAAATAGCCTTTTATAAAGTTTCATCCAGTATATGGATGGAAAGTTAAAAGGAATTACTTATTTATAATAAAATGAAAATTTCAGTACTTGATTGCTTCAATTGAAAGTATGAATATTAAATTCACACAAAATTCAAGCTATAGGTACCACTAATGCATTTTTGCCTTTTTGTTTTACTTGACATTTTTAATTGACGATAGTCTATTCTAAATTCAGTTTATTCCCAAATTATTCATATAAATATAAGTTTCCATGGGTTGCTTAGCTCTTAATTCGGGCTCAGACGGGCTTGTGCAACTGAGTCATAACTCGAGCTTAGACTAGGATAAGAGCAACATGTGCGTGACAAATGTTTCTATTTTATTATAAATGTGACAAATGCATTTGGGAACACAATACCTCTTTTTTAAAATACGTAGAACCGCTAATGGGTGCTAGTTTAGGGGTAGAGCGTTTGAAGTCCCTGCATGAGATCCTTGTTTGAACACAGCTAAATGATGTAATTCTCCCTCTCTCTATATACACACACACACACACACACATATATATATATATATATATTATTATTATTATTATTATTATTATTATTATTATTATTATTATTCATACACACTATTTTTTGTTGCAGCATGTTAAAATAGTGTTGTCAGGATTCATGTGAACTTCACATCCGTCTTGGGTCTCCAATTAAGAAAGAAACAAAAGGATACACATTACATTAGTATTATATTTGAGAAAATACAGTGTGTTAATAGGTCTACAAATACATTTTGATATGTAGACAACTGTCCTAGTTGTCTGTCATACCGTGCACTTGTTATCTTTGTTCTCAACTCTCAGGTTCTCCGAATGTATCAACTTGTAATAAGGATCTCGGAATGTGTGGAACTCGTTTTTGGCAGCTTTCGGCATTGGTAGAAGTTGTGCAGATGGACTCTTAACAAAATCATTGCTCCTACGGATGAATACGTGATAAGACGATCTTTTTTTCTCCTCCATTTATATAGAACATCATATAATAACATGCGTGTGGGTTCAAACCCTGAACCTCATGCAGGAGCTTTGAACGATCTACTACTGAGGTGGCACCCATTTGCAGAGATAAGATGATCTTTATCATCAGTTGGTCGACTAACCTCTAAGTGAAGTCATAAATTGCCTGCCCTTTGTGTCTCCGTAATTCAATGTTCATTGAATAATTAGAGCAATTTTGTGACTCTTTGATCCAATGTTCATTGCATACAGTCAGTTAATTTTTTCTGCACATAAGGTCTTCAATTCTAAATCACGACATTAAAAAAAGGCGTAACTAAAAGGGTTCTAATGCTAAAACTGGCTGCTAACTTACCAGGTGAAGTATGTGGAAAAATACCCTATACAGTGGTTCTAACTTCTACCACAAAGGATCATCCATCATTGACCACTTAAAGGTGAATGATAAATTACCCTGGTAACAGGAATCAACGGCAAAAGAACAACACATATCACCCATATCTTCATCATCTTAATTGATTCCTTTGCCCCCAAGGCAAGATAGGATGTGATATCGGAAAATGCTTCCACTGTACATCAACCTCAACTCTTTGCATCGATGACACTTCTATCAGTTATTGACATGATGATCATTGCAGTCGCTAACTTCTTTGTGGAAGATGTCAATACAAATTGCTGCTAGTTCCAATAGCAATACCACTAACCAGTCTCTATAACTCCACTATGGTTTCGCTTCCAACAGAACCAGCGGCCTGAAAATGGCAGGAATACTTCTTCAGCATATCCTTGAGCTTCTCTTGTAATTCTAAGAATGTTGGTCGGCTCTTGGGCTCCCTGATCAAAATGTAAGAAGTCATAAGTGCGGAACCTGTTCTTAACTGTCTTCATGGATTCAAGTTAATAAGTGCATGTTTGGAAGCACTATTTTTAAACAAGATTGTTTAAAAACAGTGTTTTTTTTCTTTTTCGAAAACATGTTTGGGAGACACTTGTGGAGTTTTTTTTTTTTTTTTTTTTTTTTTTTTTTTTTTTGAGGGCAGGGACGGAGGTAGATGAGGACAAGGGGTGGCAATTGCCACCGTGACTTTTTGAAAACTCCACTAGCACCCCGCGAATTATACTTACTTTACACTAAGACCATTTCGAAAATACATAAATGGCCGGCTGGAATTAAAATTTCGGTTGCATCCTAATTTTGCCCCGGCTGGTTCGATTTCCTGGCTCCACAGCTGTTTGAGGGGATTACAGTGTTTCTAGAAACACCACTTTAGTGAGGAACCTGTTCTTAACAAGATTTTTTTAAAAGTTTTTTTTTTTTTTCAAAAACATGTTTGGGAGACACAATTGTGGAATGTTAAAGAACACAAATTGGGGGGTGGGGGGGGGGGGGGTGTGGGGGGGGGGGGGGGGGGGGGGGGGGGGGGGGTGGGAGACACCACTTAAGGGGTTGTTATTAATTTATTTATACTTTTAGTTTTGGAAGGTTTTAAACACATTCCTACTTTTGATGAATGAATAAACTAACAACTATCAGCTGTTATGCTATGTAATTTTTTTTGTCAAACATGCTATGTACAAAATGAAGTTTGAGTAAATTAACATTAAAATTTAATAGTGTTGTCAAATGTGTTTTTTTTATTTTAAACAGTGTTTTCAAGAACATACCAAACATAACTTCTGATTCTGTTTTTTTCACCATGTTTCTATTCACCGTTTTTTCTGTTTTTAAACGGAAACCAAGCAGGCTCTAAGAGTATTAACAACTTATCATCTAACCCATACGTACAATTTATTAGATGCCTATGTATCAAATAAAACTTCCCTGCTCACTTGTTCATGCGAACAAAAAGAATATATTACACAGAATCGAACAGACAGGTTAGACTCCACAAATCCAATGACCCGCCAGGAATTACGCATTTTTTTTCAAGTGTAGATCATCTCAATTTATGCAGAAATATATCTTATTACCGCTCATAAGAAAGAAAGAAATTCTAAGAAGAAAAAGTTCAATATTTTAATATATCTTAACACCACTTAAGGTGTGGTTATTAATTTATTTATACTTTTAGTTTTGGAAGGTTTTAAACACATTCCTACTTTTGATGAATGAATAAACTAACAACTATCAGCTGTTATGCTATGTAATTTTTTTTTTTTGTCAAACATGCTATGTACAAAATGAAAATTGAGTAAATTAACATTAGAATCTAATAGTGTTGTCAAATGTGTTTTTTTTTATTTTAAACAGTGTTTTCAAGAACATACCAAACATAACTTCTGATTCTGTTTTTTTCACCATGTTTCTATTCACCGTTTTTTCTGTTTTTAAACGGAAACCAAGCAGGCTCTAAGAGTATTAACAACTTATCATCTAACCCATACGTACAATTTATTAGATGCCTATGTATCAAATAAAACTTCCCTGCTCACTTGTTCATGCAACAAAAAGAATATATTACGCAGAATCGAACAGACAGGTTAGACTCCACAAATCCAATGACCCGCCAGGAATTACGCAATTTTTTTCAAGTGTAGATCATCTCAATGTATGCAGATATCTTATTACCGCTCATAAGAAAGAAAGAAATTCTAAGAAGAAAAAGTTCAATATTTGATCTTGTCACTGCCTATTTAGATCCCTTGTCAGAGAGACGGTAAAATTTCTGCAGTGTGACAATTGAACGATTTATGGCACCCTTCGGAGAAAATTACTAACTCTTGTCAAGCTATGTAGCACTGAAATGGGAACGGGGACGGGGACGCCAACACGGCAATTTTCAGAAATTGGGGAGACGAAACGCCAGGGGAACGGCAGAATATATATACATACATACATACATACATATATCAATAGATACACACACAAATGTATTCTAATGTAAATGATACATAAATACACACAAGACAAAATTGAAAGACAATAATTAAGATCAATAAAAGGCGGACACACTTACTCTATAAAAATGTGGAGGTACTTGAGAAACAGAGTTCCATTTATGTCTTTGAGGTTGTTTGGAAGTCTTGAAAGTATCCAAATTTATTCTCTCCGTTTAAGTATAAGTGGCTAGGGTTTAGATTGGGGTTGGGGATCTTGATAGTATTAGTAATATATATAATATTATATTTACAAGTAGTATCCCTTATCTTTTTAAATTTATTAAAAGACACCTGAGTGTTATTTTATACCCAATGACGTCTCCAAAATATTCCGAAAAGGGGGAACGCGTCTCCGGGAAGTTCCTCATAAGTTTCGGACTCATTACTTTTACCGGAACGCCATTTGGCATTCCGGGAACGTTTCCTGGAGTTCTGGTGGAGTTCCGGAGTTTGGGATGTTCCCGGAATGGGGACGCCACCCTACATGGAGCTCTCGTGCATCATAGCTTTTAAGTTAACAAGCACAACCGACTTCGTTTTCTTCCTAACAGTGTGGGACTTTTTCCCTCCATGAATAGGTAGATACGGGAACTAAAAGTACCTTAAAAGTTAGTGCCTAACACAAATAGTTATTTCTTCTTCATTAGCTTATACATGATCAAGATTTGTTTCTTTTTGAATCAAAGATAGCGCTTATGCATTTATTCTAATATTGTGATGTTTACAACTTTTCTGTCCTCTGCTTCATATTCGCTTGTTTGCTTCAAGCACTAACCGGAATTTTCTTTATTTTGGGATAATCATTTTATCACAGACAACTGAAATGCACGCGGAGCCCATGTTCTTCATATTCTAAACTTCCATTCCTGATATATAAAACAATTATGGAAGAGAAGGAAGAAGGGAAGAAAAAACAAACCTCCAGCAGCTCTCAATCATAGAGGCCCATTGTGGATCTACATTGTGGGGGATCTCTAATCGCTGGTTCAGGAAACCAACAACCCCGATCACCTGCAAGTAAATATCTAGAAATAATCAAGGCCGTCCCTCTATCTTGAACGGCATACAAGTACGTGAACCTATCAAGCATCACAATAGTCTACTAAATATAATCAAACAAGAAAAGCAACACCATACCTGCATTGGGTTGAGATTATCCCAAGGAAGTTTCTCAGTAGCCAGCTCCCATAGTATCACACCAAAGCTGTATACATCAGACCTGCAAAAATTGAAACCAGAATGGGTGTTGATAAGAACATGGCTAATCATGTAAAAGTGCTACTTGGTTTAAAGATCTAAGCCCTTAAAAGTATACATACTTCTCATCTGAGGGTTCATTACGGAGAACCTCTGGAGCCATCCATTGAGGCTGCAAAACAAACCACAGTTAAAAATCAACCTAAAATGCATAAACCAACGAATACCAACAAATAAGAAGTCAGGATTAGCATACTGTTCCTCTCCCACTTTTTGTCGTGAGAAATGTTTCATGTTTGAGACGGGACAACCCGAAGTCACCAACCTGTTGAATTGATAACAAACAATTACATAACTATGGAAACAAAAAACATTAATAAGCCGAGAGATCATTCAAAACCACCAAGGGTAATAAATAAATAAATAAATAAATAAATAAATAAATAAATAAATAAATAAATAAATAAATAAATAAATAAATAAATAAATAAATAAATAAATAAATAAATAAATAAATAAATAAATAAATCGGCGTAGAAGAAAGTTAAAATGTCCACCTTCACAGTCCAGTTCTTGTCAACAAGAAGGTTTGACGACTTCAAATCACGATGAACAATAGGAGGGTTGTAATGATGAAGGTAATTCATACCCTGGGCCTATACAAAGGACAATGAGGTGAAATGAACACATAAACCAACAATATAAGAACCAACTCGGACCTAAGTGATACTTGGCACAATGAACATTGGCATAGCAAAGTGCATCAACAGATACTCACAACATCCAATGCCATGAGAGTGCGTCGCCTCCAATCCAATTTGGTTGCATCCCTTTGTATTAACCGAAACAAGCTCCCACTACCAAAAAGAAATAACAACACACTAAAAACATAATAGAAAAGTATAATTGTTTTTGAAGAGTTGACATGGCACTGTGATGTAATACAAGGGAAATGCAGAAAATGGACTCGAACTGTTTAAAATACACAATTTTCTCAATATGGAAGCAAGGAATAAACCGTGGAAGGAGCTCAGTAACAATACAGAGATGCTGAGATGAGGTTACTGCACCCATAAAGAGAAGCACATTCGGATGTCTAAGTCTTTTCATGATAGATACCTTCATAAACAAAAGGAAACTCAAATCTCAGTAAATGTATGGAACTCATTGTTTTATATTAAGTTATCAGCTATTGTGCAAAATGAAGCCAGAATGATAATCATCATATATCACTGAAGTTCCTCCATATTTGCATTGTCAACTTGGTTTTGTTCCAACCTCCAACAGAACCAGTATAGCTGTACAACTACGTCGTACACGATTGTACAACTTCATTGCTCTGGTTTTTACTTCAGATAGAATTAGCTTGTTAAGAAACCCCCATAATTAGAAACATAAGTCTAGGACAGCCATTGCCAAACTAGTTTGGTCAAACTGATGAATCTAGCATTGAGGGTTTTAATTTATGCACATCAAATATTGTAGTAAGTAAAATATCAAATGTCTATAGTTTTATATCACTGGAGAAGCAGGACTGATGGGACGGAAGTGAAAAACATTTTGTGGTGAAGTTCTCAATTCAGTGGTAACCTTAAGTCTGTCAACGGGAATGTGATATATGGTCAACAAACATTCCCATTTCCAATGCAGTCATCTAAACATGTTTTCCAATACTGCGTGTTCACTAAGGACAACTAATCCTCACTCTTGTAATGCCATGATAGGTCCAAGAATTCCTCTGAAAGAAAATCAACTGAATTTTCAACGTGAAAAATAGAAGGTTTTGAATACTGATAATTATGTATTGTTGGAACTTGGGACGTGAAGCACTATCTTCTCCGTTGTTCTCAGTTCAATCTTGAAATAATTGTTTCTTTCTGCTGACTTTCATTCCTCTCTCACAACCAAACGTGCACTCTAAACACCAATGTCATAGATGAATAAGGTGTCTTTTAATAAGAATAAGACCAACTTGCAGATCAAGATAATGTGCATATTATATATGAATCTGGTCGCAGGTGAAATAATCAAAACTGGGTCCTGGTAAAGTTACCACCGAGTGTTAATAAATTGTCTGTAAGTCAGAAATGGATATAGTCTCAAACGAAAAAAGAAAACAAAGTTGTATTTAGTTGGTCTCATTCGCATTCAAAAACAGCGTACACATTTGAACCTTCCGAAACTACCATCTGAATTACATCAGTTTATGTTAAACTGGAACTGTTTTAACTGTGTTAATTACTCCCGGACCTCTGAAAAATTATCAACTATCTAAATGCATACCTCTTAGGCTCTTACCCACGACCTTGTGGCCTAATGACACCAAAGGTTGCCCAAAGACCCTCCAATGGCGGGAGTGGTCTTGGGTTCCCCCCTTCCCATAGCTGTAGGAGTTAGTTGTGGGATTATTCTTATGATGTTTTGACTAGATATTCTTATGATGTTTTTGACTAGATAACAAATAAAAATGCATACCTCTTGTCTAAAGGAAAGCACCACTTCATCTGAAAAGTCCTGCTTAGAGAAAGCCTTTACAGCTACATCCTGCAATATATTTTTCTTTCTTAGAACATTAATGAAAGAAATTAAGACATTTTCAGCATTCCAATTATGAAGGCCCAGATTTGGTGACAGATAAATAGATGATGTACATTCCTTGCCGTCTAAGTTATATCTAGTTATTTTCTTTCCTCCAAGGCCTTCAGAGGAACTTGAGGGTGATTGGATGACCATTAGGGATTAATAAAGATGAGGTTAGTCCGTATCTTGCAATGTCACAGGGGATAGCAACTCATACCATCTCCAAGTGCACTCATACCATATGTCCAAGGTGCCCGAAGTACTAACAGCATAAGGACAATGACTTCACAGTTTATAGGTCTATAAGTCTACAATCTACCTGTTGCAGAGTACCAGACATTACATGCCTTCTAGTGAACAGGTCCATGTTTGGAGTTTAGATCAAGCTCCAAATTCCAAACTAAAGCATGATTGGTAACTTTATTAAGTGCGTCAATGTTAGAGGCTTAGAGCAGTATAAATATTCTTCATTGCATCATTGACGAATTAAAAGCTAGTTTGGATGGTCTTTTGAGGCTGCAGACAGAAGATAGACCTTACTTATCGACTGTTTACTTCCTTACCACGTTGAACTACAGACATAATGGTTGAAACATGCATGCCAATTTGCAGACAGATGTTAGCAGTCAATCTCAGCAGCTGACTAGATAGGGGACCTGGTGAACTTTTGAAACAATCAAAAGAAAAAAAGCCTAATAGTCAGATGCAACCAAATCTAAGAGTGTACTCAAAGTAATTTATTTGGTTTAGGTACTAAACATGCATATATGCATGTGTCATACCATCAGAGTTCAGACACTTGAGGGAAATTCATTTCAGATGCGACTTTTAACAAAAAGAAATCAATTCACTTTTCAAAATATTAACTTAATTAGAATACACATATCAAGACATTAAACTACATAGGGCCTTTCACATTATATCTCCTCCACCCTAATCTAGTTTATGAACCAATGACATGTCTTTCCTGCATTTTACTAGAAAGAAATGCTCAACCAATGCGAGATCAAGAAAAAAGAAATGGAACATACCGATCCGAACCACATAGCTTGATATACAGTTCCACAAGAACCTGCACAAACACTCAGACAGGAGAAGAGTATCAGCATGACACATGTCACAACAGCTCCAATCAACAAACAGTAAACAGCCATAATAATAACAGCTCAGAAAATCCAAAGCAAGGCCGGAAACGCCAGGATACCCCTATTTCTTTAGCTCTTTTTTAGTTGTTCCTTTATTGAATATATGTATGTGCCCCCCATCTATAACACAAATTGTACTCCGCTCCAGTGGTTAAGACGTTGGTCCATGAAACATGGTTCCCTGAGTTTCAATCTTGGCAGGACCATTATTTTTTGGACAAAAAAAATCACAGCATATTTAATATACTCAATTGCCCCTTTAATTTTTCATAAATACACAAAAAGACCATGATATTTACCACACGACCATAATATTTTATTCATTAAAAATCTATACCCTCTCCTCACAAAAGAAAAAAAAAAATCCCCCCCCCCCTCCCTCACCAAAATCTGATCCAAAGGATAAAAAAGATAAATAAAAAGCAGTAGAAAGAATATATCTATCTATAGAACATAGGGCGCAACCTTGTGACACCTGGGGAGCATATTGGAGTACTATGTCTCTGATCATTCCTCCATATGTTCTGAGAGAACAGAATAGAAGATGGCATGTGGCCGTTCTTGTCATGTGGCTATGCAACAAATTAAAGTTGGTTGTTTGAATTGTTTTTAGTGACGATCATAATCACAAATCTGAACTTCTTTTTGTAAGTTTTTAGATCTTTTACTTAGTATGCATATTAATTTATTAATAAGATTACATTGTTTGAGGCCCCATTTCTTTTACTGAAAACTCTAATTGATCTGTGCTCTCAACCCCCACTCATTCTTTCTGATCTTACTATTTCACATCACTAAAGAACATCCTCTTTCATCCACCGTCTTTATTACTCACTCATTAATCATTATCCCTCACATCCTTTTATTGCAATATTCTCTACCATGTTTTTATATGGAGTATCTTTTCACCTATTTTTTTCTCATAATTTATAATTTGAGATAGTAATTTTTATCATAGAGAAAAATGTAAATGACTCCACAATGCTTTACTTTTATTCACCAGCGCATATGAAAATATAGCTTTGCCAAAATGAAGCCTTTTCCTTTATTGGTTAAACAAAATTACACATCACATGACAGAAATTTGATATTAAATTGAATAGAGATATTAAGTTTCAAGGTTTACGAACAAGTCATTCTCAGTGATGCATGAAGCATGCAAATGCAAATTTAATTGTGCTATTTATATATTGAAGTTGAAACTTAATAACACTTCATACAAATAGCAATTCATATAAAAAAAATGGCAATTGTTGTTTTCCCAAAAAAATAAAGCACGTTAAGTAAATTTGAACAGTTTAATGGCTCATGGCCCTCATTACCAGTGAAGGACAAAACTTAAATTTACGTAGTTGAGTCATCTTTATTCTTTAAATCCCAAAAAACTACAAGAAGGGCCTACAATTTTCTACTTGTACAATCTCTTTGAGAATGTAAGTGATGAATGTGTTCTATCTCTCTAGCATTGAAGTATGGGTGAGTTTGGTATGACTTATTTGTAGCTTAAGTCGACTTATAAGTTCATGAAAACAGTAGAAAAAAGACGAATGTGTTTGGTGAAAATTTTTATCCACTAAAATAGTCCAATAAAGCTTCAGAAGCCTAACTTTTATACACTATGGACTTATAAGTCCAAATCCAAAATTCCAACTTATAAGCCCATACCAAACACTTCTTATAAGTTGACTTCAACTTATAATCCAAAACTGACTTATAAGCTGCTTATAAGTCATACCAAACTCACCAAGGTGCAACATCTCCCGAGCGTCCATAGTTAGACATGTAATCAACATGTTTAAATGTGTGTGAAACTACAAACTCCAAGTTGGCATGTCTCATGTCTATAAATTTTCTTACATCTCTTAATATTGAACTTTCTACTAGCCGATTCGGTGGTACACCACACCATAAGTAGAATGCACAATTAAAATTTCAGTTCGGAACAGAAACAGTACACAAAATCAACAGAAGAGAGTACAGGAAATCAAGCTAGAGGATAGGGTGGGGACGAGCCTACTAGAATCAAGACCATATAACCATGACCATTTAACCAAATAAAGTACCTTGGCCAATTTGCTGCCCCATAGTTAGATCTTCCCACAATATTTCATGATCCAAGTTGTCAGAGTCAGTACTCATTTTACTACCAACACTAACAGCACTGGTACCACCACAACTGTTAGCATCGACTGAGGGCGACCATAACCCTGACTCTGGAGCCTCATCATTGTTAAGCCAACTACTCACACCCACTGCGCTTTCTAGCTCTGAACCAGTTGACCTCTTTTCATGACTTGAGTCGTTATCATGACCACTGTGGGAGGAGGACGAGGCAAAAGAAGTGGTTGTCTTCACCTCCTCTCCAGAAGGCTCACTCCCTTTCCACGGCCATGATATTCCTTTCTTATGAACCCATGCCTCTGCCTTTGAGGCAAGAATTTGGTGGAATCCAGGTTTTATTTCCGTCAGGTCACCAGAATCAGGAGTTGGTTTCCTCAGGTGCTCATTTGAGGACTCAGAAAACACTCCAAAAGGAGGCATATATAAATCTTTAGGCAGGGTAGCTGTACTTGACTTGTAATCCTCCATATTATCAGAAGACGGTGCACTTGAGATGCAATTATCAGGACACTCTCTATTTTGACTTTCATCCACGACGTGCTCTCCTATCCATAATTTTGACTTTATCTTGTTGCCCAGCTTAGAAGCCTGTTATAATGGAAACAATCCCCATTTCAGATAACAGGCACTATAATACTAATGCCTACAAGCATGAAAATTATGTACTCATACCAAAATCGATATTCTTGACGCAGTTGCTACTTGAAGAGGCTGTTGAGAGTTGAGGCCTAGTTTAGCCGATGCAGTGCTTCCGGAATTGTCAAAAGAAGAAGCATCCTTAATTTCAGCCCTCGCAGCTTCAAAGGGACGTGTATCAAATGATACAGTTACCATTCCAACCTGAGTGCCGTTGTCGTCAAAGTAGGGACTGTTGGTTGCGATAACTGGAAACTTCTCGCCACTCTTAGTCACAATAGGGAACTGCCCAGTCCAGGTCTCCCCATTTCTCACACGAGTTACTATTGTTTCACCGGCATCATGGTCTCTGATATCTGTGAGGAGGTAAAGTACATGACCACCTAGGGCTTCTTCGGCAGTATAACCATAGAGGAGTTCTGCAGACCGATTCCTGGTCATTAAATTTTACATTCATCGAATTAGCAAACTGGGGATCTTCCATGAAAAGGATTTCAAATTCAAGAAGTGACCCTTTAACTCAAACGAACATTAAACTGCCAATATGGAGACACCAAATGAATATAACTGGGAACACCATGAATAAATCTTAACTCATATTAAGTTAAACAAACACTAAACTACCATTATTGAGACAGTAATCGGGATCACCATGAATAAACCTGGACATGAATCTAATTTCTTTGGGCCTATTGATTACACACAACAAAGGAACTAAACAGATACATGGAACATAGAATAGGAAATTGAACTGGAAAATAGAGACTGACCAGTAGATTAGGATGCCGTTAAAATCATACAAATGAACAGCCTGGCCCATTGAATCCAACACACTGAAAAAGTGTTTATCGGTGAAACTGAATGCCGGCGGCTCCAAACCCTCGGCGGCGGCGGTGATGGAAGCTGTAACCGGGCTAAATGAACCGGGATTCCGGTTCTCCGATGACGAACCCGTCTCCAACGCCGCCGAAGACCTTCCGAATTCTCTCGGCCACTGCGGCGGCGCTGGGCGTCGCAGTTTGCCGGTCAAATTGTGGTTGGAGATGGCGTGTTGGAGAAGGGCGTGGCCAGATTCCAGCTCTTGGATCCTCTTGATGAGCTCTTCTGGGAGCGGAGCGTCCATTAACGAACGGTACACCCAGATGAAGAAGAGTTACTCTTCTTCTTCTTCTTTTTCAAATTGCAGCATTTCTCAAGGAAAGAGACGAAGACCCCTGTTGTGAACAAGGTCCTCCTCCTTTCCCGCTAACTACTACTCGTATTTTTTATTTCATTTTTGATAAATATCTTATTCTGTTTATGTATCAGTCTGTCCCATCTCTTTGTTCTCAATTTTATTTTTGTCATTCTTTACGGGGTCACTTTGACCCAGTGATTTGAATAGTAAATCGATGTAATTTTTTGATAATTTTTCACAGTGTTGCAGAGTAAAAGGTGGTCTATAATATAGTGAAAAAATTATCAAAAATCGTATTATTTTGCTATCCAAATCACCCTTTCAAAGTGACCCAGATACGAATCAAGAAAGTCAAATAGAACAAAGAGACGGGACAGACTGGTAGTAGACAGATATTATTAGGGGAAGGGTATACTTTTTATTTTGATAAACATGTACCACTCCGTTCCATATTTTTTGAGCCATTTAGACTTTTACCATTATTTACTGGGTTATTTTGACCCGGTAATTTGGATAATAAAACTTTTTAATTTTTAGATAATTTTTTCGTAGTATTACTTATTCTACAAGACTATAAAAAAGTTATCGAAAAATTACATCATTTTGCAATAAAATTACTGGATTAAAATGACCCAATTACGCGTGAAAAAAATCGAATGGTGCATTTCAGCTGAAACAGAGTAATACCATATAAATGAACCTGCTGCTCCTACTTGGAACTCGAGTATCAATGTGATCCCATCCAGTGGGTTCCCTGCGGGCGTAATAAATTAGCTGATAAATTATCTTCTCATCCTTTGTTTTTGTTCACCAAATGTTTAAACCTGGTTGTTTTGGCCTACTCTAAGACGCCATCTCTGTTAATTCAGACGAATGGTTGTGTCCATTGAGTCTGATTCCCAGGAAGCTATTGAGGCTATCCAAAAGAAGGAGGATGATCACTTATTCTCTAGCATTATCCAGGAAATCAACACACTCCTCCAAGGCTGTGGTTGCAAGATCAGCAAGGTGCCAAGAGAAAGGAATGCTGTGGCAGATGCACTTGCCAAGAAAGGAAGAGACCAAAATGAAATTCTTGTTGTAATGGAGAATGCACCAGATGACTTAGTTAGTCTTGTGGTTAGAGACATGGTTAGCCCCAGTAGGGGCATGTAATTCTGGTTCTTGTTTGTGTTTTATTTCCGACGAAGCAAAAAAAAAAAAAAAAAAAAAAAGACCAATGGTTGTAACTTTTCGGGCTGTTTTGGCCTTTCAATATACTACTCCGTCTAATCTCTTTTGCACCGTTTGAATTTTTAGCACTATTCACTAGGTCACTTTGACCCGATAATTTGGATAGCAAAACTTTACAATTTTTAGATAATTTTTTGAAGTGTTGTAGAGTAACTCTTATTCTACAAGACAATAAAAAAATTATCGAAAAATTAAATCATTTTGCGATCCAAATCACCGGGTCAAAGTGACCTAGTTACGGGTGGAAAAAAGTCAAATGTGCATTTCAGCTAGGAGCCTAGGACGGAGTGGTACTAAAGTTTGAGAGAGAAAAAATGTTCAAACCTGGTACTACCTCCGTTTCGTCTGTTTCGTCTGCGTTTGACTTTTTAACCCGTAACTGAGTCACTTTGACTTGGTGATTTGGGTACCAAAACGATGTAATTTTTTAACAATTTTTTCATAGTATTCTAGAATAAACTTTCGTCTATAACACCATGCAAAGATTACCAAATTCTTGTATCGTTTTGCTAATCAAATCACTGGATGAAAGTAATCCAGTGAATAGTGACAAAAAGTGAAGTAGGCTGATACAGGCGAAACAGAGGTAGTATGTATTATGTTCTGTGGTTATGTACTCTAAATATTTGTAAGATAGGTATGTGACTTATTTCGTAATAATATCTGAATTTCAAAAAAAAAAAAAAAAAAAAAAAAAAAAAAAAAAAAACATGCATACAGATATTAATTATTCAAAAGGACGATTTGCTATGTGTTTTTCCCTCCGTCACTATTATGTAATTAATCACGGGACTGATTTGTTTAGGTTTATTATTTTTTCTTAGAATTACATCAAATCCTAGTCTTGCCGAATTTGTATCCGGGACATCATGTAGGGGCGTCAAATTCTCTATTACTGAGTTTAGCACCCATTTGCGTTTAGGTTTATTGTTTGTAACTTTGTATATGCGGATTATGGTCTTTTCATTTCAATCAGAATAACGAATTTCTTTCTCCATTATGTTAATGGGGGGATTTTTTGTCCAATTTATATTCGGATATTTTATTTTTTCAGAATTACATCATATAGTCAGTATTGAAAAACTTCAAATCAAAATCCACAAATAGAAGCAGAGAACAAACGAGAAGGAGAACTCAGTTTTCATAACCATTCGAGAGAGAAATTACAAAATGAAGAATATGATCTCTGATCTCAAACCAGAGCTTAGTTCATTACGTAAGAGGGAACGAAATAACGGCTAAACCAATTATTACAAGCCACGTAGGTCACCGTTATAACGGCTAAACCATTTCAAAAGAGAAGACAGAAACGACATCGTTCTAGTAAACTGATAAGAATGATTAATTGCAGAACGCCTCCTTTACCCATGAACGGTGGAGATTAGAACGCCCAAGTAGATCGAACGGTAACTGCTGTAAATGGGTTCATGTCATCAGTTTGAACTCTATAGCAGTTTGGTCCATGGCTAAATAGACATGATCTTCAATACGCCCCCTCAAGTTGGGTGGGAGTGAAGAGAACACCCAACTTGCCAAGGAGAACAGAGAACTGAGCAGGAGCAAGAGGCTTAGTAAGAAAATCAGCCAACTGCAATGAAGTGTTGAGATGTTTAAGCACAAGTTCACCAGCTTGAACCTTGTCTCTAATAAGATGGCATTCCAGATCAATATGCTTGGTCTTTTCATGCAGAATAGGATTAGCAGCTATGTGTAAAGCTGAAGCACTATCACAGTAAACCACTGGAGCTGAAGAAAGATGAAATTCTAGTTCCAAAAAAAAGATTCCAACCATTTAATTTCACAAGAGATAGCTGATAAACACCTATATTCAGCCTCTGCTAAACTTTTGGCAACAACTGTCTACTTCTTAGATTTCCAGCTTACCAAAGAGTTACAAAGAAAAACCAGAAAACCAGATGTGGATCTTCTAGTATCCAGACATCCTCCCCAATCTGAATCTGCATAACCAGTAAGATGAAAAGTAGATGCAGAAGGAAAAAGTATACCTTGAGAAGCAGTTCATTTGAGATATCTCAAAATGTGATGCACTGCATAAAGATGATGATCTGTAGGATGGCTAACAAATTGACTTAACTTGTGCACAGCAAAACACAAGTCAGGTCTAGTGTTACACAAATATAACAATTTCCTAATGAGCTGTCTGTAGTTAGCTGCAGCTTGATCATTGAGTGAAGTACCTATGTGCATGCTTAACTTGACAGAAGAAGCCATGGGAGTAGTAGCCAATTTTCACTCCAAATAACCAGAATTTGACAAAATCTCATAAGCAAACTTCTGTTGACTGAGAAAAATTCCATAAGAACATTGATGAACTTCAAAACCCAAGAAAAAGGACAATGTACCAAGATCTTTGAGCTTGAATGAGGTACTTAAAATTATCTTGAAGTGATGTAGAACAGAAGCATGAGTGCCAGTTAGCACTATATCATCTACATATACCAGAAGATATGTCTTGATAGCACCATCCAAATGCAAAGAGAGTGTAATCTAATTTACACTGCACAAAACCAAGAGATAGCACTGTTTCGGAAAATTTGAGGAACCATTGTCTAGAGGCTTGTTTTAAGCCATATAAGGACTTCTTTAATTTGCAAATTGGATTAGGAATAGCCAATTCAGCTGAAGAAAGTGAAAGACCCTCTGGAATAGCCATGTAGACCTCCTCTGTCAAAACACCATGCAAGAAGGCATTATTGATGTCCAATTGTAAAATTTCCCATTTATGTGCAGAAGCTAAACTGATCAGTACTCTGAGAGTGGAAAGTTTAGCCACAGGAGAAAAAGTTTCAAAGTAGTCTATCCCAGCTGTTTGTGTGTAACCCTTTGCCACCAATCTTGCCTTAAATCTGTCAACCTGACCATCACTTATGTACTTGATTCTATACATCCATTTGCAGCCAATCTTTTGATGTCCTGGAGGTAAGGTAGTTAATGACCATGTATCATTATCTTTCAAATCTTGTAGCTCATCTTGCATAGCAGCCACCCATTTCTCATTTTGAATGGCTTGTTTGTAAGTACTTGGCTCTATTTGACTGCAGAAATTTGCCAAAGCAAGTGTTGTGTGTGTAGCACTAGAGTCTTCAAGATGATGTCCAAAATCATACACTTCACTGAAACTCAGATTGGTAGAAGACTTGTTTGTCAACACATAATCTTGTAAATAAGCTGGTTGAGATCTCAATCTACTATTTTGCCTAATCACTGTAGGCACAAAAGGAGCTGGAAGAGGAACTTCTGCAGATTCTGGAGTAGGAGATGAATATGTGGGAGCATCATTGACACTAACATCCTCAATGCAGATAGGTAAACAATCTCCATTATTCAAAGAAGGAGCATTCAGAGACAAATCAGCAAAAGGGAATATTTCTTCATGAAAAATCACATTTTTTGACACATTGAAGCATTGCTCTTGGAGATTAAACAATATATAACCCTTTGTCCCATATACATAGCCAGTGAAAACACATTTAACTGCTCTAGGATCAAATTTAGTTCTTCCTTGTTGCAGTGTACTTGCATAACATAGACACCCAAAGACCTAGAGAGAAGAATAATCTGGCAATTTTTGATAGAGGGCTTGAAAAGGTGATTTACCTTAAAGTTTAGTAGCAGGTGTTCTATTAATAAGATAAGCAGCAGTCAGGACACATTCACCCCAAAATTTTATTGGCAAACTGCTCTGAAATCTCAAAGACTTGGCTACATTCAATAGATGCTGATGTTTTCTTTCTACTACAGAGTTTTGCTGAGGAGTCTCCACACAAGAATGTTCATGAATGATACCCTTTTCTGCAAAAAAATCTAGCCATTTCTAACTCAGGTGCATTGTCACTTCTGAACTTTCTAATGGAAACTTGAAACTGGTTCAATACCAATTGATAAAAGTCATGAATAATTCTGTCAACATCACTCTTATTATGCATCAGATATACCCAAGTAGTTCTAGTAGAATCTTCAACCAAAGTAAGAAAATATCTATAACCAGAATGTGATTTCACTTTGTAAGGTCCCCATGTGTCACAATGCACCAATTCGAAAAGAATATTATAAATGTTACCTTTCTTTAGAAATGGTAACTTTCTCTGCTTAGCAAGTGGACATATCTCACAAGGATGTGATTCAATACTAGATAATGGTTTGGACAACAAAACAGAAACCATCTTCAGCTTCTTAGATGAAAGATGTCCCAATCTCTTATGCCAAATATCTGCATTATCAACACTATGAGTAACTGCTAAACTCATTATGTCTGAAGTTTGAAAGAAATAAAGTCCTTTCTCTCTTATCCCTGTACCAATCACATCACCAGAAAGCAGTTTTGAAATGGCATTCATCACCATCACAATGAAAGACACAACTCAATTGCTTGGTTATCTGAGAAACTGATATAAGATTGAACTGAAACTCTGGCACATACATCACATTTTGTAGAACAATGGTGGAATTCAATCTTACCTCACCCATTAGGAAGATTAACATAGGTGTGATGAATTGGTCTAGCATTAGTGAAAAATTCCAAATTTGAACACATGTGATCTGTTGCACCACTATCTATGATCCAATTCTTGCCATAAGCTTGCAGTGAATCCACACCAGACTGAAAAGAGTAAGTACTCGCCACTCCCCCCATGAAATGATGACTACTTTGAATTGAACTAGCTGCACTAGATGGTGACTGAAGTGGAGAATCTTGATAACCCATAGATCCATAAGCAGGTGCAGAAATTTTCAATTCAGGTGGATTTGTCAAATGACTATTGGACAGCTGATTATTCAAAAGAGTAACCAAATGTTGAGCTTGTGTTGCACTGAGTGTGATATTTGCTGAACTAGAAGGTGAATCTGAAGCTGAAGTCTCAACTGCAGCCCTGTTGATCCTAGGCTTGTTGTTGGTGAATTTGAAATTGGGAGGAAAACCATGTAATCTGTGGCATTTTGCTTTGATATGTCCTTCATGACCACAATGACAACAAACTATTGGTTTACTACCACCTCTGCCAAAACGTGAAACTTGAGGTGAAGAATTTGACACACTCTTGAGATTGGCATTGTAGTTGTTTGAACCACCATACTTAGGAACATATGAGCTACCTCCACCACTTACATTCATAGCCATACTATGTGATTGAACCAAATTACACTGTAACTCAATTTGTTTCTCTTGTTGAACCACCTTAGCAAATACTGCATTCAAAAGAGGAATTGGATCTGACAGAAAGAGTTTATCCCTCATTGACACATATTGGTTATTGAGTCCCATTAAGAACTGCATAATCCTATCTAATTCCTGTGATTGTCTCCATCTATTGACAACACCACATTGACATTGAGACAAGCTCCACAATCACAATTAGGCAATGGCTTATAACTAGAGAGTTCATCCCATAATCCTTTCAACTTAGTGAAATAAAGAGTAACAGACATGTTCGCTTGCTTCAAATTAGTGATTAACTGTGTTAACTGAAAGATTCTTGGAAAATTTGTAGGGTTATGATTCATTGATCGCGCAAACGGAAGCATAATCAAACAATAGCCATGCAAAACCCTCCAAGGATCACAAGTCTAGATGCATAACGATAGTGAAGGTAAGAAATCATAAACACACCTTTGGGTTCTCCTTGATGACTTCAAACGCGAATAGTGTCACGTTCTCTATAGTTGATCCACGCCTAGAGTTGATCCTAGATCTCCAATCTTCTTGGTGCTAGCCCGGAATGAGAGGAGGGTGAAGGAATCACGCAAAACGAGGCAAAAGAAGGGGCTCGGCCCTCTTTTGGCGTCGGGGACGAGGGGGCGGCGGCAAGGGTGGCGTCGGCCTCCTTGTTGCTTGCTCTCTCTCCTTTGTTCTCTCCCACTCTTGTTATGTTCTCTTTGGAGCATTATTTATGAGGAAGGAAGGAAGGAGGGTCCTTTATATAGTCCAACAACTCCTTGTTAACTACCTAAAGGACTTATTCTAGTCCTACTAGAATTCAATTTAGTCCCTTCCTTGCAAATTAGTCCCTACTAAGTTTACAAGGGTTTGCAAAGTGATCCTTCTAATTAATTAATCCAATTAATTAATTCCCAAATCTAGTACAACTCTATATAGCGTGTGACCCCATAGGTTCTATCTAGTTGGTAGTAACTCTTTGCTAATATGGAGCGGTTTCTAGCAAAACATCCATTCTAGCCAACTAACAGAATAGTCATCTAGACAACCGTGTACAAGTAATTGTCTCATCCCTTTGCCTCCATATCCGGATTGGACACGAGACATACAAGTCACACTCGTATATCCAATCCCTAGTTTCTCGATCCATGGAATAGCCTTATTCGTGCAAATAACATCAATATCCCATATATTGATTTATTTGAGTCTGGCCAGACATTCTATAAGCACTATCCTTCGAGTGGCCTAGGATATTTTCTCCCGTTATGTGGGAGGGGCAAATCCTCTCTACGTCCACTACGATCTCTAAGCTTGCTTCTCATTGCATCCAGTACACGCCTTTATAACTACCCAGTTACGGTGTAGCGTTTAACGCTACCAAGATCACAATGATCCACAACTAGAATATCTAGTGACTTCAAGTCTAAGGATGACAATACCATTGTACCCGAGAAGCACTTGTGACTTAACATAACATGTATGTAGCCTTCTCGGTGATGGGTCAATCCAGTGCAACATTCCGTAATGCACACCTATGTGTTGGATCATGATATCTCCATATCAATCCAACCCCATACTAGTCTATAGATGATTGTCCCATTTAATCATTATACTTGACTAGGGATATTTAAGATAAACAACACGATTGTAAATCTAAGGACTTCATTATATTAAATATCCAATAAATAATAAATGAATTTTCTAGCCATATACAAATTCATACTAAACTAGATTGCCTCTAGGGCATCTATTCCAACAGTCTCCCACTTGCACTAGAGCCAATCTGGCGCATCTCGTATGCCCATACTCCTAGTGTGCCCTTCATGCTTCCACTGCGTGAGAGGCTTTGTAAGCGGGTCTGACAGATTATCATCTGTAGGAATCTTGCATATCCGAACGTCTCCTCTATCGATAATATCTCGAATCAGATGAAACTTCCTGAGCACATGCTTGGACTTCTGGTGCGATCTGGGTTCCTTTGATTGCGCGATCGCCCCAGTGTTGTCACAAAAAAACTCCACTGGATCCGCAATGCTAGGGACCACACCAAGTTCAGAAACAAATTTTCTGATCCAAACAGCCTCCTTTGCTGCGCCATTTGCAGCAATGTACTCAGCCTCTGTTGTAGAATCAGCCACCGTCTCTTGCTTGGAACTCTTCCAGCTCACCGCTGCTCCATTCAGGCAAAACACATATCCCGACTGTGATCTAAAGTCATCTCTATCGGTTTGGAAGCTTGCATCAGTTTAACCCCTTACACGCAACTCTTCCTCACCGCCAAACATCAAGAAAGCATCCTTAGTTCTTCTCAAGTACTTTAGGATGTTCTTGACAGCAATCCAGTGACTCTCACCCGGATTGGATTGGTATCTGCTTGTCATACTCAAGGCATATGACACATCTGGTCTAGTACATAACACGGCGTACATGATGGATCCTATGGCCGAGGCATAGGGAATCCTACTCATGCGTTCCTTCTCAATCTCATTGGAAGGACAACCACTCTTCGAAAGAGTGATTCCATGTGACATGGGCAAGAATCCCTTCTTGGAATCTTGCATGTTGAACCGTTTCAACACCTTGTCAATATATGTACTTTGACTTAGGCCTAGCAACCTTTTAGATCTATCTCTATAGATCTTTATACCGAGTATATAGGCCGCTTCCCCTAAGTCTTTCATTGAGAAACACTTTCCTAGCCAATCTTTCACAGATTGCAGCATGGGAATGTCGTTTCCAATGAGTAGTATGTCATCCACATACAAGACCAGAGAAGCTACAGAGCTCCCACTAACCTTCTTGTAGACACAAGACTCATCTTCGTTCCTGATGAAGCCAAACTCTTTGACCACTTCATCAAAACGTTGATTCCAACTCCTAGAAGCTTGCTTCAATCCATAAATGGATCGTTGCAGCTTACAGACTTTGTTGGCTTGCTTTGGATCCTCAAAACCCTCCGGCTGTATCATATACACGTCCTATAGGAGATTCCCATAAAGGAATGCTGTTTTGACATCCATCTGCCAAATCTCATAGTCGTAGTATGCTGCAATTGCAAGTAGGATTCGGATGGATTTGGTCATTGCGACTGGTGAAAAGGTTTCATCATCGTCAATACCATGAATCTGTCTGAATACTTTAGCTACCAATCGGCCCTTATAGGTAATCACATTACCATCCATGTCGATCTTCTTCTTTAAGACCCACTTGCACCCTATGGGCCGCGCCCCATCAGGTGGTTCCACCAAAGTCCATACTTTGTTGGTATACATGGATTCCATCTCGGATCTCATGGCTTCTAGCCACTTCTGCGAGTCTGGGCCATTCATGGCCTCCTCATAGGTAGTAGGCTCATCATCTATGAGCATCGTGTCACCGGAATTAGTCACGAGAAGTCCGTACCTCTCGGGTTCCTGGCGCACTCTACTAGATCTACGAAGCTCTTGTGTTACCTGAACAGGTGGATCCACAACTGCTTGTGATTCCTGTTCATGTTCCATAATCGGTTCAGTGATTTGTGGTTCTTGAACTTCTTCAAGTTCTACATTCCTCCCACTTGCTTCTTTAGAGACAAACTCTCTTTCTAGAAACACGCCGGTCCGAGCAACAAACACTTTGTTCTCGGTTGGATTGTAGAAGTAGTATCCCTTAGTTTCCTTAGGGTACCCCACAAATTTACACTTATCCGATTTAGGCCCTAGCTTGTCTGATTGTAAACGTTTTACATAGACATCGCAGCCCCAAATCCTCATGAACTACAGTGTGGGACGCCTCCCACTCCACATCTCATATGGTGTCTTCATGACTGATTTAGATGGAACACGGTTAATGGTGAAAGCTGCACTTAATAGAGCGTAGCCCCAAAATGATAGTGGAAGATCGGTTTGACACATCATAGACCGAACCATATCCAATAGGGTTCGATTCCTCCTCTCGGACACGCCATTCCATTGTGGCGTTCCGGGTGGAGTGAGTTGGGATACGATCCCACACTCTCTAAGATAGTCGTCAAACTCTTGGCTCAAGTATTCTCCTCCACGATCCGATCGTAGAGCCTTGATACTTTTGCCAAGTTGCTTCTCTACTTCATTCTTGAATTCTTTGAACACTTCAAAGGATTCGGATTTTGCCCTCATAAGGTACACAAATCCATATCTACTGTAATCATCAGTAAACGTTATGAAGTAGACATAACCACCCCTGGCAGTCGTGGCAAATGGCCCACACACATCGGTATGTATGAGCGCCAATTGCTCACTAGTCCTCTCACCTTTCTTATTGAAAGGGGACTTTGTCATTTTTCCCAATAGACAAGCCTCACATGTCTCATATGATTCAAAATCAAATGAGTCTAGTAATCCATCCTTATGGAGTCTAGATACACGTTTCTCATTTATGTGGCCTAAACGACAATCCCATAAATAAGCAGGATTTAAATCATTTATTTTAATCCGCTTGGTATTAATGTTGTAGACAGGATTGCTTAGATCAAGGACATAAAGTCCATTAAATAATTGCGCACTAAAATAGTGAATATTATTCAAATAAAAGGAACAACAATTGTTCTTTATTGAAATAATAAAACCTTCCTTGTCCAAACACGAAATAGAAATAATGTTTCTGCTCATAGCAGGCACAAAATAGCAATTATTTAATTCTAAAACTAATCCTGAAGGAAGAGATAGCTCGCACACGCCTATGGCCAACGCAGCAACCTTTGCTCCATTCCCAACGCGCAGATCTACCTCCCCTTTAGCCAATCTTTTACTTCTCTTTAGATCCTGCATATTTCGACAAATATGAGATCCACATCCAGTATCTAATACCCATGATGTAGAGACAGTTAAATTGACATCTACAACAAAAATACCTGGTGGTGGTGGAATCACTATTCCAAGCCTCTTGTCCTCCAGATATTTTGGGCAGTTCCTCCTCCAGTGTCCAGGTTGACTACAGTAGTGACCTTCACCCTTAGTCACGACCTTGGCAACGCCACCAACAGGCTTAAGGGCTTGTTCCTTGGACTTGGCAACTGACTTGCCTTTGCCCTTGGAGGAAGAGGCAAACTCTTTTCTCTTTCCTTTATGCACCATCATAATGGCCTTGCCCTTACCCTTGTTGATGCTCTGTTCAGCCGTCCTCAACATGTTGAGCAAATCTGGCAGTGGTTTAACGATCTCGTTCATGTTATAGTTCATAATGAACTGTCCATAACTCTCGGGCAACGATTGCAACACGAGATCGGTTGCCAACTCTTGGCCGACCGGGAACCCAAGCCGGGCGAGATTCTCCAAGTACCCGATCATTCGGAGTACATGGGGTCCCACCGGGTTCCCTTCTGCCAGATGACATTTGAACAGTGCCTTTGAGACCTCATACCTTTCTACCCTCGCCTGCTCTTGGAAGAGCTGCTTTAGATGTTCGATCATATCGACAGCATTCATGTTCTCATGTTGCTTCTGAAGCTCAGAGGTCATGGTACAAAGCATTAGGCAGGCCGCATCATTAGCGTCATCAACACGCTTCTGATACGCCTTTAAGGCAGCAGGTGTCTGATTCTCTGGACCTTCTGGAACTTGCTCCTCTATTGCGTACAGTTTCTTCTCTTGCTTGAGAACAATTCTCAAGTTTCTGTACCAATCAAGAAAGTTGGTTCCAGAGAGCTTGTCCTTCTCAAGGACAGATCGTAGGGAATGTTGTGAACTCGATGAGTTGTTTGCCATTTGGAATTCTACAAAAGGAAAATACGCAAGTTTTAGTATTTGTGAATTTTTGACTATATTTAATAATGGCTAGTTTATTAAATATAGCTCCCACTATTTTTCTACGGATTAATAACCCTAAAGATATTAATGCGGAAAATATCCTTATATTTTCTAGTGGGCCAAGATCCATCTTTTCATCTCCTTATGAGCTTGCTTTGGCAAGTCACCCATAATTCGACTACTTCTTAGGTAGGAACAATTCCAATTGCATCCCATATGCAACTCTTGGTTCAATTGGGCAAATAACTCCTTATTTATCCATCCTTATGGATAATCCCAATTGATTGCCTCTAGGTTTCTTAATCAAATTAATAGCCTAGTTGTGCTCAACCTCTTATCTAAACAATTGCACATTGTTACGTGCCATCGCATTCCATCATTATGAACCAAGTCGCCATGCTTTGGCACGCACGAACTTGATAAATAATGATGATAATGAGTGTTTATATAACGAGAAGGCAAGAATACAATATTTGAATTTAAGGGATTTTTCAATTCAATTTTAATTGTTTTGTTGATCAATATCAACTAATCTATCTATTTGAGTTTGGGCACAACTCCAAATAATAGATCCGGGTTGTCTAATTATCTTATTATCCTAATTGCATGCATCATCCATACACCAACCACACAAATAATAAGGCAATAAATAAACAACCACAAAACAAAAATTAAACGTGATGTGGATATGGCCTTTTCTAGACTAAGATAATTCCAAGCCAATGGAATTATCTATGAACCCTAAGCAAACACATCTCCATGCGTCTTGGTCTTTTGGTCCATCCTTCATAGTCATGTGGAATGCTCCATGCTCCATGCTCCATCTTTTGTGGCTTCTTTGGCTTTGGGCTTCTTTTCTTCAATCTTGGCTAACAATCTACTTTATCTAGCACTAGCTAATTTCTATACTAAATAAAATAAATCTCACAAGTTGAGAAAAAAAAATGACACGCAGGCCATAAAACCCTAATTAATTATTACAATTAATTGATCGGCTCGCAGGCCGTAAAACCAAACCACAAAATTAAACATCCACATCAAACCACATCCTAAGGCCATATCCAATCACCATGCGAATTGCACATAAACAGTTAAAATCCAATTTTAACGCGCTTGGTCAATTTTAATTGATTTTAGGATTTCTAGGGTTAAAACGGTCCATGGGCCCAACAATCCAATTGCCCGGGCCCAAACTAAGTGAACCATAAGGCCCTAGGGCCGGCCCGGCCCAAAACCCGTAAGCTAGGCCCGCGGGTTAGGGCCGCCCGGCCCCTTAGGGCGCCAATCTTGGGCGGCAAGCAAGGGGGCGGTCCCCTAGGGGGCCGAACCTCCCTTTGGAGGTTGTTTCCAAAACAACCTCCTTGCTTGGAGCCCAAGTTTGGTTGTTTCCTTGTTTTGGGAGAACTCTTTCTTCCCCAAGGATGCCCAAACCCTAGATCTAAGATCCTAAAATTTCTCAAACTCACCAATTCATGCATCTAATGCAAAAATTGGATCTTGTTATGGGTAATTGTTGACAAATTGCATCCCATGCTTGATTTGTCTTGTTTTACGCGATAAACAACAATTTAAGGTGTAAAACAACAAGAATGTAACACATAAACTACGTTTATGCTCTATTACCAGGCTCTGATACCACTGTAGGGTTTTGATTCATGGATCGCGCAAACGAAAGCATAATCAAACAATAGCCATGCAAAACCCTCCAAGGATCACAAGTCTAGATGCATAACGATAGTGAAGGTAAGAAATCATAAACACACCTTTGGGTTCTCCTTGATGACTTCAAACGCGAATAGTGTCACGTTCTCTATAGTTGATCCACGCCTAGAGTTGTTCCTAGATCTCCAATCTCCTTGGTGCTAGCCCGGAATGAGAGGAGGGTGAAGGAATCACGAAAAACGAGGCAAAAGAAGGGCTCGGCCTTTAGGCGTCGGGGACGAGGGGGCGGCGGCAAGGGGGCGGCGTCCTCCTTGTTGCTTGCTCTCTCTCTCTTCTTTGTTCTCTCCCCTTCTTGTTATGTTCTCTTTAGAGCATAAGTTATGAGGAAGGAAGGAAGGAGGGTCCTTTATATAGTCCAACAACTCTTTGTTAACTACCTAAAGGACTTATTCTAGTCCAACTAGAATTCAATTTAGTCCCTTCCTTGCAAATTAGTCCCTATTAAGTTTGCAAGGGTTTGCAAAGTGATCCTTCTAATTAATTAATCCAATTAATTAATTCCCAAATCTAGTACAACTCTATATAGCGTGTGACCCCATAGGTTCTATCTAGTTGGTAGCAACTATTTGCTAATATGGAACGATTTCTAGCAAAACATCCATTCTAGCCAACTAATAGAATAGTCATCTAGACAACCTTGTACAAGTAATTGTCTCATCCCTTTGCCTCCATATCCGGATTGGACACGAGACATACAAGTCACACTCGTATATCCAATCCCTAGTTTCTCGATCCATGGAATAGTCTTATTCGTGCAAATAACATCAATATCCCATATATTGATTTATTTGAGTCTGGCCAGACATTCTATAAGCACTATCCTTCGAGTGGCCTTGGATATTTGCTCCCGTTATGTGGGAGGGGCAAATCCTCTCTTCGTCCACTACGATCTCTAAGCTTGCTTCTCATTGTATCCAGTACACGCCTTTATAACTACCCAGTTACGGTGTAGCGTTTAACGCTACCAAAATCACAATGATCCACAACTAGAATATCTAGTGACTTCAAGTCTAAGGATGACAATACCATTGTACCCGAGAAGCACTTGTGACTTAACATAACATGTATGTAGCCTTCTCGGTGATGGGTCAATCCAGTGCAACATTCCGTAATGCACACCTATGTGTTGGATCATGATATCTCTATATCAATCCAACCCCATACTAGTCTATAAATGATTGTCCCATTTAATCATTATACTTGACTAGGGATATTTAAGATAAACAACACAATTGTAAATCTAAGGACTTCATTGTATTAAATATCCAATAAATAATAAATGAATTTTCTAGCCAAATACAAATTCATACTAAACTAGATTGCCTCTAGGGCATCTATTCCAACAGTCTCCCACTTGCACTAGAGCCAATCTGGCGCATCTCGTATGCCCATACTCCTAGTGTGCCCTTCATGCTTCCACTGCGTGAGAGGCTTCGTAAGCGGGTCTGACAGATTATCATCTGTAGGAATCTTGCATATCCGAACGTCTCCTCTATCGATAATATCTCAAATCAGATGAAACTTCCTGAGCACATGCTTGGACTTCTGGTGCGATCTTGGTTCCTTTGATTGCGCGATCGCCCCAGTGTTGTCACAAAACAACTCCACTGGATCCGCAATGCTAGGGACCACACCAAGTTCAGAAACAAACTTTCTGATCCAAACAGCCTCCTTTGCTGCGCCATTTGCAGCAATGTACTCAGCCTCTGTTGTAGAATCAGCTACCGTCTCTTGCTTGGAACTCTTCCAGCTCACCGCTGCTCCATTCAGGCAAAACACATATCCCAACTGTGATCTAAAGTCATCTCTGTCAGTTTGGAAGCTTGCATCAGTGTAACCCCTTACACGCAACTCTTCCTCACCGCCAAACATCAAGAAAGCATCCTTAGTTCTTCTCAAGTACTTTAGGATGTTCTTGACAGCAATCCAGTGACTCTCACCCGGATTGGATTGGTATCTGCTTGTCATACTCAAGGCATATGACACATCTGGTCTAGTACATAGCATGGCGTACATGATAGATCCTATGGCCGAGGCATAGGGAATCCTACTCATGCGTTCCTTCTCAATCTCATTGGAAGGACAACCACTCTTCGAAAGAGTGATTCCATGTGACATGGGCAAGAATCCCTTCTTGGAGTCTTGCATGTTGAACCGTTTCAACACCTTGTCAATATATGTACTTTGACTTAGGCCTAGCAACCTCTTAGATCTATCTCTATAGATCTTTATACCGAGTATATAGGCTGCTTCCCCTAAGTCCTTCATTGAGAAACACTTTCCTAGCCAATCTTTCACAGATTGCAGCATGGGAATGTCGTTTCCAATGAGTAGTATGTCATCCACATACAAGACCAGAAAAGCTACAGAGCTCCCACTAACCTTCTTGTAAACACAAGACTCATCTTCGTTTCTGATGAAGCCAAACTCTTTGACCACTTCATCAAAACGTCGATTCCAACTCCTAGAAGCTTGCTTCAATCCATAAATGGATCGTTGCAGCTTACAGACTTTGTTGGCTTGCTTTGGATCCTCAAAACCCTCCGGCTGTATCATATACACGTCCTCGAGGAGATTCCCATAAAGGAATGCTGTTTTGACATCCATCTGCCAAATCTCATAGTCGTAGTATGCTGCAATTGCAAGTAGGATTCGGATGGATTTGGTCATAGCGACTGGTGAAAAGGTTTCATCATAGTCAATACCATGAATCTGTCTGAATCCCTTAGCCACCAATCGGCCCTTATAGGTAATCACATTACCATCCATGTCGATCTTCTTCTTGAAGACCCACTTGCACCCTATGGGCCGCGCCCCATCAGGTGGTTCCACCAAAGTCCATACTTTGTTGGTATACATGGATTCCATCTTGGATCTCATGGCTTCAAGCCACTTCTGCGAGTCTGGGCCATTCATGGCCTCCTCATAGGTAGTAGGCTCATCATCTATAAGCATCGTGTCACCGGAATCAGTTACGAGAAGTCCGTACCTCTCGGGTTCCTGGCGCACTCTACTAGATCTACGAAGCTCTTGTGTTACCTGAACAGGTGGATCCACAACTGCTTGTGATTCCTGTTCATGTTCCATAATCGGTTCAGTGATTTGTGGTTCTTGAACCTCTTCAAGTTCTACATTCCTCCCACTTGCTTCTTTAGAGACAAACTCTCTTTCTAGAAACACGCCGGTCCGAGCAACAAACACTTTGTTCTCGGTTGGATTGTAGAAGTAGTATCCCTTAGTTTCCTTAGGGTACCCCACAAATTTACACTTATCCGATTTAGGCCCCAGCTTGTCTGATTGTAAACGTTTTACATAGACATCGCAACCCCAAATCCTCATGAACGACAGTGTGGGACGCCTCCCACTCCACATCTCATATGGTGTTTTCATGACTGATTTAGATGGAACACGGTTAATGGTGAAAGCTGCACTTAACAGAGCGTAGCCCCAAAATGATAATGGAAGATCGGTTTGACACATCATAGACCGAACCATATCCAATAGGGTTCGATTCCTCCTCTCGGACACGCCATTCCATTGTGGCGTTCCGGGTGGAGTGAGTTGGGACACGATCCCACACTCTCTAAGATAGTCGTCAAACTCTTGGCTCAAGTATTCTCCTCCACGATCCGATCGTAGAGCCTTGATACTTTTGCCAAGTTGCTTCTCTACTTCATTCTTGAATTCTTTGAACACTTCAAAGGATTCGGATTTTGCCCTCATAAGGTACACAAATCCAAATCTACTGTAATCATCAGTAAACGTAATGAAGTAGACATAACCACCCCTGGCAGGCGTGGCAAATGGCCCACACACATCGGTATGTATGAGCGCCAATTGCTCACTAGTCCTCTCACCTCTCTTATTGAAAGGGGACTTTGTCATTTTTCCCAATAAACAAGCCTCACATGTCTCATATGATTCAAAATCAAATGAGTCTAGTAATCCATCCTTATGGAGTCTAGATACACGTTTCTCATTTATGTGGCCTAAACGACAATGCATAAATAAGCAGGATTTAAATCATTTATTTTAATCCGCTTGGTATTAATGTTGTAGACAGGATTGCTTAGATCAAGGACATAAAGTCCATTAAATAATTGCGCACTAAAATAGTGAATATTATTCAAATAAAAGGAACAACAATTGTTCTTTATTGAAATAATAAAACCTTCCTTGTCCAAACACGAAATAGAAATAATGTTTCTGCTCATAGCAGGCACAAAATAGCAATTATTTAATTCTAAAACTAATCCTGAAGGCAGAGATAGCTCGCACACGCCTATGGCCAACGCAGCAACCTTTGCTCCATTCCCAACGCGCAGATCTACCTCCCCTTTAGCCAATCTTTTACTTCTCTTTAGATCCTGCATATTTCGACAAATATGAGATCCACATCCAGTATCTAATACCCATGATGTAGAGACAGTTAAATTGACATCTACAACAAAAATACCTGGTGGTGGTGGAATCACTATTCCAAGCCTCTTGTCCTCCAGATATTTTGGGCAGTTCCTCCTCCAGTGTCCAGGTTGACTACAGTAGTGACCTTCACCCTTAGTCACGACCTTGGCAACGCCACCAACAGGCTTAAGGGCTTGTTCCTTGGACTTGGCAACTGACTTGCCTTTGCCCTTGGAGGAAGAGGCAAAGTTTTTGCCCTTTCCTTTATGCACCATCATAATGGCCTTGCCCTTACCCTTGTTGATGCTCTGTTCAGCCGTCCTCAACATGTTGAGCAAATCTGGCAGTGGTTTAACGATCTCGTTCATGTTATAGTTCATAATGAACTGTCCATAACTCTCGGGCAACGATTGCAACACGAGATCGGTTGCCAACTCTTGGCCGACCGGGAACCCAAGCCGGGCGAGATTCTCCAAGTACCCGATCATTCGGAGTACATGGGGTCCCACCGGGTTCCCTTCTGCCAGATGACATTTGAACAGTGCCTTTGAGACCTCATACCTCTCTACCCTCGCCTGCTCTTGGAAGAGCTGCTTTAGATGTTCGATCATATCGACGGCATTCATGTTCTCATGTTGCTTCTGAAGCTCAGAGGTCATGGTGCAAAGCATTAGGCAGGCCGCATCATTAGCGTCATCAACACGCTTTTGATACGCCTTTAAGGCAGCAGGTGTCTGGTTCTCTGGACCTTCTGGAACTTGCTCCTCTATTGCGTACAGTTTCTTCTCTTGCTTGAGAACAATTCTCAAGTTTCTGTACCAATCAAGAAAGTTGGTTCCAGAGAGCTTGTCCTTCTCAAGGACAGATCGTAGGGAATGTTGTGAACTCGATGAGTTGTTTGCCATTTGGAATTCTACAAAAGGAAAATACGCAAGTTTTAGTATTTGTGAATTTTTGACTATATTTAATAATGGCTAGTTTATTAAATATAGCTCCCACTATTTTTCTACGGATTAATAACCCTCAAGATATTAATGCGGAAAATATCATTATATTTTCTAGTGGGCCAAGATCCATCTTTTTCATCTCCTTATGAGCTTGCTTTGGCAAGTCACCCATAATTCGACTACTTCTTAGGTAGGAACAATTCCAATTGCATCCCATATGCAACTCTTGGTTCAATCGGGCAAATAACTCCTTATTTATCCATCCATATGGATTATCCCAATTGATTGCCTCTAGGTTTCTTAATCAAATTAATAGCCTAGTTGTGTTCAACCTCTTATCTAAACATTTGCACATTGTTACGTGCCATCGCATTCCATCATTATGAACCAAGTCGCCATGCTTTGGCGCGCACGAACTTGATAAATAATGATGATAATGAGTGTTTAAATAACGAGAAGGCAAGAACACAATATTTAAAATTTGAGGGATTTTTCAATTTTAATTATTTTGTTGATCAATATCAACTAATCTATCTATTTGAGTTTGGGCACAACTCCAAATAATAGATCCGGGTTGTCTAATTATCTTATTATCCTAATTGCATGCATCATCCATACACCAACCACACAAATAATAAGACAATAAATAAACAACCACAAAACAGAAATTAAACGTGATGTGGATATGGCCTTTTCTAGACTAAGATAATTCCAAGCCAATGGAATTATCTATGAACCCTAAGCAAACACATCTCCATGCGTCTTGATCTTTTGGTCCATCCTTCATAGTCATGTGGTATGCTCCATGCTCCATGCTCCATCTTTTGTGGCTTCTTTGGCTTTGGGCTTCTTTTCTCCAATCTTGGCTAACAATCTACTTTATCTAGCACTAGCTAATATCTATACTAAATAAAATAAATCTCACAAGTTGCGAGAAAAAAAAAATGGCACGCAGGCCATAAAACCCTAATTAATTATTACAATTAATTGATCAGCTCGCAGGCCGTAAAACCAAACCACAAAATTAAACATCCACATCAAACCACATCCTAAGGCCATATCCAATCACCATGCGATTTGCACATAAACAGTTAAAATCCAATTTTAACGCGCTTGGTCAATTTTAATTGATTTTAGGATTTCTAGGGTTAAAACGGTCCATGGGCCCAACAATCCAATTGCCCGGGCCCAAACAAAGTGAACCATAAGGCCCTAGGGCCGGCCCGGCCCAAAACCCGCAAGCTAGGCCCGCGGGTTAGGGCCGCCCGGCCCCTTAGGGCGCCAATCTTGGGCGGCAAGCAAGGGGGCGGTCCCCTAGGGGGCCGAACCTCTTTGTGGAGGTTGTTTCCAAAACAACCTCCTTGCTTGGAGCCCAAGTTTGGTTGTTTCCTTATTTTGGGAGAACTCCTTCTTCCCCAAGGATGCCCAAACCCTAGATCTAAGATCCTAAAATTTCTCAAACTCACCAATTCATGCATCCAATGCAATAATTGGGTCTTGTTGTGATTAATTCTTTGACAAATTGCATCCAATGCTTGATTTGTCTTGTTTTACGCGATAAACAACAAATTAAGGTGTAAAACAACAAGAATGTAACACATAAACTACGTTTATGCTCTATAACCAGGCTCTGATACCACTGTAGGGTTTTGATTCATGGATCGCGCAAACGGAAGCATAATCAAACAATAGCCATGCAAAACCCTCCAAGGATCACAAGTCTAGATGCATAACGATAGTGAAGGTAAGAAATCATAAACACACCTTTGGGTTCTCCTTGATGACTTCAAACGCGAATAGTGTCACGTTCTCTATAGTTGATCCACGCCTAGAGTTGTTCCTAGATCTCCAATCTCCTTGGTGCTAGCCCGGAATGAGAGGAGGGTGAAGGAATCACGCAAAACGAGGCAAAAGAAGGGCTCGGCCTCCTTTTTGGCTTCGGGGACGAGGGGGCGGCGGCAAGGGGGCGGCGTCCTCCTTGTTGCTTGCTCTCTCTCTCCTTTGTTCTCTCCCCTTCTTGTTATGTTCTCTTTAGAGCATAAGTTATGAGGAAGGAAGGAAGGAGGGTCCTTTATATAGTCCAACAACTCTTTGTTAACTACCTAAAGGACTTATTCTAGTCCAACTAGAATTCAATTTAGTCCCTTCCTTGCAAATTAGTCCCTACTAAGTTTGCAAGGGTTTGCAAAGTGATCATTCTAATTAATTAATCCAATTAATTAATTCCCAAATCTAGTACAACTCTATATAGCGTGTGACCCCATAGGTTCTATCTAGTTGGTAGCAACTATTTGCTAATATGGAGCGGTTTCTAGCAAAACATCCATTCTAGCCAACTAATAGAATAGTCATCTAGACAACCTTGTACAAGTAATTGTCTCATCCCTTTGCCTCCATATCCGGATTGGACACGAGACATACAAGTCACACTCGTATATCCAATCCCTAGTTTCTCGATCCATGGAATAGTCTTATTCGTGCAAATAACATCAATATCCCATATATTGATTTATTTGAGTCTGGCCAGACATTCTATAAGCACTATCCTTCGAGTGGCCTTGGATATTTGCTCCCGTTATGTGGGAGGGGCAAATCCTCTCTACGTCCACTACGATCTCTAAGCTTGCTTCTCATTGTATCCAGTACACGCCTTTATAACTACCCAGTTACGGTGTAGCGTTTAACGCTACCAAAATCACAATGATCCACAACTAGAATATCTAGTGACTTCAAGTCTAAGGATGACAATACCATTGTACCCGAGAAGCACTTGTGACTTAACATAACATGTATGTAGCCTTCTCGGTGATGGGTCAATCCAGTGCAACATTCCGTAATGCACACCTATGTGTTGGATCATGATATCTCTATATCAATCCAACCCCATACTATTCTATAAATGATTGTCCCATTTAATCATTATACTTGACTAGGGATATTTAAGATAAACAACACAATTGTAAATCTAAGGACTTCATTATATTAAATATCCAATAAATAATAAATGAATTTTCTAGCCAAATACAAATTCATACTAAACTAGATTGCCTCTAGGGCATCTATTCCAACAGGAATAGCCTTATTCGTGCAAATAACATCAATATCCCATATATTGATTTATTTGAGTCTGGCCAGACATTCTATAAGCACTATCCTTCGAGTGGCCTAGGATATTTGCTCCCGTTATGTGGGAGGGGCAAATCCTCTCTACGTCCACTACGATCTCTAAGCTTGCTTCTCATTGCATCCAGTACACGCCTTTATAACTACCCAGTTACGGTGTAGCGTTTAACGCTACCAAGATCACAATGATCCACAACTAGAATATCTAGTGACTTCAAGTCTAAGGATGACAATACCATTGTACCCGAGAAGCACTTGTGACTTAACATAACATGTATGTAGCCTTCTCGGTGATGGGTCAATCCAGTGCAACATTCCGTAATGCACACCTATGTGTTGGATCATGATATCTCCATATCAATCCAACCCCATACTAGTCTATAGATGATTGTCCCATTTAATCATTATACTTGACTAGGGATATTTAAGATAAACAACACGATTGTAAATCTAAGGACTTCATTATATTAAATATCCAATAAATAATAAATGAATTTTCTAGCCATATACAAATTCATACTAAACTAGATTGCCTCTAGGGCATCTATTCCAACAAAATTTCCCTGAGAAAATCTGTCAATAAGATCCAACCAAATTTCTCTAGCTGTGGATCTGCAAACTACACTGCTAACTATTTCTTTTGAAACTGAATTCAACAACCAAGACATAACCATACTATCACATATTCTCCAAACAGAAGAAACATTAGATTCCAAATCCGGTTCTGAAATAGTTCCATCCACAAAATCGAGCTTATTCTTAGCTCTCAAGGCAACAACAATTGATCTATGCCAAGTATAGAAGTTGCTACTATCTAATTTCTCAGAAACCAAAACTACTCCTGGATTATCTGAATTGTGCAGAAAATAAGGTGAAGAACTATCATTACATGGCGAAACACCAGTAACTAGTTGATTCTCCATCGCAAAGTGAAGTTGAAAACGATTCAACCCAAGCGCAGATCCGAAAGTGAAAAGTGGATCTGAAACCTTCAAATCCTCCAATTGACCGAACGGAACTTCAAAACCTCAGCAGCCTTCTTCCGAACCAGACTCTGATACCATATTGAAAAACTTCAAATCAAAATCCACAAATGGAAACATAGAACAAACGAGAAGGAGAACTCAGTTTTCATAACCATTCGAGAGCGAAATTACAAAATGAAGAATGAACTCTCTGATCTCAAACCAGAGCTTAGTTCATTACTTAAGAGGGAAAGAAATAAACCCTAACGGAACGTTAGGTTTCAACCAATTATTACAAGTCACATAGGTCACCGTTATAACGGCTAAACCATTTCAAAAGAGAAGACAGAAACGACATCGTTCTAATAACTGATAAGAATGATTAATTGCAGAACGCCCCCTTTACCCATGAACGGTGGAGATTAGAACGCCCAAGTAGATCGAACGGTAACTACTGTAAATGAGTTCATGTCATCAGTTTGAACTCTATTGCAGTTTGGTCCATGACTAAATAGACATGATCTTCAAAAGTCAAGTTCAAACCCGAGACCTCGTGCAAGGGGTTCAAACGCTCTACCACTGAACTAGCACACATTTTGAGGAAATTTCAATTATTTTTGGATCTCTTCTCAAAATCATTTGTCGATTCTCAATTGACTTCAACTTTAATCCCATTTATTTATAAACTGGAATTGTACGTATGACTTGTGTCACATCATGCAGAAGAAAATCACGAACAATCACCCGCTCTCTCAATATGACAACACCACAATATGGAAGAGTTCAATGGCGTGGGTAGTTGCTGTCTATTAGTGCTATTTTGATTTGTCTTTGTTTGTCTTAGTGTATGTTGTTTTATATTTGCGTTTATTATTTATTTATTGAGCAAAATAATTTCTATAATCAGGGATACTTTCCTAACCAAATAACCTTAGTATCGAAATCAAATGTTTCCTTATCTAATTCATGAGCAACCGCATTAGAAAGAGTAGTTTTGTTTGACAGTTAACTAAAATTAACGTATTTCAGGAAATTACATATTTTTTTAGACTTAACTAATTGTCGTCTACCGGATTCGAACCCATGACCTCATGCATAGGCTTTTGAAGCCTATACCATTTGAGCTGGCACCCATCACTGACATTCTTTTTCAGCATGGCTACCAACCAGATCCACAAATACAGGCTATCAGCAAGACAATACACCTCAACTCCCCTGGAAAATCAGGCATCCTGGTCTCTCCAAACAAAGCAGCCACAACATCACCCTACCAAACCGTCGAACTTGTTCTTCACCTCAAACCCCGAACCCGACTCTAAATCCCTCTCTTCTCATCAATAAACAGTCACGATTATCCGTCAACACCGAAACGACCCACCGCTATTAGTCCCAATTAGATGTTAAAAGTTCTTAGTTGTTGCAGAACTGAAATTGAAAACTCTAACCTAGACATTGTCAAAATTCTCGGCATACTGTACAATATGAAGTTATCCATGGAGAGATATGGTAAATATGTTTATGTGACTATTAATAAGTAGTACAATAACAATAATAATGTAATTCAAAGAAAGGAAAAGGCTGTTGAAAACTCTAACCCAGACATTGTCAAAATTCTCTGCATACTGTGAAATATGAGATTATCAAATATGTTCTTTTCACAATAAATTCATCAATTTTCCATCACAAATGGCAGAACTGAGATAAGTACAGGTTACAACAACAAGCACTTCGTAAACGTACGTCGTACCTGTAAATAAAAATCTGGCGACTTGAAGGCAACGGAAACTTGAAATTAATGCGGAAGTAGCAGATAGCCGGAACATGCAAATAGCAACGGGATACGAAAAGCTTAAAACTGATGCGGAAGTTGGAGATACCGAAGCTTGAATTGGAGTCAAGATCTGGAGACAAAATTTGCAACTAGCAATTGGACAGGATGGGGAAGATCAGGAGCCGCAAGTTGCAGATTGCGATTGGACACGTATGGAGGAACCGTCGAGTTACTGGAGGATGTCAGCGGTGTTTCTGTGTCGTTGTGAGAGAAGGGTGACAACGTATGGAGGATGCTTTGACTCTGAATCGGTGCAGGTATGGTAGAGTCGAGGTCTATAGTACAGAGTCGGCGGCGTTTATGTGTGGGTGTGAGAGAAGGCGTCGTTTCACTCTGTTAGAACACGGACTGTTGTGATGGTTTGTCCAAGGGTATTTTGGTCTATTCCAAAAGGTTATGAACAAAAATAAGGTTAGGAACATCTAAAAGGTTAGGAACACTACAAACTTTTAAGTAGTAGAGATATTATTAATAATTTTTTTGAGGGGAACTATTATTAATAAGTTTTATGTGCATTGATATGTCTGATTAGTAATTTCTATATGAAAATAATATGGAAATAAAAATATTAATACAAAAAAAATATCAAGCATTATAAATATTATAGTATTCAAATAGAACATAGTAATAAAATGCGAGCAGTCTTGTTTTGCTGCATATATTGTCAATGAATGACTTAAGACTTGCAAATTGCAATTCCCACATGAAGCGTTTGTTGCCTTGCGCACCTCCTTCATCAATTTGCATGACAACTCTTGTTCCCAGCACTAGGACACCCGAGCCCATTGCATCATCTACCTGTTTAACAGGTGAACATGCTGCAAGGGTAGATTCAGATTCACCCAGGAAGGTTGCACAATGGACGGACAACTAGGAGATTCAAAAATGCCTCTGAAAGATTACTTTCCTGGCCAGCCCATGAGGAGTCTCTGATTCCTCACTAAGCAGCCAAAGCTTTTTTTCTGAACCTTCAGCGGTAAAAGCTTTTTCCACCTCTTGTATGTGCCCTCAATCATGTGGTTAATAATATACTTATGACAGCTGATTGAGGGCACATAAACTCCCACCACCAAACAGATTAAGCTAAAAATTGGGAATATCAGACTCAAAAACAGAGTCCACAAAAATAATTGGAGTTCCATTTACTGCTGCTAAAAATTAGCTGAAGGTATACAACATAGTAGTACTATACAGAGACCCTAGTTTAAAAAAACGAAGAATGGAACTGTCAAAATGGGGTTGGTTCTACCACAAGGATCATCTGTCATAAACCACGAAAAGGTGAATGACAAACTATCCTGGTAATAGGAGTCAACAACACAAATTGTTACATTTTATGTTGTCGACAACAAAAAAAACACCCATAAAAAAACTGAGCAGTAATACCTACGTCTCGTTTCAATTTTCTTTTGTCGCCAAGGCAAGACAGGATGTTATCCCGGAAGATGCTCCAAAAACCTGGTCACGGTGTGTCAACCACTATTGACATGAGACCAGTAACGCAAAAGCAAACTCCGGGCAAAAATGTCAACAGCCACAGGCATCGCTGCTAATTTACAGGTCCCTACATTTCCTTATGGATTTCTTTCCGGTTGGCCTGAGATTGGACGTTATGCTTCTTCTGCATATCCTTGAGCTTTAACATTAATTCTAGAAATGTTGGTCGGCTCCTGGGCTCCCTGCAGTGTGGAATTTCATTCTTAGCTGCGTCCGTGGATGGTTAACAATGTGCAAGATAAACTTAAATAAATCTACCACTACAAATGCTGATGAATTAAGCAAAATACCTGAGTCATGATCAATTTATCATCTGACCACTACATGTAACTCTTAAATTTCCCTATGACTCGAACAAAATCTTTCTAAAGAACAGAGCCGCATACCTATCTTAAGACAACAGTGAGGATGTAATCAAATTGCATCTAAACAACAGGTGACACTATGCATTTCAAACCATCCACCAGATCGTAAATCTTTTCAGTACCTTAGTATTGAATATGGCAGTCCTTGTCACAACTGCATACGACAGGGTGACTTCACTCACTTCATCACACATCACACCTTGCACCTTCTTAATTGAGTCTAGTCTGACATTGGCCCTTTCATTTACAAAATAGTGCCACCTCCACGCTCCATTATTCCACCCATCCCACAAACTAAAAGAAAAGGCACTTCGTCAGCATACACCTATTCACCTACCCACCTCATTGCAGAAATGTCACTACTAAGTGTCACTGTCACTGTCACCGGTGAAGTGAAGTATCACAGGGTGGTCGTCCCTCCAATTACATGTTCACCCACCATCTCTGCTACTTCTACATTCCATCACTTCCCACGTCACCCACCTCACCACCAGCAAAGGGAGATTCTCTTCCACAAGAACAAACCACTCCATTTGTCATCAACAAATAAAAAGAAACAATGGTGCATGTGGATATCAGTTCGAATGTAACTACAAAATAGTTAATTGTGAGGTTATATATCATATCTAGCTACAGCCTTAATCAATAAGCTTATCTCAGGTTATGCAGCGCCATGCATTGGTATTACCTTTCATTAAAAGCAAATACAATCCTACTAGGACAAAGAAAAATATTTGAACTTTTCACTACTTATGTTCAGTCCCCTTGTAAAAGAGAAGGTCAATGATCTTCTATAACTTTTTTAACACCTAACATTCAGCTTTTAAAGTACAAAAAGCTTAATTTTCTTCCTAAGGACGCATACGGCTTCTTTCTCTATTTAGAAAGTAGATTCGGAAAACAGAATATTGCATAAATTGGCAAAATGTGCAGTTCTGATTAACTTTTCTAAATCTATATCCGTAATCTCGAGGGCCCTATCCGGCTCTAGCACCAGCCTCATGGGGCCTGTAATACCATGACAAATGGCACAAGCACGTGGTTCTGACTTATACTGCTACCATGGCGGTCCTCTTGGCTTGGCTCAATCATAATTCGGCCCATAAGCCGCCGCGAGGCCCACCATAAAGCTCCACACCTCCTTCATAAACTTGAGCCATGACATGGGGCCCAAACCGTTGAATAACTCTGCCACGATCCGCCTTCTTGCAGTAGCTTTCTTGAGGTGTATGATAACTTGAAAGTCAAAATGTACTAGGATATACTGCAATTACCCAAGCGGGAGGAAAGATGCAACTGCTTCGAGTGTTCACATTTTCTCAGACATATGCAGATATGGGAGGGTTTAGTACGACTTTTTGAACTTTTAAGTCGACTTTTTAGCTGTTCTGAAAAAAGTTTGTGACAAAGAAGTTGATGAAAAAAGATGTAGGTGTTTGGTAAAAAAAAAAAATGTGTTGTTAAAAAGTTAGTGATGCAACAATTTTGTTGGTTAGTGAAAATTACTTTATATTAGTAATTAAATTATGGTAGGTCATATGAATTGTTGTAGTAATTAAATACTAAAAAAAGTTATGGGTATATTAGTCGTTTTGTTCTCTAAGAAGAAAAAAATCCAAAAAAAGCTAGTGAAACCCAACTTTTTTCAAAAGCTAGTTTTACGATGAAAAGCCAGACTGCCTGAATCCAAAGCTGGCACAAAATAGTCTATATCATAGTTGCAAATACCGTTCCGATCCCCTTTCCGTTTTGATCTTGGGAACGGAACGATCCCGGATCCGGACGGAACGGCTATCCGTTCCGGGTTTACCGCACTTTTTACTATATTGTATATACAATGTACATATTATACAAATTATTAGTGATGGCCCATAGCAACATCAAAATACAATTTTTTCTAAGGAAAAATCATTGTTGATTGACATTCCAAACTAGTAATTTGAGAGTTAACAAAGAATTTATGAGGATAGTTGTTTGTAATATAGATTTTTTTTTTTTTATAGAAGTAGTGTTGTCTTGGGAAGGTTGTTTCTAATAAAGAATATTTATGATATTAGATTTTATGTTCAGTAAAAGAATACACAAACACATATATAATTATATTCATTAGTTTTGTTTATATTTAGTACTAGTATCATTTAAGAACAGATTTCAAGTACTAGAATATATTTTGACTACACATAATGGAAGTGTTTTATAATCAGCTAACATATAAAGACTTTAGAATAAAAAGAAAGTAACAAAACACAGCCTGGCCCAGCGGTAAGGTACTTGTCTTGGCAAAGAGTGGCCTTGGATTTGACTCTTGGCAGCAACATTTAATTTTTCGAAACAATAATTTGTGATCCGGAACGGCTCCAATTTCGGCCGGATCAGCCCGGAACGACCCCGATTTCTACTTGGTAAGAATCAGAGCATGTTTCGTTCCGTTTTAGCTTCAAACCGGACCGTTCCGGCCCGGAACGGTATTCACAACTATGGTCCATACCAAACTCCTCAGAAAAGTTCAAAACAGATTAAAAGTTCAAAATGGATTTGAAGTTACAAAAAAGCCCTACCAATCCCACCCATGTTTAGCCAAGCAGAGAAAGAAAGTGGCAGATGGTGTTGAAGACAACTTTGGCTTCAAGAACCAATTATATTTTCAAGTGAAGGAATTCTGAGATTTTCAGCGTGTATGCATCAAGCATATAGTATGAACCAAACATTTGATTGTGTCAGATGGTTCTCTTGCGTCTACTGAGGTTTATCTTGAAAGAATTTGATTTGAGATGTTTTGCTTAGACTCTAAAGCTCTGCTGCCCAGTGGCACTCCTGTTCCTTGATTTATTCTCAGCTTGGGGATTTGTGGACTGGAGGCTGGGTAAGGTTTAATGCATGTGTAAGAGGCTAGCACTGTATAATTAGGTGTCGAGACACTTTGAATTTGGACGTGGACGTTGATAAGTGCCACGTCATAGTTGTCAAGTGGTGATATGAATCGTGAATCGGATTCTTTATTTTTGAATCGTGAATCGTAGCGATTCGGTCTAATAAATATTTTTACTAATAAAAATATCCATTTATACCAATGAGGCTACTAGTAATATAAAGTGATAAATATATGATCATTTAAATCATAAAGAGCATCTCAATGAAATGACTACATGAGTTACAAGTTATGCGATCCGAGGGCAATGTGGTCAAATTAAGTCGTCTCAAACCTATATAAAGGCACCATATCCTACTTTGGAGCGCTTAAATTTTTCGGTACCAGGAACCTAGCACACCAACCATCGCTGAGCTTTTAGTGTCACCCTCTTCTCGCTGTGACTAGCTTACTTCCACCCAATCCTCCTAACCTCTCCAATCATTTGCTCTAGTTCTACAGTCTTACACATACTGTACTCACCCTTCTCTGGGGGAAATGTTGATCGAGGTTCCACACTCACAGACTAACCAACCAAAGGTTCTCTTTCTTTGGAATAAAACTCAGAGCATATTTGGTACCAGCTAAAAATCTCAATAATCAGCTGAAAGAAATCTGAGAAAAAAATCCAACTTAACTGAGAATCACAATCTGTTTGGTATGAGCTGAAATTATAGATCACCAACTTGATCAGTTTAACAAAATTTAAAGAGCTTTAAAGTCAAATAATTGAATACACCTATTTATAACTGAATTGTGATCATGCTAATGTTAAAAGAATATCAAAAATAATTTTTCAGAGATTTTTAGCTGCATAATCTCCAATTTTGGAGATTCTACAATTGCACAGAGATTATTTTAATCTGCAGATTATCAGATTAAAATCTGCATGCATAACAAATGAAATTGTTGAAAAGAGGCCGATTTTAATCCAATTGGATTAAAATCGGCGGTACCAAACATGCACTCAATAGGGAAAGACGATGTGGGATAAGAAAATGAAGAAGAAATATATGTCTCTTGCAGGATACTGCACTAATTTCCTTTTCTAGTACCGGTATACTAGTTTCCTTTTCTATTACGGGTACGTCATGACCAAAACTCAGTGAGAAGACAGGAAAAATAAACAAACCTCCAGCAGCTTTCGATCATAGAGGCCCATTCTGGATCGACATCTTGGGGTATCTCTAACTGTTGGTTCATGAAACCTACAACTCCAATCACCTGAACACAAGTTATCCTTATCAAATAAGCAAAACAGAATTTGGCCATCCTTACTATTTTTTATGGCAGATATATGGAGTTTGGGTGAATGCATCACAATTGTGCTCTTAATTTAATCAATTATCAATCTCAGTAACAAAGTTAAAAAGGAACACCATACCTGCATTGGGTTGAGATTTTCCCAAGGAATTTTCTCAGTGGCTAGCTCCCATAATATCACACCAAAGCTGTATATATCACACCTGAAAGATTATCAAAATGAACGCTGATAAGGACATGAGTGCTACTTGAATTGACGAGTAAAGCCCTTAACATACTTCTCATCCGAGGGTTCATTACGTAGAACCTCTGGAGCCATCCATTGAGGCTACAAAACAAGAAATCATAGTTATTACATGAGCTGAAATGCCCAACTACATTAAACTAAGATAAACCAGGAAATAGGTTGTCAAGTACTTAGTTGGCTTTACCGTTCCTTTCCCATTTCCTGTCGAGAGAAAAGTTTCATGTTTGAGACGTGACAGCCCAAAGTCACCAACCTATTGAATTGATCACAAACAATTATTCTACGGCAGCCAATGCAATAGAATGGCAAGAAAGAATTCGACAGCAAGAAGGTCAAATGGGAAACAAAGCATCAAAGCAAGAAGGTGAAACCGTGAAAGTACTACCTTCACTGTCCAATTCTTGTCAACGAGGAGGTTGGATGATTTTAAATCACGATGAACAATAGGTGGGTTGTAATGATGAAGATAATTCATACCCCGTGCCTATAGAAGGGAATAAAAGGTGACATGAACACATAAACAACCAATAAGAAATCAACTCAGACCAAAAACTTGATTACTGCACAATCGGATACTAGATACTTTGCATGGATAAATGATCACATAGCAAACTGCACAGGCAAATACTCACAATATCCAAAGCCATGAGAGTGCGTCGCCTCCAATCCAGTTTGGTTACATTTCTTTGTATTATCCGAAACAAGCTCCCTCTAGCAGAAAGAAATAACAACTATGAAAATGCAATAACATTACAATCGTTTCTGGAAGTGTTTAAACAAGTGAACGTCAAACACATGGGAAACATGACTAGATCTGATAAAGAACAATGCACGAGATTAACTCAAATTGTTTGAAATATCTAGCTTTTTCAAAATGGAAGTGAGGAATGAACCGTGGGAGGAACTCTGTTACAATACAGAGACGCTGAGGTGACGTTACTGCACCCATAAAGAGTAGCACATTTGGATGTCTAAGTCTTTTCATGAGAGATACCTTCATAAAAAAAGTAAACTCATGTCTCAGCCAAAATCCACTTAAATATACTGTTACAGCTCATTGTTTTAAAGAAGTAATCTAATCAGCTACTATGTGAGAACCAAACCAGAATGATAACAATATCACTGACCTTCCTCCCTCTCTGCATTATAGAGTTTACTTTATTTAGGCACAACCAGTACAACCACAACATAGACGATCACAGAACTGTATTATTCTCGTTTTTATTTGGAACAGAATTAGCTTGTTAAGATATCCCTGCAATTAAACAATTATGATAACGACAACCATCCTAGCCAAAATGCGATAGCCTGGGGCTTTGGGCATACCGATGTTTCCAATAAGAAAGCACTTTTTTATTGACCTGTGTTAGCCTTGAAATAATACTTTCTGCTGTTACTTCCATCCCTCTCGACAATTATATGAGCATTTTAAACAATAACAACCTAGATGCCTGACAAGATATCTGCTGGGAGATGAAGAAAATGCATAGCCCAAGATGGAATGCATACAGTAACCTGGATTTGGTAGCAAATGAATTCCTAAAAGTAAAAATAGGGTCTGGGTATAGGTACTGTCAAGCATTATTGAGTCGTTTGTTAGTTCGCCAGCGATGCAAATTCTACAATCAGAGAGAGAACACATTTTTATTTAGTTGGACTTCTTGCATCTGAAACCAGCCAGCAAAATTTTGATTGTCCAAAGTCACCCATATCCCAAGAGAAACTAATTTATTTGGATATTACTAAGCCGTAAATTTCTGTTGTTGCCTGACAATTCATACATTTCTTGGATTTTCATTAGCGGGAGTCTAACTCTAACAGCATCTACTACTTAGAGGGACCTCTGAAAAAATCAACTAATAAAGGCATACCTCTTCTCTGAAGGATAGTATTGCTTCATCCGAATAATCTTGCTTGGAGAAAGCCTTGACAGCAACATCCTGCAACAATAATTTTCTTGGACTTAATGAACGAAATAGTGACATCTTAATGAACGAAATAGTGACATCTTTAGCATACAACTAGATACCCATTTATGAAGGTCCAGATTCACTGACAAACAAATTGACATTTTTCATCTAAGTTATATCTTGTAAGTTGTAATACTAGTTCCATCATGGCCCTGGTTCAAGTTGGGGTGGATTAAATTAGCATTAGGGTTTATCAGAGACTAGACAATAATTCCCAGTGTCACAAGGGATTAAAGTTTATATACAAATATAATGTTGATGAATTAAGAGCCAGGATTCAAGGTGCTTGGGGGTATTAGACTACAACAGCAGAAAGAGTTTAATGAATTGATTGTTTAAAGGTCCTCCAATCAACAATTCACCTAAAGTAGAACACCACATGTTTCCGGCCAGTCGGAAGTGTGCTAGTAGCAGTAAACTAGTGTACGAGCCCATCTTTGAACCAAGCTCCAAACTAGGGCCTCGTAACTTATTAAAATTTATTTCAGTTTATCTCATGGCACCAAGAATGAGTTGTTTGTTAACAGTAACATTTCAAATTACTTCCCCGCGGGTCTTTGATGGTGACACTGATAGACAAGACACTGCCTAAAATAAAGACATGTCAGTACACTCTCAGATTTGTCTCCTACCTACTCAACTGCAGGTTGAATGCTATTATCAGCCTTCAAAACAGCATGTATCTTCTGCTTGCAGCCTCAAAAGGTCTCCCTAGCACCATAATGTCAGTGGTTCAACAGGGGAGACCCAGTAAGGTGTTTTTTCTGCTTGCAGCCTCAAAAGGCCTCCCAAACTAGCTCGTTATTTGTCTATGTTGCTTACTTGATTATGGTACTAATATTCTATATTCATACTACTTTATAGTTGGTATCTCCTCCATCCTAATCCAGGTTTTAGAACCAGTGATATTTCTTTCAAGTACAACATTGAGAGAAAAAAGTTCATCCAAAGCATGATCAAGGGAAGAGCAGCAGAACATACTGATCCAAACCACATGGCATGATATACAGTACCACAAGAACCTGCATTAACATTTGCAAAGGAGAAAAAGTCAGCGCAATCATGTCACCGCAGCCCGAACCATTGAACAAACAAGTAGAAGTAAAATTATAAAAACAACAATACATGACAAAAAGAAAAGCAATGGCAGCGATCTATAGATAATACACAAATCAAGGGGGTTATAGATGAACCTCAGTTTGGTGGTCAATAACTTTCAATGTAATCAGTTTTATGTTTTAAAAGATCGGTGATTACGTAATAGTATCTCAGCATGCTGTTACAGATATACTCGAGTTCTACGGTGTGAATCCCATGTATGTAAAAGTCGGGTGATTCTCTTCCGTAAAGGTGAAATCGGATGATAACTACCGGTATGAGTAATAATGAAGTCAAAATTAAAGTACAGAGAAGCTGTAAATAATGCTTCAAACTTGAAAACAAAATAAACTAAACGTACACATAAGTCCCAAAAAAAATGGAGTTATAATAGCATAGATATGTTTGGTTCAATCAAAACAAGGTTATTAGCGACTTTCATTTTCTTATGACTTCAAAAGATTTACATATGGTCGCTCATTCCTGTCACATTGGGTCGAAAACAGTATATACCATTAAAACTCCGACAGTCGAAACAGGGATTTAGAATGACGTGAAGTCATGTGGCATCCCAATGTGCATAATACCCAATCTTGAAGTCTCCTGTGTTAAATTATGTTTCTTTAACTTCATTAATTGTGCGTTTGAGTGACTTTATGAGTGCAAGTTGGTCGCTTAAGTTGCCTGTTCAGTGTTCACTGATAAGTGATAAATTTAGAGAACTACTCCAAACTTGATCAAGAATCTTTTTTGTATCTTTCATCCATTTAACCCAGTAATGAGGTTAACAGAGACAAAAAAGAACGACCTTTACAAACAAATTTTCATGAAATGTTTACAAAAATTGAAATTTCTTAAAAATATTAACATGTTAACGTATTAGTCCATACCATTGCGCAGATTACATTTTCTGTATACGGAATAGCATACCATAGTTTCTTACGTGTTGATAAAAAAGAACTTCGTCAAAATACACATGCAGTCTTTGTGAACAAAAAGGATTACACATTAACGGGAGACCAATTTAATAATAGGCTGATTCAATAACAATAATAAGATTCAAGGTCAGCATGTCAATCTCAGTGAGGTATGTGACATGCAAATGAAAATGTGCCATAAATTTCAATTGGCATATAAAAGAAAAATATCATTTTCAATAAACATATATCAGACGAAGAAAAATCCAAAGTTTTTGAACTACACCAACCAAAAAAAAAACAGTTTTAAGACGTTGAATCACCTTAAAGTGGAGAAAATTAATATAGACCCATGATGAGGTAGAGTAGCATTCACTAGTTTTTCTATTTTGGTCTCAAAACCATGGACAACTCTCTGAAAATGTAAGTAATCATTGGGTTCTAACGGCCTAGTACTAGACTATGATGTGATAAGTATTCTCTAGAGCTTTCTTAGTGCGAGATATACCCAACATATCTCAATGTGTCAAAGAAACTACAAACAGTAAGTTGACGTGTTCGACGTCTATAAAGTTCCTTACGTCTCTTGTCAATGAGATTTCTGATTGCTAGTTTGGTGGTGCACAACACCATAAGTTGAAATCACTGCAGAACACACACCAAAACAAAATACACAAAAAACGTGCAAGAGTGCAGAATAACATCTAGTGATGATGATGACAAACCTAACAGAATCACTATTTTATAACCATGCCTAATTTAACAAATGGAATACCTTGGCCAATTTGCTCTCCCAGAGTTAGATCCTCCCACAATACCTCGTGTTCCAAGTCACTGGTGTCGGTACCGACTTTATTGCCAACACTACTACCACTGGCACTACTTGTCCTACTAAAATTGATTGGGTATGACCCTGACCCTGGAGCCTCATCATTTGTAGCCCAATTATTAATGTAACGTACTTGGTTTTCTAGTTTTAAACCAATTGAGCTCTTTTCATGACCCGAGTTACCATCATGGTCATTCTGGGACGAGGGTGAGGCAAAAGAAGTGATCTTCCCCTCCGCGACTGTGTGTTCACTCCCTTTCCACGACCATGATTTTCCTTGCTTATGAATCCAGGCCTCGGCCTTTGAAGCAATGATTTTGTGGATTCCAGGTTTTCCTTCTGTCAAATCACCGGAATCCGATGATGGTTTCCAAGAGTGCTCAACATGTGAGTCTTCCAAAAACACTCCAATGGGAGACCATGGTGTATCATCTCTAGGCGTGCTAGCTCCACTTGAATTAGAATCCTCTGTAGTGTCAGGAAAATATGCATTTGGGATGCTGATATGAGGACAATCTCTATTTTGACTTTCAACCATGGTATTCTCTCCTTTCCTTAATTTTGACTTCATCTTGTTTCCCAGGTTTGAAGCCTGTTCAAAGGAAATACCGCAGTCAAATTACAGGCACAATATTATCAAAGCCATAAACTTGAAAAGTAAAAAAAAAAAAAAAAGAATCCTACCAAAGATGATAGTCTTGACGCAACTGCTACTTGGAGAGGTTTATGGGGGTCAAGACCAAGTTTGGCCGAAGCCATGCTTCTAGAATGGGCAAAAGTGGGATTTGCAGCCGAGCGCTTTCCAGCGGCCTTGATTGCGGTCTTCACACCTTCAAATGGACGCGTATCGCATGATACACATAGGAGCCCAACCAGAGTGCCATTGTCATCATAAAAGGGACTGTTGGTTGCAATTACCATAAGCTTCTCCCCTGTCTTATGGTTAACAGGGAATTGCCCAGTCCAGGTCTCCCCCTTCATCACACGACTAACTATTGTGATGCCCGCATCGTGGTCTCGAACATCGGTGAGGAGGTCAAGTATATGCCAACCTAGAGCTTCTTCTGCAGAATAACCATAAAGGAGCTCTGCAGATCGATTCCTGCTCATTGAATTTCACATGCCACCAACATATAAGCAAATCTGGAGCTTCCATGACAGATTTCACATCCAAGAAACTAACTGCCTATTCAGTAAGAAAACATTAAACTACAAATATATTTGCGGTCACATATAAGTGTGTCAAACCAAGAATAAACAACAAATCCATGGCCCTGCTGATGACATAAGAAGAAGCAAGAAAGGGACAAAAATCAAATTCAAAGGACGTAGGTAACTGAGAAGCTTATGAGGACGAGCGCCTGTTGTTGCTAGAATTCTGAGGTTAGCTGAGGAACTCAACTATTGTGTTATTAACAAAGTTCTGAGAGCCATGGTTGCGAAAGCACAATTACAGTACAGGCAGGAGGGGTCACCTAGTTCTAAAACTCTATTTTGGTTTTGGCTGCTTGCTTTGGCTTATTATATACTATGAGCTGTGTATGATTTGGTTGCTTTGCGAACGTTTGTTTTGGTTGCGACGCTCTCTGTACTCAATCTTTGTACTATTCTCTTACCAATGAAGTTCTATGTGTTTGGGATGTGACAAATAAATCGACAAAAAATCACCCAAAGAAATGAAAATCAATGAAGTTCCATGTCTTTGGGATGTAACAAATAGATTGACAGACTACAAATATACTTGTGCCAAACCAAGAATATCAATGCCCTGCTGATGTCATCAGAAGAAAGAAAACAAAAATTCTAGATTGAACTCAAGGGATGTGACAAATATATTGGAAATGCAATTGAATTGACTGACCAGTAGAATACGATGCCGTCCAGATCAAACCCATGAACTGCTTGACCCATCGACTCCAATACATTCAAGTAGTGTTTATCACTGAAATGGAACGCCGGCGGCTTCAAACTCTCATCACCCTGGTCGATTCTGGCAGCTGGAGACGGGCTAAATGACCCGGCCACCGAAGAACCACCGAATTCTCCGCCACCGCCGCCTTCGCTCAGAGGCGGTGGGCTAGATTCGTGGTGCTGGGAAGTAATCAGCTGCGACACCTCGTTTCTGAGATGGGAATGGCCAGATTCGAGCTCTTTAAGCCTTTTCAGAAGCTCTTCCGGCTCCATTAATGGATTGATCCAAATGGAGAGAATTCGGTGAAAAAAATGAAACCCACGAAGCCTTTTGGTCAACAACCTAATGGACGAAGAATGGGTTGCAGAGGACCAACAGGTTTGGGTTAGTCATGACTCGATGAATGGTTTCACAGTTCTTCTCTTCTGCGTTTGATTACATGCTTCGATTGCAGCATTGCACCCAGAAGAAGAAGAATGACGGAGAGGTGGAGGAGCCTTCGTTTTCTACTACTCACTTGACATTTTTACTTGATGATGTCGGGGTTCTCGGGGTTTTTTTTATTTGAGTTGCCCCCCATTGTTTTGAGTTTTCCCATAGAACCCCCACCCTCTTGGACATGGTTCTGCACAATAACCTAGTACTACACTAGTAGTCACACAAGTTGTATCAAATTTGTTAGTTTTGATACAGCACGGTAACCTACACTCACAAATAACGACAACTTGTACGAATTTGTACTACTACTATGACCAAGTGTGTAGTTGTTCATCGGTAAAGTAGCATTCTGAAGACAAAGAGGAAGGAGTTCATAATCTATTTCCGGTACCGAAGAAGATAGACAAAGACCATCGTCAGCTTGAGTCCTCATTTTTATTGTAATGTGTAAGAGTATCGTCAACTTGAGTCCTCTTTTTATGTGCCATGTCGTATACATTGCACATCTCGTGTGTTGAAGATATTTTCATCCCTTTGGGTTTAACATAAATACACTTTCACCCCTTTCAGTTTGAGAAATTACACTTTCACATTTTCATTGTGACAAACACCAGTACATTATGATTCTACGTTATCCTATATACCTGTATGAAGTCACAAGAGTATATTGCGCTAAACCACTGAAGTAAATTTAATTGGACATTCCTGAACTCACAAGAGTATACTGCGCTAAACCACTGAAGTGCCCTAGCAAGGAGTTTCACCTATCATGATCTGTTACGGAACATGATAAAGAAATAGACACAGTATAATAAGAACAAGTACATACTACTAAACATAAATTTTACAGTTATTCACGTGACGTATGATCATCTCTAGAGACATTCGCTACCGTTTTTGTGGGCTTAATGAGTGAATTTGGCGTCATTTCGGGCATTATTTTTGCGTATTTTCTTAAATGAGTCTCATGATCGTTACAGTGTAATTTGGGCATTTCTGACGCTGTAATTTAATTATTTGTTTAATGTGGGTACGATCTTGGGTTTTCTCGTGTTGTTTTGACTGGAGATCGAAGCTCGGAGGGTCAATGGAGCGTAGGAATGAACTTCGGAAGCTCGCATGAGATGGAGGAAACCAAGAAAAAGAAGAAGAAAAGCTCATGTTGTTGAGGAGCTTGTATGACCTAGTCAGGGAGCTTGTGCGAGCTCCACACTTAGAAAAATTCAGAGATTGAGTTCGTACTAGCTATTTCATGCCATCTATTTTGTTCACGAGCTATGCTTGCTTGTGCGAGCTGAATTGAGAAGAGCTTGTACGAGCTAGGAAGCAGCTCGCATAAGCTGAAGTGCTGAACTGGGGATTTGTTGCGGATTGAAGGGATGGAATTTTTAAATAGATGACTTTTATTAGTTGGAAACAATTTATTCAAGTCTAATACGACCTAGGGACTGGAGAAGGTGTAGATAGTGCTTTCTGAGCTGACAGATCTTGGCCACGTGGCAACCATCCAGCACACCATATTGTGCTCCACACACACTGGATCACCAGCCGAGCTGATCCATGTGGGGGCTGCGAGACAGAGCCCTCGCATACCACCGCACGGGACTTGTAGGGACTTAGTGGTCTGGAGGCTAGAGTAAGCCCTGTCGCGTGCGAGCCAAGCTCGCGCGCGACCTTTAGTAACTGTTTTGAGAGATTTATGGCACGAGCTCCATAAACCCGGTCAATCCGGTCAAACCCGGTCAACCTCGTAACGGTTCCGGTATTCGCGCACAACGTGCTGTAACGGTCCCTATATACTCGGACGAACGTGCCGTTATGGTTAAGCTAATTAAGCCGCCATCAATGGGCGCATTAACCACACTACAACGGTCACGTTCTCTGCTATATATAGGCCGTTACCCTTTCCATACAAAGGAGAACACACTTGCCATACGCGGAAGCTCTTCCAAACCTCTGTCTCTCTCTCAGACATTGCTACTGCCTTACTCTCTCCCTACACACAACCCCACTCTTCCTGTGCGATCTTTGATCCTCTACATACGGTGTACACGGAGGTCTCCCCGCCGGAATCTCTTGTGCACATTTTGGTGAACCCGACGTGAACTTACCAACAAAAGCAACCATGTCTCAGGAGGATGATATCAGCAACAGATCGCCCTCCACCGAAACCGCCTCGGGAGAGGAGACCCGCCGTACTCCTACTACTCCCCGCGAGACACCGACGCTATAGTCTTTGGACGCCACTGTTCAAAGTCAGGCGAAAGCTCTCAAAGCCCAATCCGTGCAGCTAGAACGGATCTTGGCCGTTCTGGGCACCCTTGCACCAAACCCTTCATCAGCCACCGCCATCTCTCAAGGAGGAGGAGGCCCTACTGCTTCGGGACTGGGAGTGTCAACCACGCCTCCCAACCCTAGCCTGCAGACTCCACCGGCGATTGCGCAGCCGCCTTCGATCCAGGGGTCGACAGCTCAGATGTTGCCTCTCACTGCTCACACTCCTCAGCCCTCGGCTTTGGCATCTAACCCGACTTTGCAGTACCCCTTGCCCCCTCCAACGGCGGTCTGGGGCAATGCGAGTAGTCCATATGTCCCCAATCCTTCGACGGCGTATGTGTCTCCCCCGCCTGCGGCAACCCCTCCTTCAGCTACCGAGGGAAGCATTCCAGAATGCATGACGTCTCTGTAGAAGCGCATGGACACTATTCTGGCGCATCAGTCATTCGCGGATACCATTATCCCGAAATTAGATAACGATCCACCCATCCCACGAGAGATCTATCTCATGCCTAACCCGGCGGGGTACAAGGCTCCTAAATGGGACAAGTTCGAGGATGTCAACGGGAACGCTCATGAGCATGTCATGCGTTTCATTGATGTCATGGGGCCATACGGAGCCGATCCCAAATTACTAATGCGAGAGTTCCCAAAATCCTTAGGGAACGTAGCGTACAAGTGGTACCGAACGTTGGAAGTCGGGTCCGTGAAGACTTGGGACGACATGGTCCAGAAGTTCTACACCAAGTTCTTCCAGATGGAAGAAAAGGTGACGATGATCCATCTCTGATGTATCAGAAGCGCGAGGAGGACGGGATTACTTTCATCAAGAAATTCAGGGCGAAGTCCTTGGAGTGCAAAGATCCAATGCTCGAAAGCCGGCTTGTAGAGATGTGCCTGCAGTGCATGCGAGACGAATACAAAGGTAGCTGCGAAATTAGCGGAGTACAATATCAGGCAGATATGTTCTACCCCTTATTACCCGAAGGGAAATGGACAAGCCGAAGCGACCAACAAAACGCTGTTGAGAATTTTGAGCAAGATGGTCGCAGATGACCACAAGAAGTGGGCCGACTCTATAAGCATAGCTCTGTGGGCCTACCGAACTTCTCCAAGGACACCCACGGGGGCCTCGCCATTCCTACTATGTTATGGGGCCGAAGCTGTGGTACCTGCGGAGGTGAGAGTCAATTCGGCAAGGCTAGCCTTCCACGCACTCTACGAAAATCAACGCGATCATGACTTAGTCTTGCTGGAGGAAAAGCGAGAACAAGCCAAAAGAACCAACAAGCGATATCAAGAAAGGATTGCTCGCGCTTACAATAAGACGGTCGAGCGAAGAGATTTCGCAGTTGGAGACTTGGTCCTGCGCGCATCTGACCACTGCATGCGAGAAGCGGCTCACCCAAAGTTCGCAGCCAATTGGGAAGGACCCTTCGAAGTCACAGAAGTCTTCGAGAGTGGCTACTGCAGCATACGAAGGTTGCACGGCACAACCTCAACCCCGAGTTCAGTCAACATGCGCTGGATAAAGAAGTACTATCCCTGACTTCTCTCATTTCATGCGTTTTATTATAACGTCGCTTAATCTCTTGTATGGCTACGATTTACACAATCCCCTCTCCCATATGAGAGGATTGTAATCTCATCTCTCCCATATGAGAGCGTTATAATAAAGAAATTCTCCCAAATGAGAAACTTCATATTTCTGGATGTCTATTTTGCTTCATCTTAGTTTGTTATAACTATTAACAATGGGTTATCCGTCACAATAGCAATCTATGCGAATGCGATCTTAATTGATCATTTGGGCCTATCTTTCACGATAGCAGCCTATGCAAATGCGATCTTAATTGATCATTTAAGCCTATCTGTCACGATAGCAGCCTATGCAAACGCGATCTTAATTGATCATTCAAGCCTATCTGTTACGATAGCAGCCTATGCAAATGCGATCTTAATTGATCATCTAAGCCTATCTGTTACGATAGCAGCCTATGCAAATGCGATCTTAATTGATCATTCAAGCCTATCTGTCACGATAGCAGCCTATGCAAATGCGATCTTAATTGATCATTCAAGCCTATCTGTTACGATAGCAGCCTATGCAAAACGCGATCTTAATTGATCATCTAAGCCTATCTGTTACGATAGCAACCTATGCAAATGCGATCTTAATTGATCATTCAGGCCTATCTGTCACGATAGCAGCCTATGCAAATGCGATCTTAATTGATCATTCAAGCCTATCTGTTACGATAGCAGCCTATGCAAATACGATCTTAATTGATCATCTAAGCCTATCTGTTACGATAGCAACTCATGCAAATGCGATCTTAATTGATCTACTAAAGCCTATCTGTTACGATAGCAACTCATGCGAAAAACGATCTTAATTGATCTTCGAAGGACTATCTGCTACGATAACAACTCATGCGAAAAACGATCTTAATTGATCTACTAAAAGCCTATCTGCTACGATAGCAACTCATGCGAAAAACGATCTTAATTGATCTTCTAAGGACTATCTGCTACGATAGCAACTCATGCGAAAAACGATCTTAATTGATCTAGTAAAGCCTATCTGCCACGATAGCAACTCGCGCGAAGAACGATCTTAATTGATCTTCTAAAGACTATCTGCTACGATAGCAATATTGTGAAAATGATCTTAAGTGATCTACAAAGGTCTATCTGATATGATAGCACGTGCATCAAAGGCTAATCACAAGCCCATCTGCCAAGATGGCACAGCTGCGAAGATATGATCTCGAACGATCTAGTGAAACATCTGCGAATTCATATGGCAGATAGCAAATGCGAAACCATTAGATAGCATTATGCAAGGCGAAATATGCCGAAACGCATGCGAAATTGTACTTTGTTGTAACAAGGCAGCAGATAATACAAAAGGCTATTTATCATTATGAGTCGAAAAGACTTGCAATTTATCTGTCTAGATAACAGCTTACAAGCGAAAAGCTCAAATCTAACTACACAGCCAACATGGCTTACATGCATTCAAAAAGTAGCTGACAAGCCAGCAGAGACACACTACGGGAATCCTGACTGAAAAGGATAAACCCAACGGTCCTAACACCGTCAGTGCGATAAACAGATCTGCGACTGAACATCTGTCGCAAGTGGGATCTTTCTCCAAAGAGCCACATGAAGCCATACGTTCAAGATCCCAGTATTTGACAAGGCCCTTGTCAGATCAACACCCCATAACATTTGCCAGAGGAACCATCGGTTCCGGCGATCAACAGGCAAGCAGAAGCTCCAAAGGGTAAGGGCTCCTTGTAGACGGGGATGAACACAGCGGTTCGCCACCCTGAGCTCACGAACGTGGGGGCAATAAATCCTCCTCCAGGGATGCTGGAGGAGAATTCCGCCGTTCATTACGAGACGGTAGCACGGTCACTTCGGCGCTGCACCTCAACGGGAGGCGGCCGGGAACATGACCTGCAAACATAATACACGAAGAAAATTCTTCGAATACGTATGAGATATCATCTCCATCTTCTTCATGATGGTTATAAAGAGCAATAAGCCTCATAAAGTGGATCATGGAAACTATTTCTACAGCACAAAGCGCAAACTCAGGATTCACAACTTGAAGTTGCCATGAATCAACGAAAAACAAGCGTCGAAGCCAGCAGTCGTAAGGACTCACGGCAGAGCACATTTTTGAGATGAAGAACCCAAATGGCAAAGACAGGGTTTATATAGACCTTGTGGAGACTCTTCAGTTGCCAAATATGAGTCAGCAGAATTCGAAAAGAGGGTAAGGTCAACAACTTACGCCTTGAAAAGCGGTAACGATCAATTACCCTACTAAAGACTAAGACGATTCAGTTGCGTATCTTAATAAATGACGGATGGTCATGATTCGGATGGACTTCCCAACGAAAGCGTGCTTATCTTCCGAGAAATTAGCGCGAAAATCAAGCAGGGTATCAATTGCTGATGTCATAATTGGATATGCACAGAGATATCCTATCAAATCCCGGAAAGGGCAAAACGGGCAAGTTGATTCTTGTTGTTAAAAAAAGGGGGGAGAAACCCTAGCAACATTACATTAATGTTTCAAACATTACATTAATGTTCCAGTCATTTCCTTTCTATTTTCAAATTCAAAAAGTCAAAAGCAAATTCTTGATCAAGGAGTCATGGGGTGCGAACTGATGGCTCAGCTTCTCTACCTGCTCCACTTCTTGCTTCAATTGCTCGCACTTGGAATTCATCTCATGATAGAGCTTCGTAGCTTCTTCAGCCTTTTGCTTCTGCTGCTCCACCCTCTGCTTTTCAGCTGCGAGGTTTTGGTGGCCGAGCTTCAAAGTTACGGCTGCGCGAATCAGAGTGACTCTTTTCATAAGAAATCTGAAACCCAGTCTACCTTGAACTTTGGTAAGAAGATTTTGGCACATGCCACAAAGCAATTCGGCACTCTGGACAGAAATGGTCTCAGGCGTGGCCGCAGACAGCTGCTCCAAAATCCAAATGGCTTCGGTAAGAAACAGCCTCCTGTCAAAGGGCCCTATCTCCAGAGATCTTGCAAACGATCGGGGGTAGGTGAGGCGCATCCGAACTAGCCAGTCCACATCAGTTTGCTTCAAACCTGAAGCAATGTTAAAGTTAAGTTATGCTATCAAACTCGCAAATGCACCATGCGAGATGCAAACAGTGAGTCACTACTTACCAGTTCCTTCGAGAATCTCACGAAGAGAAGGAATGCGCATTACTGGAGTCGTTAAAGACTGCCCTTGCTCCATAGCTCTCCTGTCAGCCGCGAGCTCTAACTCCTCATAGTTAGAAGGAAGAGTGTAGGCTGCACTAGCTGCGACTGCATTCCCAACCTGCGAGCCCCAAAAGCTCCACGCAGGAATAGGTGCCGCCGACTCAGTCATCGCCGGAGGCGAAGTGACAGCCGAGGTTGCTTGGCGAGGGACATTCTCAGATGCGGAAGCATCGGCAATACTTGTCCTTACTTCCTCGGCTCCAGTATGGGCATCTTCTTCCATTAGCACAGCACCAGCTTCAGCATCGTCGGAAAGTTCGATGATGTCCTCGAGAGGCTCACCTGCGTGTTCAGTAGCTGCGACGGGCTTCTCGGTATGGGGGCTCGGAATCGGAACATAGGACGCAGGAGGCTGACTTCTTTGCTCCGCCGCATGTTCCTCAACATTGCCTGCGATACAAAATGCGATGGTATGAGGTAACTTGCATTAAATGATATTTTACTATCTTTGCTAAAGCTAAGAGCAAGCACCTCCACGCGAAGGTGGGATTGAAGTCTCTTCGTCATAGACTAAAGACGTGGAACCATGCCCTATTAGTGTGTCCTCATTAAGCAGGTCCTTAAAACGAGCATGACCTGGGATGCGAATAAACCAGTCATGATTCTGCTTCAAGTTGCTAAGGCCTAGTACATGCGTATCGCTCAAATGATTACCTGAAGGTTCTCCGCACTTGTCTACTAGCCAACGGCGAATGTCAGCTTTCGACACACCATGCTTTAACGCACCCACAATAACATCTCTATAAGTTACTGCGAGATTGAAGATCTCACCTTTATCGCCGCCTGCGATTTCTTCGAAGTCTGCTTGGGCTTGCTCCAGGGCCGCTGCATCCTCTTCTGGAACCTCATCTTCCTCCTCCGCATGAGGAGTCAATACTTCGGGGAGTACATCTTCCTCGTCAACTGGACGCACTAAGTCGTCAACATGCTGCTCTTCGAGGCTCCGCTGTCTCACACGCTCGAGCTCCTCCTCTTCCCGCTGCCTTCTTCTTTCAGCAGCTTCCGCGGCTGTCTTCCGGGACTCAGCAAGAACGTCCTCGCTTATGGGATCGTCTGGAATGCCAGAATGGGTATCTCTCTTTTGTCTCTTGGCCAAAAGTCCACCGATGATATCATCATCATCATCATCTGCGAAGATATGGTTGGTTTAAGAAAGAATTGCAAAAGAATTACGATAATGGGAAAGGAAATGCGACGGAGGTACCTCCTGATTCCTCCTCATGCATCACCACTGTTCTTTCTTCTTCATCATCACTTTCTCTGGGCTCCTGTCTCTCTCCTTCTTCCTCCTGTCGAATGGAATGAAAGTCTCAACTGCGAGCTCTTTTCGCACTTTGCTGGGCATGCGACCCTTGCCTTTGTCCTTGATAGAAAGGGACCTCCCCGGAGGAGAAGTTGGAGCACTTATAGGGGAAATAATTGTAATTCCCTTTTGCCTGGGTCTGTTCACTCTCGGCGCCGCAGTCGCTGGAGGGGACGGATCATCTCCGGGAGGTGACGAGGCCGGAGCATTGTCTGTCAGCGAGTCAGCAAAAGCATTCATGACTGCGCGAATCTTGGTTTCGACCTCAGGGTCCATCCTCCATGCTAGCAGAAACGGCTGCTTTTGTCTTCTGGTGGCAAAAATGGTGTTAACCAATGACTTGGAGCGATCACCAGATGCGAATCTCCGCACATGACACTACAACAAACAGTACAGAATAAAGGCATCAGCATAAGGAAATCAAGAAGCTTAACGCACGCGGGAAAATGTGCTTACCTTAGCAAACGCCTGGCTATATCTGAAGACATGCATGTCGCCCTTCTTAACTGCGGCGATCTTTTCCTTCAAAATGACGTCAGGGCACAAATGGTTTTCATGATCCAGCAACGAATAGCAACCATACTCAGACTCGCTCAGACTGCAATTGGGGCGAAACGGGAAAGAGTTTCTCTTGATCAAGGGAGCTCTACTTGGCTGCGCGGCCGACTGCGTCTCAATCCTCGTTTGCTGGGCGACCCCAGTATGCGAGCCAGTTCTGAGAACAACCACCCTCGCGGGTCCCTGTAGGGTGCTCAAAGGGAAGATTGTTCATGAATACTGTCTTGCACTCCTTTGTTAGCAAGCGCTTATAGCAACCTTTGATAATGGACTGGGGCCAGATTGATGGTGCCACTGCATCAAAGCCGAACTGGGGAGAAACTCGAGTGGGGTCAACATCCACGGTAATCCTCTCATACCTTGGCGCGAGCTCACGAATATGCTCTGCGAGGGCAGGAAGGGAACCTCGTAGACACCAGCAAAAGAGCTCGCGATAGCGCTCATGAAAATGCGATCCCTCTTCGAAGAGGAGCTCTTCTGAGAAGACAACACCCTTAGAGGGGTACAGCTTTGGAAACCATCGCACGTTCTCAACACGTGTGGCATAGGGCCTGGCAGTAAATTCTTTCCGTTTGTCGCAGATCAAGCTCCAAACGCACTTAGTGTTGTTCGCTCCGAACCACCTCGCAGCCCTGCCGCTGTTACGCTCCTCCGTCTCGCCTGGGGGACACCACTTGTCGGGTTTGAGAGCATTCGGAGCATAGGATGGCCATCGCTCGAAAACCCACATTGTCAAAAAGGAAATATTGACAAAAGTCAGTACATCAAGGCGGCCACGCGACTCTTTCATGGCTAGAACCAATTGATCAAGCCTATAGTACAGCGTGCCCAAGACCAGGGGTCCGAGTGCGACTCTCTGGCCAAGGGCGAGCCTCACAGCAAGTGGCAAAACATGGTAAAAGACCCCATCATGTGGGTGACCGTCAATCAAGTACCTCGACAACCAAGCACAGAGGAAAGCACAAAGGGTCAAGTGATAGCCTTTACCCTCTACATAATTCTCGGCCTCTGGGTTCTCGCTAAGAAGCTTCTTAATGATGCTGTTGTTCGCATAGTCTCGAAAGAAGTACTGCAACCATTTGTTCCAGGTGTTCTTCGCAGACGTATCAACCAATTGCCAGTTTGGAAGGGCTTTCGTGGTAGTCCACCGGGTGGAGATTTTCTTTACCTCTGCCAGACATTCCTCCATCTGCGTGTACAAGGCAATCTCCGCAGCCGTCCTCAAAGGACTCAAGGGGTCCACCTCGCCCATGGGAGAAAGATCGTACAACATCTGCACGTCCTCGAGTGTAGGGGCAGCCTCGAACTCAGCAAAGTGGAATGTGTGAGTCGCAGGCGAGTAGCGGGAAAGAAGGTCTAGAAGCATGGACTGGTCCAGCTTCACGGCAGCACCCTTCATAGCACGAACAGCGAAGTATACGCCGGCTTCATCAAGAGTCGCGGCATGATTGGTCAGCACGTGGTCAATCCACTCATCCATGTAGTCCAATTTCTGGACAAAAGCTTGGGTAGAAATCGCAGTGTAGGGGAAGTACCCATTCTCGATTCCCAATCGAACCACATCCTCGGAGCCAATTAACTCGAGCAAGGCTGAGTTAACCGGGCGAGTCAGTGTTAGCAATCCCTCAATTGGGACAGGAGCAGGCATTCTCTTCGCCTTAACCCTCGCATGGTAAAAATATTGGCCACCTAAATAGGGGGCTTTTCGCCACAAAGCCTGCGGAAGATCGGGGATCTCTTCGTCCTCCTTGTTGGGTTTGGTTCCTTTTGTCTTGGCCATTCCTGCGGAAGAGCAAGAAAAAGGGGGGAGAAATATGCTACTTCAGTTTGAATTTCGAGATTCAAGATCTACAGAAAGAAAGATGAACAGTTTCTGGTATCAATTTCAGAAATTAGAGGGTTGCATTATCAAGGGATTTCAAAACCCTATCCAAGGTCCTTATTATTGAAGGATCAAGCCGCAATTGGGTCCAAAGCTTGGAGCTTCTTCACAAGTTTCAACAAATTATATGGGTTTACAGATTAAACGCAGTTCAAGGCATACACTGGTATTTTAAATCGAAATTGAACAAGGCCAACCTTGTTTTCGCAAAGCTTGCTTGGATATGCACAGTTGAAGAAGACGATTTGCAGTTTTGAACTGATGATTGATTATCTGGATCTGCTCTCGAAGATCTCCGGGTACCATTCACTTTAATAGAAAGAAGTGATGCTTTGCAACAATGGAGGATACAAAGTATTTATCCAAAAACAATGAAAGGTTGCGTCCTTTCAGTAGTCGAATCGCAACCGTCACCGTCGAATCGCGCAATCACAGGACAAGCTGACGTCACGCCTAAAACCCTAGAAGCCAGACGGCACGACTCTAGGGGTTTTAGGTCATAATGGCACGCACGGGGGCTGAACTTACCCATATTTGAATTGGTGCGTGGCGGCAACGCGTATGTTGGTTTCCGCGCATGGAAGTCTATACAGCTATGAGTCTTCACGCGCAGAAAGGGGGCTAATGTAGATAGTGCTTTCTGAGCTGACAGATCTTGGCCACGTGGCAACCATCCAGCACACCATATTGTGCTCCACACACACTGGATCACCAGCCGAGCTGATCCATGTGGGGGCTGCGAGACAGAGCCCTCGCATACCACCGCACGGGACTTGTAGGGACTTAGTGGTCTGGAGGCTAGAGTAAGCCCTGTCGCGTGCGAGCCAAGCTCGCGCGCGACCTTTAGTAACTGTTTTGAGAGATTTATGGCACGAGCTCCATAAACCCGGTCAATCCGGTCAAACCCGGTCAACCTCGTAACGGTTCCGGTATTCGCGCACAACGTGCTGTAACGGTCCCTATATACTCGGACGAACGTGCCGTTATGGTTAAGCTAATTAAGCCGCCATCAATGGGCGCATTAACCACACTACAACGGTCACGTTCTCTGCTATATATAGGCCGTTACCCTTTCCATACAAAGGAGAACACACTTGCCATACGCGAAAGCTCTGCCAAACCTCTGTCTCTCTCTCAGACATTGCTACTGCCTTACTCTCTCCCTACACACAACCCCACTCTTCCTGTGCGATCTCTGATCCTCTACATACGGTGTACACGGAGGTCTCCCCGCCGGAATCTCTTGTGCACAGAAGGCAATCATTCACGCACATCAAGGCAAGAGGACGTCCCGGGAGGAAGCTTGGAGCAAAGGACCATCTACTTTGCGGAGATTTCATCGTTTGATTCACTCGTTCTATCTTTTCTTTAAATTTTATGGAAAAAACTGTACAATTTCATGTCTAATTATGCACTTTTTGCTAGATAGTTTATGGATTCTAAACTTGGATAGTTTTCTAGATTGATGTTTGTGATTCACGTTTCATGAACTTAATTATATTTCATGTTGAGTATATGAATTGTGTTCTTATGCTTTATTCTTAAAATGTGTGGACTGATCACCATAAGCATGTTGGCTATCTAGGTTGAGTGAATAAGAGTGACTCGAACCCGGGTGTGTGAAGAATGTGATTACACTCTATAACTTCTTGAGACCGACAAGGGATAGAAATTTAAGTGATCGTGTGAGGTTAGTTTCGGTTGAACTAGTTATGTGAGTGAATCGATGGGCCGATAGGATCCGGTGAACGAAATTGGCTAGCCAGCTAGAACGTAACAGTAGACAGTGGGGGATCGAAATGACCCGTAGTGGAATGTTATGTAAGATTACATGAGATCGACAGTAATACCCCGTCCCACATCGAGTATTGTGGGTTGATATTGTGGATTAGATGTATATATGGTTGGGGAATTGTAATATCTTGTCCCAAATCAGAGATTTGTGAGTTTGACATATCGTATATGGTAAACCTTGTGGATTACTACTAGCACCTTCAAGGCTTAAGCATGTTTACCCGGTGGTACGGGTAAAGAAGTTGTTGGGACAAGTAATCCACGGGTGTTACATCGACACAAGATTGTAAGTGCTATTACCCGATTTAATTAAACATGAGTAGTATGTTTCAAACGTGATCCGTAATCGTCTAAGTGCCCTAGGGGACCCGTTATCTAGTGTTTCTCCATAACTCTTTACACAAAATATTCATTTATTCTCAAAAACTAAAAATAAGTAGTTTGATTCGTCTACTTACATTTCAGCCACTTGTTTGGGGGGTGATGAACTTGTAGTTCAACATCAATTCCTCCTTGTTACTTGAAGTGTTTTAAGTAAATTCCTAGTTCGACAATCACAATGTTATCCTCGTGGGATCAAATTTACCTGTTATTTATCGGTATTACTTGACGACCTAATGCACTTTTAGGGTACGCTAAGTTTCACGTCAATAGCAAAGCCGAATCTACCTGATAGCTATACTTTAAGTGTCGACACCGCCTACTAAATCAGGAGTCCAGTAGAGCAGTACTATTCCTTAATGCTAAGTACAACTCAAGTAAACAACTGGCTCTGGGAGACATAGACTGCCTTAAAATAACCGGACATCGAACCTCCGTGGACGCCGACTGTAACACCCTCAAGATAGCCATGCCGGAAACCAGGAAGGATGTCACTCCGTATCAGAGACAAATCTCGGATACAAGGACATTTAAAAGTGGAATCAAACAAAACTGATCATAAAGTTCAACATAGTATTTTATTACAACTCCCAAGTTTCGCCTCAAACACGAGCATTAACAAAACTAATAAATTTAGTGATACATAAGAGAAGGTATATTTTAAAAATGAAATTCTTTAAGTAAAGTGATGGATCGCGCCCCCGATAAGCCAGGCTCCCATCATCTAAACATGTGGTGAAGAAATAAAGAGGACACCACAGTATCCAAAATCGTCAATAAATACTAGCAAGCAAACACCCAAGCATGTAAAATGATGATGAGCCATATTTTAGAAAATGTAAACAACTTGTCACGTAGCACTTAAGTTTTGCACAACGGAAGTAAAATTTGACATTGTGAAAATTAAAGGAGATTTTCCAAGTTCCATTTTATTTTCTAATATAGTTAGGGCATTTCTCAAGCCACATTCATTATTCAAAATAGGGAATTTTAAAATATCATCTTCTTTCATTTCCCATTAATAAACATGAAATTCAAAACCATATTGTTAATTTGTTGATACGGGGGAAGAACCAATCACCTCGCAAGTATCCAGGATCTTGAGTGTCGACACCCCCTTAAGACTTCTTGAGGCGAGACAAGGAGGGATCTGGGACACTGCAACCAGATTAATAAAATGGTTCGTGTGACCGTAGTCAACATGACCAAACTCATATTAACTAATGACCCCGCACAACTCTTTCACTTTACGTTATTATCGATTATTAGATTATTGTGATATTTTTAAGACAATTGTTCAACAAGTAGAATTAGATATTCAAGTGGCACATAACGCACATAACACATAAATTCATTTTGAGATACGAAGTGAAATATCATTTGACACGAATGGGGATAGGCACGCTAGGCCTGGCATGTTTACACACCTCAAATGAAAAGCTACTACTGCAAATTGTCTCTAGTAGTACTCGATGTGTCCCTCGTCAGAGAAGTCGTCGCCTACGAGTTACTAATGTTTTAATTAAAACACAATATTCTATTAATAACATATGTTCTAATCTACATGATATGCACATGACGCTCGGTCAATGGTTTATGTTCAAATTCAATCCTAACATTCACACGTGAACCCGCTACACGATTGATTAGGAAGATTGATTCTAAACTAAGGACACGGTTCTACTAGTCGGTTCACTTTTAACACGCAGCTACACTATTTCATTTTAAGGACCCCGATATCTCGGTTCAGGGGTAAAGACACAATCGATAACCAAAAGTAGAAATATTTTATAAAGATTACAATTTAGCTAATAAATACAACCATCTTTGAGAATAGAAGTTTACAAGATCAATATATTTGAATTGAGTTATGTGATCTAACTTCAGATAACGTTCTCGTTTTCTCTATTTGTGTTCCCATCCCGAATTGCACTAAACTGTGATGATTTTGAAATAATAGACGCAGACACCACAATTTGAAAAAAATCAGTAAAAACTGAGTAAATACACACTGCGACACGTAAAGCAATGAGTGGCGCACTAACATGAGTTGAAATAAAACAAGAGATTTGAAACATTAATAAGTAAAGAGTTGAGAATTTCTGAACAAGTATAAGTAATCACGTAGCAAGAACATCCAGACTTGAAAACGTTAATAAAGCATGAGTACTCAAAATATTCTTGAACAAGTACAATTTCAGGAGAGCAAATCATGTTTCAGTGAAAACGTATTAATTCTTGAGTACCAAATTTCTTTCAATTTCATTTAATTTGGTTGTGGCATATCCAGATCCACCAACAAGATTGGTAGAGCAATCAACTTTTGTTCAACTCCAATTAACAGTTAAGTTTAGCTGAGGCATTTCTAGAGCCACTAGCGGATCGATGTAGACAGAGGGATCACGAAGTAATTATAAAGGGTTCTTTCTAGGGTCTATCAAACCCTATTTGACCAAGCGTTAAGGGAGCCCATACGTTAATCCCCGCTCACAATTCATAGCTAAAAGACCTTACGTGTCGACACCCCTATACCTTTGTGACCCTTACAAGTATAAGTAGCACTCTATAGCTCTACAAACCCCTTGCCCGCAATACCTTGGTACATTTTGGCTCGTCGGAGGTGGATTTGTGAACATCAAAGTTCTATCCTATAACACGAAGCATTGCTTCAATGGCCGTAGCCATAAGTACTTGGAGGATCGCTTGGTGCCTCCGGCCTGAGCCATAAATAAACACAGCTCTGTACATCGTCCTAGATCTATTAGAAGTATTTTATTTCTTCTCTTTCACATAACCAGAACCAGATTATCAACATTTCACAAGTAATTTTCAAGAGTTCTCATAGATAATTCATAGGTATTCAATCAATTTTTGAAAATTAGTCATGCTTCTCATACTTCCTCAATTAACAAAATATTCATTCAAGGCGTCATACACATACACACGTTTTGATAAGGGTCGCACATATTTACTTAGCCTTGAGTCAACGAACAACGACAAGCAATGCTAGAACTCCAGCGAGTAAACTGGTCTCATACGAAGCTGGGTCTCACAGTCAATGCGGCATCACGAATACATACATATACTTCGAACGATCCTTAACAACGGCTGGATATACACAAGTAATTTATACAACGTATTAGCATATACCCTCTATATGAGGTTGTATGCAAGAATGCAATGAAATAACTTGACCAAAATGCCCCCGATACTTCAAAAATGTCCAGTACAGTCTCTAACATCCAACACAACAATCTCATCAATATCCATGTCAGAATTGTTGTCCATCTAAAATGTCAATAAACACACGTATAAGTCCTAATATAGTTCCATTTTAGTTGACTGAATTAAGCACATTTGAGGCAAAAAGTCCAGTTTGAATCAATGCCAACAAAATGTAGTACTAACAAATTGTGAATTCCAGTTTACATAAAAAAATTAGTTTGTCAAAAATTCAGTTTGTAGTAGCAACAGACTGTAAATTCCAGATTACAAAAAAAAATCAGTTTGTCAACAAACTGTAAAAATTTCAGTTAACTACAAACTGGAAATTCATCAAAATTACAGGGCAAATCAAGTAGTAGCAACAACAACAACAAAAACAAGGAAGAAACAACAGGTGGTTGTGTTGTCTTCAAAAAAAAATAAAAGCAAGTTCTTCACAAAGAAGGGTATCAGATTGTTGATCAAAGACCACAGTAGAAGGGTTTCTACCGACTGTCTCTTTGATTTGGGGGCAAGAAGGTCATTCAGAAACTTTCATTTTGTCCCCCTCATTGCTTATCCTACATTATACCATACATGAGGTGGTATAAGTTTTTAGGCAAAAAAAATTAGGGGGACAAAAAAGTTAGATTTATCCCTGCCCCTCATACCCCACCCAATCACGGGATAAGAAAGCAGGGGGTACTATTACACCCATATCCCCCTCCCTTTTACCTTACCCAAACGAGGCCATATTGGTCAAACAACATGCTAAAAAAGGACTCCTAACTCTACCATACGAACTTAGTATTGAAATCTACAACTTTCAGTAAATTACACATCGGCCCCTAAAGTTTAATAAAGCTGCAAAAAGGTCCCAACCATTGACTTGGTCAATCCTAGCCACGAATGACATACAGGTACTCCAAATATCATACAAGACATGCTGACAAACGCCAAGTTACAAAATTGATCTCAATTCAAAACTCAAGTAAATTACTATTTTGCCCCTCCCATACAGTTTAGTCAAAACTATGGTTTTTGAAAATTCTAACTTGGTCAAACTTGATACTTAGAATCAGAATAAGAATACGAACAAGTTTCATGAAGAACGTTAAAGCTAGAAATGTCGAATGGTCAAAACCGAAGGTCAAAGATAGCGAAAAAGTCATTTCAAGTAGTCAACTTCGCGAATGATTTCTGATCAGTTGGGAGGGAATTTTGAGAAACTAGAAATAGGGTTTTGAAGAAGATTTTTTCGGGATTCCAGAACATATTTTAAGTCCTAGAAACTCTAAGTATTCAAATAGATATCGCTAGTCAAAGTTGGTGAAAAATCATGATTCCAAAACTTAGAAAATTCTGGGTTTTTGTTAGTGAAGAACATTAACATTGCAGCAACTTTTGAGCCAAAATTATTGGGTTTTAGAGATTGATTCAGATCATGAAATCTACATGAGAGTTGTAGCACTATAAGTAGAGATTATAAAGAGACTAATATCACCAAAAACTAACTTCTAATGAGAGAGATACACTACTTCAAAGTTGAGACGAAATGCAGGTGTAAAACTCAGCTTCGAACACAACAGTTGAAGCATACGAATGCTGCTACTTTGAACATAGATTCAGGTGGTTTAGAGACCAAATTTTAAGAAACAAAAAACTGGAAAATTTTTCGCCAATCATCTCACGATTCCAGAAAGCTAAGAATCACTAAAAACGGATTAAAAACGAATGAGTTACGAGCACTTGAACATGAGAGGTTTTCATGCCAAAAACTCATTAACTCCAAGAATCAAACATCAATAACTTGTTGTTACAGTCATGATTTGACGATGCAAATGAGTTCAGGTCATGATTAGGAGCATGATCAAGCTTTTAAACGATCATAAAGAGAAGAATTGAAGCCGTACTAAGCTCTGCCACTTTTCCGGCAGATTCTGTGCACTAACGGGCTTCCCAGCTATTTTTGAGTTGGTGGATGGGTTTAGTGACGTCCAAGAGGTATATGGAGGTCTTCGGGTGAGAAAATAAGCTGAGAAAGAAGGGAATCACCAAAGGCCAGCCGCTGGTGGTGTTCCCGTCGGGTTTTCAACTCGGATTCAGGCGGGGCACAAACCGTCGGTTCAGAGTGTGATCTTGGGCTCTCCAGATGCGTGATGATCCCCAGAGCATGAAAACAAGGTTTAATTAGCTTGAATTACAACAGAAACAAAGAATTCAAATGTGAAACAATCTGGATTCTACGGTTCATGCTAGTAAGACCTAACGATAATCCAAGCGCTTTATTATGAAATAAAGGAGAAAACCCTTCTTACATTATTGCATGGAAATGATAAAACATTGTCTAGAAATTCAAATTAAAATACAACTAAATTGTTTGCTAGCCAATCTTACACCTTGACTTGTGTGCGCGTTCCACCCCAGCTAGCTTATTCGTAACCTGCGGTTTTAAAATAGCAAAAGCTGAAGCAGAAAAACGTTTATCAGTAAAAACTGAGTAAGCACATAAGTAACACAAGAGTTTTGGCTGATACAACATGAATATTAGAACTTTTGAAATAACGTGAGGGTAAAAGAGAGTAAAAGAACTCTTGAGTTAAACCGAATATAAAAAGAGTACCACATTAACTTATTAGTTTGGCTGAGGCATGAAAACCTAGCGGGTAACGTATGTCCACGAAGAGGTCACGATGCAATATATAAAAAGGTACGTCTTGGGACATCGCCCATCCCAATTCACCAAAAGCGTTAGAAGGTAGCCCTACGCTTACCTCGCTCGAACCATACTATAGGGCCTGAAGTGTCGACACCCCTTCACCGCAGTGACCTACGTCGGCATAAGTAGTACTCTATAGTTCACACGCCTTATAAAACCCATATAGGGTATGGCATGAAACCCGATGAGGTACCGCCTATAAGCGCCCTTGGTCGTAGCCCACACGCACATCCTCTGTACATCGCCCCATATACATTATCGTTCATTAATCAAGAATTCAATTGTTTCCAACATAAGCATTCTTTCCAAAAAATATTCGTTGACAAAATTCTACTAAGATAGGTCGCTTAAACATTTGAAGAGTAACGCACGATATGTCGACATCCATGATAACTCACACCAAATCATATTTTGATAGTTGAAGAGAATGTACACATGTAATTACTTGGTAATGGAGAGAGAACTTCAAACAAAAACAAGAACATAACTAGTACTTGTAGCACGGATCCTCAACAAACTCGCCGCCTGCGAATTCTGAATCTACAACAATCGAATAGTCATATATTAACACATATTCATCACATGACAATTTACAATTAAAAATGTCCTATACGAATGCACGTTCAACCCCAAATAAACCCCCAAACACATGTTATATTTTATTAGCTATAATTGCAAGTTTAGAAATTCCATTTAATAAGAAACTAGTGGTTTATAAATATAAAAGAATTGAAATGAAGAAAGCTTTATTTAATAAAAAAGGGTATTTATTATTTAACGATTAGATTATTAGAGACATACTTTTATTAAAATGAAAAGCTCAACTATTTTTATAATAAAAGTTCTATTAATGAAATTAACGTCATGAAGTGAAAAGAGTTCAATTTCCGATATATATACAAAACAAGACTATTTAGCTGTTAGAAAACATAAAATAAATATTATACTAGCGTTATTCATAAAATACCATTTTAAAAATTATAAGGATGTATATTTATTTTCATAAAAGTTGGTTAATCATATTAATATTCTATGTGAAATAAAATGCTAGTTTATGTTAAAACAACTTAAACCATACTTTTTAAATATGAAGTAAGACAGATTGTTAAAAGGCATACATATACCCACAAATTTAATAACATACAAACAGTAACCCCACTGTTTCATAATAGGCATGATAGCCCCCACAAGTTTCATATCACGCAAAATAACCCCCCTAACATTCTTGAAAAGACACTTTTACACCCCATTGTTCACACATACAGATTCAGACTTGCTCTTCCCAATTAAACCCACTGTAACAACACTATCAAATCAACCCAAGTCTTTCATCATCCAAACCCACAAATAGCATATTTATAAGAGATAAAAGGTGAATTTGAGCATTTGTATAACAACTGAAATAAGGATGGGCTTTGCGAGTTACCGATTTGAGAAACAAAAGACGGGAAGAGCTCCGGCGATTTGAAGAGCCCCGATGCTCTGGTGTTGCTGGTTCCCCGGAGAAGAGGGAGACGAACGGAGAGGGAGAGACGATGGTGAAAGACGCGACGCAAGGGGACGGCGGCGTCGGGCGGCAGTGCTGGGTTGTCTTCGTCGGACCTGGGTTCAGCTTTTGTCGGGCTTGGGTTCGGACGGACTGTTGCTCGGCACCAAATAGAGAGAGCGCGATAGGGAGCGGAGCGACAGAGAGAGAGGGAGATGAAGAGAGAGAGAGAGAGCTTGGGTCATGCTTTATTAATCCCGATCGGAAGTTCCGGGTTCGAATTGGTAAGGAGGAATGGTGAAATTGATTGTAAAGATTGGTCTTTGACTTGCTAGAGATATATTGAGACGAAAAATGGGTGAAGAGGAGGTTGAAATTTTGGTTCCGAGAGTCTTCGCCGGAAAAATCGGAAAGAGGAATTGTCTTTGCTCAATAATGGAAGTGGTGAAGAAGATGATGTGAGAGTGTTTAGCGTGTGGCAGATGTACCACTTACGTGGTGGTCCGTCACGTAATAATAATAAAATTTACACTTTTGAACACGTTAAAAACATTTCACGACCCGTTACAGTTCACTAACTAAAATACACAACTCTAACTAAAAAATGTCATATTAAAAGTACTTTTTATAAAAAAAGAAAAATAATAATAATAATAATAATAATAATAATAATAATAATAATAATAATAATAATAATAATAATAATAATAATAATAATAATAATAATAATAATAATAATAATAATAATAATAATGATAATAGTTGCTACCAACTAGATTGAACCTATGGGGTCACACGCTATATAGAGTTGAACTAGATTTGGGAATTAATTAATTTGATTAATTAATTAGAAGGATCACTTTGCAAACCCTTGCAAACTTAGTAGGGACTAATTTGCAAGGAAGGGGCTTAATTGAATTCTAGTAGGACTAGAATAAGTCCTTTAGGTAGTTAACAAGGAGTTGTTGGACTATATAAAGGACCTTCCTTCCTTCCTTCCCACATATAACTTATGCTCATTAAGTGAACATAACAAGAGTGGGAGAGAACAAAAGGAGAGAGAGAGCAAGAAACAAGGAGGCCCGACGCCCCCTTGCCGCCGCCCCGTCCCCGTCGGCCAAAGGAGGCCGAGACCCTCCTTTGGGTCTCGTTTTGCGTGATTTATTCTTCCTCTTCCTATTTCGGGCTAGCACCAAAGGAGTTGGGAGATCTAGGATCAACTCTAGGCGTGGATCAACTATAGAGAACGTGACACAATTCGCGTTTGAAGTCATCAAGGAGAACCCAAAGGTGTGTTTATGATTTCTAACCCTTACCATCGTTATGTCTCTTGACTTGTGATCCTTGGAGGGTATTGCATGGTTTTATGTTTGATTATGCTTCCGTTGTGCGATCCATGAATCAAAACCCTACAGTGGTATCAGAGCCACAGGTCGTAGAGCATAAACGTGGTTTATGTGTTACTTTTAGTTGTTTTACACCTTAATTTGATTGTTTATCGCGTAAAACAAGACAAATCAAAGCATGGGATGCAATTTGTCAATAATTAATCACAACAAGATCCAATTTTTGCATTGGATGCATGAATTGGTGAGTTTGAGAAATTTTAGGATCTTAGATCTAGGGTTTGGGCATCCTTGGGGAAGAAGGAGTTCTCCCAAAACAAGGAAACAACCAAACTTGGGCACCAAGCAAGGGAGTTGTTTTGGAGGTTCGGCCCCCCTAGGGACCGCCCCCCCTTGCTTGCCGCCCAAGCATGGCCGCCCTAGGGGCCGGGCGGCCCGAACCCGCGGCCTAGGCTTGCGGGTTTTGGGCGGTCCGGCCCTAAGGCCTTGTGGTTCACTTTGTTGTGCCCGGGCAATTTGATTGTTGGGCCCATGGACCGTTTTAACCCTAGAAATCCTAAAATCAATTAAAATTTACCAAGCGCGTTAAAGTTGGATTTTAACTGTTTATGTGCAAATCGCATGGTGATTGGATATGGCCTTAGGATGTGGTTTGATGTGGATGTTTAATTTTGTGGTTTGGTTTTACGGCCTGCGAGCTGATCAATTAATTGTAATAATTAATTAGGGTTTTATGGCCTGCGTGCCATTTTTTTTCTCAACTTGTGAGATTTATTTTATTTAGTATAGAAGTTAATTAGTGCTAGATAAAGTAGATTGTTAGCCAAGATTAAAGAAAAGAAGCCCAAAGCCAAAGAAGCCTCAAAAGATGGAGCATGGACCATGGAGCAATCCACAAGACTATGAAGGATGGACCAAAAGATCAAGACGCATGGAGATGTGTTTGCTTTAGGGTTCATAGATAATTCCATTGGCTTGGAATTATCTTAGTCTAGAAAAGGCCATATCCACATCACGTTTAATTTCTGTTTTGTGGTTGTTTATTTTATTGTCTTATTATTGTGTGGTTGGTGTATGGATGATGCATGCAATTAGGATAATAAGATAATTAGACAACCAGGATCTATTATTTGGAGTTGTGCCCAAACTCAAATAGATAGATTAGTTGATATTGATCAACAAAACAATTAAAATTGAATTTAAAAATCCCTCAAAATTCAAATATTGTGTTCTTGCCTTCCCGTTATTTAAACACTCATTATCATCATTATTTATCAAGTTCGTGCGTGCCAAAGCATGGCGACTTGGTTCATAATGATGGAATGCGATGGCACGTAACAATGTGCAATTGTTTAGATAAGAGGTTGAACACAACTAGGCTATTAATTTGATTAAGAAACCTAGAGGCAATCAATTGGGATTATCCATATGGATGGATAAATAAGGAGTTATTTGCCCAATTGAACTAAGAGTTGCATATGGGATGCAATTGGAATTGTTCCTACCTAAAGTAGTCAAATTATGGGTGACTTGCCAAAGCAAGCTCATAAGGAGATGAAAGATGGATCTTGGCCCACTAGAAAATATAAGGATATTTTCCGCATTAATATCTTGAGGGTTATTAATCCGTAGAAAAATAGTGGGAGCTATATTTAATAAACTAGCCATTATTGAATATAGTCAAAAATTCACAAATACTAAAACTTGCGTATTTTCCTTTTTGTAGAATTCCAAATGGCAAACAACTCATCGAGTTCACAACATTCCCTACGATCTGTCCTTGAGAAGGACAAGCTCTCTGGAACCAACTTTCTTGATTGGTACAGAAACTTGAGAATTGTTCTCAAGCAATAGAAGAAACTGTACGCAATAGAGGAGCATGTTCCAGAAGGTCCAGAGAACCAAACACCTGCTGCCTTAAAGGCGTATCAAAAGTGTGTTGATGACGCTAATGATGCGGCCTGCCTAATGCTTTGCACCATGACTTCTGAGCTTCAGAAGCAACACGAAAACATGAATGCTGTCGATATGATCGAACATCTAAAGCAGCTCTTCCAAGAGCAGGCGAGGGTAGAGAGGTATGAGGTATCAAAGGCACTGTTCAAATGTCATCTGGCAGAAGGGAACCCGGTGGGACCCCATGTACTCCGAATGATCGGGTACTTGGAGAATCTCGCCCGACTGGGGTTCCCGGTCGGCCAAGAGTTGGCAACCGATCTCGTGTTGCAATCGTTGCCCGAGAGTTATGGACAGTTCATTATGAACTATAACATGAACGAGATCTTGAAACCACTGCCAGATTTGCTCAACATGTTGAGGACGGCTGAACAGAGCATCAACAAGGGTAAGGGCAAGGCCATTATGATGGTACTGAAAGGAAAGGGCAAAAGGTTTGCCTCTTCCTCCAAGGGCAAAGGCAAGTCAGTTGCCAAGTCCAAGGAACCTGCCCTTAAGCCTGTTGGTGGCATTGCCAAGGGCGTGACTAAAGGTGAGTGTCACTACTGCAGTCAGCCTGGACACTGGAGGAGGAACTGCCCAAAATATTTGGAGGACAAGAGGCTTGAAATAGTGATTCCACCACCACCAGGTATTTTTGTTGTAGATGTCAATTTAACTTTCTCTACATCATGGGTATTAGATACTGGATGTGGATCTCATATTTTTCGAAATATGCATGATCTAAAGAGAAGTAGGAGATTGGCTAAAGGGGAGGTAGATCTGCGCGTTGGGAATGGAGCAAAGGTTGCTGCGTTGGCCATAGGCGTGTGCGAGCTATCTCTGCCTTCAGGATTAGTTTTAGAATTAAATAATTGCTATTTTGTGCCTGCTATGAGCAGAAACATTATTTCTATTTCTTGTTTGGACAAGGATAGTTTTATTATTTCAATAAAGAACAATTGTTGTTCCTTTTATTTAAATAATATTCACTATTTTAGTGCGCAATTATTTAATGGACTTTATGTCCTTGATCTAAGCAATCCTGTCTAAAACATTAATACCAAGCGGATTAAAATAAATGATTTAAATCCTACTTATTTATGGCACTTTCGTTTAGGCCACATAAATGAGAAACGTGTATCTAGACTCCATAAGGATGGATTACTAGACTCATTTGATTTTGAATCATATGAGACATGTGAGGCTTGTTTATTGGGAAAAATGATAAAGTCCCCTTTCAATAAGAAAGGTGAGAGGACTAGTGAGCAATTAGCACTCATACATACTGATGTGTGTGGGCCATTTGCCACGCCTTCCAGGGGTGGTTATGTCTACTTCATTACATTTACTGATGATTACAGTAGATATGGATTTGTGTACCTTATGAAGGCAAAATTCGAATCCTTTGAAGTGTTCAAATAATTCAAGAATGAAGTAGAGAAGCAACTTGGAAAAAGTATAAAGGAGAATACTTGAGCCAAGAGTTTGACGACTATCTTAGTGAGTGTGGGATCGTGTCCCAACTCACTCCACCCGGAACGCCACAATGGAATGGCGTGTCCGAGAGGAGGAATCGAACCCTATTGGATATGGTTCGATCTATGATGTGTCAAACCGATCTTCCATTATCATTTTGGGGCTACGCTCTATTAAGTGCAGCTTTCACCATTAACCGTGTTCCATCTAAATCAGTCATGAAGACACCATATGAGATGTGGAGTGGGAGGCGTCCCACACTGTCGTTCATGAGGATTTGGGGCTGCGATGTGTATGTAAAACATTTACAATCAGACAAGCTAGGGCCTAAATCGGATAAGTGTAAGTTTGTGGGGTACCCTAAGGAAACTAAGGGATACTACTTCTACAATCCAACCGAGAACAAAGTGTTTGTTGCTCGGACCGGCGTGTTTCTAGAAAGAGAGTTTGTCTCTAAAGAAGCAAGTGGGAGGAATGTAGAACTTGAAGAGGTTCAAGAACCACAAATCACTGAACCGATTATGGAACATGAACAGGAACCACAAGCAGTTGTGGAAAAACCTGTTCAGGTAACACAAGAGCTTCGTAGATCTAGTAGAGTGCGCCAGGAACCCGAGAGGTATGGACTTCTCGTGACCGATTCCGGTGACACGATGCTCATAGATGATGAGCCTACTACCTATGAGGAGGCCATGAGTGGCCCAGACTCTCAGAAGTGGCTGGAAGCCATGAGATCCGAGATGGAATCCATGTATACCAACAAAGTATGGACTTTGGTGGAACCACCCGATGGGGCGCGGCCCATAGGGTGCAAGTGGGTCTTCAAGAAGAAGATCGACATGGATGGTAATGTGATTACCTATAAGGGCCGATTGGTGGCTAAAGGATTCAGACAGATTCATGGTATTGACTATGATGAAACCTTTTCACCAGTCGCTATGACCAAATCCATCCGAATCCTACTTGCGATTGCAGCATACCACGACTATGAGATTTGGCAGATGGATGTCAAAACAGCATTCCTTTATGGGAATCTCCTCGAGGACGTGTATATGATACAACCGAAGGTTTTTGAGGATCCAAAGCAAGCCAACAAAGTCTGTAAGCTGCAACGATCCATTTATGGATTGAAGCAAGCTTCTAGGAGTTGGAATTGACGTTTTGATGAAGTGGTCAAAGAGTTTGGCTTCATCAGAAACGAAGATGAGTCTTGCGTCTACAAGAAGGTTAGTGGGAGCTCTGTAGATTTTCTGGTCTTGTATGTGGATGACATACTACTCATTGGAAACGACATTCCCATGCTGCAATCTGTTAAAGATTGGCTAGGAAAGTGTTTCTCAATGAAGGACTTAGGGGAAGCAACCTATATACTCGGTATAAAGATCTATAGAGATAGATCTAAGAGGTTGCTAGGCCTAAGTCAAAGTACATATATTGACAAGGTGTTGAAACGGTTCAACATGCAAGATTCCAAGAAGGGATTCTTGCCCATGTCACATGGAATCACTCTTTCGAAGAGTGGTTGTCCTTCCAATGAGATTGAGAAGGAACGCATGAGTAGAATCCCCTATGCCTCGGCCATAGGATCTATCATGTACGCCATGTTATGTACTAGACCAGATGTGTCATATGCCTTGAGTATGACAAGCAGATACCAATCCAATCCGGGTGAGAGTCACTGGATTGCAGTCAAGAACATCCTAAAGTACTTGAGAAGAACTAAGGATGCTTTCTTGATATTTGGCGGTGAGGAAGAGTTGCGTGTAAGGGGTTACACTGATGCAAGCTTCCAAACCGACATAAATGACTTTAGATCACAATCGGGATATGTGTTTTGCCTGAATGGAGCAGCGATGAGCTGGAAGAGTTCCAAGCAAGAGACGGTAGCTGATTCTAAAACAGAGGCTGAGTACATTGCTGCAAATGGCGCAACAAAGGAGGCTGTTTGGATCAGAAAGTTTGTTTCTGAACTTGGTGTGGTCCCTAGCGTTGCGGATCCAGTGGAGTTGTTCTGTGACAACACTGGGGCGATCGCGCAATCAAAGGAACCCAGATCGCACCAGAAGTCCAAGCACGTGCTCAGGAAGTTTCATCTGATTCGAGATATTATCGATAGAGGAGACGTTCGGATATGCAAGATTCCTACAAATGATAATCTGTCAGACCCGCTTACGAAGCCTCTCACGCAGTGGAAGCATGAAGAGCACACTAGGAGTATGGGCATACGAGATGCGCCAGATTGGCTCAAGTGCAAGTGGGAGACTGTTGGAATAGATGCCCTAGAGGCAATCTAGTTTAGTATGAATTTGTATATGGCTAGAAAATTCATTTATTATAAATTGGATATTTAATATAGTGAAGTCCTTAGATTTACAATTGTGTTGTTTATCTTAAATATCCCTAGTCAAGTATAATGATTAATGGGAAAATCATCTATAGACTAGTATGGGGTTGGATTGATATGGAGATATCACGATCCAACACATAGGTGTGCATTAGGGAATGTTGCACGGGATTGACCCATCTCCGAGAAGGCTACATACATGTTATGTTGAGTCACAAGCGCTTCTCGCGGTGCAATGGTATTGTCATCCTTAGACTTGAAGTCACTAGATATTCTAGTTGTGGATTATTGTGATCTTGGTAGCGTTAAACGCTACACCGTAACTGGGTAGTTATAAAGGCGTGTATTGGATACAATAAGAAGCAAGCTTAGAGATCGTAGTGGACGTAGATAGGATTTGTCCCTCCCACATAACGGGAGCAAATATCCTAGGCCACTCGAGGGATAGTGCTTATAGAATGTCTGGCCAGACTCAAATAAATCAATATGGGATATTGATGTTATTTGCACGAATGAGGCTATTCCCATGGATCGAGAAACTACGGATTGGATATACGAGTGTGACTTGTATGTCTCGTGTCCAATCCGGATATAGTGACAAAGGGATGAGACAATTACTTGTACAAAGGTTGTCAAGATGACTATTCTATTAGTTGGCTAGAATGGATGTTTTGCTAGAGACCGCTCCATATTAGCAAATAGTTGCTACCAACTAGATAGAACCTATGGGGTCACACGCTATATAGAGTTGAACTAGATTTGGGAATTAATTAATTGGATTAATTAATTAGAAGGATCACTTTGCAAACCCTTGCAAACTTAGTAGGGACTAATTTGCAAGGAAGGGACTAAATTGAATTCTAGTAGGACTAGAATAAGTCCTTTAGGTAGTTAACAAGGAGTTGTTGGACTATATAAAGGACCTTCCTTCCTTCCTTCCCACATATAACTTATGCTCATTAAGTGAACATAACAAGAGTGGGAGAGAACAAAAGGAGAGAGAGAGCAAGCAACAAGGAGGCCCGACGCCCCCTTGCCGCCGCCCCGTCCCCGTCGGCCAAAGGAGGCCGAGACCCTCCTTTGGGTATCGTTTTGCGTGATTTATTCTTCCTCTTCATATTCCGGGCTAGCACCAAAGGAGTTGGGAGATCTAGGATCAACTCTAGGCGTGGATCAACTATAGAGAACGTGACACAATTCGCGTTTGAAGTCATCAAGGAGAACACGGAAGGTTTGTTTATGATTTCTAACCCTTACCATCGTTATGTCTCTTGACTTGTGATCCTTGGAGGGTTTTGCATGGTTTTATGTTTGATTATGCTTCCGTTGTGCGATCCATGAATTAAAACCCTACAGAATTTGTGTAAACGGTCGTCTTCGGGTCCTTTCGGTCCACCGTCGTCTACCGTTACACTCTAGTAGGTTTGCTAGGCTCGCTCACCGGGTCCCGTCGGTCCACCGCTTTCACTAGGTCCTACCAATACCAACCGAAACTACCCTCACACGGTTAATCAAGTTTCTATCTCCTCTCGGTCTCAAGAAACTACAAGATTACCTACTATCTTCTTCAACACGTATCAAAAAGCTCACTTTCGTGCAACAATCTCAACAACTAGTATCCTACGGGTGATCAAGCCAAGAATACTAAGAATGAAGTACAAGAATACGTAAGATAACTAGAACATTCATAGATTTAAGTTCAAAACATGAAACAAGTCTCCAACCCGAAAAATAGTTCACAAACCCTAGTTCTCCATCAATCACCTAGCTTAAGAGAGTTTAGCTAGACATTATAGTGTTCAAAAATCTCAAAATATCAAAAGTCATAGAGAATAGATGAAGAAAAGGTGATCAAACGCTAAAAATCTTCAAGATTGATGATCTTCTTCGCTTCAAGCTCCGTCTCCCACCTTCTCTAGCTCCCCAATACTCCAAAGATGCGTGATTGATGCCAATAGCCCGTCCCCCTATGTTAGAATAGTTCTTGCTTCTCCAAACTTTCAACAAATAGCGAAAAATCCCCAAAAATACGTTCTTGCCTTCTCTGTTCGCACGAACAATCGACTGTTCGTACGAACAGTGCTTTGTTCCTTGTTCGTGCGAACATATTTTTTGTTCCTACTTTTTAGCAGTGAGTTTTTCATCAATTTTGGCCATCAAAATTCGTCTAAGTGTTTTTTTTCGTGCGAACAAAAGTGGCGTTTGCACGAACAAAGCTGGGGTCATCACTTCTGAGCTCTTTTTCTTGATTCTTCCTCTCTTGTCTTCATTCCCGAGCATATCCTTGAGCCATCCGCTTGTTCCGAAGTTCGTTCCCGCTCCAAGATAGTCGCTCCAAGCTCCCGGTTCTTGAAATACACAACACGAGCAAATACCGGAAGATCACATGCGACAAATAATGTATAAATTATACGAAAAACGCCCGGATTACAAAATAAAGCTCAAAAACTCAAGTATGCTCAAAACGACTAGAATTTGGTCAATTTCTCACACAAATGCATCAAAACGCTCGCAAAACGGTGGTGAATCCTAAAGAATATAACTCCTAATGCGGAGTTATCAAACACCCCCACACTCACCTATTGCGCGTCACGAGCAATCCAATCGAAATCCGACCAAAGACATCTTCCAATGAAACATCATCCCCACAAGTGATATGAGCCGTGATTTGCATACTTACTAGAAACACCGTTGCATACAAATCTCAACTAGCCGACTCAATGACAACACACGACTCAACGATGCAACAAGATGATGCAATGCAAAATTACGACTCGATCCTACATAAACACAAAGATACATAAAAACAAACTTTTTATCTTTTTGGTTGAGATCGGGCAATTTCAATTGGCCTAAACCGAATATCATGAAGTGATGAGAACTCTAGGAACAAAACATGAGTTGAAGCTAAATTCGACAACGAGAATCTCCCCTAGTTAGTATAGAAATCCTAACTTTACTAAGTACAAGAATACTCTACCTCTTCGCGTGTGCCACAAAATAAGAGACTACGCTAGGCTAAGCCACATCCAAGGTCCGAGCTCCTAATCCGCTAACGGTTTTCAAATGATGAGGCTTAGGGACATATGGATATGCTTGTGGTAATCAAGTCCTAAGCGTCACATTCTCACATCAAATCCCACATCTCACACACCCTTACCACGATCATAGGAACCGAAACCCGAAACTCACCACCTCCGGCCCTCAGTTCCCTCAAACCCCGGTACGCTAGCGATCCCCGTGGCTATTGTTGCGCGTTGTGCACAAAATGTGAACCGTCGTTACCAAAATTGCTCCACCACTCGTTCCAATTCAAGCTCAACTCAAAACTTTATTTCATCTCTCCTTTTTCTTTTTCTCTCTTTTTTTTTCTTTTTCGTTTTTTTTCTTTTTTTTTTCTAATATCCCTCAAAATGCTAAAAATCCAACACAAATATCCGAGTGGTCTTCAAGAATGATCAAATATGCTAGGAGAAGGAAGCACGTAATCCGATGAATGAATTATCACAAATAAGTATCATCTTCTCCTAACTCTATGAAATCCATATCAAATGCCAAGCCGCAAAAGCAATGAAGCACATGTGTGGGAGTGGAGTCGTCGCAAGCTCACACTCAATGTCCGGAGTCAAAAGTCGACACCCCCACACTCGAATGTCACCACGTCCCCTCTCAAGTAGTCTCAAAGATGAATGTCTCGTGCCTAATCCAACCGATCCTCCTACACCAAAATGATAGAAACCGGTACCTAGCACGATCCACCGATGAAGTTCACCCAACCCAATTTCGTGCAGATTAGATGTCACGCACTCACGTCTCTCCACACTATGTCCATGATGTAATGGCATGGAACACCGCCACACCGAAGTGCGCAAGCCTACTCACTCACCCTCGCATCCCTCGTAAGTAATCAATGAAGTGCAAGCGAACATGTCGAACTCAACGAAATATCATGAATCACTCCCTCATCGAACCCCCTCAACTACAACTCCCTCGTGACGCACTAAAACGGTGATTCTAAACAATCTGTGATGAAGGCCAAGAATCGTCACCCTAGGTCCGAAGGCTAGCAAAGAATCCAAGGTTCAAATCGGGGCGTCTAATGGTCCTACAAGGTGAGTTCTGAAAGCAGTGAGTGCTCTAATACACGACCTCGCACAGCTGTTTCGTGTGCCACTACGAGGCGGGTTGGCGACTACCTAAGAGGTACACATGGATGTTCGGCTTGTTTAGCTCACACCTAGCTCAGCTCTTGTAAGAAAAATAGGCACACACTTTAATTTTGAAAATCACTAAGTGTCGAAAATAGGTGGGCACTCCCGTAAAGAGAGTCTCTCTATACCTACTAGGGGGAACTCACGTCGTCACTCTCGGTCGCAAATCATGCCCTATGCCTAAAACCCTCACACTTCGCGATTTATTAAATTTTAGCCTCTTTTGATTGCCATTTTCTCAAATTTTCTTTTAATTTTTAGGATTTTTCAATTTTTTATTTTTTTTTTATTTTCATATAATTCCTACTCTACATGCAAAGCCGACACGAATGAAACTACACAACTGACTCGATAGGGTAGGTAGACTCAAATAAGAAAAAAGTGCCATATGAAACACAAACACATACATAAATACATGTGTATACAACTAACACATCACGATACGACACAATATCATCAAACACGACACGGACCACAAAAATATAACACAGTACGACCTAACAATCTATATGCAGACAGGGTAATGCAGACACGGACTGGCTAGTCAAGACTAAAACTCCCCCCCCCCCCCCCCACACTAGAATGCATCGTTGTCCTCAACGAATTTAGAGGTCAAACCGAGGACTCAACATTTCTAATGCGAGGGGCGGCGAATCTACTCGGACTCAGAGCCCTGGTCCTCAGAATCCTCCTCTGCTGGACCTGGCACATCATAATCACTCGACTCATACCACAACTCCTCACTGTCGGGGTTAGAATCTAAGATCACATTGCTGGACTGAGCCAACTGAGCTACTCACTTCCCAAGAGTCTTAACGGAATCTCCCAATTTCTTCCGGCTGCTACGGTCATGAGCAAACTGTCTCTCATTCACCGCCTTAGACTCTAGCATCAGCTGATGCATGCTCTGCAAAAGAGCGTCGGTGCTCGATGACTCGCCCTCCTTCTCCTTTCCCTTCTTAGACCTAGAAACCTTCGGGGGGTTCTGATATTTCGACCACTTGCGGTCAGCTGGTTGTTTTACATCCAAATCCTTTACCACTGCCCCCGCCTGGATAGCCAATCTAGTCATCAAACAAGTATGACCTGGGGCCATTATGTTTCCCTCCGATTTGCGTGCCATGATGTTGAGCCAAATCATTCGAGGAATGTCAATCCTTTGTCCTAACCAAACGCACATGGCCATACAACATAGGCGGAATGAGAAATGGGGGTTAGGTGTAATACCTTAGACCCAATTCTCAAGCAACTCGCAAACCCACCGAGCACGTGGGAGTAAGGCTTTCTTAGACACCATCCAACGAGCCAACTCGGACTTTGTCTTATCCCAAGGGTCTACCCCCTCCCCCGCAAAGCAAAACTTGTTGACCATGGGTACCACATCATCTCGCCGAATCATGTCATGGTATGCACACTTGGTGTTGGGGTCCAACTCTCGAAATTTCAAGGCCTTACTAATCCTCTCAGGTGTTAGACGCACCCAATTACCCTTACAGTACACCAGCCTATCATCCTTACTCTCGTCCACAAACCTCATGTTAACATAAATTCTCGCGCAACTTGAGAACTAGATGGCCCACACAACTCAAACCATTTTTCTAACCTCTCGGGCTCATGGATTGCTATGAGCTCGGTAGGCATGAGTTTCAATTCGTCGATGGGGTATGGTTTCTCAGGTGCACCTGTGAGCTTTAGGTATCGGTCGGAGAAAGAGGCATGATGAGCATGAAAGCTAACGAACCGGTAACTACAGAAATTACTCGGTGTCACATTGGCGTCAGCTATCTTAAGTTTCTTGTGCGACCGACCCCTTCTCAAACGAGGCCTAGGGGGCATTGGGGAATTTATTATTGGGTGTGGCGGAGATTCCGGCACCACATACTCGGGTTCTTGATTAGGTATGATAGGGGGTCCTCAACTACCATCTCATCCACATTGGATGGCCCTACTCTCCTAACGGGTTGAAAGACGGGGTCGTCAAAAGTGGCGGCTTTTCTCTTAGACATGAAAAATAACCAATTCAATTCAACAACGGAAAATAAAGTGCGTGTAAAGAGAAGGATTAGGAGTACCTACGTGCCCGGAGCTGGTCTTACGGGCACGAAACTGCAGAATCGTTCGGCAAGAAGGACCAATTTGGTCACCGAAATCGTTCGTTGGCTTTTTCGGATTGAGTGGTACTTCTAGCTTATTCTTGCTGTCCCCGTCACTTCTTCCTTCTTCACCGTGAGCTGAATTGGACTTCTTAGCCTTGAATTTGACTTTTTACCCGAAGAACCCTAGGTGGGTTTTATCCTCAATTCAACCTCCTTCTTCTTCAATTTCCCACACACCAAGAGATGGTGTTGAAGGCTCTTAGGACGCCAGAAATCCACCCAGTTACCGACGGTTTGATGGTGGTTTGAGTTGGGGCCGGCTGTGAGTGAAACGGTCGGGAGAGAGAGAGGGTGTTTCTGCCAAATCAGTCGTCGGAAAGATGACCACCACGCTGGAGAAGACGTCGCCGAGAATGAAGGGAAAACCCACCAAATCGCCGGAAGATTCAATCTGTGGAAGAGCCGACGGTTTGCAGAGAAAGAGGAGGTGTTTGAGGGTTGTGAATGAATGAGGAGGAAGAAGACTCCTCTTTTGCCCGATGGTGTGGTATGTTTCACCTCAAAATTCCATAACTGCCCCTGCCAACCCGTCGGCCTCTCTTTGAGCTTCTGTTCGTGCGAACAAAAGGAGTGTTCGCACGAACACTGTGTTGAATGGTGCTCGCACGAACAAGAATTTTGTTCGTACATTTTGACAGTGAGATTTCGGCCATTTTTGTTCGTTCGAACAAGGATTTGTTCGTGCGAACAACCCTGACTTCAGCTGCTATATATATATATATATTTTTTTTCAATCCGCCTCCTTGCTTGATCATCGAGGCCTACTAACTTGAATTTTATGCTTCCCCATATGTTCTTGAGCCCATTTTTCATGAAAAATCTCCCAATATTTGCGGGAATCCCTTCACGATCTCGCTCAATTTCCGCCTTGATTTTACATCCGGACTCCGATGTCCGCCTTTCACCGTGGGTTTACGCACATCAAGAAGGGGAGTCCGAATCGTGTATCCACCTGTAATTCTGCGAAGCTTCAAATGTCAAATTCTCGCTCTCTCACCCCTCACATAACAAAAATATTACGAAAACACACACGACAGTATTTAAAACACACTCTCTATACTAAATCAGAATATACGTTGGGTTGCCTCCCAACAAGCGCTTGTAATTTACGGTCGACGGCCCGACCCAGTTACCTCATAAAGATCACGGCTTATCAAAGTAGATAGCATCCACTTTGGCCGGTGTTGGCGCTGATTCCAAGTACGGCTTAACTCTGCTCCCATTGACGCGGAAGCATTCCTTCGTATGAGGATCCTCTAACTCAACCGCACCCCAAGGATATATTTGGTGAATCCGGAACGGCCCGGACCATCTAGAACGAAGCTTTCCCGGAAAGAGCTTCATGCGAGAGTTGAACAACAAGACTTTCTGTCCCACACAAAGTTCTTTTAGTTTGAGACGACTGTCGTGCCATCTCTTTGTCTTCTCCTTGTATATCTTGGAACTGTCAAAAGCCTTTAATTTCCATTCCTCAAGCTCAAGCAGCTTCATCTTCCGGGCTTGACCTACTAACTCGGGATCCATGTTCAACCGCTTGATTGCCCAGTATTATTCTTGTGCTCTAACTCAACAGCGAGATGGCATGCCTTACCGAAGACGAGCTGAAATGGTGACATATTCAATGGCGTCTTCCATGCGGTACGATATGCCCACAATGCATCATAAAGTTTCACAGACCAATCCTTGCACCCAACATTAACGGTTTTCTGCAAAATCCCCTTGATCTCGATGTTAGACACTTCATCTTGCCCATTGGTTTGGGGATGATAAGGTAGGGAAACCTTATGTATAGACACCCCATATGACTTCAGAACTCTGGAAAACACTCGGTTTATGAAGTGTGACCCTTCATCGCTCACCATTTCCCTTGGTGTGCCAAATCGAGTAAAGATGTGCTTCTTCAGGAACTTCTCTACCGTCGCTGCATCATTCTTGGGGCAAGCGATTGCTTCTACCCACTTTGTCACATAATCCACCCAAGTAAGATGTAAAGATTCCCATATGAAGCCGGAAAAGGTCCCATTAAGTTTATGCCCCAAACATCAAAAGGCTCCATCTTAAGCCATTCAGACATTGGCATCTCATCTCGCTTGGAGATGTTACCGGTTCTCTGGAAGCTATCACACCCTGCAACCCAGTCATGAAAATCTTTAAAAATAGCTGGCCAGAAAAATCCAGATTGTAATACCTTCATGGCGGTGCGCGAACCGCTAAAATGACCTCCACTAGGTGCTGCATGACACTGCTTGATCACATCATAAATCTCATGGGTAGCAACTGTTGGAATAGATGCCCTAGAGGCAATCTAGTTTAGTATGAATTTATTTGTGGCTAGAAATTCATTTATTCTTTATTGGATATTTAATATAATGAAGTCCTTAGATTTACAATCGTGTTGTTTATCTTAAATATCCCTAGTCCAGTATAATGATTAATGGGACAATCATATATAGATTAGTATGGGGTTGGATTGATATGGAGATATCATGATCCAACACATATGTGTGCATTAAGGGTAATGACGCACTGGATTGACCCATCTCCGAGTAGGCTACATACACGTTATGTTAAGTCACAAGCGCTTCTCGCGGTGCAACGGTATTGTCATCCTTAGACTTGAAGTCACTAGATATTCTAGTTGTGGATTATTGTGATTTTGGTAGCGTTAAACGCTACACCGTAATTGGGTAGTTATAAAGGCGTGTACCGGATACAATAAGAAGCAAGCTTAGAGATCGTAGTGGACGTAAATAGAATTTGTCCCTCCCACATAACGGGAGCAAATATCCTAGGCCATTCGAGGGATAGTGCTTATAGAATGTCTGGCCAGACTCAAATAAATCAATATAGGATATTGATGTTATTTGCACGAATAAGGCTATTCCCATGGATCGAGAAACTGTGGATTGGATATAGGAGTGTGAATTTTATGTCTCGTGTCCAATCCGGATATAGAGACTAAGGGATGAGACAATTACTTGTACAAAGGTTGTCAAGATGACTATTCTATTAGTTGGCTAGAATGGATGTTTTGCTAGAAACCGCTCCATATTAGCAAATTGTTGCTACCAACTAGATAGAACCTATGGGGTCACACGCTATATAGAGTTGAAATAGATTTAGGAATTAACTAATTAGATTAATTAATTAGAAGGATCACTTTTCAAAACCTTGCAAACTTAGTAGGGACTAATTTGCAAGGAAGGGACAAAATTGAATTCTAGTAGGACTAGAATAAGTCCTTTAGGTAGTTGGCAAGGATTTGTTGGACTATATAAAGGACAGTCCTTCCTTCCTTCCCACACTTATGATTAAATAGATCATAAATTGAGTGGGAGAGAACAAAAGGAGAGAGAGCAAGCAAGCTAAGGAGCTCGCCGCCCCCTAGCCCGCCGCCCGTCCCCGTCGGCCACAAGGAGGCCGAACACCTCCTTGTTCGTCTCGTTTTGCGTGATTATTCTTCCTCTTTCCAGGCTAGCACCAAGGATTGGAAGATCTAGGAATCAGATCTTGGCGTGGATCAGCTATAGAGAACGTGACACAATTCGCGTTTGAAGTCATCAAAGGAAAACCCTAAGGTGTGTTAATTGATTTCTTCCTTTACCATCGTTATGTCTCTTGACTTGTGATCCTTGGAGGGTTTTGCATGGTTTATTATAGTTTCCGTTGCGCATCCATGAATCAAAACCCTACAGTGGTATCAGAGCCACAGGTCGTAGAGCATAAACGTGGTTTATGTGTTACGTTTTGATAGTTTTACACCTTAAAATTGTTGTTTATCGCGTAAAACAAGACAAATCAAGCATGTGATGCAATTTGTCAATAATCTATCATAACAAGACCTAGTTTTTGCATTGGATGCATGAATTAGTGAGTTTGAGAAATTTTAGGATCTTACATCTAGGGTTTGGGCATCCTTGCCCGGGCAATTGGATTGTTGGGCCCCATGGACCGTTTTAACCCTAGAAAATCCTAAAATCAATTAAAATTGACCAAGCGCGTTAAAATTGGATTTTAACTGTTTATGTGCAATTCGCATGGTGATTGGATATGGCCTTAGGATGTGGTTTGTTGTGGATGTTTAATTTTTGTGGTTTGTTTACGGCCTGCGAGCTGATCAATTAATTGTAATAATTAATTAGGGTTTTATGGCCTGCGAGCCATTTTTTTCTCAACTTGTGAGATTTATTTTATTTAGTATAGAAGTTAGCTAGTGCTAGATAAAGTAGATTTTTAGCCAAGATTGAAGAAAAGAAGCCCAAAGCCAAAAGGAGCCACAAAAGATGGAGCATGGAGCATTCCACATGATTATTAAGGATGGACCAAAAGGTCAAGACGCATGGAGATGTGTTTGCTTTTAGGGTTCACAGAAAATTTCATTGGCTTGGAATTTTCTTAGTCTAGAAAAGGCCATATCCACATCACGTTTATTTTTGTTTTGTGGTTGTTTACTTTATTGTCTCATTATTTTGTGGTTGGTGTATGGATGATGCATGCAATTAGGATAATAAGATAATTAGACAACTCGGATCTATTATTTGGCGTTGTGCCCAAACTCAAATAGATAGATTAGTTGATATTGATCAACAAAACAATCAAAATTGAATTTAAAATCCCTCAAAATTCAAATACTGTGTTCTTGCCTTCTCGTTATTTAAACACTCATTATCATCATGATTTATCAAGTTCGTGCGTGCCAAAGCATGGCGACTTGGTTCATAATGATGGAATGCGATGGCACAAGCTAGTAACGTGCAATTGTTTAAATAAGAGGTTGAACACAACTAGGCTATTAATATGATTAACAAACCTAGAGGCAATCAATTGGGATTATCCATATGGATGGATTAATAAGGAGTTATTTGCCCAATTGAACCAAGAGTTGCATATGGGATGCAATTGGAAGTGTTCCTACCTAAAGTAGTCAAATTATGGTTGACTTGCCAAAGCAAGCTCATAAGGAGATGAAACATGGATCTTGTCCCACTAGAAACTATAAGGATATTTTCCGCATCAATATCTTGAGGGTTATTAATCCGTAGAAAAATAGAGGGAGCTATATTTGATAAACTAGCCATTATTGAAGATAGTAAAAAATTCACAAATACTAAAACTTGCGTATTTTCCTTTTGTAGAATTCTAAATGGCAAACAACTCATCGAGTTCACAACATTCCCTACGATCTGTCCTTGAGAAGGACAAGCTCTCTGTAACCAACTTCCTTGATTGGTACAGAAACTTGAGAATCGTTCTCAAGCAAGAGAAGAAACTGTACGCAATAGAGGAGCATGTTCCAGCAGGTTCAGAGAACCAAACACCTGCAGCCCTAAAGGCGTATCACAAGCGTGTTGATGACGCTAATGATGCGGCCTGCCTTATGCTATGCACCATGACTTCTGAGTTTCAGAAGCAACACGAAAACATGAATGCTGTCGATATGATCGAGAATCTGAAGCAGCTCTTCCAAGAGCAGGCAAGGGTTGAGAGGTATGAGGTCTCTAAGGCACTGTTCAAGTGTCATCTGGCAGAAGGGAACCCGGTGGGACCCCATGTACTCCGTATGATCGGGTACTTGGAGAACCTCGCCCGATTGGGGTTCCCGGTCGGCCAAGAGTTGGCAACCGAGCTCGTGTTGCAATAGTTTCCTGAGAGTTATGGATAGTTCATCATGAACTATAACATGAACGAGATCGTGAAACCACTGCCAGATTTACTCAATATGTTGAGGACAGCTGAACAGAGCATCAACAAGAGTAAGGTCAAGGCCATTATGATGGTGCAGAAAGGAAAGAGCAAAAGGTTTGCCTCATCCTCCAAGGGAAAAGGCAAGTTAGTTTCCAAGTCCAAGGAACCTGCCCTTAAGCATGTTGGTGGCATTGCCAAAGGTGTGACTAAAGGTGAATTTCATTACTGCAGTCAGCCTGGACACTGGAGGAGGAACTCCCCAAAATTTCTGGAGGACAAGAGGCTTGGAATAGTGATTCCACCACCACCAGGTATTTTTGTTGTAGATGTCAATTTAACTGTCTCTACATCATGGGTATTAGGTTCTGGATGTGGATCTCACATTTGTCAAAATGTGCAGGATCTAAAGAGAAGTAGAAGATTGGCTAAAGGGGAGATAGATCTGCGCGTTGGGAATGGAGCAAAAGTTGCTGCGTTGGCCGTAGGCGTGTGCGAGCTATCTCTGCCTTCAGGATTAGTTTTAGAATTAAATAATTGCTCTTTTGTGCCTGCTATGAGGAGAAACATTATTTCTATTTCTTGTTTGGACAAGGATGGTTTTATTATTTCAATTAAGAACAATTGTTGTTCCTTTTAATTGAATGATATTAACTATTTTAGTGCGCAATTATTTAATGGACTGTATGTCCTTGATCTAAGAAATCCTGTCTACAAAATTAATACCAAGCGGATTAAAATAAATGATTTAAATCCTGCTTATTTATGGCACTGTCGTTTAGGCCACATAAATGAGAAACGTGTATCTAGACTCCATAAGGATGGACTGCTAGACTCATTTGATTTTGAATCATATGAGACATGTGAAGCTTGTTTATTGGGAAAAATGACAAAGTCTCCTTTCAATATGAAAGGTGAAGAGGACTAGTGAGCAATTGGCGCTCATACATACTGATGTGTGTGGGCCATTTGCCACGCCTGCCAGGGGTGGTTATGTCTACTTCATTACATTTACTGATGATTACAGTAGATATGGATTTGTGTACCTCATGAGGGCAAAATCCGAATCCTTTGAAGTGTTCAAAGAAATCAAGAATGAAGTAGAGAAGCAGCTTGGCAAAAGTATCAAGGCTCTACGATCGGATCGTAGAGGAGAATACTTGAGCCAAGAGTTTGACGACTATCTTAGAGAGTGTGAGATCGTTTCCCAACTCACTCCACCCGGAACGCCACAATGAAATGGCGTGTCTGCGAGGAGGAATCGAACCCTATTGGATATGGTTCGATCTATGATGTGTCAAACCGATCTTCCATTATCGTTTTGGGGCCTCGCTCTATTAAGTGCAGCTTTCACCATTAACCGTGTTCCATCTAAATCAGTCATGAAGACACCATATGAGATGTGGAGTGGGAGGCGTCCCACACTGTCGTTCATGAGGATTTGGGGCTGCGATGTCTATGTAAAACGTTTACAGTCAGACAAGCTAGGGACAAAATTGAATAAGTGTAATTTTTTGGGGTACCCTAAGGAAATTAAGGGTTACTACTTCTACAATCCAACCGAGAACAAAGTGTTTGTTGCTCGGACCGGCGTGTTTCTAGAAAGAGAGTTTGTCTCTAAAGAAGCAAGTGGGAGGAATGTAGAACTTGAAGAGGTTCAAGAACCACAAAACACTGAACCGATTATGGAACATGAACAGGAACCACAAACAGTTGTGGAGCAGCCTGTTCAGGTAACACAAGAGCTTCGTAGATCTAGTAGAGTGCGCCAGGAACCCGAGAGGTATGGACTTCTCGTGACCGATTCCGGTGACACAATGCTCATAGATGATGAGCCTACTACCTATGAAGAGGCCATGAAGGTGTAGGGTTTTGATTCATGTATCGCACAACGGAAGCATAATCAAACATAAAACCATGCAAAACCCTCCAAGGATCACAAGTCTAGATGCATAACGATAGTAAATGTTAGAAATCATAAACACACCTTTTGGTTCTCCTTGATGACTTCAAACGCGAATAATGACACGTTCTCTATATTTGATCCACGCCTAGAGTTGATCCTAGATCTCCCAAACTCCTTGGTGCTAGCCCGGAATAGGAAGAGGAAGAAGAAATCACGCAAAACGAGACAAAAAGAGGCACTCGGCCTCTTTTGGCCGACGGGGACGATGGCGGCGGCAAGGGGCGGCGTCGGGCCCTCCTTGTTGCTTGCTCTCTCTCCTTTGTTCTCTCCCACTCTTGTTATGTTCACTAATGAGCATAAGTTATGAGGAAGGAAGGAAGGAGGGTCCTTTATATAGTCCAACAACTCCTTGTTAACTACCTAAAGGACTTATTCTAGTCCAAATAGAATTCAATTTAGTCCCTTCCTCGCAAATTAGTCCCTACTAAGTTTGCAAGGGTTTGCAAAGTGATCCTTCTAATTAATTAATCCAATTAATTAATTCCCAAATCTAGTTCAACTCTATATAGCGTGTGACCCCATAGGTTCTATCTAGTTGGTAGCAACTATTTGCTAATATGGAGCGGTTTCTAGCAAAACATCCATTCTAGCCAACTAATAGAATAGTCATCTTGACAACCTTTGTACAAGTAATTGTCTCATCCCTTTGCCTCCATATCCGGATTGGACACGAGACATACAAGTCACACTCGTATATCCAATCCATAGTTTCTCGATCCATGGGAATAGCCTTATTCGTGCAAATAACATCAATATCCCATATTGATTTATTTGAGTCTGGCCAGACATTCTATAAGCACTATCCCTCGAGTGGCCTAGGATATTTGCTCCCGTTATGTGGGAGGGGAAAATCCTCTCTACGTCCACTACGATCTCTAAGCTTGCTTCTCATTGTATCCAGTACACGCCTTTATAACTACCCAGTTACGGTGTAGCGTTTAACGCTACCAAGATCACAATGATCCACAACTAGAATATCTAGTGACTTCAAGTCTAAGGATGACAATACCATTGCACTGCGAGAAGCGCTTGTGACTCAACATAACATGTATGTAGCCTTCTCGGAGATGGGTCAATCCAGTGCAACATTCCGTAATGCACACCTATGTGTTGGATCGTGATATCTCCATATCAATCCAACCCCATACTAGTCTATAGATGATTGTCCCATTTAATCATTATACTTGACTAGGGATATTTAAGATAAACAACACAATTGTAAATCTAAGGACTTCATTATATTAAATATCCAATAAATAATAAATGAATTTTCTAGCCATATACAAATTCATACTAAACTAGATTGCCTCTAGGGCATCTATTCCAACAGTCTCCCACTTGCACTAGAGCCAATCTGGCGCATCTCGTATGCCCATACTCCTAGTGTGCCCTTCATGCTTCCACTGCGTGAGAGGCTTCGTAAGCGAGTCTGACAGATTATCATCTGTAGGAATCTTGCATATCCGAACGTCTCCTCTATCGATAATATCTCGAATCAGATGAAACTTCCTGAGCACGTCTTTGGACTTCTGGTGCGATCTTGGTTCCTTTTATTGCGCGATCGCCCCAGTGTTGTCACAGAACAACTCCACTGGATCCGCAATGCTAGGGACCACACCAAGTTCAGAAACAAACTTTCTGATCCAAACAGCCTCCTTTGCTGCGCCATTTGCAGCAATGTACTCAGCCTCTGTTGTAGAATCAACTACCGTCTCTTGCTTGGAACTCTTCCAGCTCACCGCTGCTCCATTCAGGCAAAACACATATCCCGATTGTGATCTAAAGTCATCTCTGTCGGTTTGGAAGCTTGCATCAGTGTAACCCCTTACACGCAACTCTTCCTCACCGCAAAATATCAAGAAAGCATCCTTAGTTCTTCTCAAGTACTTTAGGATGTTCTTGACAGCAATCCAGTGACTCTCACCCGGATTGGATTGGTATCTGCTTGTCATACTCAAGGCATATGAAACATATGGTCTAGTACATAACATGGCGTACATGATAGATCCTATGGCCGAGGCATAGGGAATCCTACTCATGCGTTCCTTCTCAATCTCATTGGAAGGACAACCACTCTTCGAAAGAGTGATTCCATGTGACATGGGCAAGAATCCCTTCTTGGAATCTTGCATGTTGAACTGCTTCAACACCTTGTCAATATATGTACTTTGACTTAGGCCTAGCAACCTCTTAGATCTATCTCTATAGATTTTTATACCGAGTATATAGGCTGCTTCCCCTAAGTCCTTCATTGAGAAACACTTTCCTAGCCAATCTTTCACAGATTGCAGCATAGGAATGTCGTTTCCAATGAGTAGTATGTCATCCACATACAAAACCAGAAAAGCTACAGAGATCCCACTAACCTTCTTGTAGACACAAGACTCATCTTTGTTTCTGATGAAGCCAAACTCTTTGACCACTTCATCAAAACGTCGATTCCAACTCCTATAAGCTTGCTTCAATCCATAAATGGATCGTTGCAGCTTACAGACTTTGTTGGCTTGCTTTGGATCCTCAAAACCCTCCGGATGTATCATATACACGTCCTCGAGGAGATTCCCATAAAGGAATGCTGTTTTGACATCCATCTGCCAAATCTCATAGTCGTGGTATGCTGCAATCGCAAGTAGGATTCGAATGGATTTGGTCATTGCGACTGGTGAAAAGGTTTCATCATAGTCAATACCATGAATCTGTCTGAATCCTTTAGCCACCAATCGGCCCTTATAGGTAATCACATTACCATCCATGTCGATCTTCTTCTTGAAGACCCACTTGCACCCTATGGGCCGCGCCCCATCGGGTGGTTCTACCAAAGTCCATACTTTGTTGGTATACATGGATTCCATCTCGGATCTCATGGCTTCCAGCCACTTCTGAGAGTCTGGGCCACTCATGGCCTCCTCATAGGTAGTAGGCTCATCATCTATGAGCATGGTTTCACTGGAATCAGTTACGAGAAGTCCATACCTCTCGGGTTCCTGGCGCACTCTACTAGATCTACGAAGCTCTTGTGTTACCTGAACAGGTGGCTCCACAACTGTTTGTGGTTCCTGTTCATGTTCCATAATCGGTTCAGTGATTTGTGGTTCTTGAACCTCTTCAAGTTCTACATTCCTCCCACTTGCTTCTTTAGAGACAAACTGTCTTTCTAGAAACACGCCGGTCCGAGCAACAAACACTTTGTTCTCGGTTGGATTGTAGAAGTAGTATCCCTTAGTTTCCTTAGGGTACCCCACAAATTTACACTTATCCGATTTAGGCCCTAGCTTGTCTGATTGTAAACGTTTTACATAGAAATCGCAGCCCCAAATCCTCATGAACGACAGTGTGGGACGCCTCCCACTCCACATCTCATATGGTGTCTTCATGACTGATTTAGATGGAACACGGTTAATGGTGAAAGCTGCACTTAATAGAGCGTAGCCCCAAAATGATAATGGAAGATCGGTTTGACACATCATAGATCGAACCATATCCAATAGGGTTCGATTCCTCCTCTCGGACACGCCATTCCATTGTGGCGTTCTGGGTGGAGTGAGTTGGGACACGATCCCACACTCTCTAAGATAGTCGTCAAACTCTTGGCTCAAGTATTCTCCTCCACGATCCGATCGTAGAGCCTTGATACTTTTGCCAAGTTGCTTCTCTACTTCATTCTTGAATTCTTTGAACACTTCAAAGGATTCTGATTTTGCCCTCATAAGGTACACAAATCCATATCTACTGTAATCATCAGTAAATGTAATGAAGTAGACATAACCACCCCTGGCAGGCGTGGCAAATGGCCCACACACATCGGTATGTATGAGCGCCAATTGCTCACTAGTCCTCTCACCTTTCTTATTGAAAGGGGACTTTGTCATTTTTCCCAATAAACAAGCCTCACATGTCTCATATGATTCAAAATCAAATGAGTCTAGTAATCCATCCTTATGGAGTCTAGATACACGTTTCTCGTTTATGTGGCCTAAACGACAGTGCCATAAATAAGCAGGATTTAAATAATTTATTTTAATCCGCTTGGTATTAATGTTGTAGACAGGATTGCTCAGATCAAGGACATAAAGTCCATTAAATAATTGCGCACTAAAATAGTGAATATTATTTAAATAAAAGGAACAACAATTGTTCTTTATTGAAATAATAAAACCATCCTTATCCAAACAAGAAATAGAAATAATGTTTCTGCTCATAGCAGGCACAAAATAGCAATTATTTAATTCTAAAACTAATCATGAAGGCAGAGATAGCTCGCACACGCCTATGGCCAATGCAGCAACCTTTGCTCCATTCCCAACGCGCAGATCTACCTCCCCTTTAGACAATCTTTTACTTCTCTTTAGATCCTGCATATTTCGACAAATATGAGATCCACATCCAGTATCCAATACCCATGATGTAGAGACAGTTAAATTGAAATCTACAACAAAAATACCTGGTGGTGGTGGAATCACTATTCCAAGCCTCTTGTCCTCCAGATATTTTGGGCAGTTCCTCCTCCAGTGTCCAGGCTGACTGCAGTAGTGACACTCACCTTTAGTCACGGCCTTGGCAATGCCACCAACAGGTTTAAGGGCTGGTTCCTTGGACTTGGCAACTGACTTGCCCTTGCCCTTGGAGGAAGAGGCAAACCTTTTGCCCTTTCCTTTCTGCACCATCATAATGGCTTTGCCCTTACCCTTGTTGATGCTCTGTTCAGCCGTCCTCAACATGTTGAGTAAATCTGGCAGCGGTTTAACGATCTCGCTCGTGTTATAGTTCATAATGAACTGTCCATAACTCTCGGGCAACGATTGCAACACGAGATCGGTTGCCAACTCTTGGCCGACCGGGAACCCCAGTCGGGCGAGATTCTCCAAATACCCGATCATTCGGAGTACATGGGGTCCCACCGGGTTCCCTTCTGCCAGATGACATTTGAACAGTGCCTTTGAGACCTCATACCTCTCTACCCTCGCCTGCTCTTGGAAGAGCTGCTTTAGATGTTCGATCATATCGACAGCATTCATGTTTTCGTGTTGCTTCTGAAGCTCAGAAGTCATGGTGCAAAGCATAAGGCAGGCCGCATCATTAGCGTCATCAACATGCTTTTGATACGCCTTTAAGGCAGCAGGTGTTTGGTTCTCTGGACCTTCTGGAACATGCTCCCCTATTGCGTACAGTTTCTTCTCTTGCTTGAGAACAATTCTCAAGTTTCTGTACCAATCAAGAAAGTTGGTTCCAGAGAGCTTGTCCTTCTCAAGGACAGATCGTAGGGAATGTTGTGAATTCGATGAGTTGTTTGCCATTTGGAATTCTACAAAAAGGAAAATACGCAAGTTTTAGTATTTGTGAATTTTTGACTATATTTAATAATGGCTAGTTTATTAAATATAGCTCCCACTATTTTTCTACGGATTAATAACCCTCAAGATATTAATGCGGAAAATATCCTTATATTTTCTAGTGGGCCAAGATCCATCTTTCATCTCCTTATGAGCTTGCTTTGGCAAGTCACCCATAATTTGACTACTTTAGGTAGGAACAATTCCAATTGCATCCCATATGCAACTCTTGGTTCAATCAGGCAAATAACTCCATATTTATCCATCCATATGGATAATCCCAATTGATTGCCTCTAGGTTTCTTAATCAAATTAATAGCCTAGTTGTGTTCAACCTCTTATCTAAACAATTGCACATTGTTACGTGCCATCGCATTCCATCATTATGAACCAAGTCGCCATGCTTTGGCACGCACGAACTTGATAAATAATGATGATAATGAGTGTTTAAATAACGAGAAGGCAAGAACACAATATTTGAATTTTGAGGGATTTTTAAATTCAATTCTTTAATTGTTTTGTTGATCAATATCAACTAATCTATCTATTTGAGTTTGGGCACAACTCCAAATAATAGATCCGGGTTGTCTAATTATCTTATTATCCTAATTGCATGCATCATCCATACACCAACCACACAAATAATAAGACAATAAATAAACAACCACAAAACTGAAGCAAACACATCTATGAACCCTAAAGCAAACACATCTCCATGCGTCTTGATCTTTTGGTCCATCCTTCATAGTCTTGTGGATTGCTCCATGCTCCATGCTCCATCTTTTGTGTCTCCTTTGGCTTTGGGCTTTTTTTCTCCAATCTTGGCTAACAATCTACTTTATCTAGCATTATCTAAGATCTATACTAAATAAAATAAATCTCACAAGTTGAGAAAAAAAATGGCACGCAGGCCATAAAACCCTAATTAATTATTACAATTAATTGATCAGCTCGCAGGCCGTAAAACCAAACCACAAAATTAAACATCCACATCAAACCACATCCTAAGGCCATATCCAATCACCATGCGATTTGCACATAAACAGTTAAAATCCAATTTTAACGCGCTTGGTCAATTTTAATTGATTTTAGGATTTCTAGGGTTAAAACGGTCCATGGGCCCAAAAATCCAATTGCCCGGGCCCATTAAAGTGAACCATAAGGCCCTAGGGCCGGCCCGGCCCAAAACCCGCAAGCTAGGCCCGCGGGTTAGGGCCGCCCGGCCCCTAGGGCGGCCAATCTTGGGCGGCAAGCAAGGGGGGCGGTCCCTAGGGGGGGGGGCGAACCTCCTTGAGGGAGTTGTTTCCAAAACAACTCCCTTGCTTGGTGCCCAAGTTTGGTTGTTTCCTTTTTTTGGGAGAACTCCTTCTTCCCCAAGGATGCCCAAACCCTAGATCTAAGATCCTAAAATTTCTCAAACTCACCAATTCATGCATCCAATGCAAAAATTGGATCTTGTTATGCTTAGTTATTGACAAATTGCATCCCATGCTTGATTTGTCTTGTTTTACGCGATAAACAATCAAATTAAGGTGTAAAACAACTAAAACGTAACACATAAACTACGTTTATGCTCTATGACCTGTGGCCCTGATACCACTGTAGGGTTTTGATTCATGGATCGCACAACGGAAGCATAATCAAACATAAAACCATTCAAAACCCTCCAAGGATCACAAGTCTAGATGCATAACGATAGTAAAGGTTAGAAATCATAAACACACCTTTGGGTTCTCCTTGATGACTTCAAACGCGAATAATGTCACGTTCTATATATTTTATCCACGCCTAGAGTTGATCCTAGATCTCCCAAACTCCTTGGTGCTAGCCCGGAATAGGAAGAGGAAGAAGAAATCACGCAAAACGAGACAAAAAGAGGCACTCGGCCTCTTTTGGCCGACGGGGACGAGGGCGGCGGCAAGGGGCGGCGGTGGGCCCTCCTTGTTGCTTGCTCTCTCTCCTTTGTTCTCTCCCACTCTTGTTATGTTCACTAATGAGCATAAGTTATGAGGAAGGAAGGAAGGAGGGTCCTTTATATAGTCCAACAACTCCTTGTTAACTACCGAAAGGACTTATTCTAGTCCAACTAGAATTCAATTTAGTCCCTTCCTCGCAAATTAGTCCCTACTAAGTTTGCAAGGGTTTGCAAAGTCATCCTTCTAATTAATTAATCCAATTAATTAATTCCCAAATTTAGTTCAAATCTATATAGCGTGTGACCCCATAGGTTCTATCTAGTTGGTAGCAACTATTTGCTAATATGGAGCGGTTTCTAGCAAAACATCCATTCTAGCCAACTAATAGAATGGTCATCTTGACAACCTTTGTACAAGTAATTGTCTCATCCCTTTGCCTCCATATCCGGATTGGAAACGAGACATACAAGTCACACTCGTATATCCAATCCATAGTTTCTCGATCCATGGGAATAGCCTTATTCGTGCAAATAACATCAATATCCCATATTGATTTATTTGAGTCTGGCCAGACATTCTATAAGCACTATCCCTCGAGTGGCCTAGGATATTTGCTCCCGTTATGTGGGAGGGGAAAATCCTCTCTACGTCCACTACGATCTCTAAGCTTGCTTCTCATTGTATCCAGTACACGCCTTTATAACTACCCAGTTACAGTGTAGCGTTTAACGCTACCAAGATCACAATGATCCACAACTAGAATATCTAGTGACTCCAAGTCTAAGGATGACAATACCATTGCACCGCGAGAAGCGCTTGTGACTCAACATAACATGTATGTAGCCTTCTCGGAGATGGGTCAATCCAGTGCAACATTTCGTAATGCACACCTATGTGTTGGATCGTGATATCTCCATATCAATCCAACCCCATACTAGTCTATAGATGATTGTCCCATTTAATCATTATACTTGACTAGGGATATTTAAGATAAACAACACAATTGTAAATCTAAGGACTTCATTATATTAAATATTCAATAAATAATAAATGAATTTTCTAGCAATATACAAATTCATACTAAACTAGATTGCCTCTAGGGCATCTATTCCAACAGAAGGGCCCAGACTCGCAGAAGTGGCTAGAAGCCATGAGATCCGAGATGGAATCCATGTATACCAACAAAGTATGGACTTTGGTGGAACCACCCGAAGGGGCGCGACCCATAGGGTGCAAGTGGGTCTTCAAGAAGAAGATCGACATGGATGGTAATGTGATTACCTATAAGGGCCGATTGGTGGCTAAAGGATTCAGACAGATTCATGGTATTGACTATGATGAAACCTTTTCACCAGTCGCTATGACCAAATCCATCTGAATCCTACTTGCGATTGCAGCATACCACGACTATGAGATTTGGCATATGGATGTCAAAACAGCATTCCTTTATGGGAACCTCCTCGAGGACGTGTATATGATACAGCCCGAGGATTTTGAGAAATCTTTGATGGGACATCTTTCCCAAGCAACTCACACACAGGCTTGCAAATCTTTCAAAAATCTTTGATGAACCTGCGATAGAAACCTGCATTTCTCAAGAAGCTTCTGACCCCTTCACTAAAGTCGGACAAGGGAGCTGCTTGATCGTCTCTATCTTTGCTTGATCAACTTCCAAACCTCTGCGTGAAATCTTGTGGCCAAGAACTATCCCCTCAGTGACCATGAAGTGGCATTTCTCCCAATTTAGCACAAGATTGGTGTCTTCACAACGAACCAAGACACGGCCAAGATGATGTAGACAGTCTTCAAAACTGTCACCAAATAAGGAGAAATCATCCATGAAGACCTCTAAGTTCTTCTCAATCATATCTGAGAAAATATCCATCATGCACCGCTGAAAAGTAGCCGGTGCATTACATAGTCCAAATGGCATGCGGCGGAACGCAAATGTGCCATAGGGACATGTAAAAGTAGTCTTCTCCTGGTCTTCTGGAGCAATGGCGATCTGATTATAACCTGAGTAACCATACAAAAAACAATAGTACTCGTGGTGTGCCAAACGATCAAGCATTTGATCAATAAACGACAACGAAAGTGATCCTTTAGCGTGGCTTCATTCAGCTTCCTGTAATCCATGCACACACGCCAACCAGTAACTGTCCGTTGAGCAATCTGCTCATGCTTGTCGTTGTCCACCAGAGTCATCACTCCTTTCTTAGGCAGACACTGGACTGGGCTAGTCCAAGTGCTATCTGAGATCGGGAAAATAATGCCAGCGTCTAGCCACTTCATGACCTCTTTTCGCACCACATCTTTCATGTTCGGATTCAATCTCCGCTGTGCCTGGATCACTGGCTTCTTACCTTCTTCCACCCGGATCTTGTGCTCGCAATACACGGGGCTGATCCCCTTGATATCTGCAATAGTCCATCCAATTGCTGCTTTATGCTTCCTTAGTACATCCAAAAGCTCCTCCTCCTGTGCCTGAGATAAAACAGAGGAAACGATTACGGGCAATGTGTTATCAATACCAAGAAATGCATACCTGAGATGGCTCGGCAATGGCTTCAACTCAAGCACGGGTGGTGACTTGAGTTAAGGGACAAGGACTAACTTTTTCTCCCCTTGTTCATATAAATCCAGCTTGGTCCAGCTGCTCATGTGGAACACATCCATGGGAGGACTCAGATCTTCATCCTTGTACATGCCATCCATCAATTCAGCTTCCTCATCTCCCATGTCATCGTCGAAAACCTCTATGCTGAAGCAATCTTCGAAATTATAACATGAAGGAATTTTCATTGCCTTGAACACATCAAAGACCACTTTTTCATCATTGATCTGCATAGATAACTTCCCACTCTTCACATGTATAATAGCCTCCCCTGTAGCTAGGAAGGGTCTGCCAAGAATTAGAGGTACTTCGCCAACCTCTATGTCTAAGATAATGAAATCAGCAGGAAAGATGAGAGTGCCAACGTTGACCAAGATATCCTCGATCACCCCATATGCTCTACGAATAGATCTATCAGCCATCTGCAAGGTAACTCGGGTGGGACGAGGCTCCCCCACACCTAGTTTCCTGAATACGGACAAGGGCATCAAATTGATGCTTGCCCCCAAATCACACAACGCAATCATGGTAAGAGAATCGCCAAGAGTAACCGGTATCACAAAGCTCCCAGGGTCTTTCTTCTTCTTAGGCAATCCATTCCTGACGCATTCAGAAGTTTCTTTCGTCAAATTAACCTGTGCAAAATCACTCATGCGTCTCTTTCCTGAAAGAATATCCTTAAGAAACTTGGCATATGTAGGAATTTTTAATATAGCTTCTGCAAAAGGAATGTTAATCTCCACTTTCTTGAATATATCAAGAAATCTCTGAAAATCTCTAGAATCATCCCTCTTTCTCGTCCTCAAAGGATATGGAACTGCCTTAGAAACAGTAGTAGTGTCAATACGTACCTCATCCTTGTCTTTCACCGCCTCCTCATCCGTCGCGCCCTTTGATTGGGGGATCATGACATTAGCATCCTTATCAAAAATTTCATGCTCTTTCGGCTTAGAAGCAACGGCTATAGCATGAGTTGGATATGGCGGATCTTTCAATGCAACCCCGCTTCGAGTAGTGATTGCATTGATTTGAAAAGGATTATCTTCCGTGTTGGAAGGCAATGAATCTGGAGCTCTAGATCAGAGCTGAGTTGAAATACCCCGTTTTGTGACTATGGGTATTTTGTGATATTATTATAAGTGTTGGGAAGTTAATTAAATTGTAGAGAGTAAATTATAATGGTTATGATAGTTTGGGGGAATCTTTGTGACTTTAATCAAATGTTTTAGTGTCTTTTACTTGAGTTTGGGGGAGGTATTTGTCTTTTGGCAAAACTAAGGGAGAATAATATCTTTTGACCTAAATTTTCTTCCTACGTAAAAGTTTCCTAATTCAAGAGGGTTTCCTACTTATGAAGTTGATTTTATTTCCAACTCTCATAAAACCCTCACTCTCCCTATTTTTCTCTATCTCTCTCACGTCCCTCACTCTCTACCCGTCCCTCTCTCACTCTCTCTCGTCTCTCTACCCGACGGCAGCCCACCACCGCTGCCGTCTCTCTCTCTCCGTTGAGGTAATCTCTCTCTCTCTCTCTCTCTCCCTCTCTCTTTTTCTTTCTTTCTTTTCTTTTCTTTTCTTTTCTTCTTTCTCTATTTATTTGTTCTCTCTCTTTCCGTCCGCCTCTCTCTCTGTCCGGCCTCCCTGGCGGCGGGTTTGAGGTAGTTTTGTTTCTTCTTCTCTTTTCTCTTGTTGATCTCTTATTCTTGTGACCACTTGTTCATGATTCATGTATGTTGCATGTAATCTTTAATTTTCAGTTTGATATTGTTAGGATCATTGTTCATGGATTTGTAGGATTGATAATCAAGTTTTAGGGTTTATCCTGTTCTTGGGTGATGGGAAAAACCCTAGTTTGGAGGAGAAGTTTGATTAAACGATTTGGGTGTTTGAATGATCATATTATGTGGGTAACAACCTGATTTGAATGTGGGAATCATGTTATATTAGGTTTAGTATGAATATAGGATGAATTAGATGCTTGGGGGAAAAGTTTCATGAAAATTGACCATTCCCGTATGGATATTTTGAGTGAAGTTGGAAACTTGAAACTAGTGTAACTTTTCATTCAGGAATCGAAATTAAGATCCGTTTGAGGCTAAACTTATTATTTCGAATGTTTTGAATCCAATGGAACTGTTTTTGAACCATGATATGTTTGGGAAACTGGAGTAATAGATTGGTGGAGTTGTGATAGATTATGTATGCTTTAGGTTAGAGGATTTTGAAGCAAAATTTTGGGTTTTATTTTGAAGTATGAATTTAGTGAGATGTTAGGTTGGTGTTAGAACCCTAAACCATTGACTATCATATGCATGTAATTAGTATAGCAAGTATATTGCTAGAATAATTGTTTGATTAGAATATTATTACGTGTAGGTAACGAGTTTGTCGACGACGATTACGTAGAGTACGTAGATTGAGTTGCTATAGTTAGATTTGCTTTGAGGTAAGTAAATATGCCAAGCTTAGTGTGCTTATCTCTTTCGTGTCAAACGAATTCTTGTATTTCTTTACGTCTCAAAATGTGTTTATGTGATGTGACATGCAATATGTGATTTCTACTTGATAAATGCTTTTCTTGAAATTGTCACCATAATAATATAATGGACTAATACGTAAAGTGGAATAGTTGTGCGGGGAAATTTATTATTGGTTACTATTGGCATTGGACGGTTTGATCTCGGTCTTCCGTTTCAATTTATTTTTATTTAATCCGGTTGCAAGTCCCCGGATAGCTCCCTGTACTCACTCCTCTGGCCGCTAGATTATTTGGGGGTGTCGACACTTAAGGTCTTGGGTGCTTGCGAGATGGTTTGGTTTCCCCCGTCACAATGAATTAATAATGGATTTTGGTTTTGTTAACGGAAAGGAGTTAACGATGGATTTTGGATTTTCCTAATGATTATGGAATTGGTTGGAAATATTATGGAATTGGGAACTCTTATGTTTTATTACAAGAGTCAACGTTATTACCGTTGTGTTTGCGAAAAACTCTTACTTATGAATGAGTCATTGTTTTATAAATATCCTATCATCGTTTTACATGTTTGGATGTTTATTTACCAGTATTTCATGCTGATTTTGTACTGTGGTGTTTCTTTTTGATTCCGCACCACAGGTTTAGAGGATGGTTATCTGGCGTAGAAGGGGACGCGTATCATCACATGGAACACTAGTAGTAGTAGTATCTCATTTGAAGTTGAACACTTTAGGAGTTTAAACACTTTAGTTTGTTATGCCCGCTTTGTGGCTAGGATGTTGGATTGTAATAATGAATAATTTCAATTAATTTTAATTATTATTATGGATGTTTTTTGCCTGAGAACCATGTTATAAAATCTCCTTATATCCGGGCTCCTCTCGGGTACGGAGTGACATCCCCGGGTCTCCGGCTTGGGTCATTTGGGGGGTGTTACAGGTGGTATCAGAGCTGGCATTCCAAAAAGGAAATCGAAACTTGTTAGGGTAACTAAAATGAATATAGGAAAATAACTTAAAATTTGATGAGCCGTGGGAATTTGGGTAGTATGGATAGGACTATTATGTGTAAGTGTTTATAAAATAGGATAGAAAGCAAGTACTTCCACCCACCCATTCCTAACTAAGAGCCTTAGTCTATCCTAGATGATAATGGATTGAATTTTTGAAGCGTTTCATTTGAGTTCTAGTTGTAAGCCTACTTTTAAGAGACTTTGTTGGGAAATTTTTTCAAGAGTCTTGTGATTATCAATTTGGAGTCTTGAAAATAATTATTGGTTTACGAAGAGTAGTTATTTTGGATTACGATATATGCCTTGTGAAATTAGAGATTTATTAAGTTGTTTCCTCTTATAGATGGCTAGGACTAAGCATACAACAAGGAAGCGTGTGTTGCCAGTTGAGAAGCACCCTGTTGTTACACGTTGGGTCGAAGGTGAAGACTTTCCAGATTTTCGTGACCGCGTGGTTCAATATTGTGAAGATAGATTCCAAGCCTTAGATTTTCCTCGGTACAGAAATCCAGCTTTTCAGTCCTACTGTATGGTGAAGGCATTACCTATGAAACCCATGTTTGGGGAATTATTACAAAGTATAGCAACATCATGGGCAGGTTGAATCGTCTGAATGATATGGATTACCGTTGCCAAGGTGAATGGACGGTAAGTGCAGATTTCATATGCAAACTGTTGATGGAGACTTATGTTAAGTGGCAAAGCTATACAGTTATTGAGATAGAGTCCAGTGATGAAGAAGACGTGATCTACATAAGCTCTAGTGATGAAAAAGATGTGATTATTATATACTCTAGTGACGATGAGGAAGTTGAAGAAGATCCAATGGAAGATGTCGATGAACACCCCGATATTGAGGAAGATCCCATGGAGTATGAAGAAAGTGAAGAAGACCCGAGTGAAGGAGAAGAGCACGAGTATGATTCCGATCAAGAGGAAGAGCTGGATGAAAGCGATGAGGACAAGGATTAATCTTGTTAGAATTCTTTAGATTTCCAAGACTTGATGCTTGAGTTTTATTATTGGTTTGAATAAGGTTATGATGCCAAGCAACAATTTGAAGCTTTTAGAACGATTTTTGAATAGTCACTTTTGGGCTAGAGTTAAATTTTAGCGTTTTGCTTTAGGGGACGGATAATGTTATGTTTTGAAAACCCGATTTGGGGAGTTTAATGGATTTAGCTTTCTGAAATTTGGAGTATGATTTGATGAATTAAGGTTGTGTTTTGCTTTGTTACTATTGATTGAGTGCTTAGAAAGTGTTCACGGAGTTAGAACGCAAAAACTTTGATCTTTGGTGTTGTTGAATTTGCGCAACTGTGAATTTTTGTTGTAGCAGACGTATTTAATTTTAGATTTATTTTTCCCTGATTTTTTCCCTAGGAATTAGACATACCCAGGTATCTTCTATAAAAGTTTCAGCCCTATATGAGTTCTGGATAAATAGTTACGAATTTCAAAAGTTGATGATTCAGTAGCAAAATTGCAAAGTGCCTAGCTGTAGCATTTTTGATGTTTCCTATCTTCCAGATCTTGTTTTGATCTCAAATTTTCATGACATCTAGTAGACAAGTTTGGCTAACTCTGGAAGAAAGCCTAGCTCTTTTTGAGAATTTTAAATTCAGTTTAAGGCTTTTCAAAGTCAAAGTTTCTGTTCTGGTGGGCTGTGACAGCAGCTGTAGTATTTCCTGTGTATCTTGAGTTCTACAATTTATTTTGAGTTTATTCTTCTTGATTATGAAAGTAAAGCTGAAATTTTATTCTTCTTTATTCTTCTTTATTCTTCTTTATTTTGATTTTATTCTTCTATATTCTTATTTATAAGTAATACAATAGGCTATAGTGTAGGGATTATGACTGATAGACCACATCAATACTACACCAGGAGAAATCGCCAAGTACCAATGGCAGCACCAAACAACAACAACATGGAGAAGTTCTTTGCGAAATTTGCTCAAGTGGCGCAGCACGCAAACCAGGGAGAGCAGAATAACGCTAATTGGGCGAAGAAAGTGGCAGACATGAAGCCAGGGAACTTTACAGGCAATGATGATCCTGTTGAGCTCGAAAACTGGATCGATGAGATGGATAAGGTCCTTGAGCTAGTTGAGTGCCCCGAAGACTGCAAGGTTGTTGGCACGGCATTCTACCTGAAGAACGAAGCTAATACATGATGGAGGAGCACACGTCAGAACTTTTTGGCTCAACCCAATTTCAATTGAGAGGCTCTTCAAACTGCATTACGCACTCGCTTTTACCGGACCATGTCCAGGATCAAAAGTACATAGACTTCGTGAATCTGACACAAGGGAACGGTTCCGTGACCGAGTACTTCAAGAAGTTCATGGAGCTATCCTGATTCGCAGGTCAACTGATGCCTGACGAGGCGACTAAAGTTAGGAAGTTCATCTGGTCTCGAACTTCATCTGCAGAAAGACTTGATGTGCAGGACGTACGATACTCTCCAAGAAGCCTATGATAGAGCGGCAGCCGTTTGGCGTATTCAAGAGGCAGAAGATGAGAAACGTGGAAAGCGCAAGGTTGAGAGCGATGTGGGCTATGGAAACAATCAGGGTAGGATTAACCAAGGTAGTCAGGACAAGAGGTTTAAGTCTAACCAGGGTCAGTACCGTGGTAACAAGCAGGATAATGGATATGACCAACCTCGCCGTTATATCTGCAAGAAGTGTCAACAAAACCATCCAGGGAAGGACTGCTAAGGAAACCTTGTAAACTGCCACAACTGCGGCAGGAAGGGTGACACGATTTCTTACGTGTGTACGCAAGTGCACGGTGGAAGTAATAAAATGAGAGTATTAAAACTCAGGTTGTCGAACCCACAGGGACAGTCTTGAGATTTTTATTTAAACAATTAATTTAAAGTCAAGTAACCGGAGGAAAAAGTGTGATTTAAGAGATAGTCACCCTCAAACAAGTAACTTAAATTAAATAAACGAAATAAACTAATATTTTTGTAATTTTCTGATTAATATGAATATGGAGAACACTAGATAGTTTTAGGGTCCCTAGGGCATTTAGACAATTCCGGATTACGATTTAAAACACTCTACCTACGTCCAGTTATACCGGGTCACACTCATTACGATCTTCTGTCGATCTCACGCAAATCTACGTTACGGTCTACTTCGGGTCCTGTCGGTCCACCTCTATCTACCGTAACGTTCTAGTCAGCTAGCCAGGTTCGCTCACCGGGTCCTGTCGGCCCACCGATTTCACTAAAACCAAACTACGACTAACCGAAACAACCCACACACGGTCATTCAAGTCTCTATCTCCTGTCGGTCTCAAGAAACTACAAGAATGTCAACAACGTTCTTCACGAATCCGGATTATGTTCACTGTCGTGCAACAAACCTAGATAACTAGCATGTATTGGGTGATCAAACCAAACAAACTAAGAGTTAATAACAAGAACTTGTCAAATAGCTAGAGCAATAGGTAGAATTAAGTTCAAAACATGAATCAAAGACACAAATCCGGAAATCTAAACAAAACCCTAGTTCTCCATGAACTATCTAGCTATGAAAGCTTAGCTAGACATAATCTTGTTTAGCTCTACAAAGTTCTCCATAAAATTGATAAAAAGAGAGAAAGAAAGAAGAAAGAACCGGGAAATCCGAGCTCCGTTTCGTCTTCTCCTTCGTCGTTCTTCTTGTCTTTGCGTCGTCCTCTTCTTTGTTTTTTCACGTTCTGTTGAATGATTGAATGGTGAATTCACTGAATCAGCCCCCTCTTGTCTTTTAAATCAGATCGTCGCTTGTTTTTAAGTAAAACTCACTTTTTGCACTTTTACCCTCCAAGAATATTGGAGCTTATTAATTGGCTGCTAAGGTTTTTCTTTTAAATTACTCAAACCACCACATTATTAGCTCGCCTTTTACTTCTCCTGATCGCACGAACCTCTATCTGATCGTGAGAAGCAGAGAGTTTGCTCTCTTTCTCGCTGCAAAATTCGACCAAGTGTTCTCCTCTGATCGCACGACCTGGGTAGGTGGTCGTGCGATCTTCTGGAGCCTCCTGAGCTGTCATGTCTTCTCTTCTCTGATTCTTCTTCTTCTTGCTGAGTCTGCGGTGATTCAGCCTCTGGGTTCTTGCGGTGCTGGGCTTTCTTCTCTTGCAATGCTCCTCCCCTGTTCTGCGATTCTTCTTCTTTTTCTCTTTTCTTGCTCTGTTTCTGGGTTTGTGGCGGTGAAGGTGGATTTTGGATTGGAGATTGGATGGGTTTCTTGGTTGAGTTCAGGGTCTGGTTCTTGATCGGGGTTGAAGGGTTTCAGGTTTGTTGGTGACTTGGTTATGGAGGTTGGTGTACTGCAGGTGGGTTTAATGGAGGTCTGATTTGGGGGTTGTGATGGGTTTAATAGTAGGCTGTGGCTATTTGTAATTTGAGGTGGTTTGGTGGTGGTGTTATGGTGATTATGGAGGAACTGGTGGGTTTAGGATGGGTTATGAAATTGGTAGCAGGCAGTGGTGTATTTGGGGGGAGTTAGAGGTGGTTCACAGAGTGTTTGGTTGTTTAGATTGTAATGAGCAGTGGTGGACAGTGGCTTTAGGTACGGGGTTTGTTGTTGCGGTTTTGAATGGAGTCAGGTTGTATTGTGGTGAAGTCAGGTAGGTGGATTTGGAGGAGCTCATGGTCATGGTGCAGGGGCTGGTTATGAATTGATGGTGGCAGAGGTGATGTTGGTAGTTTATGTGGAGGTTAAATTGGAGTAATTGGTTGAAGGCAGTGAGGTTGTAGGAGCTGTTTTGGTTTACAGTGGGTTTGGTGTGTTGGTGATGCGAGGTGGCAAGAGTGTTAAGGAGGTGTGATTGTGTTTAGGTTCTGGAATTGAGTTTGTCATGGTGTTAAGAAGTGTTGAACTGGGTTGTTTCAGTGGTATTAATTGGAAATGGTTTGGGTGGTTAATGATTTGATGGTTGTGGTTATGATATGGAGGTCTGATTGTTGTTTAATTGTGTAATTGGTGTATTGTGAAATTGGAGATGGTGATGACGAGGCAGAGAGCATAGAGGTGGCTGGTGATGAATTGGTTGTAGGATGAAGGCATTGATTTGTAGGTGGTTTGGAGGTCTGGGTTTTGTTGATAACTAAGAGGTGGAGTTGCAGGAGGTTGTTGGTGATGGTAATTTGTGGTTTAGTAGCAGGTGAGTAATGGTGAATTGGAGAAGGCAAAGGTAGTTGTTGCAGCTTCAATTTCTTCTCTTTTCTTCAGCTCTAGCCAATTTTCCGCGCTTTAATCTCTGTTCCGAAGTTCGTCTTCCATTTCAATTTATGTTCCGAGCCTCCGATACCTAAGAATCAAACAACTACAAATATCGGGTGTAAAATGCGACAATTATAGCTCAAATATATACGAAAACTCCCGGACTTGTCAATTAACCACACAAAGCTCAAATACTCAAATAACTCAAGATCATAGCTCTTTATGTATCAAATCGTACCCGGAAACACGCAAAACGATAGATTTCAAGTATAAATATAACACCGTAAACGGGGTTATCAAAGGGTCATCGTGCTTTTGAGTGCCGATTGAAACCAAATGGAAATCAGCAAGGGAACCAAGGAGGAAATTACCAAGGGAACCGACAGTTCAGCAACAACAATCAGGGCGGAAACCAGAACTATGGAAACTACAACAAACAGAATAATGGAGGCAACAATTATGGTAGGCAGCAAGTGAACAACCAGGGCAATGGAAGGAACAACGGAGCTCAGAACGGGATTAGGAACTACAACGCTCCAGCTAACGCCAACAACAATGGGACTGGTACGGAAGGAACTACCACACAGAACGGGAATGTTGCAAGGATCGCTGTCGTGAGCATGACTGAAGCGGAACCAGCAAACGGAGTAGTCACTGGTACATTTCTTATTCATGATCAACCAGCATTTACTCTATTTTATTCTGGAGCATCGTATTCATTTATTTCATCATAATTTGTGGAAAAATTGAGTCTCATTAAGCCGTCTAGAATATCCATCCCCGTAGCTACCCCAACCGGTCATGTAACAGTATGTGACACCATTTTTTAAGGAATAGAAGTTAAGATTTCGGCTAGTACCTTGCCAGCCAACCTGATACAGTTTGATCTTGGAGGAATAGATGTTATATTGGGTATGGATTGGCTGAGTAAATATCGAGCAGTTATAGACTGCCACGATCAGAAAATAAGGCTCAAAGGTCCAAAGGGAGAAAAAGTTTCTTACCGTGGTATCACAAAAGAACCATGTATCCGACTAGTGTCAGCTTTGACCATAGTCAACCAAGTGAAGAAGGGGAATAGTGCTCATTTGTGTTATGTTGAAGACATGTCCAAGAAGGAGAATGTGCTAGAATAGATACCAATAGTTAGAGACTTTCCCGATGTGTTCCCGGAAAAAATTCCAGGAATGCCACCTAGAAGGGAGATTGAATTCACTATAGACTTGGCACCTGGAACAGCTCCAATCTCAAAGGCACCGTACAGAATGGCGCCAGTAGAGTTGAAAGAACTAAAGGATCAATTGCAAGAGTTACTATAAAAGGGTTACATAAGGCCGAGTGTTTCCCCTTGGGGAGCACCAATATTGTTTGTGAAGAAGAAGGACGGAAGCTTGAGGTTGTGCATTGACTATAGAGAGTTGAATAACGCAACGATCAAGAACAAATACCCTTTACCCCGAATTGACGACTTGTTCGATCAGTTGCAAGGGGCGAGCGTTTTCTCAAAGATAGACTTGAGATCAGGGTATCACCAGCTTCGAGTAGCCGAGAAGGAAATCCCGAAGACAGCCATTAGAACGAGGTATGGACACTATGAGTTTACAGTTATGCCTTTTGGTCTAACCAATGCACCCGCAGTATTTATGGATCTCATGAATCGTGTTATGAGGACGTTTCTGGATCGATTCGTGGTCATCTTTATTGATGACATCCTTGTTAATTCAAAGAGCGAGGAAGAACACGAAGAACATCTCAAGGAAGTGTTAGAAACTTTGAGACATGAGAAGTTATTTGCTAAGCTCTCGAAGTGTGAGTTTTGGCTAAAACATGTTCCATTTTTGGGTCACATAATCTCCAAGGAGGGAATACCCGTGGATCCAGGAAAGATTTTGAAAGTGTGTAATGTAGACTAAATACAGGACCTAAATACTCTATAAGGGGGGGGGGGGGGGTTGAATAGAGTATGGAAACTTTTTGCAAAACTTAAAGTTTAACAGGATAGCTTTGTGTGAAACTTGAAATCTCAAGGCCTTGAGATTTTGTAAACAGTTTGAACTCACTAAGGCAAAATTGTAAGCTTCAAGGCCTTGAGCTGTGAACAAAACTAAACAGCTTTTAAACCCTAGTTTGATTTGAGTTGTGTGCAGCAGATAATAAGAAAACATAAAGGTAAAGAAAACAAAGCAATTTACAAAGTTCAGTCCCAATGGACCTAATCTCTGCCTGAGGGATCTAATCCCACCAGGATTGGGCAAACACTTCTTATTACTCACACAGAAACAGCCCTAGATCTTCAAGCCTAAGTGATTTCCCTTACACCTATACAGCTTGTGGTTCCAAACATATCTAGTTCCAGCTACTAACTGTTGAGCTAACAAGAACCTCTTATTGTTCACTTGAACAACCAACCACTAGTTTAAGTGAGGTTTAAGATAATATAGAGATACACAGATGAAGTAAAATTGAAGAACACAGTATAAAGATAAGCTGTTGAAGTCTGGAAGTGTTCTTCAGGAATGACTGGATTGACTTGATCTTCAGAAGTCTGGAATGAAGCTTGAATGATTGTGTGTTTGAATGAATGATCTCCCACGAATTTGTCACACCTCTCAGAGTATTCTGCAAGCTCTCCATTGTTTTTAAAATTCAAACCAGTCTCTTTTATCCACAGCTGCAACTGATTGAGAGATTTTAGGATCTCAGTTCCTACAAATCCTCCTTCTGTTTTCAACTTAAATTCAAACAACTTCAGGTGGATATCCGTTGGAGTTTGTTGAGATTTCTCCTGCACGTTTAACAAACCTGCAACAGCAAAGAAACACTGCAACAACAGAATCCAAACAACTAGCAGTACTGAGACTGTTTGGTTATACAGTTTCTGATAAAACTGTTTAATAAACTCAGAATAATAATCTGCATATACTCTAAAACACATAAGTCATGAAAAACAAGTTTAAGACACTTAGAAGTGAGTAAATAATCACAATACTAAGAGTTATAAACTGCAAGAAAGAATCAATCAAGTTCTGTAAAAACTGTCAGTAGCTCAAGGCATATCTCAATGCCTTGGAGCTCTGAACCTGTTTCACAGCATTTCAAAATTTAGCCGAGATAACTTTGATTCTTCCTGTTCTGTTCATCTGCAATTGTGTTAGATGTATAAATAGTACAACCACAAATACATACCATAAACCACTGATTTGCATAATCAGATATCCAATTCTGCAACACAAAGATGTTAGAATACATAGCAGAATAAGCAGTCTCAAGGCTTTGAAAGTTTCTGTCAATCTCAAGGCCTTGAGATGACTAACAAGCCTTTGCTGCTAATGTCTTCGCCTTTTGTCTTTCATCACTCATAAACAATTACCACTCAAAGCACATTCAGGGATCTTGACTCAACAATCTCCCCCTTGATGAAAGAAAAACCCTACAGTCTTGTATAGATCTTCCTGCCACTCATAATCCACACTGGTGTCATGACTAGTAGCAGAAGGTATCTTCTCCAGATTCAAGCCCTTGATGACAACATCTAACTTCCCATTCATAGTATTCATCAAACCCTTTAACTGATGAAATTCAGTTGACAGGTCAAACAACCTTTGCCCGAGATCCTCAATCTCAACTTGCTGATCTTCTAATTTCTCAATCAGCAGAGAGTAATTCTCATTGGCTTGTCCTTTTCCTGATGTAGTCCTCTTAGGCTTCACAAACTCCTTCTCAGCAAGTTCCTCCTTTGACAAATCAGAATATAATTTCCAATGCCCTTTCCCACTCTGAACCACCCCAATCCTTTGAAGTGCAATCTCATCTATCAACCCAAATCCTCCAGTAATCTTTTCTTCTCCTTTCACAGGCACATCAAAATACTCAAAGAAAAGAGGTAACAGGTTGGCATATGGAAGAGGATGGTTTCTAGTCCTAGTTGCACAATAAATCATGTGCTCCATCACAACTGTAGGCAGGTTTATCTCAAACCCTTGAGATATCAGATACATCAAAATCAGAACTTTATCAGTTACCAGCTCTCTTGAGTTCTCCCTGGGAACTACACTCCTCATCAAAATAGTAAACAAAATCTTGGCTTCACAGTTGAGCACAGAGTGTATCAACTGTTTTGGACCAGAGGGAACACCATCAACAAAGAAAATCTCCTTTGCCTTATCTAAACACTCCATCCAATCAGGATAATCTCCAACATTGTATTTCTTAGGAATGCCCAAGACTTTGGAAAAAGTCCTATGATCTAACCTCAAATCCACACCAGCCACTTTAGATGTTAAAACCATTTTCTCATCACCTTCAGACACCAAGTTCAGATAAAATAACCTAGTTAACCTAGGATAAGCCTTTGAACTAGGATTTAAAACTTTCCAAACAACAGTTTCCCTCAATTTTCTCATGCATTCTATGTCCAGTTTATCCAACAACTCATCAAAAATCATACTACAGAAAGCCACTTTAGATGATGCATACCCTTGCATCCAAACTGTTCTAACTTCAGAACTAATAAACCACTCAGTTGGAAGTACATTCTTACCTTGATATCCTTTCTTAGTTGCAGCAGCAGCTTGCTTAACCCTAGTCTTCTTCTCAGAGGGGTTGGCCTTCTCTTGTACTTCTTCAGTTGATTTCTTCTGGCTCTCCTGAGTTGACTTCCCTTTTTCCTCTTCAGAAGCCTTTTTCTTTTCTCCCACTTTCTTCTTCTCTGACCTAGTTTGATCACCACCCCGAGTCTCCTGTTGTGGATCAACACTTGAACCTTCATCTCCCTTCTCTGTCCTTGACTTCTTTGCAGGAGGAGTATCCTCATGCAAACTTTGAGTGTTTTCTGAATCTGAATCAGAAATCACTATCTTCTCCTTCTAGTTTGCTCTCTTCTTGGATCTGCCAGAGGGCTTCCCCTGTTGCTGAATTCTGGCTGATTTGCGCTCCATTTTAGGGTTTAGGATTTTGAGAAGAGAATGTGATTGAGAGGATTTGAGAGAGAGAGAGAGAGTAGTCGCAGAAAATTGGAAGAGAATGTGAAGAAAAAGCCCTGAATTTCAGCTTAAGTAGGTTGAGAGGATGAGTCATAAAAGGACTCTGCAATATCTACATGCAAAAATAGAATCTTGAAAAATCTTTTCGGGATATTTTAGAAAATTCTATGAGTAATTCAAATATTATACAGTTAACTAAAAAGACAAGATATAATATTTGATGATCCAATTATTTAAAAAAAAATTTGCAGATATTATCAAGACCTGGAGAACAATCTCAAGGCCTTGATATTTTCTGCAGTTTGAGAAACTTCAAAGCTTTGAGCTATACTTTCAAGGCTTCAGAAAGTATAATCTCAAGGCTTTGAGATTCCAACACATATACACATATAGGTACTAATACTCCCCCTAAACCAATGCATCCTTGTTTAACATCCCCAATTCAAGCCTTAGAGATGAAAACCTATCATCTGGCAATGATTTAGTGAAAATATCAGCAATTTGCATTGAAGCAGAGATAAAATTTAAAACAACATCACCTTGTTCTGCATGATCTCTAAGGAAGTGATGTCTCACATCTATGTGCTTTGTCCTTGAGTGCTGAACTGGATTCTTAGAGATTGAAATGGCACTTGTATTATCACAATGAATTGGCACATTTCTGAAGTTGTAGCCAAGATCTCTAAGTTGCTGAGCAATCCATAGCACTTGTGAACTGCAAGCACCAGCTGCAATGTATTCAGATTCTGCAGTTGATAGTGCTACAGAATTTTGCTTTTTGGAATGCCAACTGATCAATGAAGATCCAAGAAATTGACAGCATCCAGAAGTACTTTTCCTGTCTACTTTATAACCTGCAAAATCTGCATCTGAATAGCCACTCAACATAAAATTAGATCTTCTTGGATACCAAAGCCCTAAGTCCCTGGTTCCATTCAAATATCTAAAAATTCTTTTTACTGCAGTTAGATGCCTTTCCTTAGGATCTGCTTGAAATCTAGCACACATAGAGACACTAAACATAATGTCAGGTCTGCTAGCAGTTAAATACAATAGTGATCCAATCATACCTCTCTATTCCTTCTGATTCACACTCTTACCAGTTGAATCTTTGTCTAAAGAGAGTGATGAACTAATAGGGGTCTTAAGCACCTTGGACTGTGACATGTTGTACTTATTCAATAAGTCCTTGGTATATTTTCCTTGATGCACAAAAATTCCTTTCTTCATTTGTAATATATGAAGTCCAAGAAAGAAATTTAGTTCACCCATTAGGCTCATCTCAAACTCCCTGCACATCAGACTAGAATACTCTTTTGAAAGAGCATCATTAGTAGTACCAAATAATATATCATCTACATAAATCTGAACTACTAACAAATCACTTTGTTGGTGTTTAATGAAAAGGGTTTTGTCTACTAATCCTCTTCTGAAATTTTTTTCAAGTAGAAATTTTGAAAGTCTGTCATACCAAGCCCTTGGAGCTTGTTTCAAACCATAAAGAGCTTTATCCAGTTTGTAAACATGATCAGGAAACTTTTCATCTTCAAAACCAGGAGGTTGTGCTACAAAAACATCTTCTTGTAAATATTCATTTAGAAAAGCACATTTGACATCCATTTGATAAAGCTTTATGTGATTGTGAGATGCAAAAGCAAGAAGTATTCTAATAGCTTCTAACCTGGCAACTGGAGCAAAAGTCTCCTCATAATCTATACCTTCTTCTTGATTATATCCTTGAGCTACCAGTCTGGCTTTATTTCTTACCACTTTGCCATTCTAATCAAGCTTGTTTCTGAATACCCATCTGGTTCCAATAACTCACTTCTCTTGAGGTCTGGGAACTAAATTCCAAACCTTGTTCCTTTCAAACTCATTCAGCTCACTCTGCATTACAATAAACCATTCTGCATCTTCCAGAGCTTCCTTGATATTCTTAGGCTCAATCAAAGATACAAATGCACTGAAAGCACACAAGTTCTTTAACTGTCCTCTTGTCTGTGTTCCAGTTGATGGATCTGATATAATTGTCAGCTGGATGGTCTGCAAGGTACTTCAACTTCTTTCTTGGTACCCAGGAGTATTCTGCTTCAAGGCTTTGAGTCCTTGAAACAGTAGAGGGAGCATCATAGAAAGTTTCAGCTTTTGTCTCAAGGCTTTGAGATTTTGGTTCAGCAGGAGGTTCAAGGCCTTGAGATTCTGCTGATTGATTCTGTACAGCTGTTTTGCTTTTGTCTTCTTTCACAGCATCATCATCTGATTCATGCTTATTCAAATCTAGCTCTGCAAAACTTTCACTCAGAGAATATTTAATACTTTCATCAAAAATTACATGAATGCTCTCTTCCACAATCTTGGTTTTTCTATTATAAACTCTATAAGCTTTGCTAGTTTGAGAATATCCAAGAAATACACCTTCATCACTTCTAGCATCAAACTTACCAAGATTGTCTCTACCATTATTATGCACAAAACAGATACAACCAAATGGCTTAAAATAAGAAACAGTAGGCTTTCTCCCTTTAAACAGTTCATAGGGAGTCTTTTTCAAAATATGTCTAATCAAGCATCTATTCAGCACATAATTGGCAGTGTTAACAGCTTCTGCCCATAAAAACTTTGGCAAGTTACTTTCAAGTAGCATGGTTCTGGACATATCCTCAAGTGTCGTATTTTTCCTTTCAACTACTCCATTTTGCTGTGGAGTCCTAGGTGCAGAAAATTTGTGTGAAATACCATGCTTTGCACAAAACAAATCAAAGTCAAGTTGATCAAATTCTCTACCATGATCACTTCTAATGGATGCAACAGGTAAGTTTTTCAAAGTTTGAAGTTCTTTGCACAATTTAGAAAACTCAGATAAAGCTTCAGTTTTGTCTCTGATAAACATCACCCAAGTAAATCTAGAATAATCATCAATTATAACAAGCATATACCTCTTACCTTTTGGGGTCTGAACTCTCATAGGACCACACAAGTCAATATGCAGCAATTCTAAGGGTCTAGAAGTACTTACAAAGTTCTTTGGCTTGAAAGAGCTTCTGGTCTGTTTAACTTGTACACATGCCTTACAAACCTCATCATCTGAAAATTCCTTCGATGGTAAACCTCTTACCAAGTCCTTTGAGATGAGTTTATTCAAAGTATGTATACTAATATGCCCAAGCTTTCTGTGCCAAAGCTTTGAATCTTCCTTCAAGGCCTTGAGGCATTTTAGCTTATCACCTGCAACACTGTTAGTATTCATAGCATATTGATTGTATGACCTAGGTGCCGTGAGTATGCAATCACCAGATTTCTCATCTTGCACCACACATTTATCCTTGTCAAAAACAACTTTATAACCTTTATCACATAACTGAGAGATAGTAAGCAAATTATGCTTAAGTCCATCTACCAGATAAACATCAGATATAGAATTTGTAGAACCATTACCAATACTACCTATACCAATGATATTGCACTTTGCTTTGTCACCAAGTGTAATTGTTCCTCCAGATTTCTCTGTAAGTTCAGTAAAAAGATACCTCTTTCCACTCATATGTCTGGAACATCCACTGTCTAATATCCATTTATGATCTTTCAAGGCCTTGGTGACATCCTGCAAAAACAAATCATTGCCTCACAGGCTATTAGACCAAGTGCAGAACTTTGAGTCATACTCAGAATCAGCCATATTAGGTGGCCTAATTCCTTTTGGAACCCAAATCTGCCTAACCTGTCCCTTAAGCTGATAAGGATAAGTATTCCTCATAATATGAGGTTCTGATCTTCTGAAGGGACAAGTTAATCTGACATGACCAATTTTTCCACAGTAATGACATTTTGGAGAATGTCTGCTACCAGATTTGACAAAAGTAGTTTGGCCTTTCTTTGGAAAATTTGGATTATAGCCAATCCCACTTTTATGCATTGATTTCAGACTTCCTCCAAGAATGAGATTTAGATTATGTTCTGAGCCTGTAAACTTAGCTAGGACCTTCTTGGACTCTTGAATTTTCTCAGTCAAAGTACAGATCTGTTGTTCTAAATTCTCAGAATGAGCTTTTAGATCAGCATATCTTTCAGTTAAAAGAGTGTTTTGATCAACAACCTCTTTTATCTGTGCCTTCAAGACTTTGAACCTGCTGTCCAAGGCCTTGAAGTCTTTTTCCATCTTTGTCTTAGAAACTTCAACAGTTTTGTTTGAAAATACTAGGTCCAGGTTTTCTTTTACCAGCTCATGAACTTTAATCTCTAAAGCAGAAATCTCATTTCTATAACTCTCTTCATTCAAAAACATACTTTTAAGAATTTCAGGAAGTACATCAGATGGACTAGCAAGTAAATTTTTTTACCATGTCTTCAATGTGTCTGTCTGATGAACTTTCCTCATTATGCTTAGCCATGAAGCATAAGTTTGCTTGCTCTTCTTCTGTGTCTGAATCACTTGATGAATCAGAATCACTCCAGAAAGCCATCATGGCCTTCTTCCTTCTGTTGTCACCATCTTTTTTCTGAAAGTTTCTGTTCTTCTTCTTTTGTGGACAGTCCCTTACTAAATGATCTGCATCACCACACTCAAAACAATTCATTACTTTAGTTTTATGTGACTGTGATGAAGATTTACCTTTGTAATCCTTGCTGCCTGAGGGTCTTGATCTCTCTCTGTTGTAATCCCTGTTACCAGAGTTTCTTTTCTTTCTGAGAATCCTGGCCAAGGCCTTGGAGATCAATGCTAAAGCCTCTTCATCATCAGGTTCCTCCTCAGTCTCAAGGCTTTGAGATTTTTCACTATATTTTGCCTTAAGAGCTAGGTTCCTCATATTTTCACTCAGATCACCTTCCACATCCTTCATAGACATTTCATGAGTGAGCAGCTTTCCTTGTAGATCATCTAGCTGAAGAAGACTCAAGTCCTGAGCTTCCTCAATGGCTGTTGTCTTTGGCTCCCACTTTGCTTTTGGCAAGCTTCTCAGAATCTTTCTGACCTTCTCTTCATTTTAGAACCTCTTTCCCAAAGACTCCAGGTTGTTCACCACATCAGTGAATCTTTTGAACATTTCCTTGATGGTTTCATCTGAATTCATCTTGAACAACTCATATTGCCTCAGAAGTATGTTGATTTTTGTCTGCTTAACCTGGCTGGTTCCTTCATATGTCACCACCAATTTATCCCACACTTCTTTGGCACTTTTGCAGTTTGACACTCTGTTGAACCCATCTGCATTTAAAGCACAGTATAGCAAATTCATAGCTTTATAATTTTTGGATACCTTTTACAGTTCAGTAACTGAGAGATTTTCCTCAGACTTGACAGTTCTGACTCCATCAATTGTAGTGTAATACTCATGAGGACCATTCTGAACTACTGACCATACTTCCATGTCTTGATCAAAGATGAACATCTTCATCAAAGCCTTCCAATGCATGAAATTGTCACCACAGAACAATGGAGGTCTGTTAGCAGCCCTTCCTTGTGAGAATCCACCATCTCCTACACTAATCGTAGTCACCAGATTGTTAGATCTAAAAACAGTGACACAAGCTCTGATACCAATTGAAAGTGTGTAATGTAGACTAAATATAGGACCTAAATACTCTAGAAGGGGGGGGGGGGTTGAATAGAGTATGGAAACTTTTTGCAAAACTTAAAGTTTAACAGGATAGCTTTGTGTGAAACTTGAAATCTCAAGGCCTTAGATTTTGTTAACAGTTTGAAACTCACTAAGGAAAAATTGTAAGCTTCAAGGCCTTGAGCTGTGAACAAAACTAAACAGCTTTTAAACCCTAGTTTGATTTGAGTTGTGTGCAGCAGATAATAATCAAACAGAAAGGTAAAGAAAACAAAGCAATTTACAGAGTTAAGTCCCAATGGACCTAATCTCTGCCTGAGGGATCTAATCCCACCAGGATTGGGCAAACACTTCTTATTACTCACACAGAAACAGCCCTAGATCTTCAAGCCTAAGTGATTTCCCTTACACCTATACAGCTTGTGGTTCCAAACCTATCTAGTTCCAGCTACTAACTATTGAGCTAACAAGAACCTCATGTTGTTCACTTGAACAACCAACCACTAGGTTAAGTGAGGTTTAAGATAATATAGAGATACACAGATGAAGTACAATTGAAGAACACAGTATAAAGATAAGCTGTTGAAGTCTGGAAGTGTTCTTCAGGAATGACTGGATTGACTTGATCTTCAGAAGTCTGGAATGAAGCTTGAATGATTGTGTGTTTGAATGAATGATCTCCCACGAATTTGTCACACCTCTCAGAGTATTCTGCAAGCTCTCTGTTGTTTTTAAAATTCAAACCAGTCTCTTTTATCCACAGCTGCAACTGATTGAGAGATTTTAGGATCTCAGTTCCTACAAATCCTCCTTCTGTTTTCAACTTAAATTCAAACTGCTTCAGGTGGATATCCGTTGGAGTTTGTTGAGATTTCTCCTGCACGTTTAACAAACCTGCAACAACAACGAAACACTGCAACAACACAATCCAAACAACTAGCAGTACTGAGACTGTTTTGTTATACAGTTTCTGATAAAACTGTTTAATAAACTCAGAATAATAATCTGCATATACTCTAAAACACATAAGTCATGAAAAACAAGTTTAAGACACTTAGAAGTGAGTAAATAATCACAATACTAAGAGTTATAACCTGCAAGAAAGAATCAATCAAGTTCTGTAAAAACTGTCAGTAGCTCAAGGCATATCTCAAGGCCTTGGAGCTCTGAACCTGTTTCACAGCATTTCAAAATTAATCCCATATAACTTTGATTCTTCCTGTTCTGATCATCTGCAATTGTGTTAGATGTATAAATAGTACAAACCACAAATATATACCATAAACCACTGATTTTCATAATTAGATATCCAATTCTGCAACACAAAGATGTTAGAATACATAGCAGAATAAGCAGTCTCAAGGCTTTGAAAGTTTCTGTCAATCTCAAGGCCTTGAGATGACTAACAAGCCTTTGCTGCTTATGTCTTAGCCTTTGGTCTTTCATCAATCATAACCAATTACCACTCAAAGCACATTCAGGGATTTTGACTCAACAGATTTCAGCAGTGAAAGATTGGCCTACTCCGAATAATGTGTCCGAATTAAGAAGTTTTCTTGGATTAGCAGGATATTACAGGTGTTTCGTGAAAGATTTCTCGAAGATCGCTAGACCGCTTACTACGCTAACCAAGAAGACGGTAAGGTATAAGTGGGGCGAAGATTGTGAAGAAGCATTCCAGACATTGAAGGAAAAGTTGACGACAACACCTGTGTTAGCTTTAACCAATGATTCTGGCGTGTTTCATGTTTACAGTGATGCGTCGAAGAAGGGTTTAGGATGCGTGCTTATGCAAGAAAGGAGGTTTATTGCCTATGCTTCAAGACAACTGAAGGTTCATGAAGATAACTATGCTACGCATGATTTAGAGCTTGCAGCAATAGTTTTTGCACTGAAGATATGGAGGCATCATTTGTATGGATCTGTGTGTAGGTTGTATACGGATCATAGCAGTCTCAAGTACATCTTCACGCAGAAAGAGCTAAACAACAGACAAAGTAGTTGGTTAGAAGTCATAATGGATTATGATTTGCGTACCCAATACCATGAAGGGAAGGCAAACGTAGTAGCTGATGCGTTAAGCCAAAAATCGAGTCATAATTTGGATACTATGCTAGTTTTACCCGATCGGCTATGCCGAGAGTTCCGAAAACTTGGAATTGAAGTACTGAATCAAGATGGTGTAAAGAATATCCTTGGAAATATGACAGTTGTGCCAGATGTTTTAGAAGAAATAAGGAGTAACCAGCCAGGAGATGTGAAGCTGGAAAGGATAAAGAAAAAGATTGCAGAATGTCAAGAAAAGGATTTCCAGATCCATGAAGATGGAAGTATCTGCTACAAAGGAAGATGGTATGTACCACATAAGTGCACGGAAACCAAGGAAAAGTTGATGCGAGAAGCGCAGAACACACCCTACTCAGTACATCCAGGAGGTGACAAACTTTATAAGGACATGAAGAAGATGTTTTGGTGGTCGAACATGAAAAAGGAAGTAGCAGAATTTGTGGCAAAATGTCTAACTTGTCAAAAGGTGAAGTTTGAACATAAAAGAATGGGAGGCTTAGTTCAATCATTAGACGTCTCATTTTGGAAGTGGGATTCGATTTCAATGGATTTCGTGACTGCGTTACCGACATCAAAGAATGGACTGAATCAGATTTGGGTCATAGTTGACAGATTGACCAAGACATCAAGGTTCATTCCGATGAAAGACACATGGAATATGGAAAAAAGAGCTAAGGCGTATATGAAGAACATGTGAGGTATCATGGAGTAACAAGCTCTATAGTTTCCGACAAAGATCCCAACTTTCTTTCCCACTTCTGGAAAGCACTCCAGGAGGCATTGGGAACTCAGTTGAAGTTTAGCACGACATTCCATCCTGCTACAGATGGACAAACCGAGAGGACAATTCAAACGTTGGAAGATATGTTAAGATCGTGTGTTATGGATTTTCAAGGTTCATGGGTTGATAGATTACCTTTGATAGAATTCTCCTACAACAACAGTTACCATGCCAGTATCGGAATGGCACCACATGAGACGTTGTATGGAAGGAAGTGTAGAACACCATTGTGCTTGAACGACATAAGTGAGACAATAGTAATTGGTCCACAACTTATTGAAGAGATGACAGATCAAGTGAGACTTATCCAGCAGAGAATGAAAGCAGCCCAGGATAGACAGAAGTCCTACGCTGATCAGAAAAGGAGACCGTTGGAATTTCAAGTTGGAGAAAAAGCATTTCTTAAAGTTTCGCCGACTAAAGGAGTCATGAGGTTCAATCAGAAAGGGAAGTTGAGCCCGAAATTCATTGGACCATATGATGTCATAGAGAAGATTGGAGAAGTGGCTTATCGATTGGATTTACCATCGAATTTTGGTCGTGTTCACAATGTATTTCACGTATAGCAGCTGAAAAAGTATGTGCCTGATGCATCTCATGTATTAGATCCCGAACCAGTAGAACTGGATCCGTCTTTGAGTTATGAAGAACATCCTGTCAAGATTCTAGACACCAAGACAAGGAACACCCGTAACAAGAGTTTCAAGATTGTAAAAGTCTTATGGACAAACCACCTCACTGAAGAGGCAACTTGGGAAGCGGAGGATGATATGAGGAAGAAGTACCCTCACCTGTTTGACGAGGTACCTTGAGTTACGAGGACGTCACTCCTCTAAGGGGGAGAGAATGTAATCCTTCGGTTCTTTAATACAATACTACTTATAGTATATTGCATATCATTCATGACCTTAGGTTTGCATTTAGTAGTCGTATCACTGAGGGGAGGTGTATACCTTATTGTGGTTAAGATTTAGTTTAAACTTCAAGTACGAATTCTCGTTAAGGAGGGAGGTTTTAGTTTAAACTTAAGGACGAAGTTCCCTTTAAGGAGGGAAGGATGAAATACCCCGTTTTGTGACTATGGGTATTTTGTGACATTATTATAAGTGTTGGGAAGTTAATTAAATTGCAGAGAGTTAATTATAATGGTTATGAGAGTTTGGGGGAATCTTTGTGACTTTAATCAAAGGTTTTAGTGTCTTTTACTTGAGTTTGGGGGAGGTATTTGTCTTTTGGCAAAACTAAGGGGGAATAAGTGTCTTTTGGCCTAACTTTTCTTCCTACGTAAAAGTTTCCTAATTCAAGAGGGTTTCCTACTTATGAAGTTGATTTTATTTCCAACTCTCATAAAACCCTCACTCTCCCTATTTTTCTCTATCTCTCTCACGTCCCTCACTCTCTACCCATCCCTCTCTCACTCTCTCTCATCTCTCTACCCGACGGCAGCCCACCGCCGCCGCCGTCTCTCTCTCTCTCTGTTGAGGCAATCTCTCTCTCTCTCTCTCTCACTCTCTCTCTTTTTTTCTTTCTTTCTTTTCTTTTCTTTTCTTTTCTTTTCTTTTCTTTTCTTTTCTTTTCTTTTCTTTTCTTTTCTTTTCTTTTCTTTTCTTTTCTTTTCTTTTCTTTTCTTTTCTTTTCTTCTTTCTCTATTTCTTTGTTCTCTCTCTTTCCGTCCGCCTCTCTCTCCGTCCGGCCTCCATGGCGGCGGGTTTGAGGTAGTTTTGTTTCTTCTTCTCTTTTTTCTTGTTGATCTCTTATTCTTGTGACCACTTGTTCATGATTCATGTATGTGGCATGTAATCTTTAATTTTCAGTTTGATATTGTTAGGATCATTGTTCATGGATTTGTAGGATTGATAATCAAGTTTTAGGGTTTATCATGTTCTTGGGTGATGGGAAAAACCCTAGTTTGGAGGAGAAGTTTGGTTAAACGATTTGGGTGTTTGAATGATCATAGTATGTGGGTAACAACCTGATTTGAATGTGGGAATCATGTGTTATTAGGTTTAGTATTAATATAGGATGAATTAGATGCTTGGGGAAAAAGTTTTATGAAAATTGCCAATTCCCGTATGAATATTTTGAATGAAGTTGGAAACTTGAAACTAGTGTAACTTTTGATTCAGGAATAGAAATTAAGATCCGTTTGAGGCTAAACTTATTATTTCGAATGTTTTGAATCCAATGGATCTGTTTTTGAACCATTATCTGTTTGGTAAACTGGAGTAATATATTAGTGGAGTTATGATAGATTATGTATGCTTTAGGTTAGAGGATTTTGAAGCAAAGTTTTGGGTTTTGTTTTGCAGTATGAATTGAGTGAGATGTTAGGTTGGTGTTAGAATCCTAAACCATTGACTATAATATGCATGTAATTAGTATAGCAAGCATATTGCTAGAATAATTGTTTGATTAGAATATTGTTACTTGTAGGTAACGAGTTCGTCGACGACGAGTACGTAGAGTACGTTGATTGAGTTGCTATAGTTAGATTTGCTTTGAGGTAAGTAAATATGCCAAGCCTAGTGTGCTTATCTCTTTCGTGTCAAACGAATTCTTGTATTTCTTTACGTCTCAAAATGTGTTTATGTGATGTGACATGCAATATGTGATTTCTACTTGATAAATGCTTTTCTTGAAAATGTCACCATAATAATATAATGGACTAATACGTAAAGTGGAATAGTTGTGCGTGGACATTTATTATTGGTTACTATTGGCATTGGACGGTTTGATCTCGGTCTTCCGTTTCAATTTATTTTTATTTAATCCGGTTGCAAGTCCCCGGATAGCTCCCTGTACTCACTCCTCTGGCCGCTAGAGTCTTTGGGGGGTGTCGACACTTAAGGTCTTGGATGCTTGCGAGATGGTTTGGTTTCCCCCGTCACAACGAATTATTAATGGATTATTGTTTTGTTAACGGAAAGGAGTTAACGATGGATTTTGGATTTTCCTAATGATCACGAAATTGGTTGGAAATATTATGGAATTGGGAACTCTTATGTTTTATTACAAGAGTCAACGTTATTACCGCTGTGTTTGCGAAAAACTCTTACTTATGAATGAGTCATTGTTTTATAACTATCCTGTCATCGTTTTACATGTTTGGATGTTTATTTACCAGTATTTCATGCTGTTTTTGTACTGCGGTGTTTCTTTTTGATTCCGCACCACATGTATAGAGGATGGTTATCTGGCGTAGAAGGGGACGCGTATCATCACATGGAACACTAGTAGTAGTAGTATCTCATTTGAAGTTGAACTCTTTAGGAGTTTAAACACTTTAGTTTGTTATGCCCGCTCTGTGGCTAGGATGTTGGATTGTAATAATGAATAATTTCAATTAACTTTAATTATTATTGTGGATGTTTTTTGCCTGAGAACCATGTTATAAAATCTCCTTGTATCCGGGCTCCTCTCGGGTACGGAGTGACATCTCCGGGTCTCCGGCTTGGGCCATTTGAGGGTGTTACAGGTGGTATCAGAGCTGGCATTCCAAAAAGGAAATAGAAACTTGTTAGGGTAACTAAAATGAATATAGGAAAATAACTTAAAATTTAACGAGCCGTGGGAATTTGGGTAGTATGGATAGGACTATTATGTGTAAGTGTTTATAAAATAGAATAGAAAGCAAGTACTTCCACCCACCCATTCCTAACTAAGAGCCTTAGTCTATCCTAGATGCTAAAGGATTGAATTTTTGAAGCGTTTCATTTGAGTTCTAGTTGTAAGCCTACTTTTAAGAGACTTTGTTGGGAAAATTTCTTCAAGAGTCTTGTGATTATCAATTTGGAGTCTTGGAAATAATTATTGGTTTACGAAGAGTAGTTATTTTGGATTACGATATATGCCTTGTGAAATTAGAGATTTATTAAGTTGTTTCCTCTTGTAGATGGCTAGGACTAAGCATACAACAAGGAAGCGTGTGTTGCCAGTTGAGAAGTACCCTGTTGTTACACGTTGGGTCGAAGGTGAAGACTTTCCAAATTTTCGTGACCGCGTGGTTCAATATTGTGAAGATAGATTCCACGCCTTAGATTTTCTTCGGTATAGAAATCCAGCTTTTCAGGCCTACTGTATGGTGAAGGCATTACCTATGAAACCCATGTTTGGGGAAATTATTACAAAGTATAGCAACATCATGGGCAGGTTGAATCGCCTGAATGATAGGGATTATCGTTGCCAAGGTGAATGGACGGTAAGTGCATATTTCATATGCAAACTGTTGATGGAGACTTATCTTAAGTGGCAAAGCTATACAGTTAGTGAGATAGAGTCCAGTGATGAAGAAGACGTGATCTACATAAGCTCTAGTGATGAAAAATATGTGATTTTTATATACTCTAGTGACGATGAGGAAGTTGAAGAAGATCCAATGGAAGATGTCGATGAATACCCCGAGATTGAGGAAGATCTCATGTAGTATGAAGAAAGTGAAGAAGACCCGAGTGAAGGAGAAGAGCACGAGTATGATTCCGATGAAGAGGAAGAGTTGGATGAAAGCGATGAGGACAAGGATTAATCTTGTTAGAACTCTTTAGATTTCCTAGACTTGATGCTTGAGTTTTATTATTGGTTTGAATAAGGCTATGATGCCAAGCAACACTTTCAAGGTTTTAGAACGATTTTTGAATAGTCACTTTTGGGCTAGAGTTAAATTTTAGCGTTTTGCTTTAGGGGACGGATAATGTTATGTTTTGAAAACCCGATTTGGGGAGTTTAATGGATTTAGCTTTCTGAATTTTGGAGTATGATTTGATGAATTAAGGTTGTGTTTTGCTTTGTTATTATTGATTGAGTGCTTAGAAAGTGTTCATGGAGTTAGAACGCGAAAACTTTGATCTTTGGTGTTGTTGAATCTGCGCAGCAGTGAGTTTTTGTTGTAGCAGACGTATTTAATTTTAGAATTATTTTTCCATGAATTTTTCCTAGGAAGTAGACATACCCAGGTATCTCCCATAAATATTTCAGCCCTATATGAGTTCGGTATAAATAGTTACGAATTTTCAAAGTTGATGATTCAGTAGGAAAATTGCAAAGTGCCTAGCTGTAGCATTTTTGATGTTTACTATCTTCCAGATCTTGTTTTGATCTCAAATTTTCATGAAATCTAGTATACACGTTTGGCTAACTCTGTAAAAAAGCCTAGCTCTTTTTGAGAATTTTAAATTCAGTTTAAGGTTTTTCAAAGTTAAAGTTTCTGTTCTGGTGGGTTGTGACAGCAGCTGTAGTATTTCCTGTGTATGTTGAGTTCTACAATTTATTTTGAGTTGATTCTTCTTGATTATGAAAGTAGACTCAGAGAGGTTATTTCAAACCAAAATTAATAATTTTTGCTTGCCTTATTGATCCTTTTTCTAATTTTTGGAGAAGATGAAAAGCTGAGACGTTGTCAGCCTATGTGGAAATACATGAGTAATTGAGTAGCATTTGGGGGTGTTACATGAGTAGCAATCTGACCCACCTGTACCTCAAGGGAACGAAGAGAAGTCTTCGTAGCCTGTAAATCAGCAAATACAACAGTAACCTGTGTGGACATGTTGTTCACGTTGATGGTCATAGTGTTCATATTGTCACTCAGTTATGCCAATGCCTTCGTCAGTTCAGAGATATCCATGGGTCCTGCGAAACTGGTGGCCTATGCTGGAACCTCGGTGCATATGTCGCTCCAGACTGATCCCCATACCTAAAGCCTGGATGATCTCTCGTTCCAGGTCTGTAATTCCCTTGATTCCAGTTTTGCCGCTGTCCGTGTGCCTCCACATAGTTCACATCCTCGCTTGCTATATGTTCCATCGCTGCATCATATTCTGGCTCCTCAACACTTGCTACTGTCTTCTTGTCTTGATAAACCTGCTTGGCTAAGTCAGACACCATCTTGCTGATCCCATTCTACCACTCATCATCTTTTGGTTCAGGCAACGCCGATAATCTCCTGGAATCATAAAACTGTGTACCCTGCTTGGCCAGCTGCTTCATAAGTGCATAGGCTCCCTCTTTGTCAACAGAGTATAGAAAATTTCCCCCAGCTTCTCTGTTAACTTGCTCCTGATTGTGGCGTTCTAAACCGTGGTAGAAAACTTGCAGAATTTTGTAATCCCCAAAGTCATGATTTGGGCACTTCCTAATCAAATGCATATAACGGTCCCATGCATCTACCACAGTTTCGTCGTCACGTTTGCGGAAACCCATGATGTCGCCCTGTAACTCAATTACCCGCTGAACTGGGTAAAACTTAGCCATAAATTCCTCCACATACTGAGCCCATGTAGTGATTGAATCTGGAGCTCTTGACTCAAGCCATTTCTCAGCTGCACCTTTCAGACAATAAGGGAAGAGAATGAGCTTCAACGCTTCTGGGGTAACATTCTTGTACTTGACAGTCTTTATGTACGCGTTGAACTTCCCAATAAAATCGTTGGGGTCTTCATCCTTGTTCCCATAAAATTGGAACTGGTTGGTCACCGTCTGAATCGTTGTTGTCTTGAGATCAAAGTGTTCAGCCTGTATATCTGGCACAATTGTCGGGTTGTGTCCATACGTGGATGCCTGGAATTTCTCCACAATAGCCTGCCTAGACTTATTGTACGATGTCTGGGCGTTGCGATCATTCAACTGTTTAGACAACTCTTCCACCCGCTGATTGAGCTGCGCGTTAGACAATTGATCACCCATAGTGCTCTGTTTCTGTCTTCTCCTCTGATCTCTGAATAACTGCTCTGGGTCTTGAAGTGGGGGCACAAGGTCTCTAGGGATCCTGGGCATACACTGAGAACCTGAAAAGCATAATCAAATAAAAGTGAGGAGACAAAATAGCTAATTAAACAAAAATAAAAGAGATATCCTAAATCAATTTCTAACTAAACCAATAAACCGTCAAAGTCCCCGGCAACGGCGCCAAAAACTTGACGCGATTTCTTAAGGCGCTTAGACGCAAGTATACGGCCGAGTAGTATTAGGAGTATTTTAAGACTCCGAGTATCGAAACCAAGGGACTTTTACGATTATTAGCTAATTAAATATTAATTCTAAGATATCTAGGTAACTGGTAAAAAGTGTTGATTTTGAGAGTTCGTCACCCACAACCAAGCGACTTAAAATGAATGACAACTAAGCTACTTGTTTTTGTATGATTTTCACTTTTAACGAGAATATTTGTGATGAAATACGATTAAGGAGGAGAACTAGGCAATTGATGGTCCTTAAGGTTGCTAACAATTTTAGTATTATGCTTGTAACACTCTATGCAAGTTCTAGTTACACCGGGTAACACTCATCATGATATTCTCTCGATCTCACATGAATTTGTGTAATCGGTCGTCTTCGGGTCCTTTCGGTCCACCGTCGTCTACCGTTATACTCTAGTTGGTTTGCTAGGCTCGCTCACCGGGTCCCATTGGTCCACCGCTTTCACCAGGTCCTACCAATACCAACCGAAACTACCCTCACACGGTTGATCAAGTTTTAATCTCCTCTCGGTCTCAAGAAACTACAAGATTACCTACTATATTCTTCAACACGTATCAAAAAGCTCACTTTCGTGCAACAATTTCAACAACTAGTATCCTACGGGTGATCAAGCCAAGAATACTAAGAATGAAGTACAAGAATACGTAAGATAACTAGAACATTCATAGATTTAAGGTTCAAAACATGCAACAAGTCTCCAACCCGGAAAATAGTTCACAAACCCTAGTTCTCCATCAATAACCTAGCTTAAGAGAGTTTAGCTAGACATAATAGTGTTCAACAATCTCAAAATATCAAAAGTCATAGAGAATAGATGAAGAAAAAGTGATCAAACGCTAAAAATCTTCAAGATTGATGATCTTCTTCGCTTCAAGCTCCGTCTCCCACCTTCTCTAGCTCCCCAATACTCCAAAGATGCTTGATTGATGCCAATAGCCCGTCCCCCTATGTTAGAATAGTTCTTGATTCTCCAAAATTTCAAAAAATAGCAAAAAAGCCCAAAAACTACGTTCTGGCCTTCTCTGTTCGCACGAACAATCGACTGTTTGCACGAAGAGTGCTTTGTTCCTTGTTCGTGTGAACAGATTTTCTGTTCCTACTTTTTAGCAGTGAGTTTTTCATCATTTTTGGCCATCAAAATTCGTCTAAGTGTTTTTGTTCGTGCGAAGAAAAGTGGTGTTCGCACGAACAAAGCTGGGGTCATCACTTCTCAGCTCCTTTTCTTGATTCTTCCTCTCTCGTCTTCATTCCCGAGCATATCCTTGAGCCATCATCTTGTTCCGAAGTTCGTTCCCGCTCCAAAATAGTCGCTCCAAGCTCCCGTTTCCTGAAATACAAAACACGAGCAAATACCGGAAGATCACATGCGACAAATAATGTATAAATTATACGAAAAACACCTGAATTACGAAATAAAGCTCAAAAACTCAAGTATGCTCAAAATGACTAGAATTTGGTCAATTTCTCACACAGATGCATCAAAACGCTCGCAAAATGGTGGTGAATCATAAATAGTATAACTCCTAATGCGGAGTTATCAAGCAGGTACAACTTATAGTACAGTCGTACTAAGAGTCACACCATCGGACTGGTTAACAAAGTGGTCCATCTCACTTGGCATTTGCTGCCCCTACTCCTGCTTCTTCTTAATAGCAATAATATACGTAGTCTAAGGACTAAAGTGTAAATAGTATTTTATGATTTTTGTATATGTGGTGAATGAATACACAAAGCGGAGGGAGGACAATTTGACTACCTTTCATGGTATCAAAGCTCACCATAGACGCTGTCGCACGCCTTCTTACCGTGCACTGCCGCCGCCGCTGCTAGGCACTCCGATCTACTCCTCTCTGCTTCCGCCCTACCTTTTACACTCTGCAACGTTGTCACTCCACGGGAGGCTTCCTTCGCAGACCCAATCAAGAGACACGATTGGTATCCGATCAAGCCTCGAGAACCAGTCGCCAAACCCTCGACCGCTGTGTCAATCACCGAACTTCGACCACCGTGCCTGCCTCGCCAATCGGTCGCTGTACTGCTCGCCATTAGAGAACTCGTCACTTCTTCAAGTGGTGATTCCAATTTGTTCTTCTTAATTACAAGTGATTGACTGGTGGGGCCACTTGCGTGTATTCTTTATTCAACACTTGTGGGTATTCTTTATTCAACACTTGTGGTTATTTAGAGAACTCGTCACTCCATTTGTGGGTATTATTCATTCCTTGAATTGAATACTGAGTTACTGGTGGGTATTATTCAGAAAGGTTTGTTCGACTTTCGTTGCTACCGTCGACCTCTACTCTGTAATGGCCTCTTCATCAGCCACAAAGGAATCGCTTCACCCGGTTTTTCTCGTCACCAATATCGAGAAGAAGGTCAGATTTATTCTTGACAACCAGAAGGTACAGTATGATCACTGGGTCACTTTCTTCCGAATTCAGACAGATTCGTACGGTGTCACTGATCACCTTACTCAGGTAGCTACAGCTGATAAGAAAAAAGAGTCTCTCTAGAAGTCAATTGATGCGGTAATCCTCTCCTGGATCTACCAGACTATCTCTGATGATCTTGTTCTAGCTATTCTCACCCCGAATTAGTCTGCTCGTGAGGCGTAGGTCAAGATGGAATCCATGTTTAGGGACAACCAGTTAGCTCGCCTTGCTGAACTCGAAACTGAGTTTGGCTCCCTTCGTCGGGATCACTGCTCGTCTCTTGACTACTATTGCAGTCGCCTGAAGACGCTTGATGATCGTATGGGTAATCTGGGATCTCCTGTCAGTACTACACGACTGATTATTCAGCTCACGAACGGTCTAACTCCTGCTCGTGGTCACGTCTCCATGCTCATCCAGCAGACGTCTCCTCGACCCACTTATCTCGCCGCTATGTATATGCTTCATCTGGAAGAACGTCATCTAGCACGACAGAATTCTGCTCCTTCTGGTGCTCATCAGGCCCTCATGGCTGCTCCCACTGTTCCGTCTGTGCAGACCCCAGAGCAGGGTCAAAATGGTAATCGTGTTCAGAACGGTAAACGTGGTCAGAATGGTCAGAATCGTCGTCAGCATGGGTCCAAGAACGGTAATTGTGGACAGAACGGTAACCGTGGTCGCCCTCAGCAGGATCATGCACCCCCCAGCAGCCCTCCCCTCATGGAAATTGGGTTTGGTGTCCCTCTCCACCACCCTACCCATATCCTGCTGGCTCGGAATGGGCGCCGCCTACATATCGTCCTCCTCATACGGGCGTCTTGGGTGCTTGACCAGGACATCGACCACATGCTTTTGCTGCTACATCTGGGTCGTCTCCTCAGCCTACTGATCTCAGCACCGACTTCTCCAGCTTGTCTCTGAATACTCCAGACCCGACATGGTACATGGACTCAGGTGCATCTGTGCATCTCACGTCTCAGACATGTAACTTGTCATCTATCTCTGCTCATTCACCTGTTTCTCATATGATGGTTGGTGATGGGTCCAGTATTCCAGTGTGTTGTTCCGGTACCAAACCATCCAGACCACTACCCGTCCCCTACACCTAAAACATGCTCTTTTTACTCCCACCATAGTCAAAAACCTTGTGTATGTTCGTCAATTTACCACTGATAACCGGGTTTCTATTGAGTTTTTGACCCGTCTGGTTTTTCAGTGAAGGACCTTCACACGGGGAGTATTTTGCTCAGGAGTAATAGCTCGGGGGATCTCTATCCACTTCCATCTCGTCAGTCTGGCGCGTATGCTCAGTCTTTTGCTGTCCTTCCTACACCAGTTTGGCACAGCCGTCTATGAAACAACCCCCTTTATCTGGCTCGGGACGAGACCGGGAGGACGATACTTAATAGAATCGGCGGAGATCAAAAACAATATAATCCACAACACATATTTATAACATTAAGCAACTATATTAAACTTTAAGTCTTACACACTAGCTGATTAGTATTACACACTAATTAACTAACATTTCTATATCAACTAATGGTGGCGTTCATATTCTAAGTGAGTCTCGCGCCCCTTCTATTCTATAATCCCCAGCTCCTAGACCTGCGGTGGGAAGGAAAACAAGAACCGCAGTTTCGAAAATCAGCAAAAATACTGAACGAGATACATCTTAGCATGTAAAAACAGGAAATACGAGATATGTTGTAGAATCACGAGTTATATAAAATAACAGTAACAGAGTATAAGTAAATCAATATAAGATTTTGCAACGGCGATAACCAATTATGAATGTCGCAAGAGTTAAACCACTTATTTAAATTCCAACCCGTCTTAATTTTCCAAGATTGGGGCAAAGAAGTTCAAAGTGTCGCGCAGTAACCCGAGTAGACTAGAACAAAGTAAAAGATGGAACTGGTGTATAGGGGGTTCAAGAACCCAAACCGCTCTACCAAGCGTTGTGGATCGCATTCCGCGTCCCGCTAGCCATCATGACCACATCAGACATTCTAGACCTTAAGTGTTGCAACACCCTCCTAAGAGCGTCAATCAAAGCAGTGGTATCTAGAAGGCAGTACTCCAGCCTACGGCTAAAGGAGTCGGGGGCACACGGAGTCCCGCATTTTAGGGTATAAAACCCAAGGGATCAAAACCCGTGATAAGTAACATAACTGGTTCCGGTACATGCGAATTCTTCCACTTCATGTTATTAACGATTTATTATTTATCGGTGACAGTTTTAAATCAACCATTCTGAAACGTAAACAAACTCAAGTAAAACATGTTAATCACAAACACATTTTGAGATAAGTTATAAAATCAACTTTCGACACGAAAGAAGCTAGGAACACAAGGCTAAGCAAGTAAACTCACCTTACACCAAGATAGCGATTCACAATCTTCACGGGTAGTTGAAGTAGCCTGTATACGAATTAGTCGCCTACAATTTACAAGTCTCTAGTCACAATGATGCTACTTCCAAATAAACTAATGCATGGATGTTTGTCTAGGTCGGGTACTAAGTCAATCAAATTATCCTAATAAACCGGTTTGAAGTGGCGTATTCATGTGTCGTATACAAGCTATACATTAATATCATTCTAAGTGTCCCTAATTCACATATAATGATGCTCACATATCAAAATAATTCCAGCAAAGCATTTAGAAATTCAAAATTTCAAGTTTTCCAAAACATGTGAAGCTACAATTCTGTAGCTCTGAATTTAGAGCCACATATACCTAACCAAAGCATCTCCTAAAATTGTAAAATTAATTTATGATGAACCTACATGTGTCTATTTTCAGAAACACCAAGAAAATAATGCATATCTACTATAAAACTCAAGTTACAGAAATAACAAAAACTGCTATGCAGAGAAGAGTTTGGCAAAAAGTTTCAACTTTGAAGAACAATTACTACTACTTGGAGAATAGGAAAACTACCCATATTCTCCAGAATGAATCCCCTATGTGTCTAGTTTCATCACAAGAAATATTGGGTGCTATAAGTGTTGGAATAGATGCCCTAGAGGCAATCTAGTTTAGTATGAATTTGTATATGGCTAGAAAATTCATTTATTATTTATTGGATATTTAATATAATGAAGTCCTTAGATTTACAATTGTGTTGTTTATCTTAAATATCCCTAGTCCAGTATAATGATTAATTGGGACAATCATCTATAGACTAGTATGGGGTTGAATTGATATGGAGATATCACGATCCAACACATAGGTGTGCATTACGGAATGTTGCACTGGATTGACCCATCTCCGAGAAGGCTACATACATGTTATGTTGAGTCACAAGCGCTTCTCGCGGTGCAATGGTATTGTCATCCATAGACTTGAAGTCACTAGATATTCTAGTTGTGGATCATTGTGATCTTGGTAGCGTTAAACGCTACACCGTAACTGGGTAGTTATTAAGGCGTGTACTGGATACAATGAGAAGCAAGCTTAGAGATCGTAGTGGACGTAGAGAGGATTTGCCCCTCCCACATAACGGGAGCAAATATCCTAGGCCACTCGAGGGATAGTGCTTATAGAATGTCTGGCCAGACTCAAATAAATCAATATGGGATATTGATGTTATTTGCACGAATAAGGCTATTCCCATGGATCGAGAAACTATGGATTGGATATACGAGTGTGACTTGTATGTCTCTTTTCCAATCCGGATATGGAGGCAAAGGGATGAGACAATTACTTGTACAAAGGTTGTCAAGATGACTATTCTATTAGTTGGCTAGAATGGATGTTTTGCTAGAAACCGCTCCATATTAGCAAATAGTTGCTACCAACTAGATAGAACATATGGGGTCACACGCTATATAGAGTTGAACTAGATTTGGGAATTAATTAATTGGATTAATTAATTAGAAGGATCACTTTGCAAACCCTTGCAAACTTAGTAGAGACTAATTTGCAAGGAAGGGACTAAATTGAATTCTAGTTGGACTAGAATAAGTCCTTTAGGTAGTTAACAAGGAGTTGTTGGACTATATAAAGGACCCTCCTTCCTTCCTTCCTCATAACTAATGCTCATTAGTGAACATTACAAGAGTGGGAGAGAACAAATGAGAGAGAGCAAGCAACAAGGAGGGCCCGACGCCGCCCCTTGCCGCCGCCCTCGTCCCCGTCGGCCAAAAGAGGCCGAGAGCCTCTTTTTGTCTCGTTTTGCGTGATTTCTTCTTCCTCTTCCTATTCCGGGCTAGCACCAAGGAGTTTGGGAGATCTAGGATCAACTCTAGGCGTGGATCAACTATAGAGAACGTGACATTATTCGCGTTTGAAGTCATCAAGGAGAACCCAAAGGTGTGTTTATGATTTCTAACCTTCACTATCGTTATGCATCTGGACTTGTGATCCTTGGAGGGTTTTGCATGGTTTTATGTTTGATTATGCTTCCTTTGCGCGATCCATGAATCAAAACCCTAAAGTGGTATCAGAGCCACATGTCATAGAGCATAAACGTAGTTTATTTGTTACGTTTTAGTTGTTTTACACCTTAATTTGATTGTTTATCGCGTAAAACAAGACAAATCAAGCATGGGATGCAATTTGTCAATAACTAAGCATAACAAGATCCAATTTTTGCATTGGATGCATGAATTGGTGAGTTTGAGAAATTTTAGGATCTTAGATCTAGGGTTTGGGCATCCTTTGGGAAGAAGGAGTTCTCCCAAAACAAGGAAACAACCAAACTTGGGCACCAAGCAAGGGAGTTGTTTTGGAAACAACTCCCATAGAAGGGTTCCCCCCCCTAGGGACTGCCCCCATGCTTGCCGCCCAAGCTTGGGAGCCCTAAGGGGTCGGGCAGCCCTAACCCGCGGGCCTAGCTTGCGGGTTTTGGTCCGGGCCGGCCCTAGGGCCTTATGGTTCACTTTAATGGGCCCGGGCAATTGGATTGTTGGGCCCATGGACCGTTTTAACCCTAGAAATCCTAAAATCAATTAAAATTGACCAAGCGCGTTAAAATTGGATTTTAACTGTTTATGTGCAAATCGCATGGTGATTGGATATGGCCTTAGGATGTGGTTTGATGTGGATGTTTAATTTTGTGGTTTGGTTTTACGGCCTGCGAGCTGATCAATTAATTGTAAAAATTAATTAGGGTTTTATGGCCTGCGTGCCATTTTTTTTTTCTCAACTTGTGAGATTTATTTTATTTAGTATAGATTTTAGCTAGTGCTAGATAAAGTAGATTGTTAGCCAAGATTGGAGAAAAGAAGCCCAAAGCCAAAGAAGCCACAAAAGATGGAGCACGGAGCATGAAGCAATCCACAAGACTATGAAGGATGGACCAAAAGATCAAGACGCATGGAGATGTGTTTGCTTTAGGGTTCATAGATAATTCCATTGGCTTGGAATTATCTTAGTCTAGAAAAGGCCATATCCACATCACGTTTAATTTCTGTTTTGTGGTTGTTTATTTATTGTCTTATTATTTGTGTGGTTGGTGTATGGATGATGCATGCAATTAGGATAATAAGATAATTAGACAACCCGGATCTATTATTTGGAGTTGTGCCCAAACTCAAATAGATAGATTAGTTGATATTGATCAACAAAACAATTAAATAATTGAATTTAAAAATCCCTCAAAATTCAAATATTGTGTTCTTGCCTTCTCGTTATTTAAACACTCATTATCAACATTATTTACCAAGTTCGTGCGTGCCAAAGCATGGCGACTTGGTTCATAATGATGGAATGCGATGGCACGTAACAATGTGCAATTGTTTAGATAAGAGGTTGAACACAACTAGGCTATTAATTTGATTAAGAAACCTAGAGGCAATCAATTGGGATTATCCATATGGATGGATAAATATGGAGTTATTTGCCCGATTGAACCAAGAGTTGCATATGGGATGCAATTGGAATTGTTCCTACCTAAAGTAGTCAAATTATGGGTGACTTGCCAAAGCAAGCTCATAAGGAGATGAAAGATGGATCTTGGCCCACTAGAAAATATAAAGATATTTTCGCATTAATATCTTGAGGATTATTAATCCGTAGAAAAATAGTGGGAGCTATATTTAATAAACTAGCCATTATTAAATATAGTAAAAAAAAAATCACAAATACTAAAACTTGCGTATTTTCCTTTTTGTAGAATTCCAAATGGCAAACAACTCATCGAGTTCACAACATTCCCTACGATCTGTCCTTGAGAAGGACAAGCTCTCTGGAACCAACTTTCTTGATTGGTACAGAAACTTGAGAATTGTTCTCAAGCAAGAGAAGAAACTGTACGCAGTAGAGGAGCATGTTCCAGAAGGTCCAGAGAACCAAACACCTGCTGCCTTAAAGGCGTATCAAAAGCGTGTTGATGACGCTAATGATGCGGCCTGCCTTATGCTTTGCACCATGACTTCTGAGCTTCAGAAGCAACACGAAAACATGAATGCTGTCGATATGATCGAACATCTAAAGCAGCTCTTCCAAGAGCAGGCGAGGGTAGAGAGGTATGAGGTCTCAAAGGCACTGTTCAAATGTCATCTGGCAGAAGGGAACCCGGTGGGACCCCATGTACTCCGAATGATCGGGTACTTGGAGAATCTCGCCCGACTGGGGTTCCCGGTCGGCCAAGAGTTGGCAACCGATCTCGTGTTGCAATCGTTGCCCGAGAGTTATAGACAGTTCATTATGAACTATAACATGAACGAGATCGTTAAACCACTGCCAGATTTGCTCAACATGTTGAGGACGGCTGAACAGAGCATCAACAAGGGTAAGGGCAAGGCCATTATGATGGTACAGAAAGGAAAGGGCAAAAGGTTTGCCTCTTCCTCCAAGGGCAAGGGCAAGTCAGTTGCCAAGTCCAAGGAACCTGCCCTTAAGCCTGTTGGTGGCATTGCCAAGGCCGTAACTAAAGGTGAGTGTCACTACTGCAGTCAGCCTGGACACTGGAGGAGGAACTGCCCAAAATATCTGGAGGACAAAAGGCTTGGAATAGTGATTCCACCACCACCAGGTATTTTTGTTGTAGATGTCAATTTAACTGTCTCTACATCATGGGTATTAGATACTGGATGTGGATCTCATATTTGTCGAAATATGCAGGATCTAAAGAGAAGTAAAAGATTGGCTAAAGGGGAGGTAGATCTGCGCGTTGGGAATGGAGCAAAGGTTGCTGCGTTGGCCATAGGCGTGTGCGAGCTATCTTGGCCTTCAGGATTAGTTTTAGAATTAAATAATTGCTATTTTGTGCCTGCTATGAGCAGAAACATTATTTCTATTTCTTGTTTGGACAAGGATGGTTTTATTATTTCAATAAAGAACAATTGCTGTTCCTTTTATTTAAATAATATTCACTACTTTAGTGCGCAATTATTTAATGGACTTTATGTCCTTGATCTAAGCAATCCTGTCTACAACATTAATACCAAGCGGATTAAAATAAATGATTTAAATCCTGCTTATTTATGGCACTGTCGTTTAGGCCACATAAATGAGAAACGTGTATCTAGACTCCATAAGGATGGATTACTAGACTCATTTGATTTTGAATCATATGAGACATGTGAGGCTTGTTTATTGGGAAAAATGACAAAGTCCCCTTTCAATAAGAAAGGTGAGAGGACTAGTGAGCAATTGGCACTCATACATACCGATGTGTGTGGGCCATTTGCCACGCCTGCCAGGGGTGGTTATGTCTACTTCATTACATTTACTGATGATTACAGTAGATATGGATTTGTGTACCTTATGAGGGAAAAATCCGAATCCTTTGAAGTGTTCAAAGAATTCAAGAATGAAGTAGAGAAGCAACTTGGCAAAAGTATAAAGGCTCTACGATCGGATCGTGGAGGAGAATACTTGAGCCAAGAGTTTGACGACTATCTTAGAGAGTGTGGGATCGTGTCCCAACTCACTCCACCCGGAACGCCACAGTGGAATAGCGTGTCCGAGAGGAGGAATCGAACCCTATTGGATATGGTTCGATCTATGATGTGTCAAACCGATCTTCCATAATCATTTTGGGGCTACGCTCTATTAAGTGCAGCTTTCACCATTAACCGTGTTCCATCTAAATCAGTCATGAAGACACCATATGAGATGTGGAGTGGGAGGCGTCCCACACTGTCGTTCATGAGGATTTGGGGCTGCGATGTCTATGTAAAACGTTTACAATCAGACAAGCTAGGGCCTAAATCGGATAAGTGTAAATTTGTGGGGTACCCTAAGGAAACTAAGGGATACTACTTCTACAATCCAACCGAGAACAAAGTGTTTGTTGCTCGGACCGGCGTGTTTCTAGAAAGAGAGTTTGTCTCTAAAGAAGCAAGTGGAAGGAATGTAGAACTTGAAGAGGTTTAAGAACCACAAATCACTGAACCGATTATGGAACATGAACAGGAACCACAAGCAGTTGTGGAGCCACCTGTTCAGGTAAAACAAGAGCTTCGTAGATCTAGTAGAGTGCGCCAGGAACCCGAGAGGTATGGACTTCTCGTAACCGATTCCGGTGACACGATGCTCATAGATGATGAGCCTACTACCTATGAGGAGGCCATGAGTGGCCCAGACTCTCAGAAGTGGCTGGAAGCCATGAGATCCGAGATGGAATCCATGTATACCAACAAAGTATGGACTTTGGTGGAACCACCCGATGGGGCGCGGCCCATAGGGTGCAAGTGGGTCTTCAAGAAGAAGATCGACATGGATGGTAATGTGATTACCTATAAGGGCCGATTGGTGGCTAAAGGATTCAGACAGATTCATGGTATTGACTATGATGAAACCTTTTCACCAGTCGCAATGACCAAATCCATCCGAATCCTACTTGCGATTGCAGCATACCACGACTATGAGATTTGGCAGATGGATGTCAAAACAGCATTCCTTTATGGGAATCTCCTCGAGAACGTGTATATGATACATCCGGAGGGTTTTGAGGATCCAAAGCAAGCCAACAAAGTATGTAAGCTGCAACGATCCATTTATGGATTGAAGCAAGCTTCTAGGAGTTGGAATCGACGTTTTAATGAAGTGGTCAAAGAGTTTGGCTTCATCAGAAACGAAGATGAGTCTTGTGTCTACAAGAAGGTTAGTGGGAGCTCTAAAGATTTTCTGGTCTTGTATGTGGATGACATACTACTCATTGGAAACGACATTCCCATGCTGCAATCTGTTAAAGATTGGCTAGGAAAGTGTTTCTCAATGAAGGACTTAGGGGAAGCAGCCTATATACTCGGTATAAAGATCTATAGAGATAGATCTAAGAGGTTGCTAGGCCTAAGTCAAAGTACATATATTGACAAGGTGTTGAAGCGGTTCAACATGCAAGATTCCAAGAAGGGATTCTTGCCCATGTCACATGGAATCACTCTTTCGAAGAGTGGTTGTCCTTCCAATGAGATTGAGAAGGAACGCATGAGCAGGATTCCCTATGCCTCGGCCATAGGATCTATCATGTACGCCATGTTATGTACTAGACCAGATGTGTCATATGCCTTGAGTATGACAAGCAGATACCAATCCAATCCGGGTGAGAGTCACTGGATTGCTGTCAAGAACATCCTAAAGTACTTGAGAAGAACTAAGGGTGCTTTCTTGATATTTTGCGGTGAAGAAGAGTTGCGTGTAAAGGGTTACACTGATGCAAGCTTCCAAACCGACATAGATGAATTTAGATCACAGTCGGGATATGTGTTTGGCCTGAATGGAGCAGCGGTGAGCTGGAAGAGTTTCAAGCAAGAGACGGTAGCTGATTCTACAACAGAGGCTGAGTACATTGCTGCAAATGGCGCAGCAAAGGAGGCTGTTTGGATCAGAAAGTTTGTTTCTGAACTTGGTGTGGTCCCTAGCATTGCGGATCCAGTTGAGTTGTTTTGCGACAACACTGGGGCAATCGCGCAATCAAAGGAACCAAGATCGCACCAGAAGTCCAAGCACTTGCTCAGGAAGTTTCATCTGATTCGAGATATTATCGATAGAGGAGACGTTCGGATATGCAAGATTCCTACAGATGATAATCTGTCAGACCAGCTTACAAAGCCTCTCACGCAGTGGAAGCATGAAGGGAACACTAGGAGTATGGGCATACTAGATGCGTCAGATTGGCTCTAGTGCAAGTGGGAGACTGTTGGAATAGATGCCCTAGAGGCAATCTAGTTTAGTATGAATTTGTATATGGCTAGAAAATTCATTTATTATTTATTGGATATTTAATATAATGAAGTCCTTAGATTTACAATTGTGTTAATTATCTTAAATATCCCTAGTAAAGTATAATGATTAATTGGGACAATCATCTATAGACTAGTATGGGGTTGGATTGATATGGAGATATCACGATCCAACACATAGGTGTGCATTACGGAATGTTGCACTGGATTGACCCATCTCCGAGAAGGCTACGTACATGTTATGTTGAGTCACAAGCGCTTCTCGCGGTGCAATGGTATTGTCATCCTTAGACTTGAAGTCACTAGATATTCTAGTTGTGGATCATTGTGATCTTGGTAGCGTTAAACGCTACACCGTAACTGGGTAGTTATAAAGGCGTGTACTGGATACAATGAGAAGCAAGCTTAGAGATCTTAGTGGACGTAGAGAGGATTTGCCCCTCCCACATAACGGGAGCAAATATCCTAGGCCACTCGAGGGATAGTGCTTATAGAATGTCTGGCCATACTCAAATAAATCAATATGGGATATTGATGTTATTTGCACGAATAAGGCTATTCCCATGGATCGAGAAACTATGGATTGGATATACGAGTGTGACTTGTATGTCTCTTGTCCAATCCGGATATGGAGGCAAAGGGATGAGACAATTACTTGTACAAAGGTTGTCAAGATGACTATTCTATTAGTTGGCTAGAATGGATGTTTTGCTAGAAACCGCTCCATATTAGCAAATAGTTGCTACCAACTAGATAGAACCTATGGGGTCACACGCTATATAGAGTTGAACTAGATTTGGGAATTAATTAATTGGATTAATTAATTAGAAGGATCACTTTGCAAACCCTTGCAAACTTAGTAGGGACTAATTTGCAAGGAAGGGACTAAATTGAATTCTAGTTGGACTAGAATAAGTCCTTTAGGTAGTTAACAAGGAGGTTTTGGACTATATAAAGGACCCTCCTTCCTTCCTTCCTCATAACTTATGCTCATTAGTGAACATTACAAGAGTGGGAGAGAACAAATGAGAGAGAGCAAGCAACAAGGAGGGCCCGACGCCGCCCCTTGCCGCCGCCCTCGTCCCCGTCGGCCAAAAGAGGCCGAGAGCCTCTTTTTGTCTCGTTTTGCGTGATTTCTTCTTCCTCTTCCTATTCCGGGCTAGCACCAAGGAGTTTGGGAGATATAGGATCAACTCTAGGCGTGGATCAACTATAGAGAACGTGACATTATTCGCGTTTGAAGTCATCAAGGAGAACCCAAAGGTGTGTTTATGATTTCTAACCTTCACTATCGTTATGCATCTAGACTTGTGATCCTTGGAGGGTTTTTCATGGTTTTATGTTTGATTATGCTTCCGTTGCGCGATCCATGAATCAAAACCCTACAATAAGTTACTGGAAATGAGAGTTTTAATAAAAATGGAAAGATTGGTCCAGAAACAGATTTTTAGAAAACATGCAACTTAAAATGAGCATATCTCCCTAACCAAAATAGCTATGGAGTTGATTTGTTCTCAAAAATACCCCCTCTGAGTCTACTTTTATAAAATATAAGATTTTAAAATTTTACAGAGACAAAAATCGAAGTTAAACTGCGTCTTTGACAAACTGGTCAGATTGTAACAACATGCAATTTTACCAATAACACTCAAAACATTATCAAATCAATTCTTTGATACATGCAACTAAAAGTAACTTGATATATACATAGATACTACCAATTAGACATGCAATAAGAGATTCAAATCAAGGATATGAAGAATCAAGTGAGGGATTTGCGAAATTCATGCTCAAAATATACAATTCTAGACCCAAAACACACATGCAAGCAAAGATCAAGTAATTTCCTATCATGAACATGAACTAACAACATGATGAGTGAAATAGATGAATAAAAGAAGAAGTTGATGCTTACATTAGAGTCTAGAGAGCTTGAATTCTTAAAGAATATGAAGAAAAGAACTCCCCAAAGGGTAGCTATGGCCTTGGAATCAAGTTTTTCATCATTTGGAATGTGAAAAATGAAGCTTTGGGGTTGTTTTGTGAGGGTCAACCCCCAATGGGAGAGGAGGGAGCTTCTTTATGTGTTCTTAAGGAAAAAACCATGTGAAAATTTGAGAGAGAGATATGGGATGTGATGGAGATGATAGAAGGAAGTTTAGTGTAATGAGTGAGTAAGGGTAGTGTGAGTTGACCAAGTTAGTGGAAAATTTCTTGGAGAGCATTATAAATCTCTTAACTAGCTAGTTGGGGTATAACATTGGAATATCAAGGAAATGGGGATTTATATGCAAATGTTAAAAACTGATGGTATGTACAACATCACACAGACGAGAGGGGTAGGAATGAAATTTTCAATCATTATCTAGCATATAAAAGAATAGATTTTACATTAAAAGAAAATTATCAAATAACTCTAAATAAACTACTATGCCTTTAAATGTGAAAATGCACTTTTATATAATTAAAGAAAACACGTCAAGAGTAAATTTGAAGTAGTAATATTATCTTTTTTTTAAACTCAAGTATTTCTTTTACCGAAATTACAAAATAACCCGTAGCAAAAAATACGGGGGTATTACATTCATCCCCCCTTAGAATAAGCTTCGTCCTCGAAGCTTGGACGAGTCTCTAGATTCTCAATGGGCTCCTATAAGATCTCTTATCGTCACACGTGTACTAATAAGCATACAAAACCAACCAACCACATACGATGTCTCGTCAAGACACACAAAAACAATTCTCATTTGGGAAGGACAACCATACGTCTCAAATAGTACTCCAACATGAAACAAGATTATATCAAATAACACGTAGCAATTCATCATGCAAGAGGAAGTAAACGACAACTCCCCGAAAACCCGGCTTTTTGTATTTTATCTTCCCCTATGTTCATTTTAGGTTACCCTACAAGTTTTAATCCCATAGTGGAAAGAACCTGGCTCTGATACCACCTGCAACAACCCCCTTTATCCGACTCGGGACGACACCGCGAGGGCGATGCTTAATAGAATCGGCGGAGATCAAAAACAATATAATCCACAACACATATTTATAACATTAAACAACTATATTAAACTTTAAGTCTTACACACTAGCTGATTACTATTACACACTAAATAACTAACATTTCTATATCAACTAATGGTGGAGTTCATATTCTAAGTGAGTCTCGCACCCCTTCTATTCTATAATCCCCAGCTCCTAGACCTGCGGTGGGAAGGACAACAAGAACCGCAGTTTCGAAAATCAGCAAAAATACTGAGCGAGATACATCTTAGCATGTAAAAACAGGAAATACGAGATATGTTGCAGAATCACGAGTTATATAAAATAACAGTAACAGAGTATAAGTAAAACAATATAAGATTTTGCAACGGCGATAACCAATTATGAATGTCGCAAGAGTTAAACCACTTATTTAAATTCCAACCCGTCTTACTTTTCCAAGATTGGGGCAAAGAAGTTTAAAGTGTCGCGCTGTAACCCGGGTAGACCAGAACAAAGTAAAAGATGGTACTGGTGTATAGGGGGTTCAAGAACCCAAACCTCTCTACCAAGCGTTGTGGATCACATTCCGCGTCCAGCTAGCCATCATGACCACATCAGACATTCTAGACCTTAAGTGTTGCAACACCCTCCTAAGAGCGTCAATCAAAGGAGTGGTATCTAGATGGCAGTACTCCAGCCTACGGCTAAAGGATTCGGGGGCACACGGAGTCTCGCATTTTAGGGTATAAAACCCAAGGGATCAAAACCCGTGATAAGTAACATAACTGGTTCAGGTACATGCGAATTCTTCCACTTCACGTTATTAACGATTTATTATTTATCGGTGACAGTTTGAAAACAACCATTCCGAAACGTAAACAAACTCAAGTAAAACATGTGAATCACAAACACATTTTGAGACAAGTTATAAAATAAACTTTCGACACGAAAGAAGCTAGGAACACAAGGCTAAGCACGTAAACTCACCTTACAGAAAGATAGCGATTCATAATCTTCACGGGTAGTTGAAGTAGCATATGTATACGAATCAGTCGCCTACAATTTACAAGTCTCTAGTCACAATGATGCTACTTTCAAATAAACTAATGCATGGATGTTTGTCTAGGTCGGGTACTAAGTCCATCCCAAATTATCCTAATAAACCGGTTTGAAGTGGCGTATTCATGTGTCGGATACAAGCTATACATTAATATCATTCTAAGTGTCACTAATTCACATATAATGATGCTCACATATCAAAATAATTCCAAAAAAACATTTAGAAATTCAAAATTTCAAGTTTTCTAAAACATGTGAAGCTACAATTCTGGACAGAAAGCACTGAATTTAGAGCAACATATACCTAATCAAAGCATCTCCTAAAATTGTAAAATTAATTTATGATGAACCTACATGTGTCTATTTTCAGAAACACCAAGAAAATAATGCATATCTACTATAAAACTCAATTTACAAAAAATAACAAAAAATGTCATGCAGAGAAGAGTTTGGCAAAAAGTTTCAACTTTGAAGAACAATTACTACTACTTGGAGAATAGGAAAACTCCGTATTCTCCAGAATGAATCCCTATGTTTCTAGTTTCATCACAAGAAATATTGGGTGCTATAAGTTACTGGAAATGAGAGTTTTAATAAAAATGGAAAGATTGGTCAAGAAACAGATTTTCAGAAAACATGCAACTTAAAATGAGCATATCTCCCTAACCAAAATAGCTATGAGGTTTGATGGGAGAGGAGGGAGCTTCTTTATGTGTTCTTAAGGAGAAAACCATGTGAAAATTTGAGAGAGAGATATGGGATGTGATGGAGATGATAGAAGGAAGGTTAGTGTAATGAGTGAGTAAGGGTAGTGTGAGTTGACCAAGTTATTGGAAAATTTCTTGGAGAGCATTATAAATGTCCCAACTAGCTAGTTGGGGTATAAAATTGGAATATCAAGGAAATGAGGATTTTTATGCAAATGTTAAAAATTGATGGTATGTACAACATCACATAAACGAGAGGGGTAGAAATGAAATTTTCAATCATTATCTAGCACATAAAATAATAGATTTTACATTAAAAGAAAATTATCAAATAACTCTAAATAAACTACTATGCCTTTAAATGTGAAAATGCACTTTTATAAAATTAAAGAAAACACGTCAAGAGTAAATTTGAAGTAGTAATATTATATTTATTTAAAAAACTCAAGTATTTTTTTTTATCAAAATTACAAAATAACCCTTAGCAAAAAATACGGGGGTATTACAGTCTAGGTCATCCAGGCGCTCAAGTCTTAGATTCTCTAAGTTCTCGTCAGTTTATTTCATTTAATAAAACCGAGCTGGCCGGTTTGTGCCATGGCAAACAAGTTCGTCTTCCATTTTCATCTTCCACTTCTTGTACTGTGGCACCGTTTGACATTATTCATAGTGATATTTGGACATCTCATGTTGCTAGAAAATATAATTTCAAGTATTATCTTCCACTGCTTGATGATTTCTCTCATTTTCTATGGGTTTTTCCGCTCAAACTAATGCCTTCACTCACTTCATACACTTCCACGCGTACGTGCGTACTCAGTTCTCTAAGGTAATCAAGTGTTTTCAGTGTGAAATTGGGGGGGGGGGGGGACTGACAACTCTTCTTTTCTTGCGTTTTCCAAGTCCAATGGTCTTGTTTTCAGGTTTGCTTGCCCGCAAACATCCTCTTAAAGCGGCAAGGACGAACGTATGATACGTCGTATCAATTAAATATCTCGTACTCTTCAGGCCTCCATGCCTCCTCGCTTCTGGGAGGAGTCTCTTCTCACTGCCGTCTAACTCCACAACATCCTTCCCACAAAAGCCCTACACGGTGACATACCCACCACTATACTATATCATCATCTACCGACATATGATCATCTTCGTACCTTTGGGTGTCTGTGTTATCCCAACCTGGCTGCTGTGTCATCACACAAGCTTGCTCCTCGGACCACTCGGTGTGTGTTTCTTGGCTACCCTCCTGATCACCGGGGCTATCGGTGTCTCGATCTTTCCCGGGATGTATTCACATATCTTGTCATGTCGCGTTTGATAAACATGTCTTCCCCTTTGCCCACTCGAGTTTTGTCTCTCTTCCCAGGCCCATTGTTTATGACCCTGATGATGTCCTTCCCCCCATTGATCTTTCCGGTCATGCCCATAACCCACCACCTCCCTCACGGATGACCCCTCCATTTCCTCTTCACTACACTCGTCGCCAGGTCGCCCCTCATACTGTTTCCCCAACCCCACCTCAGACTTCCCCGGTCTCTCCCCCTGCAGTGGTCTCTCCACCGGTCCCTCCTGAACCACCAGCCCCACCCCTCTCTCCTCTGATGCGAACCCGAGCCCAGCATGGTATACATAAACCAATCTCTCGTCTCACTTTGCATGCCCAACTCTCTCCTACTGTGTCTCCATTGCCCAAATCCCATGTGTCTGCCCTATCGGACCCACACTGGAAAGCTACAATGGATGATGAGTTTCAGGGTATGATCACGAATCAGACTTGGGAATTGGTACCTCGTTCGTCAGGGGCTAACATACTTCAGGCTATTATTTCTTCACAAGTTTCGGGCTGACGGTACTCTTCAGCGGTACAAAGCCCGCCTCGTGACCAACGACAAATCTCAGTTAGTGGGGGTTAACTGTGATGAGACTTTTAGTGTCATGGTCAAACCAGCCACCATCCGCACTGTTCTTACCCTTGCTGTCTCGCGTTCTTGGCCCATCCGCCAGTTGGATGTCAAGAATGCATTCTTACATGGTGACCTGGATGAGGTCGTATATATGCATCAGCCACCGAGTTATCAAGATCTTTGTCATCCGGATCATGTTTGTCGCCTCTGTAAGTCCCTCTATGGGCTGAAGGAGGCTTCGCGCGTGGTTTCACCGCTTTGCTACTTTGCTCACAAGATCTGTCGGGTTCTCCAGTTTTCGGTGTGATGAGTCTCTATTCGTCTACATTCAGGGACCCGATATTGTCTACCTCCTCCTCTATGTTGATGATATCATCCTTACCGGGTCCTCGCCTTCAGTTGTACAACGGCTTATTTCTCAGCTCTCCACTGAGTTTGCTATGACTGATCTTGGACCTCTGCATCATTTTATGGGTATTACCGTCACTCGGACTGACTCTGGTATGGTTCTCTCTCAGCATCAGTATGCATCTGAGATTCTCCAGCGAGCTTCGATGGTGGGCTGTAAGCCCGTCAGCACTCCGGTTGATACTGGTTCCAAACTCACCGCTGGTTCAGGCCCCCCGGTTGATGATCCCACTCTCTGCCGCAGTTTAGTCAGTGCTCTTCAGTACCTCACTTTTACACATCCTGACATCTCCTATGCTGGTCAGCAGATCTTCCCCTTCATGCACGATCCTCGAGAGCATCATTTTCGCTCGTTGAAACGCGTGCTTTGTTATGTGAGTGGCACTCTTGATCTCGTCTTCCACATCTCTGCTACTACCTCTGCAGCTCTCACGGCATATACAGATGCTAATTGGGCTGACTGCCCGGACACACGTCGCTCGACCTCTGGTTTCTAATCTTTCTTCGGAGATAACCTTCTCAGCTGGTCATCCAAATGGCAGGCTACAGCCTCTCGCTCTAATTCTGAGGCCGAGTACCGTGGCGTTGCCAACGCTGTTGCTGAGCTGTGTTGGCTTCGGAATCTTCTTCTCGAGCTCAAGGTTCGTCCTATGAAGGTATCCCTCTGCTATTGTGACAATGTTAGTGCAGTATACTTATCGGGTAATCCCGTTCAGCATCAACGCACGAAACATATCGAGATTGACCTTCACTTTGTTAGGGAAAAGGTTCGTCTCGTCCACCTTCGGGTTCTTCACGTTCCAGCTGATTTTCAGTATGTGGATATCTTCACCAAAGGTTTGCCTCGTCAGTTATTTGAAAGGTTTCGCTCCAGTCTGAACATTCATCATTCTCCCGCTCTGATTGCGGGGGTGTAATAGCAATAGTATACGTAGTCTAAGGACTAAAGTGTAAATAGTATTGTATGATTTTTTTATATACGGTGAATGAATACACAAAGCGGAGGGAGGAAAATTTGACTACCTTTCACTTCTGTGGGACAGAGAGCAGGCCGAGAGAGAGAGAGAGAGAGAGAGAGAGAGAGAGAGAGAGAGAGAGAGAGAGAGAGAGGTGCGAAGGTGGCGATGCCGATAAACTTATTGTGTTGATCGGGGTTGATGGTGGTGAACTTCGGTGATTACAGAGAGATACGAGAGAGTGATGATGGTGACAATGGTTATAAAGAACGAGCGAGGGAGAGTTGCGATGGTGATGATGGTGAAGGATCGATCAGATAGAGGAGGAGATACAGGTTTGATTTTCGATTGACTCTTGAGGGATTAGGGGGTTTTCAAATCACGTACGTGATTTTGGGTAGGGTTAGATGGTTAGGATTTTTTTAAAGACACTTTCTACCCCTAACTTAGGTAAAATACAATAACAATCCCCCTAGTTTAGGTAAAGGTCACAACTAGTTTAGATAAAATTCACAAATAACCCATAGTTTAAGATAAAGGTACAAACAACCCCCAATACTATAAAAACAATGATAATTAACCCCAATGTTATCCTAAAATAAAAAAATACCCATAGTCTCAAAACGGGGTATTTCATCATTTCCCCTTAAAGAGAGCTTCTTCCTCGAAGCATAAACCAAATTATCAACAATCCCCAATGTATGAGTCAGGTATGAGTCTCCACTCAAGGGTATATCTACTAAATGCAAGCGTAAAGTCATGCATGATGTGCAATCTACTATAAGGAGTACTGATAATGACGTACGAAAAATCGAAAGGTTACATCATTGTTATATCTCGTCCCACATCGAGATATTGTGGATTAGATGTGTGTTATATAGTACTCCTTTTGGGTTACTACTAGCACCTTCAAGGCTTAATTTTTTTTTTATTCGGTAGTATGGGTAAACAAGTTGTTGGGACAACAATCCGCTCGGGTTGTTACAAATGGTATCAGAGCCGACCCTGGTCCCGCAAGGGGATTTGTGGAGGTGCGGCGTCAACCAAGGGAATACTTGACTGGACACACTTGACAAGGACATCAAGTATAAGGTGGGGGGATTGTAATATCTCGTCCCACATCGAGATATTGTGGATTAGATGTGTGGTATATAGTACTCCTTGTTGATTACTAATAGAACCTTCAAGGCTTAAGAGCTTTTATCCAGTGGTATGGGTAAAGATGTTGCTGGGACAGTAATCCGCTCGTTTGTCACACCGACGACCGAGCTTTTCGCCCAACAAACCGGGCAACACCCAGCCCATTTCATGCTCTCCCCGTTCACGAGCACCAAAGGAGCACGCGGGCCTCCGAGACAAGCCCGAAGATAGCCGGAGACTTCCCGTCGAACTCCACTGCCAAGCTCACCGGCGGCGAGCTCGACTCGCGTCGTTTCTTCGTCGTTTCTACGCGTTCTTGGTGGGGGCATGCTCTAAATCTTTTCCACCTTCATTTTTTATTGTCTAAATTCGAATTTGAAAGATTGAATTGAAGGTGTGTTTTGGAAAAAAAGGCGTGAGTAAAAGGAACTTTTATTTTAGGGGTAATCTAATCACTTGAAAAACGTCAAATGGGGGGGGGATTATTCAGGGCGCTTCAATGAATAATGAAGATGTAATAGCGGTTGGATGGTTTGGACATAGAGATTTCAAGAAATGACAGATCTATTCATTCTATACATGTAGCACATGTATACATAAATAGTTTATGTATACATGAGTTATATGTTTTTAGAAATTTCTAATACGTTTTTTAGAAATTAGTATGTTTTTCTATACATGTAACCGATGCATACATAAGCATACACATTGTATAAATTATATATATATCGTACATGGATGTATATATAAGATATGTGTATACACACACACACCATATACGATATCCACATATATACATCCATATACAACATACATATGTATCGTATATATTTAAATGTGATATACATATATTAATAATATATTAATATAAAACCCCAGTTTTTAGTGAGTATATGGATGCATATTGAAAATGTATTATGTGGGTGGCGTATGGTAGAGTGGAAAGTTGGTGTGTATTATTGAGTGTGTGATGTACGATAAGGAGGAGAAAGAGAGTGAATTTATCATATTGAATTTTATTTTCTACTTAATATCAAAATTAACTTAACATTTTGCTTTATGAAAAAAATGTTCCCACTTTGTCAAATTAACAAAATTGGCCACTAATTTTGCGTATTTCAATAATAAGCGATTCTACGTGATAAATACAAATTGTCAAATTGTCCCAAGTTGATATGAACAACTATATGGTCGTATGCTGAGACATGACCCAATGGGTACTTTCAAAAGAACCATAAATACTTTTTACGATATTTATGTTGTAGTTTTATAGATTATTAAAAAAGAAAAAATGAAATGACATGTCATTTTTTATTCCAAAAGAAAGGGAAACAAATTGTTGAACGAGACCGGTTAATGGGGAAGTTTTCGGACATTGAGTAACTCAAGAGTACCAGTTTTATTATGTACTTTGGAGTCAATGATGTATCCGTACCCCAATCCATACAATATATGATACATGATATGAAGTTATTAAGGGTCATGTGCTATAGACTGGAGTACATACACATCATTTACTCTAAAGTACGTAATAATTACTCCAGTTTTCTATATGTATATTGTGCCAACCTAGTACTTCATCAAATTACCATGTCATTTCTAATTCCGAAAGAAAGGGAAAATAAATGTTGAACGAGACCGGTTAATAGGGAACTTTTAAGACAATAAGTAACTTAAAGAGTATCAATTTCCTATATGTATATTGTGCCGACATAGTACTACACCAAATTACCATATTTGTTGTTTTGTACACCTTAACTTCGTTTGCATGACAATCACAAGACACCTAGATAACTCGAAACTAAAATAAACCTAGATTTAGTAGGTTTCAATGAGTTTTCATGTGCACAAGGCTGCCGTAGTACTCAATTTCGTCATCCTTTCTATAATTAAAATTATAGTTTATATAAACTGAAAGAAGCCAGTTACCTTTTTTTAGACCAAGAAGTCTATTACTTGCCTACTAAGTTATCATAGCTTTGTGTGGATGAAGACATGAAGGTATAGGAAGGACAATCATTCCGTGTGTGGTTTTATTAGAAAATCATTGTGTGTTTGTGCGAGGCATAATGGAGTTCTCTCTCTCTCCATTATTTTTAAGTAGAATCATATTTCAACGTGGTAAGATACTTGGTAAATACATCGATAAGGATATGTGACTGAGTTTCAAAGAAAATCAACTTTCACTTGCATGGATATGAAATGTCAAACAAATTGCACTTGAATATCGTCGGAAATGGCAGTTTCAAATATGGATGAGTGAGTGTGCGGACGTCGACTATCTCACTTAATGCTTATTTTATCAAGATCATTCCTTTGTAAATACATCTACAATTAGGCCCTGCTTTCTTTGCCTAAAATTAGACGACTTTTTACCTTTTTTTAGGTCATAACAAAAGTTTCAATTTATTCATTTTCGTTACAATTTATGTTACATAACTTTTTTACCTTTTTATAAGACTAAAAAAAGTTAAATTTTTTCAACTTCAACTTTTCTTACTTTTTACTCCTTAAATCTACTTTTTAGGAGCTAAGATAGAACATAAGTAAACAACCTTTTTCTAAAAAAAAAGTTACCTACAACTTTTTAGAAAATTTAACAAAATCAAAGTAAGCAGCTTTTTGATCTTTTTCTAAAAAGAACTAAAAAGTACCTAAATTAAGTAAAGAAAACAAGGCCTTAAGGCTTCTTTTGTAATTCTTATCATGCTCTCTCTATTGTAAACTACAAAAATATATTATGTCCACTGGGTATGTCAAGAGAAAGTACAAGAATATAGGTTATTTACTCACCATCACATCATAAATTTTTATTCGAACCCAACCTTTTTACAAATCGGGATGGAATTTTATTTTGACCTGTCCACGTTACTTTTAACCATGCGTCGCCCCAAGTCCTATTTGATATTGGGCTGGGCTTAAGTTGCATGGTCCAGTCTAGTCCCTCATTGAGACCAACAGGGGCGGAGCCATGCAGGGGCACGTGCCCCCCCCCCCCCCCCCCCCCAAATTTTCCGAAAACACTAGATAGCCCTTAATCTGTGAAAAAAATGAATGGTGTTTATATAATAAAAATAAAAGTGCCCCCCATTTCATTAAACCGTGCCCAGCTTAGTTGGTAAGTCGCTTGTCTTAAATATAATGTGTCGTGGGTTCGAATCCCACTAAGCACATTTTTTAATTTTTTTTCCACAAATTATAAAAAACATGAAAATTAAGACGCGCGGAAGGAGACTTGAACCCCGGTGGCCTAAGCCTAAAGGGGACTGCTTTACCAACTCGGCCAGAAGAGTTTCAATGTCTTCGTAGCTATTTGTTATTTATTTATATTTTAATAAGAGTACAAATACTTTCGTGCCCCCACTTCGAAGAAATCCTGGCTCCGCCACTGGAGATCAATACTCAACAGTAGTAGTACACAACTAATCTTTTCAACTGGGAGAATTCCAGTAAGACTCAAACATGTTAGCCATGAAGCCAGCAGTCCTGAAGGGGTATCACAGTATAGGCCCATTGCATTATCTAATTCGTCATACAAAGTCATTGCCAATATCATTGTGTGCAGGTTAAAGCCTACTCTCATTAATTCAATTTCTCAAGCCCAAACTGCGTTCATCCATGTGAGGCAAATCCATGATAGTATATTAATAGCTCAGGAACTCACCCATTTCATCAACAACAAGAAAAAGGTTCCCATGGTTTCATTGCCCCAAAGCTTGACATGAACAATACTTATGACAGAATTGACTTGGACTTCTTACTGGTTGTATTGATGAAATTTGATCTTAATAAGCATTGGATTCAGTTGACTGGAAGCTGCATCGCAACAGTATCTTATACATCAAGCTGAATGCTAAAATTACAGTAGCTGGCTAAACAGATGAAGTTACAAATACAAAACTATTTCAGATACAGAGGCCGTGGTTATCAGAGTGGGTTGGTTCTACCACAAGGACGATCCACCATAAGACCACTTGAAGGGTGAATGCCAAAAACTATCCTGGTGAGAGGAATCAACAACACAAGCAAGCTACAACTTTATGCTGTCAACAACAAAAAAACATCCCTTATTTAACTGACCAGTAACACATATTTCGGTTTGGCTTCTACTGTCCCGGAAGATGCTCCCGCAGTCCAACAAGCTCAGCTCCACACTGCTAGTAGTTAGTAGTTACTGACATGAGACCAGCAGAAGCAAAAATGACTTGCAGGAATGGCCTAGCTGATAATTTACAATAGCAAGACCAAGTATCAGATCCCTACAATATCCTTTTGGGTTTCGTTTCCAGCCGAGCAGATCAGCTTGCCTGAAATTGGACATTATGCTTCTTCTGCATGTCTTTGAGTGTTACCATTAATTCAAGGAACGTTGGTCGGCTCTTGGGCTCCCTGCATGAAGCACAAGCGTGAAATTTCCACTATCAGCTGTGCTCGTGGATGGTTAAGAATGTGCAAATAGATTCCAATAAATTTACTAGTCTACCACTACTACTGCTGAACCACTACTGCTGCTGACTGACTATATATGGAATACATTGATCAATTAATCATCTGGTAGGTCAAAAATTTACCCAAGTAATTCCAAACGGAATCTTTCTTGCTCAATCGCCCACTTAACAAAAGAACAGAGCCACATACCCATCTTAGGGCAACAGTGATGAAGTATCAATTAGCATCTAAACAAAAGGCAACATTCCACATTTTAAATCATCCTCGCGACTGTAAACCATTCCATTACCTTAATAAAAAATATGGCAGCCCTCATCCCATTTACATACAACAGGGATCACTAACTAAATTACACCTCGCACCCTCCAAACTAAGTCCAGTCTGACATTGCCCCTTTCACCTGCAATTATCTCAGGTTGCCCCTCGATTTACGAAAGCATGCCAAATGACCCTCCACTACTAGTCCACCATCCACAAACTAAAAGCCCTTTGCCAGTAATACACCCATCCAGCTACCCACGTCATTACAGAAACGCAACTACTAACTACGGAATGATTTGTGGCACTGTCACCAGTGACATCACATTGTGATTTTTGCTCATATTTGTCCATTGAAAAATGACATGTGTATCTACCACCTGATAGGTCAACTATCTTACCGTTATTTGAAACTTAGCCGCCTAGTCATGCAAGACATAACAGACCCGTCTGATGATTTAGTTATATGCTTGTGCGTCCCTCACTACAAACATAAAAAGTGGGTTTGCATTTTCCTCAAAGAAGAAGGCATTACAGGAGAGAAGAGAAGAGTCCGTGTCTCTCCCTCCAATTAAAAGTTCACCCGCCATCTCCGCTACTTCTACTTTCCATCACTTCCCACCGCACCACCAGCAAAGAGAGACAGGCTGTCTAAATCTGGTTATTGTGTTTATAGGTGGTAACTTGATCTCATGAAAGAGAGAAATTGACGGTTGTGCCTCATTCGAGTGCTGAATGAGTGTATAGAGCTATGGCTTATACCACTAGTGCGTTAATATGGCTAAAGAATGAGTGAGGAACTTGGTTTTAATCATCCAAACTGTTCAACTTTGCTTTGTGAAAAACAATAGCAATTCATATTGCGTTCAATCCAGTATTTCATGAGAGGAAACATACAGAGATCGATTGTCACTTTGTTTAGGAAAGGTGTTGGCTCAGACTATCACCACTTCGTATGTTTGTTCCATTGATCAACTAGAAGACCCCGCCTTTTACGAGCGAATTAAAAACAGCATTGTGGATTCTTGGCAAACCACAGGTATGGTTTTTGAAGTTAAGCGAATTACTATGAAATTCCAAGTATTCGGCAAAAAAAAAAAAAAAAAGGTTTAGCCAGTAATTTTTTAAGCAATAGTATCTTGAGGGTGAAAAATATGTGATGAAGTTGTACAAAACGACAATTCATGGACTCATGGCTACTTAATTATAGGAAAGTTTGTGTGTGTGAAGTGAAAACTGAAAACACCTTCATGATATTTTTTGCCCATTCCCTTTCTACTATCGGCCAATGTCAACTCAAGAAACAGTGAAACAGTGGAGCAACCTTGCGTATAGTTAAGAAACAGAAGTCCCAAAACCAGCCACATGCATTGCACTCAACTACACTAATTTTACAAAGGAACAAGAACTCTAAGAAAACAAGACACTTCTTTTCTAGTTTCCTTGTGACCTTAAGCCTTCAAATAATGGAAAAAAGTTTTCCTTTTTACTAGTTCACCACCTATTTCAGGCTTGAAGAGATGCAACTCTCTGCTCTCTGTCCAGCAAAGTACTAAGAATGCTAGACAGTCACTAATTCTATTTCCAACAAGAGATTGATTAGAAAAAGAGGAAGTCAAACAGTCAGAACATGAAGCGTTCTCTATCTTGAGTGAGGCCATCGATTGAAGTAAGTTTAGAAGAAGAGAGGAGAAATAGGGTTTAGCACATAGTTCTTTTTTTCATTGAATCGCATACCCATCCCGGAGGACCCGGACTCGTCTGAAAATAGCAACAACAAGAATCGCTTGATGCAAGATTCAGTGGTACCAATTTGTAATGTGATTAAGTGCCGTGATAGTGCTATTTTCGATTCACGTACGGTTCCAAATCAGTGGAAGGGTGAATCGAATCAGGAATCGTACTATTTTGACAACTATATATGATATGTATATATGTGTATGTATGTGTAACTGTCTATGTAACCAAAACTCATAGAGAAGATAAGGAAAAAAGTAAACAAACCTCCAGCAGCTCTCAATCATAGAGGCCCATTCCGGATCTACAGCTCGGGGTATCTCTAACCGTTGGTTCATGAAACCGACAACTCCAATCACCAGTACAAAAGGTATCCAACAATAAGCAACAGTTGGTTCTTTCTTTCTATTTCGGATGCCATATATATATATATATATATATGTGTGTGTGTCAGTTTGGGTGTATGCATCACATCCTCCTCAATATTAAACAAGTAACGATCTCAATAATAAAGCTTAGAGGAACATCATACCTGCATTGAGTTGAGATTATCCCAAGGAATTTTCTCAGTGGCCAGTTCCCATAATATCACACCAAAGCTGTATATGTCGGACCCGAAAGGTTATCATACCAAAGTGAACATCATAAGTGATCACGTACCACTGCTAGTTGAATTGAGGAGTAAAGCCCTTAAATAACACATACTTCTCGTCCGAGGGTTCATTACGGAGAGCCTCTGGAGCCATCCATTGAGGCTATAAAACAAGAAATCACGATTACATAGGAACCAAAAGGAAAACTACATGAAACTAAGATATACCAGGAAATAAGTTGCCAAGTACTCAGTCTGCTTACCGTTCCTTTCCCATTTCCTGTTGAGAGAAATGTTTCATGTTTGAGACGTGACAGCCCGAAGTCACCAACCTATTGAATTGATCACAAACAATTATTCTACTACAGCCAAAGCATTAGAATGACAAAAATGCTTCAAAGCAACAAGGTCAAAAGGGAAACAAAGCATCACAACAATAAGGAGAAACTGTTAAAGTGCTACCTTCACATTCCAATTCTCGTCAACGAGAAGGTTTGATGACTTCAAATCACGATGAACAATAGGTGGGTTGTAATGATGAAGATAATTCATACCCCGTGCCTGTAGAAGGGCATAAAAGGAGACATGACCACATAACCCGGCAATAAGAAACGACCTTAAGCCTAAAGATTTTATCACTACACTAGTGGAAACTAGTGATACTTTGCATAACCTTCACATAGCAAACTGCAGCGGCAAATACTCACTATATCCAAAGCCATGAGAGTGTGTCGCCTCCAATCCATTTTGGATACATTTCTGTGTATTATCCGAAACAAGTTCCCACTTCCAGAAAGAAATAACAATTATGAGTACACAACTCTACATGTTATCTGGAAGAGTTTAAACATGCGAACATCAAACACATGGGAAACATGGCATGATGACCTGATAAAGAACAATGCCCAAGAATTATCTCAAATTGTTTGACAAATTCAGTCTTTTCAAGATGGAAGTAAGGAATGAACCGTGGGAGGAACTCTGTTACAATACAGAGATGCTGAGCTGAGGTTACTGCACCCATAAAGAGTAAAACATTTGGATGTCTGAGTCTTTTCATGAGAGATACCTTCATAAAAAAAAAAGTAAACTCATGTCTCAGCCAAAAAAAATCCACTTGATATACTGTTACATCTCATTGTTCGAAGTAGTGATCTCATCAGCTACTATGTCAGAACAAAACCAGAACGATAATTCAATGACTGTCCTCCCTCCCTCTCAATAGTATAGAGTTAACTTTATTTGGGCATAACCAGTACAACACTACAACCACAACATACACGACCATGGAATTGTATTATTCTCGCTTTTATTTCTAATAATATTACCTTGTTAAGATATCCCCGCAAATACAAACAATTATGAGAACGAGAACCACCCTCGCCTAGTGACATATTTGGCCATACTGAAGTTTCCAATAAGCCAGCATTTTCTTATTTCTTGACCTAGGTTCAACCTTAAAATGTTTGTTTTCTTCTGCTACTTCCATCCCTCCCCCGATAATTAAATCTGCATTCCACACAATAACCTAGATGCCTGACGGGATATTTTCTGGGAGAAGAAGAGAATGCATAGGCCAAGATGAAATGAATACAGTTATGTGAATTTGGCTGCAAGTGAAATACTTAAAACAGGGTCTTGGTATAAGGCTAGAGTACCACCAAGTATTATTGAATGTTAGTTACTTCGCAAGCGATGCAAATTCTCCAACCAGAGAGAACACATCTCATTTAGTTGGCCTTCATTGCATCTGAAAACAGCCAGTAAATTTTTGACTGTCCAAAGCCCATAGCCCAACATAAATGAATATATATTAATATTACTTAGCCATAAATTTATGTTGTTGCCTGACAATTCAAACATATCTTAGATTTTCATCAGTTTGAGACTTGGAGTCTAACAACATCTACTACTTAAAGGAACCTCTGAGTAAAAGTTAACTAGTAAAGGCATACCTCTTCTCTGAAAGATAACATCGTTTCATCGGAATAATCTTGCTTGGAGAAAGCCTTAACAGCAACATCCTGCAACAACAACAACAACAACAACAACAACAACAACAAATAAAAAATAAATAAAAATTGGTACTTGATTTTTTTATTTTTTTTAAAAGGAAGAAACAGAGGGATGTCTTTAGCATACAACTAAATACCCATTCATGAATATGCAATAACAAACAAATAGATATTTTCCATTTAAGTTATATCGTGTAACTTTAGTTCCTTCATGACCCCGATTCAGGTTGAGGGTGGATTGGATGAGCATTAGGGCTTATCAGAGGTTAGATGATAATTCCCAGTGTAACAAGCGCTTATAGTTTATATCCAAATATTATTTTGATGAATTAGATTTTGATGCTTGGGGGTACTAGCCTATTAGCAGCAGAAAGATTTAATGACTCGGCTGTTTAGAGGTCTACCAATCTAAAATTTACCTATAATAGAACACCAGTTACACCACATGTTTTCCCGCCAATTGGAAGGAGCCTCTTAACTTCTTAAAACTGAACTAGGGGATTGCCCGTGCCCGAGGGCACTACCCAAAAACACGTTTCACGACATATTGTAATGTCATAAATAAAATGAGTATTTTCATCTACAAACATGGGCAGAGAACGAAGACAACATAAATTATTGTATTTAATAATCAGAAAGGAAGTCCATTTTTTTATAATTATGATAGAAGGAGTGGGTAGTTAAGTGGTTAGTTAAGGAGTGGGTAGTTAAGGGGTGGTAGGTAAGATCTAAGAGCTGGGGTTAATTTAATCTAACGGTCTAAAAGACATTTTAAAGTCAACCGTCCTAATTTATAATATAGATGAGTTGTTTTTAAAAGTAACATTTCAAATTACTTCCCCATGAGTCTTTGACGGTGTGACACACTGATAGACAAGTCACTGCCTTAAAACAAAGTACACTCTCAGCTACAGTTTGACTGCTAATATCCGCCCTCAGAACGTCCCGTCTCCACCATAACACCGTAATGTCAGTGGTTCAACACAGTAGACCCAGTAAGGTTTTTCTTCTGCTTGCAGCCTCAAGAGGCCTCCCAAATTAGCTCGTTATTTTGTGTGTTGCTTACTTAATTGTGGTACTAATATCCTATTTCATACTTTAAAGCTCATAGTAACTCCAACCTAATATAGGTTTTAGAACCAATGATGTTTCTTTCGAGTATAACATTGAGAAAAAAGTTCATCCAAAGCATGGACAAGGAAAGAGTAATATCTCTTCTGAGACAAGTTCATCCAAAGAATGTGTTCGAATACAAGTTATTTTGCATTCTGTCGTATAGAACGAACAAAAACTTTTAAGATTATGTGATCAGTACAAATTGCAAAGAGTAATATCTCTTCTGAAACAGTACTTTGTTTAGAAAGCGAGTGAATAATGCAAGTCAACATCTAGCACTAGAACATTTCTTAAAATTCAAGTGATTGGAAATTCAGAAGGACATGTGTTCATTGCAATAATTAAATACAAAAAATAATGAACTAAAAGAGTAAAAAGGAGTCCCAAATTGCTTGTCCAAGGATTCGAACACGAGACCTTTTGTGAAAGCTAAAACAAACGAACATTTTACCACCAGGTCAATATGCTATAATTTGTAAAATGTACAGCAATTTATAATAATACTTGATGTTAGTGTATTTGGAAAGAAATATAAGCACATATATATCATACTAATCGCAAAAATTTCAGCCAGGCATGAATTGGCTCCGCTCCTGGCAGAACATACCGATCCAAACCACATGGCGTGATATACAGTACCACAAGCACCTGCATTAACGTTTGCGAAGGGGAACAGCAAGTCAGCGAAAGTGTTTCATGGCAGCCTAACCAATAAAGAAAGTAGCAGCAAAATTATAGAATAACAACAAAGGGCAAAAAGGCAACTACAACGATCTATAGATAATTTACAAAATCAAGGTGGGTATAGATGAACGTCAGTTGGGCATTGATCAAAAACTTTCACTGTATCAACTTTTATGATTTTATAGACCGGTGACTACGTAACAGTATCTCAGCATGCCATTACAGATATACCAGAGTTCTACGGTGCGAATCCCATGTACGTAAAATTCGGCTGATTCTCTTTTGTAAAGGTTAAATCGGCTGATAACTACCGGTATCAGTAAAATTTGAGTACAGCGACCTGTTAATATGAATGCCGGAAACTTGAAAATAGATTGAAAAAATTAAACTAAACATACACATAACTTCCGAAAAATGGAGTTCATAAGTGGTTAAAAAACACACACGCACACACACACACACACACACATATATATATTTAATTCGATCAAAACAAGGTTATGAGCAACTTCTTGGCAATTTCTAATGACTTCAAAAGATTGACATCCCCGTTTTCCAATCTCTGTTACATTGGGTCCAAAACAGCTGATACCATTACACCGCAAATAGCTGATACTGCTATTTGATAGTGAGTTTGAGTGACTTTTCTAGGGCAAGTTAGTCGCTTAAGTTGCCTGTTCACTGATAGATTAGAGAATTACACCAAATTTGACCAAGAATTTTTTGTATCTTCCATCCATTTTACCTAGTAATGAGGTTTACAGAGACTAATAAAAAAAATTACCTTTATAAACAAATTTTCATTAAACAGTCACAAATATGGAAATTTCTTTTTACGGAATAACATGTCAATGTATTAGTCCATACCATTGTGTGGACTACGTTTTCTGTTTACGGAATAGCATACCATAGTATACTACGTGTTGATAAAGAACTTCGTCAAAATATATATGCAGTCTTTGTGAACGAAAAAGACTACACATTATAGGAGACCAATTTAATAATGAAGTGATTCTAATAATAATAATAATAGATTAATATTAATAACACAACCACAACAACAACAACAATGATGATGATAATGATAATGATAATAATATAATATTATTCGGGTAAATTTCACTTACACCCCCTCAATTTAGAATGATCTTCACTTACACCCCTTCTAGTTTGGAAAACTTCACTTACACTCCGTATGACTAACCAAACTTATTGTCACTTGCACCCCTTCTGTGCATTCACATAGCTAGATGATAGGGAAACTTCATAAGTTCAGTTTTTAGACAGATTTACCCTTAGAGAGACTAAAAGGTCAATCTATTAAACCATACCTCAAGTTAGCCTCAACTTTCACTTGTAGTAGATGCACAATATTCATAAACATCTACCAAAAATGCGATAGAATACAAACATTTGACGTGTTAAGAGTTTATACTGATGTGGGATTCAGACTCTGCAATGGTAAATATCTCATAAAAGGATTAGGGCAGATACTTCACCACCTAGCAGAGAGAATACATATAGGGGATGTAAGTGACAACATGTTTGGTAGTCGTAAGGGGTGTAAGTGAAGATTTCCAAACTAAGAGGGGTGTAAGTGAAGATTCTCCTAAACTGAGGGGGTGTAAGTGAATTTAACCCATATTATTCCTATTATTACTATTATTATTAAGTTTCGAGGTTAGCAAGTCACTCTCGGAGAGGTATGTAGCATGCAAATGAAAACATGACATTAAAAATGTAATACAAACTTAATATCAGTCATAAATGCTCTTTTCAAAAAGAAATGTGCAAATATCTCTTTCAAAAAAAAATCAGATGAAGAGAATCTCAACATTCTTGAGTAACACCATCCATAAAAAATATATGACTTTAAGATGTTGAATCACCTTTAAGTGGAGAAAATTGAATATAGAACATAATGACGTAGAGATAGTATTCACCAGTTTTCCTATTTTAGTCTAAAATGTTGGGGTGGAGCCCTGGTTCATGGGTGACCCGTTTTATGAATCGACCCGGTTCATGTTTTGCTACGACCCGAAAAGGGAGACATGATTCGTGGAGCGAAGGCTTGGGCCGGTAGGCCCAAGCCGTAGCGATCACGAACATGTCTCCGGGGGTTCGGGGGCAGCGCCCCCGAAAAAAATATTTTGACCCGTTTTGACCCGTTTGGGCTTGGATCCGGCCCGGTTTGATAGGTTGTCTATTTATAGAGTTCTTAGGGTTCGTAGCATGTTATGTTGAGCGTTCTGATTTCGCTTGTAATTCTCTCTGAGACGATTCGTCTGTTTTAGTGAAATCTCTGCAACTCCGTGGAGTAGGCTGTTTTGCCGAACCACGTAAATCTGTGTGTTTTGATTCTTTCTTTCTGCATATTTTTCGTTTTTCACAACAACTGGTATCAGAGCCTGGTTCGCTAGGGTTTGGGAAAAACGATGGCAGATGAGATGAAAGGTTCTGGAATTGAAAAGTTCGACGGCACAGATTATGCGTACTGGAAGATGCAGATAGAGGACTATCTGTATGGGAAGAAACTGCACGCTCCACTGGAGGGGGTAAAGCCTGAAGCCATGAAGGAGGAAGACTGGAAGGTTATGGATCGACAGGTTCTGGGCATTATTCGGTTGACGCTGTAAAGGTCGGTTGCGCACAACGTTATTAAGGAGACTACTACAGCTTCGCTGATAAAGGCGTTGTCAGGAATGTACGAGACTCCGTCTGCTAATAACAAGGTGTACTTGATGAAGCGTCTGTTCAATCTGAAGATGACAGAAGGTATGTTGGTTGCTCAACATCTTACCGATTTCAATACAATTACGAATCAATTGTCTGCTGTTGAAATTAACTTTGATGATGAGGTCAGGGCTTTGATACTATTAGCGTCATTACCTAATAGTTGGGAATCTATGCGAACTGCTGTTAGTAATTCTGCTGGAAAAGAAAAGTTGAAGTATGATAACATACGTGATTTAATTCTGGCTGAGGAAGTGCGTCGTAAAGATTCTGGTGAACCTTCGGGTTCAGCCTATAATGTTGATAATCGTGGCAGAAGCAACGAAAGGAATGATAATAATAATCGGGGAAGATCAAAATCTAAGCATGGAGGTACTAGTCGTGGAAAATCGCAGACAAGGGATGGAAGCACAGTTAATTGCTGGAACTGTGGTAAATCAGGTCACTTTAAGAGTGATTGTAAGGCACCGAAGAAAAACAGAGGAAAGTTTGGGAATTCGGTGAATGCAGTCAGTGATGAAATTCAAGATGCTTTACTTCTTGCTGTGTATAGTCCCGTTGATGATTGGATATTAGATTCGGGTGCTTCTTTCCATACTACCTCGCACCGTGAAATTATGCAGAACTATACTGCTGGGGATTTCGGAAAGGTGTACTTGGCAGATGGGGAGCCGCTGAATATTGTTGGTCAGGGTGATATTGATGTCAAGCTTGCAAGTGGTTCTGTATGGACTTTGCGGAAGGTGAGACATGTTCCTGAACTGAAGAAGAATTTAATATCGGTGGGACAGCTTGATGATGATGGTAACTCTGTGGTCTTCTCAAGTGGTGCATGGAAGGTTTTGAAAGGTTCCATGATACTTGCTCGTGGTAAGAAAACAGGAACTTTGTACATGACTTCGGGACCGAGTGATACAGTAGCAGTTGCTGAAGCTGAGCAAGACGCTGATTTGTGGCATCGCAGACTTGGTCATATGAGTCATAGAGGTATGAAGATATTGCAGTCCCAAGGTAAGCTCTCAAAGCTGAAGTCTGTTGATCTGGGTATTTGCGAGAGCTGTATTATGGGAAAGCAAAAGAGAGTCAGTTTCTTGAAAGGCGGTCGTGCCTTGAGATCAAGCAAGCTGGATCTCGTGCACACAGATGTGTGGGGTCCTTCACCAGTAGCATCGCTAGGAGGATCTCAATACTATGTCACTTTCATTGATGATTTCAGTAGGAAAGTATGGGTTTATTTTATGAAAAATAAATCTGATGTGTTTGAAACTTTTAAGAAGTGGAAAGCCATGGTTGAGACTGAAACGGGTTTGAAATTGAAGTGTTTGAGATCTGATAATGGTGGAGAATACATTGATGGTGGACTTAAGGATTATTGTGCTGCGCATGGAGTTAGACTCGAAAATACTCTTCCCGGGACACCACAACAGAATGGTGTGGCTGAGCGCATGAATAGGACCATCAATGAGAGAGCTAGAAGCATGAGACTTTGTTCTGGATTACCGAAGACTTTCTGGGCAGATGCAGTTAGCACAGCGGTTTATTGCATAAACCGTGGACCTTCAGTTCCGTTGGAATTCAGATTGCCTGAAGAAGTATGGAGCGGAAAAGAGGTTAGTTTTGATCATTTGAAAGTTTTCGGTTGTGTTTCTTATGTTCATATTGATGCTGCCAGACGTAGTAAGCTAGATGCAGAGTCCAAGATTTGTTTCTTTATTGGCTATGGAGATGCACAATTTGGTTACAGATTCTGGGATGCTGAGAACAGGAAAATTATAAGAAGCAGAGATGTGATCTTCAATGAGAAGATGATGTACAAGGATAGGGCGAGTGTTGCTATTGATACAGAGGATAAAGTCCCAGCTACTCCTTCGTATGTTTGTCCTGATATTCTTGAGGATGTCACTCCCTGTGATGATGTTCCGCAGGATCAGTCTAGTGTGCCTGACACTACTGAGTCACAGCCAGTTGCAAAGGACAAGAACACTCCTCTGAAGACCTATGTTAGAACTCGGGTGGGGACTAGGAACAGAAAGGTCCCAGAGCGTTACTCCCCTAGTCTTAATTATATATTGTTGACTGATGCTGGTGAGCCTGAGACTTATGCAGAGACTTTGCAGGATGTTCACTCTAGCAAGTGGGAGTCAGCGATGAATGATGAGATGGATTCTTTACTTCGGAATCAGACATGGGAGTTAACTGAACTTCCAACAGGGAAGAGGGCACTTCATAACAGGTGGGTATATCGTGTGAAGAATGAATCTGATGGAAGTAAACGGTATAAGGCAAGACTTGTTGTGAAGGGGTACCAGCAGAAGCAGGGAATTGATTATTCTGAGATATTTTCACCTGTGGTGAAGCTTACAACTATCAGGTTGGTGCTGAGTATGGTTGCTCAAGAAGAATTACATCTTGAGCAATTAGATGTAAAGACTGCATTCCTTCATGGTGACTTGGAGGAAGAATTGTATATGCATCAGCCAGAGGGTTTCGAGGTACAGGGAAAGGAGAATCTTGTGTGCAGGTTGAAGAAGAGCTTGTATGGTCTGAAACAAGCTCCTCGGTAGTGGAACAAGAAATTTGATAGTTTTATGTGCAGCTTAAAGTACACGAGATGTCATGCAGACCATTGTTGCTATGTTAGACAGTTTGATGGCTCCTACATTATCTTGTTGTTATACGTTGATGATATGCTGATTGCAGGATCTAGTTTGGATGAGATTAACAACTTGAAAAAGAAATTGTCTACACAGTTTGCCATGAAGGACTTGGGCTCTGCAAGTCAGATTCTTGGCATGAGGATAGTCAGAGATAGAGCCAGAGGTACTCTGTATTTGTCCCAGGCAGAGTATGTGAAGAAGGTACTAAGCAGATTCAGCATGGATCAGGCTAAGCCTGTGAACACTCCGTTGGGGGGTCACTTTAGATTGAGTAAAGATGATTCACCAAAGACAGTTGAAGAACGGGAACACATGGGTAAGACTCCATATGCCTCGGCTATTGGTTCGTTGATGTATGCTATGGTTTGTACTAGGCCAGATATTTCCCATGCAGTGGGAGTTGTGAGCAGGTACATGAGTAATCCAGGAAAGCAACATTGGGAGGCAGTTAAATGGATCTTAAGGTACTTGAGAGGTTCTTCAGACACGTGCTTATGTTTCGGTGGAGGTGCTTTGAAACTTAAGGGTTTTGTTGATGCTGATCTTGCTGGTGATCTGGATAAGAGGAAGAGTACTACAGGGTATGTGTTCACCTTGGGTGGTACGGCAGTGTCGTGGGGTTCTAACTTACAGAAGGTTGTTGCTCTTTCAACAACGGAAGCTGAGTATATTGCTATCACGGAAGCTGCAAAGGAGATGGTATGGTTGCAGAGGTTCTTAGGAGAGTTGGGGAAGATACAGGAGCATGGCACGCTTCACAGTGACAGTCAGAGTGCTATTTTCCTTGCGAAAAATCCAGCGTTCCATTCTAAGACCAAGCATATTGAGACAAAGTATCATTTCATCCGTGAGTTACTTGATGATGGTCAGGTTCAGCTTGAGAAGATTTGTGGAAGTGAGAATCCAGCAGACATGTTCACAAAGGTTGTTACTGTTGAGAAACTGAAGCTGTGCGCAGCTTCAGTGGGTCTTCTTTCTTGAAGAAGATGAGTTGAGTTGCAGGGATGGAGCTTGATTATGTTAGGGGATGTGGTTCTGGTACATGATGTTGAACCAGTCTCCAAGTGGGAGAATTGTTGGGGTGGAGCCCTGGTTCATGGGTGACCCGTTTTATGAATCGACCCGGTTCATGTTTTGCTACGACCCGAAAAGGGAGACATGATTCGTGGAGCGAAGGCTTGGGCCGGTAGGCCCAACCCGTTTTGACCCGTTTGGGCTTGGATCCGGCCCGGTTTGATAGGTTGTCTATTTATAGAGTTCTTAGGGTTCGTAGCATGTTATGTTGAGCGTTCTGATTTCGCTTGTAATTCTCTCTGAGACGATTCGTCTGTTTTAGTGAAATCTCTGCAACTCCGTGGAGTAGGCTGTTTTGCCGAACCACGTAAATCTGTGTGTTTTGATTCTTTCTTTCTGCATATTTTTCGTTTTTCACAACATAAAACCATGGAGAACTCTCTGAAAATATTAATGATCATTGGGTTCAAAGTTCTAATCGTCTTTTACTAAACTATGATGTGAGAAGCAATCTCTGGAGCTTTTTCTTAGTGCGAGATATACCCGACATATCTCAATGTGTCCAGAAACAACAAACCGTAAGCTGACATGAGAACTTTCTAATGGCCGGTTTGGTGGTGTTCAACACCTTAAGTAGAAATCATTGCAGGATACACTTAAATTTCTTCAGAAGAGAAAGAAAATATACACCAATATAAAATACACAGAAACCGCGCTATAGTGCAGAATAACATCTAGGACGATGAGATAAACCTAACAGAATCAATACAGCATAACCATATCGAAGTTGACAAAGAAAATACCTTGGCCAATTTGCTCTCCCAAACTTAGATCCTCCCACAGTATTTCATGATCCAAGTCATTGCTGTCGGTACCCACTTGACTACCAACGCTACTACTGTCACTACCTGTGCTACTAACATTCATTGGGAACAACTCTGACCCTGGAGCCTCATCACTTGTAGCCCAATTATTATTGTAACCTACTTGGTTTTCTTGTTTTAAACCAGTTGAGCTCTTTTCATGACCCGAGTCACCATCATAGTAATTGGGAGACGAGAACGAGGCAAAAGAAGTGGTCTTCACCTCCACACCTGTGTGTTCTCTCCTTTTACATGACCGTGATATTCCTTGCTTATGAATGCATACCTCCCCCTTTGGAGCGATGAATTTTTGGAATCCAGGTTTTCCTTCGGTCAAATCACCATAATTTGATGATGGTTTCCAGGAGTTCTCAACATGTGAGACTTCCAATAACACTCCAGCAGGAGACAATGTTATATCCTCTCTAGGTGTGCAATCTCTATATTGACTTTCATCCATGCCATTCTCTCCTTTCCTTAGTTTTGATTTCATCTTGTTGCCCACCTTCGAAGCCTGTTTTGTGGAAGTAACCCAGTCAAATTACAGGCAAAATATTACAAAAAAAACCCCATCAATATGAAAATTATAAAGAATCCTACCAAAATTGATATTCTTGATGCAACTGCAACTCGGAGAGGTTTATGAGGGTCAAGACCAAGTTTGGCCGAAGCAATGCTTGTAGAATGGGCAAAAGTGGACTGCGTCGCCGGAGGCTTTGCAGCTTCATCGATTACAGTCCTCACACCTTCAAATGGACGCGGATCACATGATACACAAACGAACCCTACCAAGGTACCGTTGTCATCATAAAAGGGACGGCTAGTTACAATTACAATAATCAGCTCCCCCCTGTTATGCTTAACAGGGAACTGCCCAGACCAGCTCTCCCCGTTCATCACACGATTAACTATTGTAAAGCTCATATCACGGTCTTGAACTTCTGATAGGAGTTCAAATACATCCCAGCCTAGAGCTTCTGCTGCTGAATAACCATAAAGGAGTTCTGCAGACCGATTCCTGCTCATTGAATTTTACATGCCACCATATTAGCAAATCTGGAGTTTTCATGGCAAATGTCACATCCAAGAAACAGTCTATTTAGCAGTATCAGTACAATAAATTAAATAAATAAATAAAATAAATTTTGTGTGGTCACATATATTTCTGTCAAACCAAGGACAGCAATCCCAACTTGAATCAGAACTGACTAAGTGCCTGTTTGCTATTGCCGATTTTAATCCAGTTCTTTTCAATAATTTCGTTTGTTATGCCTGCGAATATTAATCCGATAATCTTTTGATTAAAAATATCTCTGTGCAATTGTAGAATCTCCAAAATTGGGGATTATGATATTTTGATATTTTTTTAACATCGGCATGATCACGGTTCAGTGATAATATGTGTATTCAATTACTACCTCTGTTTCTTTTTTTTTTTTTGAGGGAAAACTTTCCATTAATGGCGTAAACAGCCTAATCTTTCGTTCTCAATTACATCTTTTGCCCAATCCGGTGGACGGGTGTACAAGCTAAAATTTGAGAACATTAAGGATCTTTTTGCAAATAAGTCAGCTGCTGAGTTGGCTTCTCGGGCGACGTGTCGTAACTTTATCTCCTCGAAACCGACTAGTAGCATTAAACATTTCTCGGCTACTGCACTTATCTCTTCATCTCCATCTACCGTTTGACTCTGTGAAAACCGTCTCTGTAGCATCTCAATCGCCATTTTTGAATCGGACTCCACCATCAGCTTCTTGCAACCAGTCCCTTCTCGATGCCTTTGAGTTCTTGCAGTAAAATTGAGTGATCAAATGAGATTCTCTCAAACCTTCCTGCAACGAATTCGCCGCTTGCATCTCTGAGCAAGCACCCTGCTCCGGCCACCATCTTCGCCGCCGATTGTGCTATGTCCGAGTTGACCTTGACCCACTCTTCCGGCGGAGCTTCCCATGTGACGCTTGCTTTGATTTCTACTGGTGCTTCCCTTTCCAACAGATCTGAAGAGATTTGAAGTTCTCTCAAGTGGAACCGGATCTTCTCAACTACTCCGGCCACTGTGAATGGTAAGTCGTTAAATCGGCAATCATTTCTTCTCTTCCACATGCTCCAAACTGTAATCGCCCAAATTTGTCTGTCTTGTTTCGATTTTTCTGAAAAAACCTCTTCAATCCAGTGTTTTAGATCCCTCTTTCTGATGCTCCCTTTCTGTGTACCCATAATCTCACTCCAAATTGCTGCTGAGATTGGGCACTTACAAAAGAAGTGGTCAGCTGTTCCCGGGGCCTTGTTACATGCACAACAGAGCAACGGTACCGGCACCCCTCTCTCTCTGAGTTTCGATGCTACTGGAAGTGAATCGTGCCAGAGACGCCAGACCCGGTAAGCCATCCTTGTAGGAATCTTCAGTTCCCAAATGTTTTTGAACCAGGGTTTATTAGCACCATTTGAGGGTTCTGGGTTATTATTTCTAGTCAGGGCGTTGTACCCAGTGGCTGTGGTGTAAGCCCCCGTTTGGGTTGCTCCCCATCGAACTATGTCTTCCCCTGATTCTGCTGCTATTGGGATCTGCAGAATTTCAACGACATCCGTCTCCCAAAGATAAGTTCGCAACCTGTTTTCGCTCCATTCTCCGTTAACTATGCAGTGGGACACTTTCAGATTTGCAAAATCGGGACTTGGAGTAATAACTGGGGCTATTGGGTTGCTGGGTATCCATCTGTCTTTAAACAAATTGACCTTTGAGCCAGATTTGATCTTCCACTCCAGTCCTTTTAAGAGTAACTGTCTCCCTGCTAGAACACTTCTAAACGCATAAGAGACTTGATTTTTCGGTTTAAAATGCAGAAAATCTCCATTCCTGAAGTATTTGGCTTGTAGAACTCGGCTTAATAAACTCTGTGGTTTCTTTAAAACCCTCCAAGCCTGCTTTGCCAACAGAGAAATATTAAAATTGTGAAAATCTTTGAAGCCTAGCCCTCCCTCCTCTTTTCGTGCTTTTAACTTGTCCCAACTTAGCCAATGCAGTGCCCTTTTGTCGTTTTTGTCTCCCCACCAGAATTGTCTAATGAGTCTTTCTATGTCTTGACAGATCCCAATTGGCAAGAGGAAGCAACTCATGGCATAATTAGGTATTGCCTGGATTACGGCTTTGATGAGGGTCTCTTTTCCTGCCACTGACAAGGTCTTCTCCTTCCAACCTTTTAACTTGGTACTGATGCTTTCGATAATCTTTTGGAAAGTTAACTTCTTCTTTCTTCCAAAAGACGTAGGTAAGCCAAGGTAGCTGTCATGGCTTGGTACTACTGGAATTCCCGACAAACTGCACAATTGAGCCCGCCTCTCTTCCTTGACGTTCTCGGAGAATACCACTGCTGATTTTTGTAGATTAATCATTTGTCCCGATGCATTTTCGTAGTCCTGTAATAATTGTAGCAAAACTGTAAGTTCAGAAATTGTAGCTTTTGTAAAAATTAGACTATCGTCCGCAAAGAAGAGATGCGACACGATCGGTCCTCCTCTTGATGCTCGCGCTCCGGACAGCACTCCTTCCTCCACTGACTTCGTCAAACTGCGAGATAGCGTTTCGCTTATCAACAAAAATAGGTATGGAGAAAGAGGGCACCCTTGTCTAAGGCCCCTCTCAGGTATGATTAACCCTTCGATCCCTCCATTTATGTTTAGGCTATATGTTGCTGTCGTAACGCACTTCATAACAAGCTCAATCCATTTACTACCAAAACCCATACGTTCCATCACGGCTTCCAAAAAACCCCATTCGACTCTATCATAAGCTTTACTCATGTCAAGCTTTAACGCAAATAGACCATCCTTATCCTTCTTTGTTTTCATCGAATGCAATACTTCAAAAGCCGTCAGAATGTTATCTGAAATTAAACGCCCCGGGATAAAAGCACTTTGGTTTTCCGAAATTAAATCATTCAGGACTAACCTCAGTCTGTTGGCCATGCACTTCGTAATAATTTTGTAGACTGTCGAGCAAAGTGAGATGGGGCTAAATTCAGAAACCTTGCGTACTTGTTTCACTTTTGGAACGAGGGCAATTAGCGTATGATTGTACTCTGTTATATCTCCTCCTCCATTTAAGATCTCCAGACACGTGCTAGTGACTTCCTCTCCCACTATGTGCCACATTTTTTGGTAGAACATGGCCGGGAACCCATCCGGTCCCGGCGATTTCTGGCCCGGCATGGACTTGACTGCCTCTAACACCTCAATTGCTGTGAATGGCTGATCCAAAAGCCCTCTGTTTGCAACCGAGAGTAGTCCTTCCACCTTTGTAGTCAAAGGTTCCATATTCTCCCTGCTCGGATTGTTAGACGAAAAAATATTTTTATAATACTCCGAAATAACTGAAGTTACCTCGTCTGGTTCTACAACCCACTCCCCGTTGGGGCTTTCAATCCCACTGATTTTGTTCCTGGCCCTGCGAATAGATGACTTCCGATGGAAGTATTTGGTATTTCGGTCTCCGGCCTTTAGCCACAGCTCTCGTGACCTTTGTCGCCACATGACCTCTTCGGTTTTTAACAACTCTGAAATTTCCTCCTTTGTGTCTTTGATGGACTTCAAGTTGGCTGTAGACTGTGGCTGTCCACCCAGCTCTTGAAGTCGGGCTCTCAGCCCCTTTAATTTATTGCGAACACTGCCAAATACTCGGCTGTCCCAGGCTTGCAAATGGTTGGAAAGCCTAGACAGTTTGGAAGCGACTGAACCGCTAGCCTCCTGCCACTCCCCAGTTATCACTTCCTCACAGTTTGTGTGGTCAAACCACATTGCCTCCATGTGGAAACGTTTCTTCTCCTTACTGTTACTTCTTCCTGCATCCGAAACTACTATTTCTAAAGGCACGTGGTCCGATGTATCAGCCACCAGATGCTTTACATGAGCTCTTCCGAATTTCTCAATCCAATCGTCCGTTACTACACAACGATCAATACGTTCCCGGATTGCATACTCATCCGGTTGATTATTTGTCCAGGTATATTGATTGCCTGCGAAACCCAGATCTCGAAGCTCCAACTTCTGAATAACATTGCAAAAACCTTCAATTTGTCGCAAGGTGACTTCTCTCCCACCTTCTTTCTCAACACTTGAAGTGATTGCATTAAAGTCCCCAACCACCAGCCATGGTTGGCCCAATGGCTTGAGTCGAGTTAGTAACTTCCAAGAGTTGTGCCTCTGAGTCCGATCCGGGTCACCGTAAAACCCTGTGAAAATCCATGATTCTTTCGAAGACTCCATTAAGACTTCCCCTTTTATGAAAAGAGTACATTTGTGAAGAGTAAAGGTTACCTCCCTATCCCACATGAGAGCTAGCCCTCCACGTCGATCTTCACAACTTGAGAAAACTCCATTTGCATACCCACACCTTAACTTAATCTTCTCCATCTCTTTTGCATAAAGTCTAGTTTCCATTAGGAAAACTAGATTGGGCTTCTGTCTCCGCACGCAATCGTGAAGAGAGGTAACGTTACGGGGGTTCCCAAGCCCCCGCACGTTCCAGCTTAAGAGTTTCATTGTGCCGGGCGGGACTGCGTTGCAGTCGCCGCCACTCTCGCGCTAGGGTCTTTACCGGGTCCCTTGTCCGTCTGCATTGTTCGTGCGTCCGAAGTCTGTACTCTTCCCTCTCCCTGTTCAGTGTCTTTACCTCCACCCTTAAGCTTTGATTCAACGTTCGCGTTCAGCACTTTCCCTCGGGGCATGGGGCTCGGAGCACTGTCACGCGCTTTCCTCTTATCTCTAGGCTTTCTTGGAGTCACCGTTGCCGTCCCAGTGGTCTTAGAGACCTTCTTCTCCTCCTTACCCATAACAGACACGGCTTCTTTTCCTTTGCTATTCAATCCGATTGGTGGGCCTTGTTGGGCATCAGTACTCAGTGGGTTATCTCGAAACTTGATTCCCTTCATGTTGTCCCCTTCGATATCCATCTCTGAGTCGTCAGCTGAATTCAGGGATACAGCTTCATCATCCGTGGGTATCGCCATATCATCATTATCATTCTCACTGTCTCCATCCTCGTCCTTCTTCTCCTCGGCCATTCCTTTGGAGACTCTCTTCTTCCGGGGTGGTGGCCTAAAAGTTAGCCACTGCCCATACCCAGGTTCGGTATTTGCCTTATCGATCCCAGCGGAATGTTCACATCTGTCACTGAAGTGATCAATCCTGCCACACCAACTACACAATCCTGGAATTCGTTCGTATTTAAAATCCAACCAAAACTTGTCATCCACTACCTGTACTGTTCTTCCTCTTCGTAGGGGTTTATGTGCATCTATCCGGACTCTTACCCTCATATAATCTCCATACTCCCCTGATAGAATTCTCTTGTCTGCTTCTATGATTTCTCCCCATGATCTTACTGCATCTTCCGCATCTTCTTCCGTGAACATGAAGGCCGGTAGATTGTAGATCTGGACCCAGACATCGATTGTATCGAAGCTGACTTCTCCAACTGTCGAGCTAATATTCCATGGCTTCAACTGGAGGATGTTCCCGTCAAAAACCCACGGGCCGCCTGCCAGGACCCTGTCCCTGGATTCCCCGGTAGGAAAGCTGAATATGAAAACATTCGGCTTGGTTTCTGTAATAGTTGTTCTGTCCCCATACATCCAGATCTTCTGTAACAAAATCTTCATTGCCCACACGTTCATACGAGTGGGAATCAAAAAGGATCCTATCAGGCAATGGCTGAATGCCTTCATCGCTTGGATACATCGTTCTCGATCGTAAACAACCACGTCTTCCTCTTCTTCCACGGTCAGAAGGCCAAACCTCTTCGCTGTCGCCTCTTGATTCGCTGTTCGTCCTCCGATTGCCTCGTCGGAGGATCCTCTCCTCGTCGTCATGGTTTCTACGGCCGTCTCACTTCTAGGGTTCCGAAGCTTTCGGAACTAGGTCAAAACTATATGACACCTGCAACCATGGCTAATTTGTGTCTTGTTTTTTTATTACCTCTGTTTCTTTAGAAACAACATAATATACTTTTGTCACTATTCACTGGGTCACTTCGATCCGGTGATTTGATTAACAAAACGATACAAGAATTTGGTAATCTTTACATGGTCTTGTAGAATAAACTTTGTTCTACAACATTATGGAAAAGTTGCCAAAACATTACATCGTTTTGCTATCCAAATCACCTAGTCAAAGTGATCCATATACGGGTTAAAAAGTCAAACCTCATGAGACGGAAGTAGTACTTGACTTTAGCGCTCTTTAAATCTTGCTAAATGGATCAAGTTGGTGATGTATAATTCCAGCTCATACCAAACAGAATGTGATTCTTCTCAGATTATTTTCAGCTAATGATTGAGATTTTCAACTGGTAACAGTCATGACCTAAACTCTAAATTCACCAAACCAAACAAAAAGATGAAAATGCAATCCAATAGACTGACCAGTAGAATAGGATGCCCTGGAGATCAAATCCATGAACTGCTCGACCCATCGACTCCAATACATTCGATAAATGTTTATCCGTGAATTGGAACGCCGGCGGCTCCAAACTCCCTTCACCCCGGTCGACTGTAGCCAGCCTAAATGACCGCTCAACTGGGATCTCCCTCTGCAACGCCGAAGAACCACCGAATTCTCTAGATTCCTGGTTTTTGGAAGTAATTAGCTGCGAAACCTCATGTTTGAGATGGGAATGACCAGACTCGATGAATCCGTTTGACGAGTTCTTCTGGTAGTGGAGTGTCCATCAGTGGACAGAACCAGATGAAGAAGATCCGGAAAAGAAAAACCACAGAGCTTGTCGACAAGGAATAGAAGGAGAATGGGCTGATGAGGACCAAATAGTTTGCGGTTAGTCATGAATCGATATAATATGGTTCCCACAATTTCTCTCTTCTGTGTTTGATTACAGGAGGAGGAGGAGGAGAATGACGAGGAGCTTCACCTTCTACGACATTTTTTTAATAGGACTCGCGGTTTTAATTCATGGTTAAAGACAATTTTACCCCCTCTAATCTGACTGAAGGACACATTCACCCCTTCAAGTTTGGAAAATAACACTATCATGAGGACACAAGTCATTCATTAGTGTTTCAATATAGGTCATGTCATGTCATGTCATGTAACTCATCTAAGGAGGGTGTATTTTGTCTTTCACCCTTTTAAAAAAATCCGATTCTTAACTTTTCTCTACCTCTCGTTTTAAGATGATCTAAAATTAGCTATTTTGACTTTCATTTACCTCTAGTTTTAAGTTGAGCCAAACACGATCAGATCGGTGGAAATCACACAAAGCCATTGAATACATATATGCTGTGCGACTGCCGACTAAATACATCATCAAATTCTAGTATTTGTTGTTTTGTGCACCCCAAACCTTGTTCGCGTGACAATTTCCATCACAAGACACCTCTATAAATAAAATAATAAACTATACATTAAATTACTAATAACCTAAATTTTAGCATGGTCTTGAATGAATTTCCATGTGCATTACGGATGGTTGTCTCAAGTAGTGCGTGTGATAAAATATTTTATTATCATATTTAGTTATACTAGTTATAAGCACGTGTGTTGCACATGATATTTTATAATATTTAAATTCAAATGGTGTTATTGTTAAAATAGTACCAACAAATAAGACTATTGAAACATATAGCTCAAACATCTAGTTTATGAATTGAGAATAAAGAAATGAGAAAAGATGTAAGTTAAAACATGTAATACTCAACTCAATAAATGAGTGCATGCAAAGCAATATTAGACGTAATTTTTTTTTAAACTTATATGCCCTCAATGATGCAAGGTATGGTGTAGTCAAATAGTTGCATCATTCTCCATTCAAGTTGAAGGACGAACATGATCTATCACATACAGATCTACAACATGAATTATAGCGGAAGATTCATGTGTTTACCTTGTCTTCCTTAGCTCCTATGCACAGCGGATGATCGTAGGATGTTTGCTTTCACGTGCCCTTCTTGCTCCTACAGTCTGGCTCGAATCACTAGGACGAAAGCTCTAATCCACACCAAGCTCCACCAATGGAGGCTAGTTAGAGAGAGAGTCTAGGGTTTACTGTATTATGATCAGCACATGATCTCTACAGTAGTGTGTATTATTATGACTCTCTAGCACACATAATAATGTAGGAGGCTGTCTCCTTATATATACAGACTTATACCCAATTGCAACGTTACCCCCTAGGGTTGATGTCCTTGCTACTAACCCCATAAGGTTTGAGCTTGTCTCACCTAAGCCCATAAGTTTGGGATAATTGCATTGGGCACCCCACATGGGCGCACCAAATGCTAACATCTCCCACTCGCACAGTGGGGTTGCACAAATACAGTAGGTCTAGTCTCCCTCAATCTCCAACTATTATCATCTGCCAAAGTGTTATGCGGTCTTGGTGTGTGACTGTGAGAGAACCTGCATTTCGGGAGTTCCATACTCTAAACTCATACGAGACGAGCTAGCAGCAGGCGCACTCAACCTCAAGTAATAATGCAATACGTATATATATATATCTCGTATCCCCCAGATTCTGTCTATTGTCATCTCGTAGACCATGAGCACCTACCTTGTCCTGAAGGTCGTGCATCAATGAGTCTACATCTCCTTTATTACATTCATATCCTGCATGATCCTATAAGATCTTGTAGGTGGTACCAATGAAAGTGATAAAGAGTGATGCAATGAGAATCTTCCTTTCCATCCATTGTCGATTTGATTCGGAGTCAGCTGCTTTCCTAGCAATGTCCTGGTAGGCCGAATCATTCATGGCCGTGAGGTGTCACGCTAAAGTAGCATCACCTAACCTTCTCTCCACGACATGGATAAAAGTACTAAGGGTATACAATGTCAATCATTCTTATATGATCGACGAGGCTCACACGGCGAGGAATCTCAGGGACTAGTTCTACTCGCCACCTCATGTCACTCATCAGCACGCGTTATCTCATAAGATGTGCGCCATAGTGTTTGGACTCTAATCAGAGCACATGTCCTATCCCATAGGGACCACTATACAGATGTAAGTCCAACAGCCCATATGACTATTAACCCGAGTACTTAGTGTTGCACATATGCAATCGAAATCAGTTCTCTCATCTGGCTTTCTCTACGCAGACTATACATGGTTCGGGGTGGTAACCATGCCCGAATGGCCATAAACCAATCTCACCTTGGAACTTATTCCAATGCGACAAATGAATCCGTCTGACAGGGTCTTGCACTATTGATTGATGTCCAGCTCTTTTCATAGGCCATGCGCCTCATATGACAGGAGTCATCATATCATAGGCTTCTAGCACTTATCGGGATTCTGTCTCATCTCCTACTCACCTAGACTATCCAGGATGTTGTAAAGGCGGTTGCTCGTGTGAGAGAGTCAACCTAGTGTCCGCGCGACATGTTCTATGCTAGTACAAGATATGTTAACGTATCATACACGTATCGAAACAACATGTAGCAAGAACAAATCCAATTAAAATCCAGTTATCAATGTCTCATATGCTCATCAATCATATCGCTAGTGATCGACTACCAAGTCCCAATTTTCTAAGCAATCCACAAAGACGATTCTTATGTGGTTTAGGAATGGGAGGTGCCTACATTATTGGCCCGTAGTCGATCTACTCCAAGATTACTCTTCAGGTAGTTATTTCACCTTTTGTGAAATGATACCCTTTTCTATATGTTTGGCCTTATCAAAAGCACTTTAGCCGTACGCTAGCACTATAGGTTGATTGACAGCTCATAAGCTTATCAGAAACCTTCTTTTCCAAACATATTTCTGTACGGTGACAGAACAGGCAATCGCGCTTCGCTTTCATGATCGATGGAGCCGTCTAATACGATTGTGCAACACTTATGCTGCAGTTCCATGCGATGTCATCTAGCATGGACTATAGCCTGAGGTGGATTCACATGTATCTAGGTCCCCACCCTAGTCAGCATGCATAGCTGGCTAGTCGAAGCATCATCTCCGATAGTCATAGCACGTGATCCTTCGTATAGAGTATCCTTTTGGTTGCAATCCAGTGTATTAAGTTAGATTTCCTGAAATCCACTCTTCCGATTGCATAAGGTTTGTGGGGTCTCAGTATATACCATAGTATATGGCAGACTCACACTGCATCGGGCACTTTAGTCATTTGGTCAACCTAGTATGGTGTCTTCTAGGGCACATATTCAGGCTCATAAAGTCTTGCAGCAAGCTATAGGAGTATCACATGGCCTCGGGTCCATAACATGGAATCGTTCAAAGTATCTTCTTGTTGTCCGCCTTATGCGTCAATATAAGAAGTCCTTTTGAACGAGAATGCATCTCGCCCTACTAATATCCTTTGTCACAAATCGAAAGGATAACCACCCTATAGTGGATGTGAAATAGTCCTTAGACTCTCCTGGAAAATAGTGTGTCATCGATAATAAGTGACGTAATCATCTACTCTCTATTACTGAGAGTGATATGCAACGATTTTTCATCCATTGATAAAATACTGCTGACTTAGAGGAGTAATTAAGATCATACATGGACTTAATTAGCTTGCACCTATTTGTGCATTTGATCATACGTCTCGAAACCCTGTGCTCGAGTCATACATATCACCTCTCTGATTTCTCTACTGAAAAATTCAGTCGTCACGTTTATCGAGAATGGAGCCTTATTTCCATCATCACAACTATTACCGATATCTCTGCAAGTCGTATGCCTTTCTATGCTTCCGTTTGTGTCACTATGATTGACCTTGGAATTCCACTCATTTCCAATAGTCTGACATCCAGTCGGAAAAGTCAACCCTAGCCTTAAACTTGGTTGGTCTTTTACAGACTCTAACTTTTCCTGTAAAGGCTACTTTTCATTCTTCATAATCAGGGAACGATAAGGCATATTATTCTATCCTATCGTTTATGCAAGGTGATCCTTAAGATCATCCCTTCGATCTTAAAGCAGTCGATGGGGTATGCTCCTATGAGCAATTCCTTTGCATAGGAGGATCATAATTTGCTCTCACCCCTATGGATGGGCACCTCGCTTAGAAAGTCACTCCCACTGTCCAAAAGATCCTCGAGGGACTAATTCCTCATAATGGGCTATGGAACAGGTTATTTTCTAGCGGTTCCTCCATGCTCGCGGAGATCATCATCTCTACGAACATTCCCTTAACTATGGGCATCTCCTAAGAGAAAACATATATCTTGTGAATCCATGTGCGTTACACTACTAATCGGCTGTTGCGTTTCGAATACGCAACCCCCTAGAGTACTCCGAATAGTATGGGAAGATATGTTACTCCATGAAGATACATTTCTTCCATCCAGGGTCTAGATTCCTTCTTTTCAGGTGATGAAATATCCTGGGGCAATATCCTAGGTTCATCATCATCTTGCGTGGTGACTATCATGTCTTCCCCTTCGATGTCAAATCGTCGATGGGGTACACTCCAACGAGCGCTCCTACGCAAAGAGGGTTCTTCTTCAGCATTATCATCATATACGACATGCTGCTCACTAGGTAAGGCACTCCCACCGTTCTCAAGGTCCATATGAACAAATTCCTCTTGAGTAGTGGTAAATTGAGTGTCATCTAGTGGTTCCTCTTCCTCGCAGAGAATACCATCTCCACGAGCTTATCCCTGAATAGGAAAATAGTTAGCTCATAAGCTGCCGATCCCTATGGCCTAAGGTGACCTCATATAGGTTGCCTTTTGGTCCACATCTCGTAGGGCGTAGTGGCTACAAACTTGGTGGTTATTTGGTTGAGTACTTCGACAGTCGTTTAACAAAGCGTCTCCTCAATATAGGGAACATGTACTTTGCACGCACTATCATACATCGAACCATCTTCAGGCAGTATCTTACTCCTCCTATCCGCTACAGCATCCTGCTGCGCGGTGCGGGGAATGCACAGCTGCCTTACTACTCCTTTCCATCACATAGCTCTTGCTAAGATAGATACTCGCAATCTCATTCTGGCTAAGGACATATCCTTTTATCCAGACGGTTTTCTACCTTCTGTAGATACCTGTCTCAAGCACCCTTGTGCCTCAGATTTATGTGGCCCAAGCACACATAGTTGAGATGCGTACAATAATCTGCGAATGTGATGGAACAGTAAGCATCATGTCTTTAGCTATTAACATTTAATGGAACCCAAATACAACAAAATGAATTGTTTGTAAAGACTCAATAATCCTTACTGCTTTACTGGATGGTTTGCCTTTCGCCTTTCGTGTAAGGCAAAAATCACACACAGGTAAGGGTACCTTGGGCATATTCCAAGCAGGCCTACCTTAGCTAGCCTCAACATCCTTTCCTGATGTAGTGTGTCACAATCTAGCACGCCTCATATCAGAATCTTAAGGCACAACCCTAGAGGTGATATCCAAAGATCCTGAGGCGTTTATTCATGCTAGAAATCAAGAGTGCATAACCATTCATAACATGACCAATTCCAAAGTAAAACTGTAACCAAAACAAATTTTGGTGGCTATTCCCTCAAAGATAACCTTATGGATCCTTAGACGAGAAGTTAGTGCCATGTCTGGCCTTCTAGTCTTAGGAAAAAACATCCTTTTCCTCCTTTGCGTTTGCCTGTCTTGGGCTATTGGTCATGTACCAATATTTCGCCCTCATTCCCTTATCCTTGCCCCACCTGTTCCACAGTCCTAATATCGGGCTATGGACTACATCTGCCTATCATACTTCATTCACAGTCTTTTAGCAATCATATATTGCTTAGACTTCAAAATTATGCTGAACTAGTATTCTTAGCAAACACTTGGTTGCTTAGATCCTAGAACGGAGCGATGTTTGGTCTTATCCAAACATCTTGACACTCTCAAAGTGTGTCATATAAGGTTTTCATGTCATTTCATGAAACGTGGCAGAGATAGCATCAAATTGCCAATCGGATAACTTAAACATCTCATCATAAACGGCATAAATCTTTGATGCTATAGTTGAGTACTAATCTCAGATACTATAGTCGAGTGCCAATGATTTGAGTTTGATAGTTTAAGGAGGGATTTATCAGTTTAAGGCGGGATTTATGAGTCATCACTCACACCTTTTAGTGAGGCAAATGGCTAAGGTGGATCCAAGATTCTTCTTTGGCTTATTCCTACAATCTTTGAATTTCAAAGTGGTCTAGAACTTGCTGATGAGGTCATTTCCCCACCTTGGCATAGCACGCTCTATGACATTTATCTTGACTGCCTCCCATTATTGGTTATCCTAAAGATAATGTTCATGTGCTGCTCTGACAACTATTCATCACAGGTTCGACCATACTTGTAGGTGGTTTGACAAACTATGTCCAACGATTTGGTTACATAGTACGATGACTTGTCATATCGTTTATTGTCACTAATTTAGCCTTTACAGTTTCGATTTAGACACGATTGATCTTGAGACATTGCATAGAAAATTAATACTAGCATTTTCTTAGCTCCGAAATAACATGATACATAGATTAAAATTTCATAGTTCATCATAAGGACTCCACCAAAACCTAGTAGCAATTCTAGGAATCAAATATCGTCACTTATGATTTCCTATTAGTTTCAATCATGTATAATCATGTGAGCTCTTTTGTTTTAGTTCCTTAGCATGCGAGGTTATACAGTTTTATCCAATCACACGCAGTTATAACATAAAACAAGCACAAGCATAAATAAATATGCAATGGATGTGGCCCCTAAGGTGCACTCCCACTATTGAGAGTACGTCTTGAGCAATTCTTGAACTTCTCGCCTCATGGATCTCGCCTATCTCGAGTGCTCCTTGAAGCTTCCTTGTTCGTCTCTTTGCTCCATGCACCTCGCGCCATAGCTTTTGGTTTGGCCACCTCTCTTGAAGCTTCTAGTCTTAAATCTCCACTAACTATCTTATTTCTAATAAGAAGTAACCTCTAATAGGCGATTTAGATGAGAAGAGAAGACAATAGAGTATGTAGAGAGGCACGACTCGCATGTCCTATTTTAATTGATTACATATTCAAAACCAAAACCAAATATAAAACCATCTAAGCCACATCCATGCATCAAACACATCCATTCAACCCACAACAGCATGTATAATAATAAAATAAACATACTGAAATTTTCTGAAAATTTCCAGAATTAAAGAATAATTACTGGAAATTAATAAGCAATAAAACAATCAACTAATAAGATCGAAAATTGCTCCAAACTACCTAGGATCTCACCTCCTATCTCATAAGGTGGGGAAAAAGGTCCTAAGTCTCCAGAAAAAATTTGGGCTCAAAACAGTGTGTTTAAGGACGTCTAACTGCCTCGGGAAGTGTGCTAAACACTAATTAATTAATCTGGAAAATAATAAAATTTTCTGTTTTTCCAAAAATTATGAAAAATTCCCGGAAAATAGGAAATTTAATTCTAAGCATATAGAAAAAAAATTGGCGGAAAATGGTGGCCGGAGGAGGGCTCACGCGCCCACACGCGCCGCCGCGCGTGGGCGAGTCCGCCTCCGTCACGCGCTGACGTCGGCCGAGTGCCACGTCAGCATGCCACGTGGTATGCCACATCAGCCATATGCTGATGTCAACTGCCACGTCAGCCTCCACGACACATGGCACGGCAGCAGCCCACGTGGCTGCCACGTCATCGCCACGTCAGCCAAGTGCTGGCGTGGCACCGCCACGTCACCATGCCACGTCAGCCCTAGCCACGTCAGCAAGTCCGCCCGCCGCCCTTTGGCCCGTGCGGCGCGTGGCGGCGAGTGGCCGCGCGTGGAGGCGGCGTCGGTGGCGCGTGAAGCCCATGCGCCGCCTTCCCGGCCTCCGTTTCCGGCGATCCTTATATCGTTGGAATCATCTTTTCACCCTGATCCCGATTATGTGTTCAAAAGTCAATTTTAACATGTTTTGAAAAAATCTTTTTACTGCTCAGATCTAACAGTCCAGATTTATACAGTTCCGAATCTTAAAATATTCATAACTAATTCTCTCTTCGTCCAAAAATTACAAAGTTTATATTTCTGGAATCTTGTGAAAAACCCTATCTAACCATATAGGTTTCACTAACAGATTATGAATTTTCAGAAACTCGATTTTCTAAACTGATTCGGGAACGCATAACGATGAACGAAAACAAACCTAAGGCTCTGATACCAATGAAGGACGAACATGATCTATCACATACAGATCTAGAACATGAATTGTAGCGGAAGATTCATGTGTTTACCTTTTCTTCCTTAGCTCCTATGCACAGCGGATGATCGTAAGATGCTTGCTTTCACGTGCCCTTCTTGCTCCCACAGTCTGGCTCGAATCACTAGGACGAAAGCTCTAATCCACACCAAGTTCCACCAATGGAGGCTAGTTAGAGAGAGAGAGTCTAGGGTTTACTGTATTATGATCAGCACATGATCTCTACAGTAGTGTGTATTATTATGACTCTCTAGCACACATAATAATGTAGGAGGCTGTCTCCTTATATAGACAGGCTTATACCCAATTGCAACGTTACCCCCTAGGGTTGATCTCCTTGCTACTAACCCCATAAGGTTTGAGCTTGTCTCACCTAAACGCATAAGTTTAGGATAATTGCATTGGGCACCCCACATGGGCGCACCAAATGCTAACACAAGTCGACTAGGGCAATCCAGTTAGGCATTACCATGCCTCCAATGTATGGTGTAGTCTCGCATGATCGCCAAATTCTTCATAGAATACAACACTTATCGAAAGAAAATGAGGGGGAGAGAGTTGGCGAGATTGAGTGTAATTTTTGGGTGCTCAAGGCTTCATTTATAATGGTGAAGGTACCCATTTGAAAGTCAAGAAATAAATAGTCGACTATTCAGGTATGATGAAGATACGTGTCCGAAAATGCGTGATTTGAATAGTCACAACTATTGAAGTTTAAACTCAACTAAAGTAAAATGTTAAATTACAATTCTAATTTGAATAGTAACAATTCTTCGAATTTGTAAATTGTAAATATTGCAAATGATAATTTAGAAAATAAAGCAAAATACTGGTTACACTCTAATAAGTTGTATGCTACTCATCTACCTGTGATCCCAAAATGAGTGTCGAACAAACTTATTGCTCGAAGTCGACTTAGAGTCCGTTTGGTAATTCTTTCGCTTTCTATAACGTTGCTTTTTAAAGCAATTGTTCTTGTATTTAATAAAAATGGTTAATTTTCTGCTTTCTGGACAACTTCTTTCTCACCGCAAGTTTTGTAAAATAGGGGTTTGTCTTTTGGGACATATTTTTGATAATTTTATAGTGACTTATTTATTCATGTTATAACAATAAATTCAAAAAGTATCCAATTGCGATAAAACTCTACCATGTCTGATATTATCGTTTTGATACTTACAATAGTTCTTAAGTAATAATTACAACACATAAAATGACTTTCTATGAGTCATGTTTCTGGAAATGTATGGTTTGAAATTTTTGAAATAACAAATTTTGATGAAAGATCACTATTTCCAAAAGCTGTCCAAATTACAACTTTGCCAAACTTCTTCCAAAGCATTCAAAACTTAACAAGCTTGGTGTATGACACATGCAACTTAAGAAAACTTTATCTTCATGAAAATACTACCCATTAAACATGCAATATGAGATTCAACCTAGGAATTGAAGAATCAAGTGTGAATATGAAGAAAAAACAACAGTGCTCCAAAATGCTCTCTCTCTAAAAGCCCCTTCTGCTCCCCCATGAGCATCATCAGCTCCTTGAGCCGATCAACACTCATACTCATAGCCTAATTCATTGTCAACGCCTAATTTTTTCCCCAATCACCCACTGTCTCTCTCCTTGCGATTTAGGGCTAATCATTTGCATGCATTGTTTCATGTGTTTAGTAGATTTCTTTCGTTGATTTCTTTGGGTATGCAGAATCTTTTACTTGTTTCATCTGCTTTTTCAATTGCATTTCACTAATATATAGAGACCTTTATCTCTTCCTCTTCGTCTCACTACCTTCCATCTTCACCCTCCTTGGTCTTCAACTCTGTTCTTAATGTTTCTTCATGTCTAATCCATATAGTTCTGATTTTAATAGTTTTTCTTCTAATGATTCCAGAGAGGAGACGCTAGATGAAAGGGGATCAGTTCTTTCTCCAGATCCTGTCAAAGAATATGCTTTCAGAGAGCTTATGAAGAACACCCTGATAGCCAAGTTTATTGGTTCTAAAACCCTTTCTCCTGCTGTCATGCAAAGTGAAATTACAAAGAATTGAAAACTTTTGGTCATGTTTGGATTGAGAGGAAGGAACTTTCAAAAAAGGATGTCATATATCTGTTTCATTTCCAAAAACAAGAAGACAAAGACTTTTTTCTTAATGAATCAGTGGTCACTTTTCATGGTTTAAGTCTTATTTTCAAAGAAAGAAAGCATAATCAAGCTCTTATGGAGGTTGATTTTTCACATGCAGACTTATGGTTTCAAGTTCCTAATTGTCCTCTTGAAGGGTTTCATTTTGATCATGCAAACGATTTGGGTGTTCTAGTTGGAAATTTGTTGGTGATTGATTGGTCATATGAAAGAGTAAGAAACTGATATGGGTTAAGGATTAAAGTGATGATTAATCTAGATAATGCTTTGGTTCCTGGAACTTATGTGAAGCTTGCTAATGAACCCCTAAAGTGGGTTTATTTCAGTTACGAAAGGGTGTTCAAAGTCTGTTATAGATGTGGAATGGTTGGTCACACAAAAAAACACCGTAAATCAAACTTGTTTGAGGTCTTGGAAAGGCTGGAGATGAGATATCTTCAATCCCATTTCCTTTCAAGCTTACCCTTCTATGTGAATCCCAACAGACCACTCTTCACTAACCTCCTCAAAGCTCACTCAAAACATGGCCTATACCGTACCATGGAGTTTGATACCAGTGTTACCCCTATCTATGATTTCTCCATCCCTCGTATGAGCCAAGATCCAACCCAAGAACTACTAAATAATCTCGTCTTTTCAGTGGATAGAACTTCATCATCCCCTGATGAACCCTACTATACTCCATGCTCACAGACTCAATGTGAACAAATCAATCAAACCTCTTCTCTTCCACCAGACCCGGAATTTATAGGAAACACCTCCACCAACCCTGCATGCACCACATTTAATATATCTCATCACTTCCAATGGCCTGATCACATCCCCCTGCAGTTAATCCATCTCCTTTGTAAAACCATTTGAATCTTTTTAATGTGAGCTCTACAACCGAAGCGGTTTCTGCCCCTTTTATTTCGAATCCACATCCAATGCATGAAGACGTTTTGGGTTCCCAACACTCATCTGTAACTGCAAAGCCACCCTTTGACGATTCCCTTCCCCAAGAGTTGGTTCAACTGCCTCCGATCATTACTACTAAAGGGAAAGAAGTTGTTGTGGCAGAAGTTTTGCCCTCTACTCTCCCACCTCCATTTGTTTCAACCACTAACCATCAGTGTTCCATTCCAACACCATGCGTACTCTCCCAACCACCTATAATATGTTGAGAAACTCTGGATTTGTGATGAAAGCCCCTGATTTTACCCATCAATTACAACAGAGCACGGGTTTGACCCATCATAGAGAAAGAAGGAACTTGCAAAATTGGACAAGGCTATTGCTGAGAAAGATAAGATGGTTCCCAGAAAACAAAGAGCAAAGGCCAAAAAATCAAAAGATGAGGTGGGTACCAAGATCAAGAAAGGTGAAGGATCTTCCTTTAAAATGAAGAAGAAAGTTGTTCTCCCAAAAAGGGCCAAGGAAGACAAAGTGCGGAAGCCGATCAAAAAGAGAGATGCCAGATCCTCCCTGATGGATTCTCCTTTCAGTATGATCAAGGGTAAGAAGTCACGAACAAAAACTAACAAAGTCATGCAGAAAGGTAATCAATTGTTTTTTGTCTTCAACCCTTTTTCACCGTTTTTTCTAAATTTCAAGTTTAAGAAACTACCAAGAGAAGAATTATTGTTATCTAATAGTAGTGTTCAAAACAATTTTTTTAAGAACTCAATGGGGTTTAGGATGGTTGTCCCACAACAACCATCCAAATCACTATGAATCTTCTAAGTTGCAACTGTAGAGGAATTGGCTAGACCTCTACAGTTTCGGAAGTTTTCTCTCTGGCCAAAAACCATAAGCCCTCTCTAATATTCTTGTCTGAAACCAAAAAAGAAGTTTCCTTTATAAATAATAACTTACGTAAGTTAGGCTTTGATTCCACCTTTGGGGTTGATCCTGAAGATACTAGAGGTGGTCTCTGGTGTGCTTGGAACAAACATAGTTTGGATTGTTCTCTATTCCTCTATTAACCTATTACTCTTCAAAATCAATGATAACATCAGGGGTCAATGGTACAATGTTTAGTGTATGGATCTCCTTATTTTGAAAAACGAAATGATGTTTGGAATGAGTTTAATAATGTTCTCCCTCTCAATGAGCCTATTGTTCTTATTGGGGAATTTAATCAGGTTGTTTTTCAACATCATAAAGATGGTCCTGGAGTCTCTAATATAAGAGGAGCCAAATCTTTTATTCGTTTCATTAATTTGTGGAATTTGGTTGAGGTTCGTAATATAGGACCTTGGTTTACTTGGTCCAATAATAGAACCTCCTCCACCCCAACCTTTGAAAGATTAGATAGAGCCTGGTGTAATCTAGATTTTCTAAATCTTTTCCCTGACCTCTTTGTATCCACCCTGGGTATGTATGTTTCTGATCATTCTCCAATACTGCTCAATCTTGCTCCCCCGCCACTTCATGTTGGGTACATATATCCCAAATTTGAGGCACGGTGGCTTAGATTTGATGATGTTTTTGAACTGATCAGTTATGTATGGAATCTTCATATCCCTGGTTTGCCTAGTTATAGAGTTGCTAAAATGCTTTTTATTACCCTTCATACTATTAGAACTTGGGCTAATAATAAACCTAATCTTAGAAATCAGATTAAACAAGTAAAGAACGACCTTTGTCTTCTTCAAAATGATCTCTCCCTCTCTGCTCCAGTTTTCTTCCAGAAGAAAGATGAACTGCTTACTTTATTAAAATGTGAAGAAACCTATTGGGCTCAACGAGCTAGATGTTCTTGGCTTAAATATGGGAACAAAAATACAAAATTTTTCCATGCCTATACTAAAATTAGAAGACAAAATAATTCCATTAGATCAATACAAGATCATCAGGGTGTTGTCTTAACTGAACCCACCAATATCTTCATGGTTTTTGTTAATCATTTTTAGCACATTTACTCTGAACCTTCTCCCTCTTATCATTAATTACTTTCAGAAAATAATAACTTGTTTGCCTTTGATCTGCTTTTCAATTTAAAGAGAACTTTAACTCCTGATCAGCAAGCCTTCTTAGCTTCTCCTTATTCTGCTAACGAAGTTAAGGCTGCTGTTTTTTCTTTATCCCCTCTTAAGGCTCCAGGCCCTGATAGGATGCAGGCTATCTTCTTTCAGAAAGCTTGACCCTTCATTTCTAATCATGTTACTTCAGCCATTCTCTCCTTTCTTAATTCTGGTCATCTTCTGAAAGAATTTAACAAGACAATGATTGTGCTTATTCCTAAGACTAATAATCCTGTTTCTGCTACTGATTATAGGGCTATTAGCTTGTGCAATGTAATCTATAGGATTATTGCTAAAATTATTGTTAATAGACTTAAAATAGTTCTTCCTTCCTTAATTTCTTGTAATCAAAATGGATTTGTTCCAGGACGCATTATCCAAGATAATTTACTTATTGCTCAAGATCTAGTTCACACCATCCATAAAGCCAACACTCCCAATCATAAAAAGTTAGGAGCACTTAAGTTGGACATTTCCAAAGCCTTTGATAGAGTTAGATGGGACTTCTTAGAGGCCATTCTTCATCAAATGCATTTTCCATCTCATTTCACTCACCTTATCCTTCAATGTGTCTCCACAGTTTCCTATCAGGCTCTTATTAATGGGGCAGCTTATGTCTCCTTTAAGCCTCATAGAAGCTTAAGGAAAGGTGATCCATTGTCTCCCTTTCTCTTCTCCCTTTGTGCTGAAGTTTTCTCTGCCTCACAACAGCTTGCCAATAACACAGGACTTATTCCATGCATTCCCTATTCTAGTAGAGATGAGCTTACTCATTTGCAATTTGCAGATGATACCCTTCTTTTTTTTTCCAAATCACCCCAAATATAGGAATGCATATTCAATATTTACTATCCACATTTGCTAGACAATCAGGTTTAAATATTAATATTAATAAATCTTCAATTGTGTTTAGTCCTCATTGCTCTCACAGTGATAACAAGCTTTAAACCTAGCTCTAAATGTCATTGAGAAGCCTCAATTAGGAAAGTATCTTGGTGTTTATCTCAATCAAACATGCAACAATAAAGAAATTATAGCAGACACGGTTACTAGAGTTTATAAGAAATGTTCAGGTTGGAAGGAGTTACTTTTAAACTTTGTAGGAAGGTGTGTGCTCATTAAGACTACTCTGAATAGTCTTTTGGTTTAACCCATGTCCATTAGTGTCTTCCCTAATAAAACTTGTAAGCTCATCACCTCTTTATTAGCAAAATTCTTATGGTTTGGGAATACTTCTACCAAAGGTATTCATTGGCTCCCCTGGAACTTCCTTTGCAACAAGACTAGTAGAGGGGGCTTAGGTTTCAAACAAATTTCTGCTTTTAATAATTCTTTGGTTGCTAAAAACAGTTTGAGAATAGTCACTTCTAAAACTACTCTATTCTCTAAATATTTCTATACTAAGTACTGTAAAAGAACTCATTTTAGTATTATTAAGGCTAGTTCCTCTTCATCTACTGCTTGGAGAACCATTGGTAAAGGAAAAGACAGTTTTTCAAAAGGATAGGCTTGGAAAAGAGGTAATGGGAAGGATATTATGATCAGATCCTCTGGATGGATCCCTGATGTTCCTGCTGATTCTATACATGAAGTTTTGAAATCCACTGATCCAAGAAATATTTTTACTTCAGTTAATCAATTACTTGACTCATCTATTGATGGAAGTGGAAGATGGTGTAGTTACACTATTAATCAACTCTTTCCACGTTGGCTGGCTAATAAGATTATGGAGCAAGATTGTGGTTTTTTTTCTATCAGCAAGATGTCCCCTTTTGGAAAGCCTCCTCCTCTGGTGTTTTCTCTGTGTCTTCTGCTTATAATTTGCTTAATTACAACAATTCCTCCCCTAATTTATCTTCTTATCCCTTGCATTTTAAATCTATTAGTCCCAATTTCAACTGGTCTCTTCTTTGGAAATCTGGTTTACCAAACAATATTATAGGTCTTATTTAGTGGATTCTCACTAGTTCCCTTCCTACATTGCATAATTTGCATGCTAGAGTTTCAACTGTTAGCCCTATCTGCCCTTTCTGTAATGTTAATAATGAAACAGCTACTCATATCTTCCTCCTTTTTCCACGGGCTCAAGGGGTCTGGCATAAGGCTAATATCATGACTCCTCATTCCCCTACTCTTGACATTATCTCATGGATCAAGAGCTGGCTCAAAAAAAAAGAAGGAATGGAAAGATAATCCTCGTTGGTGTTGGCTTCCAGCCATCATTTGGATCCTCTGGAAATCCAGAAACCAGATGATCTTCCACAAAATTAGCACTAATGAGGATAAGATGTTTCACCTTGCTCTGGATCTTGTGGAATTAATTATTCTATATGCTAGTACTAATTAAATATTCCTCTACTAACTCAGATTCAGCAGCTCTGGTTAAGATTGCTTCAATTGATGGTGCCCCTGTTGGAATAGATGCCCTAGAGGCAATCTAGTTTAGTATGAATTTATTTTGGCTAGAACATTCATTGTATTATTTATTGGATATTTAATATAATGAAGTCCTTAGATTTACAATTGTGTTGTTTATCTTAAATATCCCTAGTACAGTATAATGATTAATAGGACAATCATCTATAGACTAGTATGGGGTTGGATTGATATGGAGATATCATGATCCAACACATGGGTGTGCATTAAGGGTAATGGCGCACTGGATTGACCCATCTCCGAGAAGGCTACATACACGTTATGTTAAGTAACAAGTGCTTCTCGTGGTGCAATGGTATTGTCATCCTTGGACTTGAAGTCGCTAGATAGTCTAGTTGTGGATTATTGTGATTTTGGTTGCGTCAAACGCTACACCGTAACTGGGTAGTTATAAAGGCGTGTACCGGATACAATAAGAAGCAAGCTTGGAGATCGTAGTGGACGTAGATAGAATTTTTCCCCTTGTTAAATTTACTAAAACTCTTTTATCTTTTTTAAAACTTATATTATACTCCCCTAAAAAAACTTATATTATATTTGCTCAAAAAAGAACATATACTATGAAGTGAACTTATCTTAACACATAAGTAAAAGATAAATTTCTAGTAGCTAGGGCGGTAGATCAACTGTAGAGCGTTGGAAGCCGCTGAATGAGGTCTCGGGTTCGAACCCCTTTGACGAGAACAACATTTTCTAAAAAAAGGAAGAAGATAGATTTCTATAATAAGACTCTTATTTTGGGACACAGACAGTAAAGTTAAAAAATAACTAGGTTTATGGTGAGATAACACCTCTCTAATCTCGTGTAAATATTAATTGTATTTTCTAAAGAACATTTCTGAAACGCCTCCCACATAAAGGGAGCAAATATCATAGGCCACTCGAGGGATAGTGCTTATAGAATGTCTGGCCAGACTCAAATAAATCAATATAGGATATTGATGTTATTTGCACGAATAAAGCTATTCCCAGGATCGAGAAACTATGGATTGGATATACGAGTGTGACTTGTATGTCTCATTTCCGATCTGGATATAGAGACAAAGGGATGAGACAATTACTTGTACAAGGTTTGTCGGATGACTATTCTATTAGTTGGCTAGAAAGGATGTTTTGCTAGAAATCGCTCCATATTAGCAAATTGTTGCTACCAACTAGATATAACCTATGGTGTCACACGCTATATACAGTTGAACTAGATTTGGGAATTAATTAATATGATTAATTATTTAGAAGGATCACTTTGCAACACCTTGCAAACTTAGTAGGACTAATTTGCAAGGAAGGGACTAAACCGAATTCTAGTAGGACTAGAATAGGTCCTTTAGGTAGTTGGCAAGGATTTGTTGGACTATATAAAGGATGCTCCTTCCTTCCTTCCCACACTTATGACCCTTTTGATCATAACTTGAGTGGGAGAGAACAAAAGGAGAGAGAGCAAGCAAGCAAAGGAGGCCGACCGCCCCCCTTGCCGCCGCCCCTATCCCGTCGGCCAACAAAGGAGGCCGCCCCTCCTTTTTGCCTCGTGTTGCGTGATTTCTTCTTCCTCTTCCTCCGTTCCTAGCTAGCACAAAGGAGAAGGAAGATCTAGATCTCAACTCTAGGCGTGGATCAACTATATAGACGTGACACAATTCACGTTACAAGTCATCATAGGAGAAACCCTAAGGTGTGTAACTTGATTTCTTCCCTTACCATCGTTATGCCTATTGTCCTGTGATCCTTGGAGGGTATTGAATGGATAAATTATGTTTTTCCGCTGCGTATCCATGATCAAAACCCTACAGTGGTGTCAGAGCCACATTTCGTAGAGCATAAAGGTGGTTTATGTGTTACGTTTTGATAGTTTTACACTTTAAATTTATTGTTTATCGCGTAAAACAAGACAAATCAAGCATGTGATGCAATTTGTCAAAAATCAATCAAAACAAGACCTAGTTTTTGCATTGGATGCATGAAATAGTGAGTTTGAGAAATTTTAGCATCTTAGATCTAGGGTTTGGGCATCTATGGAAAGAAGGAGTTCTTTTCAAACAAGGAAACAACCAAACTTGAGCACCAAGCAAGGGAGTTGTTTTGGAAACAACTCCCAAAGGAGGTTCGACCCCTATGGGGACCGCCCCTCCTTGCTTTCCGCCCTAGCAAGGGACGGCCATGGGGCCGAGGCAGCCCTAGCCCACGGCCTAGCCATGTGGGCTAGGGGCCGGCTGGCCCAAGGCCTTGGCGGTCCTCTTTTGGGGTTTGGGCAATTGGATTGTTGGGCACCTTGGACCAGTTTAACCCTAGAAAATTCCTAAAATCAATTAAAATTGACCAAGCGCATTGAAATTGGATTTTAACTGTTTATGTGCAAATCGCATGGTGATTGGATACGGCCTTAGGATGTGGTTTGGTGTGATTGTTTAATTTTGTGGTTTGTTTTACGACCTGCTGATAAATTCGCATTAGGAGTTATATTCTTTAGGATTCACTACCGTTTTGCGAGCGTTTCGATGCATTTGTGTGAGAAATTGACCAAATTCTAGTTGTTTTGAGCATAATTGAGTTTTTGAGCTTTATTTCGTAATCCGGACGTTTTTCGTATAATTTATGCATTGTTTATCACATGTTATCTTCCGGTATGTGTTCGTGTTGTGTATTTCAGGAACCAGGATCTTGGAGCGACTATTTTGGAGCGGGAACGAACTTCGGAACAAGAGGATAGCTCAAGGATATGCTCGGGAATGGAGACGAGAGAGGAAGAATCAAGAAAAGAAGCTAAAAAGTGAAGATGACAGAAGTGTGCGTGCGAACAACCCTTTGTTCGCACGAACAAAATGACTTAGAAGAATTTTTTAGGGCCAAAATGGATGAAAAATCAACTGCTGAAAAGTAGGAACAGCTTTGCTGTTCGCACGAACAAGGAACAATACACTGTTCGCACGAACAGTCGTTTGTTCGCACGAACAGAGAAGGCCAGCGCGTATTTCTGGGGCTTTTTCGAAAGTTTGAAGACTCCAGACCTATTCTAACATAGAGGGACGAGTTTTTGGGTGTATTCACGCATCTTTGGAGTCTTTAGGAGCTAGAGAAGAAGGGAGACGAAGCTTGAAGCAAGGAAGATCATCAACATTGAAGATTTTAACGTTTGATCATCTTTTCTTCATCTATTCTTCATGACTCTTGTTATTTTGAATGTGTTGAACATTATTATGTCTAGCTAAACTCTTTTAAGCTAGGTGATTGATGGAAAACTAGGGTTTGTGAACTTTTTAATGGATTGAAGACTTGTTGCATGTTTTGAACTTAAAACTACGAATGTTCTAGTTATCCTATCTATTCTTGTACTTCATTCTTAATGTTCTTGGCTTGATCACCCGTAGAATATTATTTGTTGAGATAGTTGCACGAAAGTGAGCTTTTTGATACGTGTTAAAGAATAGCATAGGTAATCTTGTAGTTTCTTGAGACCGAGAGGAGATAGGAACTCGATTGACCGTGTGAGGGTAGTTTCGGTTGGTATTGCTAGAACGTAGTGAAAGCGGTGGGCCGACGGGACCCGGTGAACGAGCCTAGCAAATCAACTAGAGTGTAACGGTAGATGGAGGTGGATCGAGAGGACCCGAAGGCTATTGATTGCACAAATTCCTGTGAGATTGAGAGAAGATCACGATGAGTATTACCCGGTGTAACTAGAACGTGCATAGAGTGTTTCAAGCATAATCCGGAAATCGTTAGCAACCTTAGGGACCGTCAATTGCCTAGTTCTTCTTTATTAATCGTATTCCATCACAAGTAATCTCGTTTAAAGTGAAAATTCTACAAAAACAATTAGTTAGTAGTCATTTATTTTAAGTCGCTTGTTTGTGGGCGACGAACTTGCAAAATCAAACACCTTTTTACCGGTTACATAGATATCTTAGAATTAATCTCTAGTTAAATAATAATCGTAAATTCCCTTGGGTTCGATACTCGGAGTCTTAAAAATACTCCTAATACTACTTGACCGTAAACTTGCGTCTAAGCGCGTTAAGAATTTGCGTCAAGTTTTTGGCGCCGTTTCCGGGGAACTTTAACGGTTTATTAGTTTAGTTAGAAATTGATTTAGGATATCTATTTTAATTTTTTTTAATTAGCTATTTTATTTTTCTCACTTGTATATGATTCTGCTTTTCAGGTTATTAGTGTATGCCCAGGATCCCTAGAGACCTTGCGCCCCCACTTAAAGACCCAGAGCAGTTATTCAGAGATCAGAGGAGAAGACAGAAACATAGCACTATGGGTGAACAATTGACAAACGCACAGCTCAATCAGCGGATGGAAGAGCTGTCAAAGTTGTTGAATGATCGCAACACCCAGACACCGTACAACAAGTCTGGGCATGCTATTGTGGAGAAATTCCAGGCGTCCACGTATGGACACAATCCGACAATTGTAGTGCCAGACATACAGGCTGAACACTTTGATCTCAAGCCAGCTACGATTCAGACGGTGACCAACCAGTTCCAGTTTTATGGGAAAAAGGATGAAGACCCCAATGATTTTATTAGGAAGTTCAACTCATATATAAAGACTGTCAAGTACAAGAATGTGACCCCAGAAGCGTTGAAGCTGATTCTATTCCCTTATTGTCTGAAGGGTGCAGCTGAGAAGTGGTTTGAGTCGAGAGAACCTGATTCGATCACAACATGGGATCAGTGTGTGGATGAATTTATGGCCAAGTTTTCCCCAGTTCAGAGGGTAATTCAGCTACAAGGTGATATTCTAGGCTTTCAGCAGCAGGCCCATGAGACCGTGGTAGAGGCGTGGGACAGATTTATGCATCTGATCATGAAGTGCCCAAATCATGATTTTGGGGACTAAAAATTTTTGCAGGTCTTCTTCCATGGTTTAGAACGTCACAATCAGGAGTTGATTAACAGGGAAGCTGGAGGAAATTTTATGTATTCGGTTGACAGAGAAGGAGCCTATGCACTTATGAAGCAGCTGGCCAAGCAGGATACACAGTTTTATGATTCTAGGAGATTATCGGCGTTGCCTGAACCAAAAGATGATGAGTTGAAGAATGGGATCAACAAGATGGTTTCTGACTTAGCCAAGCAGGTTTATCAGGACAAGAAGACAGTAGCAAGTGTTGAGGAGCCAGAATACGATGCAGCAATGGCACCTATAGAAAGCGAGTATGTGAACTATGTGGGGGCACACGGACAGCGGCAGAACTGGAATCAAGGGAATCACATATTAGGCACGAGAGATCATCCAGGCTTTAGGTATGGGGATCAGTCTAGAGCGACATATGCACCGGGGTTCCAGCATAGGCCACCAGTTTTGCAGGCCCCACCAGCAGCTGTTGTAGCGCCAAATTCAGACATCTCTGAACTGACGAAGGCAATGGCACAACTGAGTGACAATATGAATACTATGACCACCAATGTGAACAAGATTTCGACATAGGTTACAGCTGTATCTGCGGATTTACAGTCTACGAAGACTTCTCTTCGTTCTCTTGAGGTACAGGTGGGTCAGATTGCTACTCAGCTCTCATCTAGAGCTCCAGGTTCATTTCCATCTAACACAGAAGATAATCCTCGTCAAATCAATGCAATCACTACTCGAAGCGGGATTGAACTGAAAGATCCGCCATATCCAACTCATGCTAGAGCCGATGCTTTTAAGGCTAAAGAGCATGAGATTTTTGATGATGATGCTAATGTCGTGATCCCCCAATCAAAGGGCGCGACAGATGAGGAGGCGGTGAAAGAAAAGGATGAGGTACGTATTGACACTACTACTATTTCTAAGGCAGTTCCATATCCTTTGAGGACGAGAAAAAGGGATGATTCTAGAGATTTTCAGAGATTTTCAAAGATTTATCGATACTCAAGAAAGTGGAGATTAACATTCCTTTTGCAGAGGCTATATAAAAAATGCCTACATATGCCAAGTTTCTTAAGGATATTCTTTCAGCAAAGAGACGCATGAGTGATTTTTCACAGGTTAATTTGACAGCTGAGACCTCTGAATGCGTCAGGAATGGATTGCCTAAGAAGAAGAAAGATCCTGGAAGCTTTGTGATACCAGTGACTCTCGGTGATTCTCTTACTATGACTGCATTGTGTGACTTGGGGGCAAGCATCAATTTGATGCCCTTGTCCGTATTCAGGAAACTAGGTGTGGGGGATCCTCGTCCCACCCGAGTTACCTTGCAGATGGCTGATAGATTGATTCGTAGAGCATATGGGGTGATCGAAGATATCTTGGTCAAAGTCGGTACTCTCGTCTTTCCTGCTAGTTTTGTCATCCTAGACATAGAGGTTGGCGAAGTACCTCTAATTCTTGGCAGACCCTTCCTAGCTACAGGGGAGGCTATTATATATGTGAAGAGTGGAAAGCTATCTATGCTGATAAATAATGAAAAGGTGGTCTTCGATGTGTTCAAGGCAATGAAAATGCCTTCATGTTATAATTATGAAGATTGCTTTAGCATAGAGGTTTTTGATGATGACATGGGAGATGAGGAAGCTGAATTGATGTGGGAGAAAATTGATGGCATGTACAAGGATGAAGATCAGAGTCCTCCCATGGATGTGTTCCACATGAGCAGCTGGACCAAGCTGGACTTATATGAGCAAGGGGAGAAAAAGTTAGCTCTTGTTCCTTCACTCACGTCACCACCCGTGCTTGAGTTGAAGCCATTGCCTAGCCATCTCAGGTATGCTTTTCTTGGTATTGATAACATTTTGCCCGTAATTGTTTCCTCTGTTTTATCTCAGGCACAGGAGGAGCAGCTTTTGGATGTGCTAAGGAAGCATAAAGCAACAATTGGGTGGACTATTGCAGATATCAAGGGGACAACCCCGTGTATTGCCAGCACAAGATCCGGGTGGAAGAAGGCAAGAAGTCAGTGATCCAGGCACAGCGGAGATTGAATCCGCACATGAAAGATGTGGTACGAAAAGAGGTCATGAAGTGGCTAGAGGCTGGCATTATTTTTCCGATCTCAGACAGCACTTGGACTAGCCCGGTCCAGTGTGTGCCTAAGAAAGGAGGGATGACTGGTGGAGAATGACAAGCATGAGAAGATTGCTCAACGGACAGTTACTGGTTTGCGTGTGTGCATGGGTTACAGGAAGCTTAATGAAGCCACACTAAAGGGTCACTTTCCGTTGCCGTTTATTGATCAGATGCTTGATCGTTTGGCTCACCACAAGTACTATAGTTTTCTGGATGGTTACTCAGGTTACAATCAGATCGCCATTGCTCCAGAAGACCAGGAGAAGACTACTTTTACATGTCCCCATGGCACATTTGGGTTCCGCCGCATGCCATTTGGACTATGTAATGCACCGGCTACGTTTCAGCGGTGTATGATGGCTATTTTCTCAGATATGATTGAGAAGAACTTAGAGGTCTTCATGGATGATTTCTCCTTATTTTGTGACAGTTTTGAGGATTGTCTACATCATCTTGGCCGTGTATTGGTTCGTTGTGAAGACACTAATCTCGTGCTGAATTGGGAGAAATGCCACTTCATGGTCACTGAGGGGATAGTTCTTGGCCACAAGATTTCACGCAGAGGGTTGGAAGTTGATCAAGCAAAGGTAGAGACGATCAAGCAGCTCCCTTATCCGACTTCAGTAAAGGGGGTCAGAAGCTTCTTGGGACATGCAGGTTTTTATCGTAGGTTTATCAAATATTTTTCAAAGATTTGCAAGCCTATGTGTGAGTTTCTTGGGAAAGATGTCCCATTTGTGTTTGATGAAGAGTGCAAGAAAGCCTTCGACTTTTTGAAGGAACAGCTCACCTCAGCTCCTATCATCACAACTCCGGATTGGAGTTTGCCATTTGAGCTCATGTGCGATGCCAGTGATTTTGCCATTGGAGCAGTGTTGGGGCAGCGTAAGGAAAAGGTATGCCATGTTATATAATATGCTAGTAGAGTTCTTAATGAGGCTCAACTAAACTATGGCACTACTGAGAAGGAGCTATTGGCTGTGATTTTTGCGTTGGATAAGTTTCGGCCTTATCTTGTGGGATCGAAAGTGATTTTTTTTACAGATCATTAGGCGCTAAAATATCTGCTTGATAAAAAGGATGTCAAGCCGAGATTGTTGCGGTGGGTCCTTTTGATGCAAGAATTTGATGTAGAGATCCGTGACAAGAAAGGTGTTGAGAATGTGGTAGTGGACCACCTCTCAAGACTTGAGAATGGAGTGGAAGAGAAGGTTCCTATTCAAGAGAACTCCCCTGACGAGAGCTTGATGTCTTTGGGGGATACTGAGCCATGGTATTGGGCGATTGCCAATTATCTGACCAAAGGGAAGATTCCTGATGAGTGGACGGTGCAGCAGAAGAAGCGGTTCTTGTATGTGGTGAAGCAATACTTTTGGGAGGATCCATATCTATTCAAGATGGGCGCCGATAACATCATTAGGAAGTGTGTTCCTACCCATGAGATCTATGATGTGATCAAGCAGTGTCATGCAGCACTTAGTGGAGGTCATTTTAGCGGTCCGCGCACCGCCATGAAGGTACTACAATCTGGTTTCTTTTGGCCAACTACTTTTAAAGATTGTCATGACTGGGTTGCAGGGTGTGATAGCTGCCAGAGAACAGGTAACATCTCCAAGCGAGATGAGATGCCAATGTCTGAATGGCTTGAGGTGGAGCCTTTCGATGTTTGGGGCATAAACTTCATGGGACCGTTACCAGCTTCATATGGGAATCTCTACATCTTTCTCGCGGTGGATTACGTGACAAAGTGGGTAGAAGCAATTGCGTGCCCCAAGAATGATGCAGCGACGGTAGAGAAGTTCCTGAAGAAGCACATCTTTACTCGGTTTGGCACACCAAGGGCAATGGTGAGCGATGAAGGGTCACATTTCATAAATCGAGTGTTTGCCAGAGTTTTGAAGTCGTATGGAGTGTCTATCCATAAGTTTTCCCTACCTTATCACCCCCAAACCAATGGGCAAGCTGAAGTGTCCAACATGGAGATCAAGGGGATTTTGCAGAAAACCGTCAATGCAGGGCGCAAGGATTGGGCTGTGAAATTGGATGATGCATTGTGGGCATATCGTACCGCATGGAAGACGCCATTGAACATGTCACCATTTCTGCTCGCCTTCGGTAAGGCATGCCATCTCCCTGGTGAGCTAGAGCACAAATTATATTGGGCTATCAAGCGGTTGAACATGGATCCCGAGTTGGCAGGGCAAGCACGGAAGATGAAGCTGCTTGAACTTGAGGAATGGAGATTACAGGCTTATGACAGTTCCAAAATATACAAGGAGAAGACAAAGAGATGGCACGACAGTCGTCTCAAACCAAAAGAACTTCGTGTGGGACAGAAATTTTTGTTGTTCAACTCTCGCATGAAGCTCTTTCCGGGAAAGCTTCGTTCTAGATGGTCCGGGCCGTTCCGGATCCACCAAATCTATCCTTGTGGTGCGGTTGAATTAGAAGATCCTCATACGAAGGAATGCTTCCGCGTCAATGGAAGCAGAGTTAATCCGTACTTGGAATCAGCGCCAACACCGGCCAAAGTGGATACTATCTACTTTGACGAGCCGTGATCTTTATGAGGTAACTGGGTCGGGCCGTCGACCGTAAATTACAAGCGCTTGTTGGGAGGCAACCCAACGTATTTTCTTCTTTAGTATAGATAGTGTGTTTTAAATACTGTCATGTGTGTTTTTCGAACATTTTGCTTTATGAGGGGTGAGAGAGCGAGAATTTGACATTTGAATTGAGGCTTCGCAGGATTACAGGTGGATACACGATTCAGACTCCCCTTCTTGATGTGCGTAAACTCACGTTGAAAGGCGCACATCGGAGTCCGGACGTAAAAGCAAGGCGGAATTTGAGCGAGAAATTCATTGATGTGATCATGACAGGATTCTCGAGAATATTGGGAGGTTTTTCACGAAAAATGGGCTCAAGGACACAAAGGGAAGCATGAAGATCAAGCTACGAGCCTCGATGATCAAAGAAAGGAAGCGGATAAAAAAATTGAAACTGAAGCAGGGTTGTTCGCACGAACACAAGTCTGTTCGCACGAACAAAAAGGTCCCAAAAGTCACTTTTAAAAAGTACGAACAAAAAAGTTGTTCGTGCGAACACTATTTAACACAGTGTTCGCACGAACAGAGAGGCAAACGGGTTTGGCCGGTTTGGCAGGGGTAAATTCGGAACTTTGGGGTTGTTTTAGAACATCATCGGGCATGAACAGAGGAGTCTTCCCTCTCTTTCAATCACAAACCCTCGCATCTCTCTTCTCTCTGCTAACCGTCGAACCTCTCCCCCCTTGAAATCACCGACGAGCTTGGTGGTTCTCCATCGGTCCTCAGACCATCCCACACTCCGGCGGTCTCTCTCTCTCTCTCTCTCGTCGACGACCAAGGCGGCAGACCCTCTCTCTCCCGACGGCTTCACCAACAACTCAAGCCACCACCAAACCGTCGGCAACTGGGTGAGTTACCGGCGTCCTAATAGCCTTCAACACCACCCCTTGGTGTTGAGGGCAATTGAAGAAGAAGAAACTTCAATTTGGGGATACAACCCACCTAGGGTTCGTCGGGGAAAAGTTCAAATTGAAGAAGAAAGAGTCCAATTCAGCTCACGGTGAAGAAGGAAAAAGTGACGAGGACAACAACAAGAAGCTAGGAGCACCAATTAATCGGAAAAATTCAACGAAAGATTTTGGCGACCAAATCGGTCTCTCTTGCCGGAAGTTTCTGCAATTTCGTGCCCGTAAGAACAGCTCCGGGCACGTAGGTACCCCTAATACTTCTCTTTACACGCACTTTCTTTGTCGTTTCTTTTTTAATTGCTTGTTTGTCATGTCTAAATGAAAAGCTGCCACTTTTGACGACCCCGTCTTCCAACCCGTTAGGAGAGTAGGGCCGTCCAATGTGGACGAAATGGTAGTTGAGGATCCCCCTACCATACCTAACTAAAAGCCCGAGTATGTGGTGCCGGAATCTCCGCCACACCCAATACTCAATACCCCAATGCCCCCTAGACCTCGTTTGAGAAAAGGTAGATCGGACAAACGGCTTAAGATAGCCAATGCCAATGTGACACCGACTAATTATTGTACCTATCGGTTTGTTAGCTTTCATGCTCACTATGCGTCTTTCCGCGAACGATACCTCAAGCTCAAAGGTGCGGATGAGAAACCCTACCCCATAGATGAGTTGAAACTCATGCCTACCGAGCTCATATCGATTCATGAACGTGAGAGGTTGGAAAAATGGTTTGAGTTGTATGGACCATCTAGCTCTCAAATTGTGCGAGAAATTTATGTTAATCTGAGGTTCGGGGATGAGGGAGAGAGTAAGGATGATAGGTTGGTGTATTGTAGGGGTAATTGGGTGCGTCTAACACCGGAGACGATTAGCAAGGCCCTAAATTTCAAGAGTTGGACCCCAACAGCAAGTGTGTGTACCATGACATGATTAGGAGACCCGATGTAGTGCCTATGGTCAATGCATTTTGTTTTCCGGGGGAGGGGCAGATACGTGGGATAAGTCAGAAGCCGAGTTGACGAGTTGGATGGTGCTTAAGAAAGCCCTACTCCCACGTGCTAGGTGGGTTTGCGAGTTGCTTGAGAATTGGGTCTTGGGCATCACGCCTAACCCCAGATTCTCATTCCGCCTGTTTTGTATGGCCATGTGTGTTTGGTTAGGGAAAAGGATTGACATTCCTCGAATGATTTGGCTCAACATCATGGCACGCAAATCGGAGGGAAACAGAATGGCCCCGGGTCACACTTGTTTGTTGACCGAATTGGCTATACAGGCAGGGGTAGTGGTTAGTGATTTGGATATCTTGCAACTATCTGACCGTGAGTGGTCGAAATATCTGAAACCCCCTAAGGTGTCTAGGTCTAAGAAGGGCAAGGAGAAGGAAGGCGAGTCATCGAGCACCGACGCTCTTTTGTAGAGCATGCATCAGATGATGTTAGAGTCTAAGGCGGTGAATGAGAGGCAGTTTGCTCATGATCGTAGCAGCCGGAAGAAATTGGGAGATTCCGTTAAGACTCTTGGGAAGTGGGTAGCTCAGTTGGCTCAGTCGAGCAATGGCCCTAGACCCTAGCCATGACAGTGAGGAGTTGTGGTATGAGTCGAGTGATTATGATGTCCCTGGTTCAGCAGAGGAGGAGTCTGAGGACCAGGGATCTGAGTCCGAGTAGATTCACCGCCCCTCGCATTAGAAATGCTGAGTCCTCGGTTTGACCTCTAAACTCGTTGGGGACTACGATGCATTCTAGTGTGGGGGGGGGGGGAGTTTTAGTCTTGACTAGATAGTCCGTGTCGTGTTTTATGATATTATGTCGTATTGTGATGTGTTAGTCGTGTATATGTGTTTATGTATGCGTTTGTGTTTTGTATTGCACGTTTTTCTTATTTGAGTCTACCTACCCTATCGAGTCAGTTGTGTAGTTTCATTTGTGTCGGCTTTGCATGTAGAGTAGGAATTATATGAAAAAAAAAATAAAAAAAATTGAAAAACTAAAAATTAAAAGAAAATTATGAGAAAAGGGCAATCAAAAGAGGCTAAAATTTGATAAATCACGAAGTGTGAGGATTTTAGGTGTAGGGCATGATTTGCGACCGAGAGTGACGACGTGAGTCCCCCCTAGTAGGTATAGAGAGACTTTCTTTACGGGAATGCCTACCTGTTTTCAACACTTACGTGATTTTCAAAATTAAAGTGTGTGCCTATTTTCTTACAAGATCTGAGGTAGGTGTGAGCTAAACAAGCCGAACATCCATGTGTACGTCTTAGGTAGTTGCCAACCCGCCTCGTAGTGGCACACGAAACAGCTGTGCGAGGTCGTGTATTAGAGCACTCACTGCTTTTAGAACTCACCTTGTAGGACCATTAGACGCCCCGATTTGAACTTTGGATTATTTGCTAGCCTTCGGACCTAGGGTGACGATTCTTGGCCTTCATCAAAAATTGTTTAGAATCACCATTTTAGTGCGTCACGAGGGAGTTGTAGTTGAGGGGGTTCGTTGAGGGAGTGATTTATGTTATATCTCGTTGAGTTCTACATGTTCACTTGCACTTCATTGATTATCTACGAGGGGATGCGAGGGTGAGTGAGTAGGCTTGCGCACTTCGGTGTGGCGGTGTTCCATGCCATTACATGATGGAAAAAGTTGTGGAGAGCCGTGAGTGCGTGACATCTAATCCGCGCGAAATTGGGTTGGGTGAACTTAATTGGTGGTTCGTGCTAGGTACTGGTTTCCATCATCTTGGTGTAGGAGGATCGGTTGGATTAGGCACGAGACATTCATCTTTGAGACTACTTGAGAGGGGATATGGTGACATTCGAGTGTGGGGGTGTCGACTTTTGACTCCGGACATTGAGTGTGAGCTTGCGACGACTCCACTCCCACACATGTGCTTCATTGGTTTTGCGGCTTTGATATAAATTTCTTAGAGTTAGGAGAAGATGATACTTGTTTGTGATATTCATTCATCGGTTTACGTGCTTCCTTCTCCTAGCATATTTGATCATTTTTGAAGACTACTCGGATATTTGTGCTGGATTTTTGGCATTTTGAGAGAATTTAAAAAAAAAGAAATTCAGAAAAAAAGAAAAGAGATAAAAGAAAAAGGAGAGATAAAATAAAGTTTTGAGTTGAATTTGAATTGGAACAAGTGGTGGAGCAACTTTGACGATGACGGTTCACATTTCGTGCACGACGCACAACGATGGCCACGGAGATCACTAGTGTACCGGGGTTTGAGGGAATTGAGGGCCGAAGGTGGTGAGCTTCGGGTTTCGGTTTCTATCATCGTGGTGAGGGGGTGTGAGATGTGGGATTTGATGTGAGAATGGACGCGTAGGACTTGATTACGACAAGCATATCCTTATGTCCCTAAGCCTCATCATTTAAAAACCGTTAGCGGATTAGGAGCTCGGACCTTGGATGTGGCTTTGCCTAGCGTAGTCTCTTATTTCGTGGCACACGCGAAGAGGTGGCGTATTATTGTACTTAGTAAAGTTGGGCTTTCTATACTAACTAGGGGAGATTCTCGTTGTCGAAGTTAGTTTCAACTCATGCTTTGTTCCTAGAGTTCTCATCACTTCATGATACTCAATTTAAGCCAATGGAGATTGCCCGATCTCAACCAAAAAGATAAAAAGTTCGTTTTGTGTATATGTGTGTTTGTTTAGGATTGAGTCGTAGTTTTGCATTTGCATCATATTGTTGCATTGTTGAGTCGCGTGTCGTTATTGAGTCGGCTAGTTAAGATTGGTATGCAACGGTGTTTCTAGTAAGTATGCAAATCACAGCTCATATCACTTGTGGGGATGATGTTTCATTGGAGGATGTCTTTGGTTGGATTGTGGTTGGATTTTGATTGGATTTTGATTGGATTGCTCGGGACGCGCAATAGGTGAGTGTGGGGGTGTTTGATAACTCCGCATTAGGAGTTATATTATTTAGGATTCACTACCGTTTTGCGAGCTTTTCGATGCATTTGTGTGAGAAATTGACCAAATCCTAGTTGTTTTGAGCATACTTGAGTTTTTGAGCTTTATTTCGTAATCCGGGCGTTTTTCGTATAATTTATGCATTGTTTATTGCATGTGATCTTCCGGTATGTGTTCGTGTTGTGTATTTCAGGAACCGGGAGCTTGGAGCGACTATTTTGGAGCGGGAACGAACTTCGGAACAAGAGGATAGCTCAAGTATATGCTCGAGAATGGAGACGAGAGAGAAAGAATCAAGAAAAGAAGCTAAGAAGTGAAGATGCCAGAAGTGTTCGTGCGAACAACCCTTTGTTCGCACGAACAAAATGACTTAGAAGAATTTTTGAGGGCCAAAATGGATGAAAATCAACTGCTGAAAAGTAGGAACAACTTTACTGTTCGCTCGAACAAGGAACAATACACTGTTCGCACGAACAGTCGTTTGTTTGCACGAACAGAGAAGGCTAGCGCGTATTTCTGGGGCTTTTTCGCTATTTTTTGAAAGTTTGAAGACTCCAGACCTATTCTAACATAGAGGAACGAGTTTTCGGGTGTATTCACGCATCTTTGGAGTCTTTGGGAGCTAGAGAAGAAGGGAGACGAAGCTTGAAGCAAGGAAGATCATCAACATTGAAGATTTTAGCGTTTGATCATCTTTGCTTCATCTATTCTTCATGACTCTTGTTATTTTTAATGTGTTGAACATTATTATGTCTAGCTAAACCCTTTTAAGCTAGGTGATTGATGGAAAACTAGGGTTTGTGAACTTTTTACCGGATTGAAGACTTTTTGCATGTTTTGAACTTAAAACTATGAATGTTCTAGTTATCCTATCTATTCTTGTACTTCATTCTTAATGTTCTTGGCTTGATCACCCGTAGAATATTATTTGTTGAGATGGTTGCACGAAAGTGAGATTTTTGATACGTGTTAAAGAATAGCATAGGTAATCTTGTAATTTCTTGAGACCGAGAGGAGATAGGAACTCGATTGACCGTGTGAGGGTAGTTTCGGTTGGTATTGCTAGAACTTAGTGAAAGCGGTGGGCCGACGGGACCCGGTGAACGAGCCTAGCAAATCAACTAGAGTGTAACGGTAAACGGAGGTGGACCGAGAGGACCGGAAGGCTATTGATTGCAAAAATTCCTGTGAGATTGAGAGAAGATCACGATGAGTATTACCCGGTGTAACTAGAACGTGCATAGAGTGTTTCAAGCATAATCCGGAAATCGTTAGAAACCCCAGGGACCATCAATTGCCTAGTTCTTATTTACTAATCGTATTCCATCACAAGTAATCTCGTTTAAAGTGAAAATTTTACAAAAACAATTAGTTTTGTAGTCATTTAATTTAAGTCGCTTGTTTGTGGGCGACGAACTTGCAAAATCAAACACCTTTTTACCGGTTACATAGATATCTTAGAATTAATCTCTAGTTAGCTAATAATCGTAAATTCCCTTGGGTTCGATACTCGGAGTCTTAAAAATACTCCTAATACTACTTGACCGTACACTTTCTTCTAAGCGCGTTAAGAATTCGCGTCACCTGCGAGCTGATCAATTTGTTGTAATAATTAATTAGGGTTTTATGGCCTGCGCGCCATTTTTTTCTCATCTTGTGAGATTTATTTTATTTAGTATAGTTGTTAGCTTGTGCTAGATAGAATAGATTGTTAGCCAAGATTGAAGAAAAGAATCCCAAAGCCAAAGGAAGCCACAAAAGATGGAGCAGAGCATTCCACATGACTATGAAGGAAGGACCAAAAGATGAAGACGCATGGAGATGTGTTTGCTTTTAGGGTTCATAGATAATTCCATTGGCTTGGAATTATCTTAGTCTAGAAAAGGCCATATCCTAATCACGTTTTATTTTACTTTGTGGTTTTTTATTTTATTGTCTTATTATTTTGTGCTTGGTGTATGGATGATGCATGCAATTAGGATAATAAGATAATTAGACAACCCGGATCTATTATTTGGAGTTGTGCCCAAAATCAAACAGATAGATTAGTTCATATGGATCAACAAAAACAATTAAAATTGAATTGAAAAATCCCTCAAAATTCAAATATTGCATTTTTGTCTTCTCGTTATTTAAACACTCATCATCAACATGATTTCCCAAGATCGTGCGTGCCAAAGCATGGCGACTTGGTTAATAATGATGTGGTGCGATGGCACACCTCGTGTGCAATTGTTTAAGTAAGAGATTGGACGCAACTAGGTGTTTAATAGGATTAAAACCTAGAGACAATCAATTGGGATTATCCATGCGGATGGATAAATAAGGAGTTATTTGCCCAATTGAACCAAGAGTTGCATAAGGGATGCAATTGGAATTGTTCCTACTTAAAGTAGTCAAATTATGGGTGACTTGCCAAAGCAAGCTCATAAGGAGATGAAACATGGATCTTGGCCCACTAGAAAATATATCCGCATTAATATCTTGAGGGTCATTAATCCGTAGAAAAATAGTGGGAGCTATATTTGATAATCTAGCCATTATTGAATATAGTCAAAAATTCACAAATACTAAAACTTGCGTATTTTCCTTTTTGCAGAATTCCAAATGGCAAAACTCATCGAGTTCACAACATTCCCTACGATCTGTCCTTGAGAAGGACAAGCTCTCTGAACCAACTTCCTTGATTGGTACAGAAACTTGAGAATTGTTCTCAAGCAAGAGAAGAAACTGTACGCAATAGAGGAGCAAGTTCCAGAAGGTCCAGAGAACAATACCCCTGCATCCCTAAAGGCGTATCAAAAGCGTGTTGATGACGCTAATGATGCGGCCTGCCTTATGCTATGCACCATGGCTTCTGAGCTTCAGAAGCAACACGAAAACATGAATGCTGTCGATATGATCGAGCATCTGAAGCAGCTCTTCCAAGAGCAGGCAAGGGTTGAGAGGTATGAGATCTCTAACGCATTGTTCAAGTGTCATCTGGCAGAAGGGAACTCGGTGGGATCCCATGTACTCCATATGATCGGATACTTGGAGAATCTCGCCCGACTAGGGTTCCCGGTCGGCCAAGAGTTGGCAACCGATCTCGTGCTGCAATCGTTGCCTGAGAGTTATGGACAGTTCATCATGAACTATAACATGTATGAGATCATGAAACCACTGCCATATTTACTCAATATGTTGAGGACAGCTGAAAAAGCATCAACAAGGTTAAGGGCAAGGCCATTATGATGTTACAGAAAGGAAAGGGCAAAAGGTTTGCCTCATCCTCCAAGGGCAAAGGCAAGTCAGTTGCCAAACCCAAGGAACCTACCCTTAAGCCTGTTGGTGGAATTTTCAAAGGTGTGACTAAAGGTAAGTGTCATTACTGCAGTCAGCCTAGACACTGGAGGAGGAACTGCCCAAAATATCTGGAGGACAAGAGGCTTGGAATAGTGATTCCACCACCACCAGGTATTTTTTTTGTAGATGTCAATTTAACTGTCTCTACATCATGGGTATTAGATACTGGATGTGGCTCTCACATTTTTCGAAATGTGCAAGATCTAAAGAAGTAGAAGATTTGCTAAAGGGGAGATAGACCTGCGCGTTGGGAATGGAGCAAAAGTTGCTGCGTTGGCCGTGGGCGTGTGCGAGCTATCTCTACCTCCAGGATTAGTTTTAGAATTAAATAATTGCTATTTTTTGCCTGCTATGAGCAGAAACATTATTTCTATTTCTTGTTTGGACAAGGAATGTTTTATTATTTCAATAAAGAACAATTGTCGTTCCTTTTATTTTAATAATATTCACTATTTTAGTGCGCAATTATTTAATGGACTGTATGTCCTTGATCTGAGCAATCCTGTCTACAAAATTAATACCAAGAGAATTAAAATAAATGATTTAAATCCTGCTTACTTATGGCACTGTCGTTTAGGCCATATAAACGAGAAACGTGTATCTAGACTCCATAAGGATGGATTTCTAGACTCATTTGATTTTGAATCATATGAGACATGTGAGGCTTGTTTATTGGGAAAAATGACAAAGTTCCCTTTCAATGAGAAAGGTGAGAGGACTAGTGAGCAATTGGCGCTCATACATACTGATGTTTGTGGGCTATTTTCCACGCCTTCCAGGGGTGGTTATACCTACTTCATTGCATTTACTGATGATTACCATAGATATGGATTTGTGTACCTTATGAGGGTCAAATCCGAATCCTTTGAAAGGTTCAAAGAATTCAAAAGTGAAGTAGAGAAGCAACTTGGCAAAAGTATCAAGGCTCTACGATCGGATCGTGGAGGAGAATACTTAAGCCAAGAGTTTGACGACTATCTTAGAGAGTGTGGGGATCGTGTCCCAACTCACTCCACCCGGAACGCCACAATGGAATGGCGTGTCCGAGAGGAGGAATCGAACCCTATTGGATATGGTTCGATCTATGATATTTCAAACCGATCTTCCATTATCATTTTGGGGCTATGCTCTATTAAGTGCAGCTTTCACCATTAACCGTGTTCCATCTAAATCAGTCATGAAGACACCACATGAGATGTGGAGTGGGAGGCGTCCCACATTGTCGTTCATGAAGATTTGGGGCTGCGATGTCTATGTAAAACGTTGACAATCAGACAAGCTAGGGACGAATTCGGATAAGTGTAAATTTGTGTGGTACCCTAAGGAAACTAAGGGCTACTAATTCTACAATCCAACTGAGAACAAAGTGTTTGTTGCTCGGACCGACGTGTTTCTAGAAAGAGAGTTTGTCTCTAAAGAAGCAAGTGGGAGGACTGTAGAACTTGAAGAGATTCAAGAACCACAACTCACTGAACCGATTATGGAACATGAATAGGAACCACAAGGAGTTGTGGAACATCTTGTTCAGGTAACACAAGAGCTTCGTAGATCTAGTAGAGTACGCCAGGAATCCGAGAGGTATGAACTTCTCATGACTGATCATGGTGACACAATGCTCATAGATGATGAGCCTACTACCTATGAAGAGGCCATAAAAGGGCCAGACTCTCAAAAGTGGCTAGAAGCCATGAGATCCGATATGGAATTCATGTATACCAACAAAGTATGGACTTTGGTGGAACCACCCGAAGGGGCGCGACCCATAGGGTGCAAGTGGTTCTTCAAGAAGAAGATCGACATGGATGGTAATTTGATTGGTGGCTAAAGGATTCAGACAAATTCATGGTATTGACAATGATGAAAACTTTTCACCAGTCGCTATGACCAAATCCATCCGAATCCTACTTGCAATTGCAGCATACTACGACTATGAGATTTGGGCAGATGGATGTCAAAACAACATTCCTTTATGGGAATCTCCTCGAGGACGTGTATATGATACATCCGGAGGGTTTTGAAGATCCAAAGCAAGCCAACAAAGTCTGAAAGCTGCAACGATCCATTTATGGATTGAAGCAAGCTTCTAGGAGTTGGAATCGACGTTTTGATGAAGTAGTCAAAGAGTTTGGCTTCATCAGAAACGAAGATGAGTCTTGTGTCTACAGGAAGGTTAGTGGGGGCTCTGTAGCTTTTCTGGTCTTGTATGTGGATGACATACTACTCATTGGAAACGACGTTCCCATGCTGCAATGTGTTAACGATTGGCTAGGAACGTGTTTCTCAATGAAGGACTTAGGGGAAGCAGCCTATATACTTGGTATAAAGATCTATAGAGATAGATCTAAAAGACTGCTAGGCCTAAGAAAAAATACATATATTGACAAGGTGTTGAAACGGTTCAACATGCAAGATTCCAAGAAGGGATTCTTGCCCATGTCACATGGAATTACTCTTTCGAAGAGTGGTTGTCCTTCCAATGAGATCGAGAAGGAACGCATGAGTAGAATTCCCGATGCCTCGGCCATAGGATCTATCATGTACGCCATGTTATGTACTAGACCAGATGTGTCATATGCCTTGAGTATGACAAGCAGATACCAATTCAATCCAGGTGAGAGTCACTGGATTGCAGTCAAGAACATCCTAAAGTACTTGAGAAGAACTAAGGATACTTTCTTGATATTTGGCGGCGAAGAAGAGTTGCGTGTAAGGGGTTACATGGATGCAAGCTTCCAAACCAACAGAGATGACTTTAGATCACAATCGGGATATGTGTTTTTCCTTAATGGAGCAGCGGTGAGCTGGAAGAGTTCCAAGCAAGAGACGGTGGCTGATTCTACAACAGAGGCTGAGTACATTGCTGCAAATGGCGCAACAAAGGAAGTTGTTTGGATCAGAAAGTTTGTTTCTGAACTTGGTGTGGTTCCTAGCATTGCGGATCCAGTGGAGTTGTACTGTGACAACACTGGGGCGATCGCGCAATCAAAGTAGCCCAGGTCACACCAGAAATCCAAGCATGTGCTCAGGAAGTTCCATCTGATTCGAGATATTATCGATAGAGGAGACTTTCGGGTATGCAAGACTCCTACAGATGAGAATCTGTCAGATGCACTTACAAAGCCACTTGTGTAGTGGAAGCATGAAGGCACACTAGGAGCATGGGCATACGAGATGCGTCAGATTGGCTCTATTTCAAGTGGGAGACTGTTGGAATAGATGCCGTAGAGTCAATCTAGTTTAGTATGAATTTATTTTGGCTAGAACATTCATTGTATTATTTATTGGATATTTAATATAATGAAGTCCTTAGATTTACAATTGTGTTGTTATCTTAAATATCCCTAGTCCAGTATAATGATTAATAGGAAAATCATCTATAGACTAGTATGGGGTAGGATTGATATGGAGATATCATGATCCAACACATGGGTGTGCATTAAGGGTAATGGCGCACTGGATTGACCCATCTCCGAGAAGGCTACATACACGTTATGTTAAGTCACAAGTGCTTCTCGTGGTGCAATGGTATTGTCATCCATAGACTTGAAGTCGCTAGATATTCTAGTTGTGGATTATTGTGATTTTGGTAGCGTCAAACGCTACACCGTAACTGGGTAGTTATAAAGGCGTGTACCGGATACAATAAGAAGAAAGCTTAGAGATCGTAGTGTACGTAGATAGAATTTTCCCCTCCCACATAACGGGAGCAAATATCCTAGGCCACTCGAGGGATAGTGCTTATAGAATGTTTGGCCAGACTCAAATAAATCAATATAGGATATTGATGTTATTTGCACGAATAAGGCTATTCCCAGGATCGAGAAACTATGGATTGGATATACGAGTGTGACTTGTATGTCTCGTGTCCAATCCGGATATAGAGACAAAGGGATGAGACAATTACTTGTACAAGGTTTGTCGGATGACTATTCTATTAGTTGGCTAGAATGGATGTTTTGCTAGAAACCGCTCCATATTAGCAAATTATTGCTACCAACTAGATATAACCTATGGGGTCACACGCTATATAGAGTTGAACTAGATTTGGGAATTAATTAATATGATTAATTAATTAGAATGATCACTTTGCAACACCTTGCAAACTTATAGGACTAATTTGCAAGGAAGGGACTAAAACGAATTCTAGTAGGACTAGAATAGGTCCTTTATGTAGTTTGCAAGGATTTGTTGGACTATATAAAGGATGATCCTTCCTTCCTTCCCACACTTATGACCCTTTTGATCATAACTTGAGTGGGAGAGAACAGAAGGAGAGAGAGAAAGCAAGCAAAGGAGGCCGACCGCCCCCTTGCCGCCGCCCCTATCCCGTCGGCCAACAAAGGAGGCCGCCCCTCCTTGTTGCCTCGTGTTGCGTTATTTCTTCTTCCTCTTCCTCTGTTCCTATCTAGCACAAAGGAGAAGGATGATCTAGATCTCAACTCTAGGCGTGGATCAACTATAGAGACGTGACACAATTAACGTTACAAGTCATCACAGGAGAAACCCTAAGGTGTGTAACTTGATTTCTTCCCTTACCATCGTTATGCCTCTTGTCCTGTGATCCTTGGAGGGTATTGAATGGATAAATTATGTTTTTCCGCTGCGTATCCATGATCAAAACCCTACAGCCCCTTCTTGGATTAAGGCTTGTGATTAATTTGCAGCATGCTCCAGTGTTCAGCAGGTGCTTGATGTGGTTCCATTGGCTTCTGAGCCTCCTCTGTCTGCTCCAGATCATGTTCCAGTTGATGGTGTTTCTGAGCTTGGTTTGCTCCCTGCTGAAGGTGGTGTTCCTCCTGTGTCCTCAGAAGGTGCTGAAGGTGGTTTTCCCTCTAGTTCAGGCCTCCCTCATTTGCCTCCAAGCTTGGTGCCCTCTGATGCTATCATCCCCTATATTATGGAGTAAACATTTGGTTCTCAGCTATTAGTTCTGGTTATTAGTTATGGTTAGGGATGTTCAGTTTCTTTTGCTAATGTTCTATGTATTGTTCTAAGACTTTGGTAGCTTCTGGTTGCTCTTAGTGGAAGAGCTTGTCCCCTGGGTTTGTAGCTTTTTGGTCCTCCTCTTTTGATCCTCTTCTCATGAACTTGATTGTAATTATTATCTTTTTATCAATGTTAATTATCATGTTCTTAAAAAAAAGTGTGAATATGAAGAAAAACCAAGCCTAAATGACACAAATTAAGCTCAAACTGGACATGCAAGCCATGGAATATTTGTTTCATGCTTGGTCCAACTAAAAACATAATACTTCATGAATAATTAAAAAAAAAAAAAAACTGAAATTTTGAGAAGAAATACCCACAAAACCAAGTAAGGCTTGAGTGGCTTGGGAGCTTGGAAGAGCTTGAAACTTCAACAATGGAGATTTGGGAAGAAGAAGAGAACCAAGAAAGAGAGTGAAAAGATATGATGGTGGTGGTGTGTTGTTGGTACTTGGTAGTGTTTAAGATGTTGAGTTATAGTAGTGAGTGCATATACTATTTTAATAAGGTTGACTATAGAAGCGGAGGAGGGACTTGGGGTCTAAATTAATTAGACTAGTTGTGGGTGGGGTCAAAGTGTAAAAAGTAAAGGTTGAGAGGCGATTTCTAAATTACATAAAGTTGAAGGGTAGTTTAGGAATTCACTACTAGATAACAAGTTAACACAAATATTATCATCTTTATTTTCGAAAACTAACAAATAGTCCTGACTACTAATTCAGTACGAGTTCAAATTTTTCGAAATTACAAAATGACTCTAAAACGAAATACAGTGTATAACTTTCCTTTCGAATTCTTCAAGAGCTCTGAAGGTTACAATCTCTTTCTCTTCGAACTTAGCAAGAATCTCGTTCCATCTCTCCTCAACCTTGCAACCATACTTGAGATAAGATCCGTTGACTTGTTTCTGTTCTTGCTCGCATATCTAACCTTCTTGTAGTAATAATGTTCAAAACTCATGGGTGAGGTTCACAATCATCATTGAATCCCATCATTTCTTAGATATTCGTTCTAGCTCTGATACATGGTACTTAATGTCACGGGCCGGGTGTTTTAGCAGTCAAACTCGTGCGACACTTCGTCAATCCTTCCTCTCGATCTTCAAAGTCAGTCTTCCAACATTCAACCGTGGCGAAGAACACAAGCAACAATGGTAAAAGCACCACGAATATGATGTAAGAGAACTTCTACAAGATGATAAGAGAGTAGTACAAGTGTTTGATAATTTGTCCTCATACTCAGGGTCGGCCCATCAGCTAGTCAGATTAGGTGCTCGCCTAGGGCCCCCAATTCCAAGGGCCCCCATAATCAAAAGCAAAAATGATAGATTAAGATTTATAAGAATAGTAGCTGATTTGGAAGATAAAATTTCATGGGAATATTAACTGATTTGGGTCGTGACCATAATCAACTACTTGTCCTAACTTTTAATCTCTAACTTTGGAAGATTTTACATCTTTATTTACTAACGTATATGCCTTTGTGAAAAAAATTCTAACGAATTTGTTGAATTAATGTTTATGTTAAAAAATATTAACATTCCTCATATAGAAAATATTAATGTACTTTTTTATCACAATTATGTTTATGTTAAAAAAGGGCCTCATTTTCAACTATAGCCTAGGGCCCACGAAAATCTAGGGCCGACCCTGCTCATACCTCATGCCTCCTATCCACATCTACTGTCTATATCTACAACATTCAACGGTGGAGATGGAGAGGTGATGGGCTTGGGCTTGGGCCTTGGCCTCTCTTCTTGTACATGTTCAAGAATGTTCTATGCAATGTACAGTAATGCCCCTTCTGGAGCACACGATCTACATCTTTTGATATGGATCAAACCATGGTCACGGGCTAAAACGCCATACACCTCGCGTTTGGATGCACCCAAGCGCTCGACCTCTGACATTAGGCTTTGAAACAGAACTCCGGGGGCCGTCTGTGTAAAAAGGTGGAACCCTGCTCAGCAAAAGTCTGCTTGTTTGTGTTGTAATGATGCCAATTTATGTGGCTACTTAACTTGCTTTTCAACAGAGGAGGCTCGTGCTAAAGCCTAGGTTGAAGGAATGTTCGATTGTTGATGTCGGAAGACCACCCACTCAAGAAATATATTCGCCAGTCTTAGTGAAGGGCCATATGAGCTTGTCCTGCTGATCCAATGGAGGAAGCAAAATTGCTACGACTTAAAGCATAAGGAAGGTATGGAGGATGCTTGAGAGTAACTCCATGTTCAAAGGGGGTTACCATGGTTTGAGATGAATAAGTCTGCAACTTCGTGATGATTCAGGCAGGAGGTGCTGAGAAAGGTCTAGGGATGGCAATGTGGTCCGCTCCGATCCGAGATCCGGGGTGATCCGACCCTAATGGAGCGGTCCGAATCCGATCCATTTTCCTTTGGATCGGATTTGGATCACAAGTATGCGATCCGTTCGGATTTCGGATCGGATTCGGATCATATCTGTAAATATCCGATGATCGGATCCGATCCGACCCGATGTGATATATACATAAAATATCCGATAATCGGACCCGATCCGATCCGAACTACATATAATATATGTATAATTATATAATACAATTATAATTATATAATATAATCATATATTATATATATAATTATATAATAATATATAATTCGACCCGATCCGATTCGTGATCCGTTCTTGTAATTCGTTTTCCTTATGGATCGGATTCGGACTTTTTGGGTGATCCGCTATATGATCCGATCCGAATTCGATCCGGACCCGAACGGATTCGGATCAGATTCGGATCAGGAGGTATCATTTTCGGATCGGATCGGATTATTGACAGATTCGATCCAAATCCGATCCGTTGCCATCCCTAGAAAGGTCTCTAACAGAACCAACATACATCATGATACATTTATGTAGGTCGACATGAATAGAGTGCCCATCACCAATAGGCCTTATGCCTTGCTTAATGAGGTCAACTCCTGACAAAATTATCTTGCAACATCAAGAAGATGTCACAGTGCATGTAACCACATATAATTTTGGAAGCCCGTTATCAGAGAGGCTTTGGAATCGTGTTTTGATAGACTTAGCGGCAAGAGTAATGTTACTTAAAAAAAAAAAAAAAAAAAAAAAAAAAAAAAAAATCCTCCAGAAGTTGGAGGGAAGAAAAGTCTGGTTACTCCAAAGATGATTTTGTAGACCAAGACCACCTTTACTTTTCGAGACCCAAATAAGTAAACCATAAATGAACTTCAAGAACTTGGTATTGCTATGATTCCTCCAGAACTTCAGAGCCTTGCCTTGCTATGGAGTAATCTTATTGTAGCACAGGGAAGACGATAGGAGGTTCTGAAGTACATAGCTAAGTATGATAACACTTAGCTTGAGCCCGTCTTCCTGCCAAGTTGAGCAGACTACCTTGCCAGCCTGATAGCTTTGAGGAATATTTAGTCTTGATGGACTCCGTTGCCGAGTCTTGTTGCGTCCTTCTACTAGAGGCAAACTCAAACATAGAGAGTCGTTCCTAATTTTGAATTATCAAAGACGTTAGCAAATAGGTTATCCGGGGAACATTCGCGTTGAGACACACACCATATTTCTATTGACAACTCTAATTTGAAAGTCAATATATCAGCCTCATATTACTATATCTGTGAACGTCTTTGAAGGTTGGGTATTCCTCCTTATTTACTTGTGTTGTCCTCTACAATACATTAGTCTAGAGAATGTTCACTGTAACACATTTTCAATCTAGAAAACATTGTAATCATAATTGTTCTTTTTCGGTAAACGATTAGAATTGGGCCGTCCATCATTCTAGTGAAGCACCCAACCTGCCCAAGAATTTTAGGGGTTGGGTTCAATGAACTTCAACCCACCTCAGGCATAGACCCGATCACCATTTTAGTTGGGTTTGGGTGCGTTATGTTTGCCATTTTAGTTGGGTATGGGTACGTTAATGTTTGCCCACGTCCGACCCAACCTGGTCTGGCTTTTATTGTATTTACGACGATACACACACATTAATACATATACACGCTTATCGATATAAGTGCATATTTAAATAAATGACATTCCATAAACATTATGCGAAACCGTGAACGCAATAAATATTGTCGAAATATGTCAAATGTACTCAATGTTGTGGTTAATTCTATTATGTGCTTAAAAGTAATTAAAAAAAGTAATATGAGGTGTCTAGTAATTAGATCTTTTGGTTCTAAATAAATGCAAAAACATTTTTGGTCCATAAAGTTTGGATGTAACCATTTAAACAACACATTGTGTGATGCTAATGTGTGATAATGTTTCTAGTAGTAAAGGCATCTTAAGTATTGTTAGTAGCTAAGTATGGTTATTAGTTTTGTGTAGGACGTCTATGTTGAACTTTGTTGGTTTTGCTTTGTTTTGTTTGGGGTTTGCTTCCCCTTCCTTGGTTTGGATCATGTACTATGCTGTTTGTGCTAATATTATTCTACCTTTCTTGCAAAAAAAAAAAAAAAAAACACATTGAACTTGAGTTTTGGAGTTTCGGCTTAATTGATAGGTTGGGTTGGGCTTGGATTCACCTTCCAAGTTTCTGATCCCCGCCCATCCTGAGAGAGAATGAGAGGCTGGCTAACAACCATTTGCGAAAGCATTTTTGTAATAATATTGTGTTCTGTTTACGAAGTAGTAGTGCTGCGATTTCGGTTCGGTTCACCCGAGAACCGAACCGAAACCGGGAAGAAAAGGACCGGCCAAAAAGAACCGGAACCGAACCGAAGACCCGTAGAACCGGACCGAACCGGACCCGGGGGGTCTCCGGTTACGGTTCGGTTATGGTAAATTCCCGGACCGGAACCGGAACCGGAACCGGAACCGGTGGAACCGGAACCGGAACCGGTGGAACCGGAACCGGAACCGACCCGGAACCGGTGCAACGGTCATATTTTCAAACGGTCGGAAAGTGAGCCGTTGGAGTGTTGGAGAAGCCCCGAACGGTCAGTGACCGTTTGGGCGTTTTTACTATTTTTTTTTTTTTTTTTTTTCACCTTCCCTCCCCTTCCTTTAAATCCTATAAATACCCAACACATCCTACCATTTTTTTCACACTTCATCAACAAACTCTCTCAACATTTCTCACAATTCTTCACTCAAAAATCATCCTACACTCTCCAATCTCCATATTCCTCAATCCTTAATTCTAATTTCCACACACACTCTCAAAAATCAAAATCGCTCAAAAATCGTCATACGCTCTAGTCTTCATAATTCGACAAGCAAGAGCAACGCTTCTTCCATATTCGGCAACGCATCTTCAATCTTCGACTTCTCGCTTCACCTCCAAGAATTATTCTTGGAGTTTGTAAGTTTTATTTTTTGTTGTTTATTATTTGATTGTGTTATTTTTTGTGCTTTATTTGTAAAACTTAATTTTTTTTAATCACATTTCCATAAGAAAAAAATGGCTTCTTCTTCTCGTGCAAATTTTGATGACCAAAACAACCAATACGTACCCATAATCGAAGAAATTGATATTGATGATCAAATGAACATTTTATTCCCTAATACTTTAGACGATATAGAGGAAAATGATCCGAATTTAGGTAGTAATAAAAGAACACGTAATGCGGAAAAACCTAAAAAAAGCCTCGTTTGGGAACATATGGATAAATTACCCGATGGTATAGACGCCAACGGTAAACCGAAATTTAGGGCTAAATGCAAACATTGTCAAAAAAGTTTTGTGTTGGATAGAACCGGTGGATTAGGATCACTTAGAAAACACTTACAAAATGTACACGGACTTTTGAAAGATACACCCGCCGTAGGCGACACGATGCTCCAAACCCAACTAGGATTCGACGCACAAGGCAACGTAGTTCCTTTTGTCTACGATGAAAATAGGGCAATAAATGCATTATCTCATTATATGGTGGCAACCGAAAAACCCCTAAATATGACCGACGACCCCGAGTTTGACACGTTAGTACAAACCGCTTTTTGTGCGGCTTATAAGCATATTAGTAGACACACTATTAGAAAAAATATAGTGGGAACATATAGTGAGAGGAAAGCGGAACTTATGCAAACATTTTTTGATTCTAATTTCATAGTTGGTTTAACTTCGGATATGTGGTCGGGTAGAAATAACAAGGGATATATTTGCGTCACCGCACACTACATTGACACTAATTGGATTTTACAAAAACGTGTTATTGCATTTCAAGAAGTTGCCTATCCTCACAACGGTGTAAACATAGGAGAAGCCATAATCGATATTGTTGAAGAGTGGGGAATTGATCAACGAATTACATCAATTACTTTTGACAATGCATCGGCATGTGATAGTGCGATAGATCATATTCGAACTTTGATACAAACACCATATCGCGAAGAAATCGAACATGTTCGTTGTGTATGTCACATTATAAATTTAATTGTACAAGTTGGTTTGAAAAAACTAGAAGAGTATATTTCTCCTATTCGTGATGCTATTCTCTTTATTGCGTCTTCAAACAAAAGACAAAATGCTTTTGGGGATTATTGTGCTAAAATAGGCAAGAAAAAAAGAAGGTTTGGGGGAGATTGTAGGACTAGATGGAACTCCACTTATTTGATGTTAAAAAGTGTTGAAGGTTATGAGAACACAATCACACGATTTTTGAATGAAAATGGCAATTCCGGATCCGTTACACAAAATGATTGGAACGTCGCAAGTGTCTTAAGAGAGTTTCTTGAACCATTTTATGACGCCACTACTATTCTTTCGGGTGTTTATTATCCTACTACTAACAACGTTATTCCACAACTATTGTTTTTAACGTCGGCTTTTCAACAATATAGGGAGAATGAATTTTTATACGAGGCAATTAACGACATGGAAGATAAATTTCTCAAATATTTTGAAACGATCCCTATGATTTTTTGTTTGTCAAGTATTTTGGACCCAAGACAAAAGGATGCTTCCGTAGGTTTTATGCTAAGCCAAATACAAGAAAACATGACTACCACATTTAGACCCGTAGTGATATCACCAACTATTGAACAAGTTAAACAAGAACTTAATGTTATGTACGATAAATATCTTGCTAAATTTGGTGTTAGTGGTGGTTCTCAAAAATCATCGAGCGATCCGAAGGGTAAGGGCAAGGGTAAGAGTAAGTACGCTATTGGTTCTTTATTTAAGGGTACACAAGCCACACCCACCGGGACTAGTTGCGTCTCGGAATTAACGTTGTTTCTCAACCAACATTATTTCATAAACGTGTCGGAGAGAGACATAGAAAATTTTGATATACTTGATTGGTGGAAAAATTATGAAAGAACTTATCCAATTGTTTCTAAAATGGCACGTGATTTACTAACCCCTCCCGCTTCTACAGTCCCTTCCGAATCTACTTTTAGTGCAGGTAAACGAGTTTTGTCGGAGAAAAGATCGTGCCTAACCTCGGAGATATTGGAGGTACTCATATGCTCGAAGGATTGGAGCGACGCCAACAAACGCACACAACACCTACACATTTTGGACGTTATGGTCAACGAGCTTTACCAAGAATTGGGAATAGACCCGGACACTCCCCTTGATGTAGACCAATTGCCAAAGACGACGGGTTGAAAAATGAAGACTATTATTGGGTATTTTTGTTAATTTCAATAAGTTTGTATGTAAGTTAGAAAAAATGCAAATGATTGTTAGTTAAGTAGGTGTCAACCTAGTTGGGATGTACTTAAACTATAGTGATGCAATTTTTTCTAACATTTGATGTTTTTACTTTTAATCAATAATAAAAGTTTACTTTGTTTTTTCCACTTATTTGTCAAGTTTTGCTTTTTTTTTTTTTTAAATATTTGTGAAAACATTCCCTAAATACATTAATATTAAAAAAGAGTAGTATTAATTAATAACAATTCCTAAACCCTAACCTAACCCTAACTATTCTTAATTAATACCTAACACTTATTAATTAATATCTAACACTTATTAATTACAACTACAACACATTATTCAAATATCAACACCAAAAAAAAAAAAAAGCTGACCGGTTCTAGAACCGGATCCGAACCGAAAACCGAACCGAAGTAGGACCCGGTTCCGGTTACCGGGTCGGATTCGGTTCTAGCATTATTATTTTTTCGGTTTCGGTTCAACCGAACCGAAATCCGGCCATGAACCGCCGAACCGAACCGAAACCGACCGGTTCCGGCTTCGGTCGGTTCGGTTCCGGTTCGGTTGAACCGAAATCGCACCCCTACGAAGTAGGCTACAGTTTAGAGTGCAGGAAGGAAGAAGCTCTCTCCTCAGAGACTCAAACTCAAGTTCCTAGTTCCCACTTTTACCTCATTTGGAGGTTAGGAACTTACAGCAGTATAGCATAGCTGTGAACAAGAAAACTAATGCTTCAGAGTTAGGACTGGAAAGATGACTAGTTCCAGACAAATTCTACCAAATTCATTCAACAATTGGCACTTTGCTTGCTTGCTTGCTTTCTAGTAATCATGTAAAAATTAAGTAGTTTCCTTAGCTGAAACTAGCCTGCCAATAGTTAACAAAGAAAATTTACCAATTTCTCAAAAATAAAAATAAAAATAAAAATAATAAAAAATTTACCAACACCTATCATTAACCACAGCCACAGGAACAAAGAACACATGCCAGAGTTGTATGTTAGTCACTGTAAAAAACAAACAAACAATCTATGACAGACACGGTCAGCGTCAATTGTATTTTCCTTGTGTATCCTTTTCTCTCTCTCTCTCTCTCTCTCTGCATCAATCATCAACATGAACCCAGCAATCACAATCTCCCGATAAAAAAGATGTCTCAATGCAGGATTTGGATCCTCTCATGTCCAAATCTCCTCAAGTCCGCGCAGTCCAAATCTGGACCGTCCCTCGATTTTTTAATTATCGATAGTAGGATCAAACTACCAGCTGGCCTATAATTTGTTTTCAGTTCCGATCCGAGCAGAATGGGGGGCCTGAGATTGAACGGCATAACATCTACACATCTTTAAGCTCCTGCAGCGATTCCCGAAATGCTAATGAAGTAGTTAGTGGAAAACTATTCTTACTTCTATCCGTAGATATATAAATTCATTTGATTTCATCAGTATCTGTCAAGTTTGTTGGGTTTTTTGGTTGATTCAAAATCCTAGCATGGGATGGTCAAAGGAGGCTAATAGTTTTGGAAGTAATTACATTACTTTGGGAGCAAGGAATCTCTTTGATTCCTTGTAGGGGTCTACTTTGACTAATATATTTGGTAGTGTCCTTATTGGGTAAGGAAACAATTTAGGATGAATTATTTCATAGTTTGTCTTGGATTAGTTTTGGACATTACTTGGGCTCCAAGTCTTGTACTAGTATATAAGTAGATGCTAGGGTCATGACTTGGTGTGTGTTTGTAATTGGGTTGTCTTCTCATCAATAAATTGGTTGGTTTGGCCGTGGATTAGCTAGTCTCAAAACTAGTGAACCACGTAAATTCTTGTGTTCTTGATCCTACTCTTGTTTTTCCTTGTTTTCTCTTGCCTCTCACGTATTGGAATCTTAACAAGTGGTATCAGAGCCAGGTTGCGTTGAGATTCAAGTGAAGCATTGGCGAGTTTGTGATCAAGATCCGTCGGGTTTGATGGGAAGATTGGATTTCCGCTGGTTGGCCTCTGAAACAGGGGGTACAAGCACACCAAGCCTTTGTTGGGGGGCTATCGGGTTCCTTGTTGGGGGAGCTATTGGGCTCTTGTTGTGGAGCATCGGAATTGTGGATCTAGTTTTAGTACATCCGGCACGCTTTCGGTTCCGGCATGCGTCAATCGATATGGCGTGCTCAACCCGGCGAGTGATCTGGATCTATATCTGGATTTGGCAGCTAGGAGGATTCAAGTCTAGGTGGAGGCGACTCAAATCAACTAGCGAATTGAGGGAGAAACGTCATTGGAAGAGGGAGTGTCCAAAGAATCGTTCACCTGTAGATCTCGCTTCAGGTGGAGGGGGAGGGACGCTCATGGACGATGTAGCTCTCTAGGCCCCTTGGGGGCGGTTTGGGCTCCGGGCATGGAGCATGGGAGCGTGTTATTGGGCACATGGATTGGTAGTGTGTTATTGTGCACACATTGGTTGGTAGCGCGATTGGATCTTGGATTGGCGCGCTTTGGTTATTGGTTTTGCGCATTGGTGCGGTTGGCGGCGCAAATTATTGGTGCGACATTGGGGGTATGCATTAGTCATGGTGCATTGAAGAGGCGTTTGTTGGGACGCATTGGGAGTGTGTTAAAATTCCGCAAATTGGGAATACACTCGTATTGAGGTTGATTGGATTGATGAGAATAATTGGTTCGGTAGCTATGGAGTTTGAATCAAGGTGGAGGTTTGTTGGGTTTTTTGGTTGATTCAAAATCCTAGCATGGGATGGTCAAAGGAGGCTAATAGTTTTGGAAGTAATTACATTACTTTGGGAGCAAGGAATCTCTTTGATTCCTTGTAGGGGTCTACTTTGACTAATATATTTGGTAGTGTCCTTATTGGGTAAGGAAACAATTTAGGATGAATTATTTCCTAGTTTGTCTCGGATTAGTTTTGGACATTACTTGGGCTCCAAGTCTTGTACTAGTATATAAGTAGATGCTAGGGTCATGACTTGGTGTGTGCTTGTAATTGGGTTGTCTTCTCATCAATAAATTGGTTGGTTTGGCCGTGGATTAGCTAGTCTCAAAACTAGTGAACCACGTAAATTCTTGTGTTCTTGATCCTACTCTTGTTTTTCCTTGTTTTCTCTTACCTCTCACGTATTGGAATCTTAACAAAGTTCCTAGCAACTTAAGGTGTCTTCTGTGATCTTTTGATAGTTCAGAAAAACTTAAAGGCTGTTTACTTGTTGTCTAAGAACATTTATTTAGTTTCTAAGAGCAACTTGAACAAAAAGTTGACATTTTGATACATTTTCCACTTTCTTAGCAACTAAAAAACCTCGGAGCACTGCAGATAAACACTAAACTAGATTTCAAAGCGTACTAATTTTTGTTAGCGGTGATTTTGGCTTGTGAATTCCGCAATCAACAAGATAGATGCATGTGGATATCAAACCATTTTTTATACTCCTAAATGGTAAGAAATCCTACTACCGGGTTAGGGGCTATCCAACTTTGGTCTAATATGTCGCTCTTTGTATGCCCTACCACTGGGCTAGGAGCCATTTGCACATGGATGCTAATTTCAACATATCTGCACAAAGTGCAGAGTATACCTTATATCATGCCGTAACGTCAATGAATAAAGGTTAATTTCACATGAATATGTGTCTCAAAATACGCCACAACATGTTCATCTCATTGGTTATGTTTGCTAAAGTATGTTGAATTACGCGAATAAAAGTCAGAAAAACTTTTCACCGCCTATCCCAACTATCCTTTCAGAAGGTAAATCCAATTATCATTTATAATTCCCTCAAAAAAAGAAATTATCATCTATAATTTGTGATTTTTGCATATTCTAAACAATTTTTTACAAGAATAATCTTGCACTCAGTCCCTCCGGAAAACAAAAATCAGCATTACCAACTCCTCGACATATACGTGCTGCGGCACCATCGCTAGGGAATGTCCCGACTGGGATGATGGACCTTTACCGACAGAATAAACAAAATATTGTAGACTGTGAGGTGATGGTGCCATTTCACTGATTTTATGGTTTAAGGTTAGATACAGACTTGTTATATAATCACATTTCAATGTCATAAATTTTCTGCGAGTTTCCCAATGTTTATATCTGCTTGCAAAATCTATACCCTTGAAGAGGAGGGGAATAATTGTAATGATAAGATCCATGTTTCTAACAGGACAGAAACCATTTACCTTTTCTACTACAATTAATTATAGTAAAATCTTGTATTTGTTTCAAGATGAACAAACTACAAATGGAAGACAAACCTCTAGCACTTCTCAATCATAGAGGCCCATTGTTGATCCACATCTTTGGAGTTTTTTATTTGTTTGTTCATGAAACTTTTAGCAACAACCACCTGCAGATATTCAAAGCAAATTATTGATAAGACATTTCTCATAATATGACTACACCATCAGGCAAAATATAAACTACTTATTGCCGTTGATGTGCAAATATTTGAGAAAGCACATTAACTCTGGCACAAAAACACATACAATAAACTTACAGTAGAGATGAAAAATAAGTTCAAAAATTATATCCATTTAATGCTAAAATTAGCTGGCTAAACAGGTGAATTTTACAAGTACAGCTGTACAGATATACTATAGACAGCACCCTGGTTAGAAAGAACAAAAACAAATAGGACAGTCAAAATGGGTTCTATCGCTAGGATCATCAACCAAAGCCACTTAGAGGTGAATGACAAACTATCCTGGTGTCAAGATCAACAGAAAGCAAGTTTATGTCGTAAACAAAAAAACAATCCATCAAAAACTGACCAGTAACCTTCAGTTTGGTTTCTTTTGTCGCCGCGGCCACAGAGGGCGTACTCTAGCAAGATGCTTCCACGGTCCAGCAACCTCATTACTTCGTGTCAACCACACCGCTAGTATTTATTGACATGAGAGCAGAAAAAGCAAACTCCAGGTAAAATATATCAACCGGTATTGACATTACCTACTAATTTACAATAGCAAGACCAAGCATCAGGTCTCAATAATTCCATTTCGGTTTCTTTTCCACCAGATCAGCTGGCCTGAAATTGGACAGAATGCTTCTTCTTCAAATCCTTGAGCTTTACCACTAATTCTAGGAACGTCGGTCGGCTCTTTGGCTCCCTGCATGCAGTCATAAGAGTGTAATTCCATTTTTAGCTACGTTCATGGATGGTTAAGAATATGTAGATGGATTCCAATAAATCAACTAATCTACAACTACTAATGCTGACTATGGGATGCAATGATCGATTTATCATCTGACAACTACATGCAGGTCATAAATTTCCTAATGTCTCGAACAAATTCTTTCTTGCTCACTTGCCAATTTAACAAAAAGAACAGAGCCACAGAAATATCTCAAGACAACAGTTAGGAAGTATCAAATTGCATCTAAACAAAAGGTGACACTCCACATTTCAAATTGTCCTCCAGATCATAAATCATTTCAGCACTGTAATAAGAAATATGGCAATCCTTGACCGAGTTGCATAAAACAGGCATCACTAACTTAATTACACCTGCACCCTCCTAATCGAGTCTAGTCTGACATTGCCCCTTTCACATTCCAGTTACCTTAGGTTGCCCATCCATTTAAAAAATCGTGCCAAATCGCCCTCCATTAGTCCACCATCCCACAAACAAAAATAAAAAGCATTTAGCGAGCCATAAACTCCTACACCTATGACCTACCCACACCGTCACAGAAATGTCACTACTACCTGAGATATGATTTATGTTACTGTCACCATGGAAATATCACATGGTGGTTTTACCACTCATAATTGTGCATTGAACAAATGACGTGTGTATGTATAACCTGATTATAGGTCAAATATTCATTCACAGTTATTTGAATCTTAGCCCCCTAGTCATGTTAGAGATAACAGAGCCATGATCTTTTTAGTGATACCCATGATCTTAGCGCACTACAACCATAAAAAGTGGGTTTGCGTCTTTCTCGAAGGAGCAGGTCTAACAGGAAAAAAAAAAAGCCCTTCAATAACAAGTTCCCCCACCATTTACACCTTTCATACTTCACGCCATCACCCACCTCGGCAAAAAAAAAAAAAAAAAAAAAAAAAAAAAAAAAAAAAAAAAAAAAAAAAAAAAAAAAAACACTCTTCAACAATAGCAAACCCCTCCATTCGTCATCTACTAAGAAACATAAACAATTATGCATATGGCTATGCATGGGGAACACTTTCCTCTCAATAAGCCTACAGAATAAGCAGCTTTAGATCTTGGTTTTACCTTTCATTAACCGGAAATACATTCCTACCAGGACATAGTAAGATCTTCTATATTTTATTTTAAGACACGTAAAATTCAAATCTTAAAGCATAACCAAATTCCTTTTATTCCCATGGATACATAAAACTTCTTTCCCTCCAATAATAAGAAGATACGAAAAGCAGAATATTGTATGAATTGGAAGGCGTACATGCTATCATCTTACGGAAATAGAGTTTTTCCCTAGCTTATAAAAAGACGTTTCTTTCATCAAATTAAGAAAATGGTGTGCATACATCCTAAGGAATCTTAAACGAAATACAGTTAACTGTGAGTTGATGTCCCATTCCCTTCTTCTACATAGTATATTGGTTAGTTCTGGATGTTATCATAGAATGACATGTATTTCGGATTTCAATGTTTAAACGCCTATGATTTTATCTTATTTTTCTTTCGAGGAAAACCCATGAGTTATAAATCCTATCAAGTACTTAGTACTCATTCTTCCTGGAAATATGAGGAGTTCCGAATTTTCTATGCTTGAAGCAGAAAGTCTAACTTTAAGTGCATGGTCTTGAGGGTTCCATCTGGCGCCAGTACCAGCCTTGTATGGCCTGTAATACCATGTCACATGAACCACCTATGGTACCACGCAAGCACTTAGTTTTCACACAGACAGCTACTACCTGGAGCAGTTAAAAACTCTGGTACACCACTGGCAGAATCCTAGTGCACTGACCATCGTTGAGCTTCTACTGTCACTCTCTTCTCTCAGTGGCTAGCTTACTTCTACACCGATTCTCCTAACCTCTCTAGTCCTTTGCTTGAGTTCTACAATCTATCAAATACCCACCCTTCTCCGTAGGAACCGCTGATCAAGGTTCCACACTCAAGCTAACCAAAGTTTCTCTTCCTTTGGATAAACCTCTAATTGGAAGAAAAGAACTCGGGACAAGAAAGTTAAGAAAAAGTTTGTCTCCTGCAGGATACTGAACTAATTTCAGTTCTATTGGCACATACAAACTTTTCTATACTGGTGGTATATAAACCAGAACTCAGAGTGAAGAAGAGGGGCGGAATAAACAAACCTCCAGCAGCTTTCAATCATAGAGGCCCATTCCGGATCTACATCTTCCGGTATCTCCAACCGTTGGTTCATGAAACCTACAGCTCCAATCACCTGCACATAGTCATAGTTATCGAAATATAAGCAACGCATCACTTGATCTTCCTTTCTATTTTGCATATAGCATATACATGCAGTTTGGGTAACTGCATCGTAACTGTCCTCTATACATAATCAAGTATCAATTTCAATAATATAGTTTAGAAAGAATATCATACCTGCATTGGGTTGAGATTATCCCAAGGAATTTTCTGAGATGCCAGCTCCCATAATATCACACCAAAGCTGTATATATCAGACCTGCAAGATAATGAAATCAAAATGGACTGACAAGTTAAGAACATGAGAGATCACGGAGCATTCTTTGAACTGAGAAGTTAAGTCCTTAAAGAAAACATACTTCTCATCCGAGGGTTCATTAAGGAGAACCTCTGGAGCCATCCATTGAGGCTTCAAAACAAGAATTCACAACTATACATCAGCCTAAATGCCCAACTACATTAAACTAACAAATACCACGAAATAAAACGTAAAGAACTCAGAAGACTTACCGTTCCTTTACCATTTCCTCTTGTGAGAAATGTTTCATGTTTGAGACGTAACTGCCCGAAGTCACCAACCTATTGAATTGAACACAAACAATTATTCTACAGCACGAAAAAACATAACAATGGCATAAAGCACTCAAAGGCAAGAAGGTCAAAGGGAAACAAAGCATCCTAGCAATAAGGTGCAAGTACCTACCTTCACAGTCCAGTTCTTGTCAACGAGAAGGTTTGATGACTTTAAATCACGATGAACAATAGGTGGGTTGTAATGATGAAGATAGTTCATACCTCGTGCCTAAAGTAGGGCATAAAAAATGATATGAACAACAACCCGACTCAGTCCAAAAGATTGTATAACACATAGTAAACTGCACCGATAAAGACTCACTATGTCTAAAGCCATGAGAGAGCGTCGCCTCCAATCCAGTTTGGAATTTCTTTGAATTATATCAAACAAGCTCCCACTATTAGAAAGAAATGATAACTGTGAATACATAATAGTGGTACAAGTACAATCATTTCTAGAAGTGTTTCAACATGTGAACATTAAACACGTGGGAAACATGGCTCAATGAACTGGCAAAGAAAAATACACAAGAATTAACTCGAATTGTATGAAAAATCCAATATTCTCAAGATGTAAGTGAGGAGTGAACCGTGGAAGGAACTCTGTTACAATACAGAGACGCTGAGGTGAGGATACCACACCCATAAAGAGTAGCACATTTGGATGTCTAAGTCTTTTCATGAGAGATACCTTCAAAAACAAAGTTAGCTCAGATCTCAGCCATGTGAGAAGAAAAATCTGAGCAATAACAATTTCACTGGCCTTCCTCCCACTCTGCATCATGCAGTTAACTGTAATTGGGCACAACCAGTACAACCACAACATACACAATGACAGAACTGTATTATTCATGCTTCTTATTGCCAACAAAATTAGCATGTTAAGATATCCCAACAATTACAGAAGAGTATGACAAGACAACCATCCTCTCCAAAAGCCATGCTTTGTCACACCAATGTTTCCAGTAAGACAGCATACCCTTTTCTTATTTATTGACCTGAGTTCAACCTTGACACGATTGTTTTCTTCTGCCAACTTCCATCCCACCCCCAATAATTAAATGCCGTCCATCCCACCCCAACAATTAAATGTGGATTCTAAACAACAACAAACCTAGATGCCTGACAGGATATTTGCTGGGAGAAGAAGACAGGTTATATGCCAAGATAGAATGGATACAGTTAAGTAAGTTTGGTTGCATGAAAGAAAACTTAAAGCATGGTCTTGGAACAGGTACCATCAAGCATTACTGAATCTTTCGTCAGTTGGAAAGACAGGTGAATTCTCCAAGCAGAGAGAGAACACATTTCTTTTGGTTGGTCTCTTTTGCATCTAGAAACAGCCAGAAAATATTATCCATTCAAACCCACAGCCCAAGAGAAACTAAGATATTCTTAAAATTACTAAGACATGAATTTCTGTTGTTACGTGATAAACATACATCTCTAAGATTTTCATCATCTGGAGTCTAACAACATGTACAATTTATAGGGACCTCTGAAGAAATATCAACTAACTAAACAAATACCTCTTCTTTGAAGGATAGTATCGCTTCATCCGAAAAGTCTTGCTTGGAGAAAGCCTTAACAGCAACATCCTGCAACAATAAACAAAATGGAGACACCTTTAGCGTACAACTGGATACCCATTTGACCATTTATGTAGGTCCAAATTCACCAACAAACAAGTAGACATTTGGCCATCTAAGTTATATCATGTAATTTCAGTTCCTCCATGGCCCTGGTCCAAGTTGAAGGTGATTCAGTGAGCATTAGAAATTATCAGATATGAGGTTAGACAATAAGTCCCAGTCTCACAAGGGTTAATAGTTCATATCCAAATACAATTTGATTAGTTAATAGCAGGGCCTAAAGGTGCTTGGGGTACTAGACTGCTAGCAGCAGAAAGACTTCATGATTCGACTGTTAGGACGTATACCAATACACCTTCTGCCTGCAGAAGGACAGAGACACACTACAGTTCTCCACCAATTGGTAGTGGGCTTGTAGCTGTAAACTAACACATTGGTTCTGAACTAAGGCCTCTTAAGTGCTTAAATGTAATACTTCTTCGGGTTGCAACATAGACAAATTTAAGAACAAATTTGGGAGGTCTACTGAGGCTAGCAGAAGAGCATCTTACTGACTGTTTGCAGGTCTAACACGTGAACCACTGACGTATTGGAGTTATGGTGGAAATAGACCAGCCGTTTCGAGGGCTGAAATTGGAAGACAGCCTCCACTTGACTAGGTAGGAGTGGCAAAAACAAATCTGAGAGTACGGAAAGTTCCTTGACTTAGGCAGTGACTTGTCTATCAATGTCTAACACCACCAAAGACTCATGGAGAAGTAATTTGAAATGCTACTGTAACAAACAACTCATTTAATCTAAACTATTTACTTGATTATGGTAGAAACATCCAGTAATTATAGTTTATATCTCCTCCATCCTAATCGAAGTTCAACAAACCAATGATGCTTCTTTCAAGTATAACATTGATGTTCATCCTCAGATACTCAGGCTCAGATGGTCAGTTTAACAGCTTTCAATGTGGGATAAGACAGTTGGGAGTGCCTCTCATAACCACAAGGCTAAAGAAACAAGAGTGTACTACCCTCATAGATAGACTCACTCAGAGAGTCCAATCTTGGACTAGCAAGTTCCTTTCCTTCTCAGGTAGGCGCTCATCAAATATATCCTCTTTGCTATTCAGGGTTATTGGTCAGGGGTTATTAGCCTCACTGCCTCTGTTTACAGTATTGTCGCTCGGATCAGGAGGACATAAAAAGCTCAGGGGAAAAAGTGGCTCGGAAGGCTGGAACTGAAAGATCCTGCATATTCCAGCTATTTCAAAGCATATATGGCCGATTATTAATCATAACTCTCAGTCTCTTTGGGCAAACTGGATTCGTCCTACTTTACTCAGAAGGAAACTTATTTGGGAAATCTCCTGTCCTCAAGGGGCTAGCTGGAGTTGGAGAAAAACTCATAGCATCAGGAACCTACTCAGGAAACATGTTACATGTAAGTGGGAAATGGCCAAGATGTGTCTTTTTGGTTTGATCACTGGCTACCCAATGACTTATTTCGAGTTTATGGATGATAGACTAGTGTATGACTCAGCCTTGGGCAGAAATGCTTCTGTTAGCTCCAACATTTCAGGGGATGGATGGACCTGGCCATCTGCTCAATCCCATCAACTGCTTGAGTTAGCTAGCCACTTACACTTATACTATCGCTGCACCAAACTCCAGTAGGCATTACAAACCTTATTGGTTTCTAAATGGTGAGCATGAGCACTCTGTAGTGACTTACAATGTACCTTGGTTATGTTGTTTGGATGCTCCCTTTAATCCAAAATTTACAATCCACCAAAAAAGGGAAATAATAACAGGACAAAGTTCATCCAAAGCATGATCGAGGGAAGAGAGGCAAAACATACAGATCCAAACCACATGGCATGATATACAGCTCCACAAGCACCTGTATAAGCATTTGCAAAGAGGAAGAGCAAGTCAGCCAAATGTGTCACGGTAGCCTTAACCGTTAAACAAACACGTAGCAGTAAAATTGTGAACATAAAAACTCAGCAAAAAAAAAAAAAAAAAAAATTGCTACAACGTTCTATCCATAATATACAAAATCAAGGTGGTATAGATGAAACACAAATGTGGCATAGGTAATTAGCTTTTATGTAGAAATTTTTATGGTTTTAAAGATGGGCGGCTTCTTGAACAGTATCTCATCATGCCATCACAGATGCACCCGAGTTCTATGGTGCGAACCCCATCTACCGCAAAGGTGAAATCGGCCTATAACTGTCGGTATCACTAAATATAAAGTAAAACAGAAGTACAGAGAAACATTAAGGATAATCTAGATATAGATAGGCATGTGGAGGGAGGAACTACAAGATGCCAAGGAGATTGAAAATAATACAAAACTATTAGCCGTGGACTTGAGAAAAATGCACTAGTAGTTTAAAACAAATGCATTTGCAAAACATAAATAAATGTAGGACGTAATGTAGGAAGTATTATTTCTTAGACTGATGCTGCAACTCAATTAGACCTTCAGATTAATCGAAGCTGAATCGTAGAATCGTTCCGAATCGCAACTGAATCGTAAAGATTCGGACTCTTGAATCAGGATTCAAATAATTTTTTGTCCATTAAAGATTCACTAAGGGATTCGCATCGTTCATGGGTGAATCGAATCGTAGGATACGAATCGTGAATCGTAAGATTTTGACAACTATGGTCCACACCAATGCCCGATCGCGGACTATGATTTCTGTATAGAGATTAGGGAATAGCGCACCATGGTATAATACATGTCGATAAATAACTTTGTCAATATTTAAGTAGTCTTCGTGAACAAAAGAGATTACACGTTAACAGGGGACCAATTTACTAATAAGGTGAATAAAATATATAAGTTTCAAAGTTCACTGGCTAATCATTCTCAGTGAGGTATACAGCATGCAAATGGCAATGTGTCATTAAGATCCATAATTTAGAACTTAATATCAGCTACAAATAATTAACATATGCAGGAAAGAAAATTTGTCCCAGATGAAGTAAAATCCAAAGTTTCAGAGTGACACTACCCATCGGGAGAAGAAAACGTGACTTTAAGATGTTGAATCACCTTAAGTGGAGAAAAACAACATATAAACATGATGAGTTGGAAAGAGCATTTTGGGCCAACACATAAAGACCATGGACAACTCTCTAAAAAAGTTGGTGAGCATTGGGTTACACCTTCAAACTCTTATATTAAACTATAAAGTGGGAAGCAATGTCTAGAGTTTCCTTCATGCGACATGTCGCCAACATATTCTTGATGTATACTCAAACTGCAGAAAGTAAGTTGATGTGCGCTATGTCTATTTCCTTACGGCTATTGTCATTGAAGTTTGCATTGCTGGTTTCGTAGAAATCAATGTAGAACAAACTTGAGTTTTACTTCAGAACTAAAAGAAAATACAGACAAAAACAAAGTGCACAGAATAATATTTGCTGACGGTAGTGGATGATAATTAGTGATGATTGAATTCGACAAACAAATTACCTTGGCCAATCAGCTGTCCAAGTGTTAGATCCTCCCATAATATTTTGTGATCCAGGTCAATGGTGACGGTATCCACTTTACCGGCGACACTACTACTACTGGCACTAACATCAATAGGGGGCGACCATGGCCCTGATCCTGGAGCCTCACCATTTGTAGCCCAATTACTTTCAATCAATTTGTCACCTGCTCGGTTTTCTTGTTTTAAAACAGTTGAGCTCTTTTCATGGCCCGAGTCATTATCATGGTCCTTGTGAGACAAGGACAAGGCGAAAGACGTGGTCTTCACCCCCACACCTGCGCGTTCACTCCCTTTCCGCGACCAAGATATTCCTTGCTTATGAATCCATGCCTCCCACCTTGAAGCCATGATTTTGTGGATTCCAGGCTTTCCTTCAGTCAAATCACCGGAATCAGATGATGTTTTTTTATAGTGCTCAACAAGTGAGACTCCGAGAAACGCTCCAACGGGAGACCATGGTATATCATCTCTACGCGTGCTACCTCCACTCGAATTAGAATCCTCCATAGTGTCAGGAGAAGCTGCTTTGGGAATGCAGTTATCAGGGCAATCTCTATTTTGACTTTCATCCATGACATTCTCTCCTTTCCTTAATTTTGATTTCATCTTTCTGCTCAGATTTGCCGCCTGTTCAATGGAAATTCTCCAGTCAAATACAGGCATAATGGCCTAGTTGGGGGAACAAAAGACATCTCCAATTTTTGGAATCAGATATTTCAACATGTGGTGGCTCTCTCTTCATTTCAACCACATGTTGAAAGATTTGATCCCAATGAGGGCAACCACATGTTACGCGAGCCGACAAACATGTCTAACATAAGTCTTACCAAAGATGATATTCTTGACGCGATTGCTTCTTGGGGAGGTTTCAGAGGGTCAAGACCAAGTTTGGCCGACAAATAGCTTCTAGAATCAGTAGAAGTGGAATCTGTCCCCGACCCATTTGCAGCGGCCTTGATTGCACTCCTCACACCTTCAAATGGACTTCCATCACATGAAACGCATATGAGTCCAACCAAAGTGCTGTTGTCATCATAGAAGGGACTGCTGGTTGCAATGATGAGAAACTGCTCGCCGTTCTTATGCTTAGCAGGGAATTGCCCGGTCCAGATATCCCCTTTCATCACACGAGTCGTGATTGTAATACCCACATCATGGTCTCGCACGTCAGACATGAGGTCAACCATATGCAAGCCTAGAGCCTCTTCTGTAGAATGACCATAAAGGAGCTCTGCAGCTCGATTCCTGCTCATTGCATTGTACATCCATTAAACTACTGTATGGAGACAGTGGTAACACCAAGAATTACTTCATTAACTAAAAAGCCATGGCTCCTAGAGATAAAACTCATCAAACCAAACAATGCATAAAAGGGATGTGAGCATCTCCAGTACTAGGAAGGAAAAATTAGGTAAATTATTGAGAAAACTATTTTTTTACATAACAAATCTCTAGTAGTAATTATGCAAAAAAATGTAGCAGCATTTTTTATTTATTTTATGCTAGAAATGTGGACACATGGAGAAAAAATAGTGGAAGTTGGTGAGAAAAGTTAGGAAACATATTATTACCAACATAAATAGGGGAGGAAGATGATTTTGCGTAACGAAAAATCATCGCTAAGTTTGACAAAGTGGATACATAATTTGTGTTTTACATAACAAGATACATATGCTTAGTTTACATAATCTATGCTCTCAAATAAACGAAGAAAATGATGACCATCCCTAAAAATTCAGAAACTGCACGGAGTTGAGTTAACTGACCAGTAGATGATGTGGCCCTGTAGATCTAATGCATGAACTGATTGACCCATTGCCTCCAATACACTGAGATAGTGTCTCTCGCTGAAAATGAGTGCCTCCGGCTCCAAACCGCCGCTTTCTCTATGCCAGGGAAGGGGAGGTGGGTATGGCTGTTGGAGGCGAGGTTTGGGGTCCTGGGAAGTAACCAGCTGCGAGACCTCATGTATGAGATGGGTATGACTTGATTCGAGCTCTTTAAGCCGCTTGAGGAGTTCTTCGGGTATGGGATGTTCCATTAATGGGTAGAAGAACAATAACCCCTCACAAATCACTATGGGTAGAAGAGCACCGGTAAGTTACATCACTCTACTACACTTAGGCTCGATTATTGGAAGATTACACATGTTTCAGTAGCAGAATTGAGCAGACAAGGAGGCGTTCCGAGTTCTTCCCCGTGTTCTTATTTTGTTCGTTTTCTAAATCACCCTCAAAAAATCCTTGTCCAAATAAAATTACCTTCACAAAAATAATAAATCTTATTTTTAAATTTTGAGGAACCTACCCGAATGGTAGAGCGGCGTTCCCCGCATTCACACTAAGAGCCTGTTTGGTACCGCTGAAAATCTCAATAATCAAATGAAAATAATCTGAGGAGAAAATCCAGCTTAACTGATAATCACAATCTGTTTAGTATGAGCTGAAATTATAGATCACTAAATTGATCCATTTAACAAAATTTACAGAGCTCTAAAATCATGCAATTGAATACACATATTTATAATTGAACTGTGATTATGCTAATGTAAAAAAGATATCAAAATTATTTTTTTAGAGATTTTAAGCTGCATAATCCCCAATTTTGGAGATTCTACAATTGCACAGAGATTATTTTAATCTGCAGATTATCAGATTAAAATCTGCTGGCAAAACAAACAAGATTGTTGAAAAGTGACCGTTGGATTAAAATCGGCGATACCAAACATGCACTAAGATATCGGTTCTCAAAATACTGTGTAGCGGGACATAAGATCTTACTCGCACGAAAGTACTGTAGTACACAAATATATAAGGATTAAAAATCACAACCAAAAACTGACATAAAAAACCAACCAAACAAACAGACCCTAAACCAAAGAAAATCTAGAAGACTAGATACTGCTACCTCTTCATTATCGTCCCTTGAATCATTGTGGGGGGGGGGGGGTGAATTGAATACACCAAGGCTTTGGTGTTTCCCAAACAGTTTGTAGCTATTCGATGCGGCAATCGATTCAGCTATCTTGGAATATAGGCCATATACCCTCTCAACTGGTTAATGATGATGGAGCAATGCTCTGCCAAAATGAAGCCCGTTTCGTTTAACCACGACGCCTTGTTCTGAAACCAGTGAACAAGATTGCGAGAATTTGTTAGAAACATGAAATTATTCAAACCCAAGTTCAAATCTCGGATTAATCTCGATATTTCGAGCGTAGAATGTGCTACTCCACTGTTGGAATCAATACAAACTGGTATGAGGATCGCTAAAGCCTAGATAAAATCTCCTTTGCTTCAATGAAGAACAACATTGACGCATGCTGTGTTGTTGGAAGCCTCAACAACATAGACCACGTTGACCACCACAGAGCTTAGGAAGATTAACCGGTAATTGATCCTTTACTTGCTCGTGCGTAGTTTCGTTGTAAGTCATCATCTCTGCATTAGTAATATCAACCGAGTTATCAATATGATGCTCCGTCATCTTCGTGTTTTCAAAAATTAAAATATTTCTCATTGTCCAAATGGTCCAGAGGATAAATATGATTCTATTGATCTTATTTTATATTATATCGTAGGGTTGAACTGAGTCAGGATCTGAAATCATTACCCATAGAAGATAAGTTCGCGTTATGCATTTTCTTTTTCCATAAAGATTTGAAGCAGTTACATCTTCTGAATAAATAGTTATGAACTTCTTCACTTTTTTTTTTTTGCAAAGAGCACAATAATCTTCAATTGAAACAGATCTTTTCAGCAGATTACTTCTAACGGGTAAAATATTATTGCACATCTTCCACATAAAGAATTTTGTGTCATCATGGAATATTCAGGGCCAAATAAATTTCCAATATGTTTCAATAATGCATGAACTAGTATCTGTGTGGTTATTGTTGCTCGTATTCTTCATGAAAATTTGATAGGCAACTTGGTAGCCAGAGTTGACTTGTTGTATGTCCTCTGGTTGTTCCGGCCAGCGAAACCTGCTGCAATGAGATCCTCGATGTACCGAGCCATCTGAGATGGAATGCGCTCTGGAACGACTGCAGGGTTTTCGGGGACGTCTCCTTGATTTTGAGCCATCCTGCCTTCTCGGTGTCTGCGGTTTCGGTCTCTGTAAAGCTGTTCTGGATTGTCGAGTGGCTGCACCAAGTCGCGTGGCAATCTGGGCATCAACTAAACAGTCCTGAAAAACGAGACTTCAAGAGCAGTGAGATAAAATAAAAATAAATAAAAAATAAATAGAAAAATTCTGAAAATTAATTCTAAATACAAAATAAACCGTAAAACGTCCTCGGCAACGGCGCAAAAAACTTGATGCGCAATTTAGCGTGCTAGTCGCATGTATACGGCGAATCAAGTAGTACCGGGTGTATTTAGACTCAGAATATCGTTCCCACGAGGGCTTTGCAGTGTTCTTCAGTAGTCAGTTTTAACAAGCAGAGTGTAAAAAGGAGGAGTATTTTGAGACTTTTGCTACGAACTAAGTACTGAAAGTAAATACTGAAACGTAAATATTTTTGTTGAAGTTTTCTGGAGTAATCTTGAGTGTTGTAAAACTAGGATTTGAGATAGTAGATTCCAGGATCCCCTAGGGTTTCTCCAGTTCAACGTTCTTTGTTTGACATGAAAACACACAACAGTTATTTATTCGTGTCACGTACCAGTTGCGCAGTAACTTTTCTGATCCCACACGTTATCAAGATTCTACAGACTTTTGGATTCCTGTTAAGCTACCTAAGTATGCAGTCTGGTTCTAAGTCTGTTAGGGTTTCTAACTTGTCCTAAAGGCCTAGGTCAGATTCTCTAACAGTTGGTCAAACGGTTTCAGGCTAGTCCTAACCCCCCTTCGCTGTTCGGCCCATCGGGGTAAGGTGCTAAATTATGTCTTCTCTTCCTAACCCTAGCCAGCCGTTTTCACCTACCGGTTCAGGTCTATAGCAATCCTGGTTAGCTACTCCGATCATGCATAAACAGAAAAATCAAAGACTGAATAACGAATAAAGCTGCTGATATTAAAAAACTGCAATCATGAATTCATAGTCAAAACGTAGAACTAATCACTGAATACGAAACCCTAAGTTCACCGAGAACCTAGGTAAAGAGTTTAACTACTGAAATTCATAACATAATAACAAAGTTTTTGAATAAAAGAGAGAAGAAGAGCAAACGAATGTCTTGGAATCTGGATTCGCGCTTCATTGCTCTCCGGGATGCTAAGACTTCTCCTTGGGGTGTGTCGTGTTTTTAAAAACGAGTTTTGGACATGTCTTTATATAGTGCTGAAACGCTTCCCAAACGACAGCCTGAAATTACCAAACTGCCACTGCTACACCGCCTCAGAACTGTGTACGTATTTTACCTGAAATACGCACACCTGTGCGTATTTGGAACAGTAATACGCACACAGATTCCTGGACCTCTCAGTCTTTATCTGCTGTGTGCATATTTCAACTTCATGTGCGTATTTCAGCAGTAATACGCACACAGTAGCTTCTCAGCTTCTTTTTTGCCTCCTCAGTCTCCTCATGCTTAACTGCTTTATCCCCACTATATTCACGAGCCATGTTCCTTCATAGACAACACGAACACACCCGCGATCATATCCAGAAAATGCATAAACTAAGTAGTATTTCATGAAGAGCTTATAAACATCTCGTTCTAACTTTCGAGGCTTTCGAAGGGAAAATCCGGGCTAAAATTGCATCTTTTGAAACTAGCACCCCTCCATTTATGCTCAATTATAACTCCTAGTGGGGAGTTATCAAGAATTTTTTTCTCTTTTCTTTTCCAACTGAAGTAGGTAAGCCCAAATATTTTTCACGACAACTGGCTGCAGAGAAATATGGCTGATTTCTTGAAGACTCTCTTTAGCAATAGCAGAAATAGGGGAGAGAAAACCATGAAAGATTTATCAATGTTAACTTTTTTCCCTGAAGCCTTACAATGATCTGTGATAATCTGTTTGAAAGTGATTGCTTCTTCAAGTATAGCTTTACCAAATAAGAGAGAATCATCACCATTTGTAATCATAGGACCATTGCCAGTAGAGTTAAAACCCTACAATCTACTTTACTAACTGGCTTTGTTAATTAAGCCAGTGAAACCTTATGAACGGATTAGAAACAAGTAAAGTGAAATTGGGTCACCTTGTCGGAGCCCTCTAGTAGGCAAAACGTGGCCAACACTTTGTCCATTAATAGAATGGAGAAAGAAAATGTACTTACACACCTCACATTCAAAATGCACAAATTTGTTAGGAAAACCCAATTTATGTAAGCAATCCTCTACATGATCCCATATCATTCTTTCGTAAGCCTTGGCCATGTCAAGTTTCACAGTGAAATATCCATTACCATATCTCTGCCTCTTCATTGAGTGAATGGTTCTAAAATCAATAATCACATTGTCAGTTATTAATCTGTCTTGCACAAATGCACTTCGAGAGTCTTCAATAACAACAGGTAAAACAAATTTCATTATGTTAGTAAGTACTCTTGACACAATTTTGTAGCTAAAATTTCATGTAATAATTGGTTTATATTCTACAACTCTGGAAGGCTTCAAAATTTTAGGAATAAGTGCAATACAAGTGTGATTTAAAACAGTGATGCCGGCATCATGATAAAGAAATTGAAGATTATAATCAAACACATCTTGTCTACAATATCCCAATACTTATGCAGTTAATCCATCTGATTCATGTGCTTTTAGAGGATGTATTTGGCTTAAAAGAATCTCAATTTCATCTCTAACATAAGGTTTAGAAAGATGTGTAATCATAGGAATAAGTTTGAGGGTACAACATTGACCACATCTTTATAAGCATGTGTACTTTCAGAAAAAAATAAATTCTGGAAATAATTGGAACACACCCTACCAATACCCATTTCTCAAGTAAGCCAGTTATCATTGTCAGAGAAAATACCTGAAATAAAGTTTATGCTTCTTCTGGCAGAAGCTTTTCAATGGAAGAAATCAGTGTTTTTATCACCTTCATGAAGCCAAACTGCTCTAAGATTTTTCTACTATTCATTTCTTCTTTCATTATTTCTTCATCTTACTGCTTTTAAACTTTTCTCAAATGTTACAGATTTGTTTAAGAAGGATATGCATCTTTGAGAGCTGACGAATGTTGCTGGAGATATTAAATTTGGCATGCTTTTGCCTTGAAGAAGTTGATCCCCAACCTTGCAATCTAGTTGTCAGGTTGTGCACTTTTTGTTAAAACTGAGAATTTATATTTCCAGAAAACTCATGTGACCAAGACTGTTTGACGAGATCAGTGCAATGATGTTCTTTAGTCCAAGAATAAGACAATTTGAATCTTCTTATTTTATGAAAGTTGTGATAATGTTTAATAACATGCATATAAATAAATGCAATAACATCATTGGCCCATAACAGTTTGGATTTAACCATTTTAACAAAACGTTGGACTTGAGTTTTGGGTGTTGGCCCGATTGATGGGTTGGTTTGGCTTGGATTCACCCATCCAAGTTTCTGGCCCGAGCCGGTCCAACCCAGCCCGTCCCTTAGAGAGAATGAGAGGCTCACAACCGTTTGCCAAAGCATTTTTCTGATAATCATGTGTTCTGTTTATGAAGTAGTCTACAGTGTAGGCGGGAAGAAGCTCTCGGAGACTCCTACTCAAGTTTTTACTCCCCACTTTTTTGATGACGTGGGAACCTCGCAGTCACTACACTTCGGATGCGCACATGGTAAACGCCTGTTCTCGTGCAATAGCCTGCAAACCACACTAGGAAGGTAAACCAGCCTGAGAAAATTCAGACTGACATGCTCGCAATTGAGGAGGCCAATAGGCAGCCCTCGGGTTTCCCCAAGGTTCAAACTCAAGACCTCTAGGCAAATGCCCAAATTTCTTAAGAATGCAAATCCCACCAAGTCTTCCCCGCTTCACCCCATGTGAAAGTTGGGAACTTACAGCACCATAGCATATCTCTAAACAAGAAAACATATGATTACCAATAGGCCTGTCGATGGGCCAGTTCTTAACCAGAACCGACCTGTTCCAATCATGAGAAACCCAACATCGTCATTTTACCTGACCGGATCCAAACCCTACATTTTACCCGCTTGACCTAGAATCTCTTAACCAGAATTATGCTGGTTCAGGTCTAGGTTAGAACTTAATACCCAATGGTTAAGCTCCAACTCGCGATCTCTCTGCCTTCTCTAATTATTATCTCCCTGTCTTCAACATTCCGTTACAAAGTCTGTAACAAAATTATCTCTCATCTCATCATCAATTTCAATTGACGTATCTAGTTGTTCTCTCTATCCTCTTAAGGGCTAGTTTGATAATGTTGTGGCGTTTTCGAAAGTTGTTGTGTAGGAAGTATGGTGAGAAAGTTGTTGTGAAAATCTACGCAAAAAGTGTTTGGTAAATTCTGTATTTAAGTTGTTGCGGTAAAGCACTTTCAACATTTTGTGTTTGGTAATTAGTGTTTGACAATATCAGACATGATATAATAAATATCTTTATTATAATAAATAATTATTGATACTTATTAACAGATAAGAATGCCAAATAATACATTTATCGAAAAACAGGTCCTGGAAAGCAACCCCTCCCTTGCTTTTCAAAAGTTGATGTGGTGAAGCAATTGCTTTCCAGAAAGCATGAAAAATATAAATTTACTAAACATGTTAATAATACTTTTAGATTAAAAAAACAGCGTTCTTGAAATCAAAAGCATTACCAAACGGGCTCTAATTGATCTTATTCTCTCTCTAACTCCTTCCTTTAATTCTCTCATCTCTCTCTCTTAAGGACCCGTTCCCATTTCCCTCTCCCAAATTTTCTCTTTCCTTAACCACCTCTCTCATGATTTAATGTGTACTCTCCTTAATTAACACAATCTTCTCTCTTCCTTAATTATCTTTTTTCACTCCTCAATCACCTCTCTATCTCTCTGTTAAATATCTATCTCCTTAATCACCACAATTTCTCTCTCGATCTCATGATCTCTTGCATAATCCTATCTCTCCCCAATCGTGTATGATCTCTGTGATGACCCGTAAAAAAATGTGATTTATAATTAATTAATTTGTAAACGAGCTTTTGATTTCATTGTTCTTATTGGTCACATGTTGAGTAAAAAGTATACTATGGAGTACCAATACTTGGTAGTATTTTAGTATAGTGATTTGTGATATCCGAATTTTTGATGAGTATAATATCTTATATAATTGTGAAGGATGTGGTGAAAATTATGAACTAATCCATTCCATGTAAAGTGATAAAATATCAAAACTTGTAAGTAGCTCAAGTAGATGGTATGTGAGGTGCATTCCATAATTTCACATGTCATTCCAACACCATTTAGTGACACCCATCAGATGACTCTTGGAGGTTAATGGGCATTACTAAACAAAATGATGACCAAAGATGACACTTGGAGGGCTAGATAGGGGTATAGGTGGTGTTGTCACTAGGGAGTGAAGATGAGGGTCTCTTCGCATATGGAAGGGAGTAAGGGGGGATGAATGAGTGAGAGGGGCTGCTTCTACAAAATAAATTCAGCAACTAAGGAGAGGAGGAGGGAAGGAAATGCACAGGAGAAAAGAGGAAAACAAAGGATAAAGAGGAACGAAGAAAAGAGGAGAAGAAAAGAAGAAAAATGAAGAAAGAAATTAAAGAATGATGCTTCAATCTGATATCAAGCTTGGAAACACAAGGAGAATTCATGGAGAGCTCATTTAAGTGTACAAAAAAAAGTGTCCATCAAAAGAAGTACGAACTTTACAATACTTTAGTCATCCCCTTGATTGGGTGCATTTTCTTGTGTATTTGATGAAGAATGGATTCCTCATGGTTAATTTTTGAGAAAAAATTATGTGATTCATCCTAAAGAATATATTATGAGGTGGTGAAAGTTTGTTAACCAATTCTTGGTGGTTGATGGTGATAACGGGTTGAAAAACACATATGAAGAAGTTTTGGACAGCTTGTTGTCATAACAGGGAGTCTGTTTTGTAAAATACAAAAGGGGTAGCTAATTTTCTTAGAAAATTATGAAATTTGAGTCTGTGGTACCCCTGAATGTTAAGTAAAACATATAAAAAACTCAAATCCATATATCTTCATTAAGGCAATGAAGTGGGAATCTTCTTGACATGATATTCGAACAGATTATGAACATAACAGTGACTCTATTTTGTAAAATACAATAGGGGTAGCTAATATATTTATAAAAATATAAAATTTGGTTATGTGGTACTCTTACATGTTAAGTACAAAAAATAAAAAATTCAGACCAATATATCTTCTTTAAGGCACCAAAATGTGAATATTCTTGACATGAAGAAATTCTTGAACATAACATTAAGTCTGTTTTGTAAAATACAAAACGGGTAGCTACTGTTCTTAGAAAGCTATAAAATTTGAATATGGGATACCTCTGAATATTAACTACAACATATAAAATTTTAAGGTCATTTGCTCTTTGTTAAGTCACTGAAATATGAGTATCTTTGACATGAAGATATTCTTGGCAGATTGTGTTCATATGGGTGGGGCTGTTTTGTGAAATACAAAAGGGATATTTAATTTGCTTAGAATATTGTGAAATTTAGATATGTGGTGCCCCTGCATGTTAAGTACATATATAAAAATTTGAGACCAATTGTTATTAGTATTGGTACCGTAATAACCAACTTCTTCTGACTGGTAGGTTGTGGCTATTACTTATGGAGCTTGCTGATTTGGGAAATTTTGAAGTAATTCTCCTTAATGGAAGGTTATTATATTTTGAGTGCAGATAAACAAGAATTTTTCGTTTATCATGTAAAAATTTGAAGGTCGCCGGAGATCTCTGTGATTCTCAAATGAATTGAAAGTCTTTCGGTTGTCTTGGAGATGAATTTTTGAGAGTCAACGACAGTTTCGTTTTGTTTTGGGATACTTAAATCTCATATGTGTTGATGAGATTTTCGGTAAAGGTATAAACTTAAAGATATTATTTTGGACTCGAATTTGGAGGTTGTGAGATGTTCTTAAGTCTTTCGAATAAAGTAGAGAGTATGATATTGTCAAATGAAACACTTTCTGAAAGTTGGGCAAGGTGACACATTTTGTTAGTATGACTAATTACCGTCGATAATGATTCTAAATGAGTAGAATACATTATTATCCCTCTTGAATGGTATATGAATATGATAATAGATTATCACGATTTGATGTATTAAGCAAATAATCTTTTGAGAAATATGTGAACAAGTGATAGGTGTATTGAAATACACCGTTTTGTGACTATAGGTATTTTGGGTATTTGTGATATTCGGCTATGGGTATTTTGGGTATTTTTGATATTATTACATGTGTTGGGAGTGAAATCTAAATGTTGAGAGTCATTTGTAAAGCTTTGCTAACAATTGGGGGTCTTTGTGTCTTTTATCTAAATTTGTTAGTGCCTTTAATTAAGTTGGGGGGAGGTAGTTGTCATATTACCTAAACTAGTGGTGGATAAGTGTCTTTCTGCACTGATTGGTATGATTTTTGACCCAAAAATTATACCAGACGTGATTTTTCTCACCCAAAATCACGTCAGTTGTGATTTCTTCCTCATTAATCGGGTTTCTCCTGAATTTTCCTCATCCTCATCCGATCCTCTCTCAATCCCTCTCTATCTCTCTTCCTCTCTCTCGATCAATTGATCAGAAACACCAAAAACCCTCAAAGCTCTCTCTCACTCACGACCTCACTCTCTGTCTCTCTCTCTTTGCCGACGGTACCAGCAGCAGCAGCAGCGACATCACCGTTGCCGCCACCTCTCTCTCTCAGGTTCGTCTCTCTCTCTCTCTCTCTCTCTCTCTCTCTCTCTCTCTCTCTCTCTCTCTCTCTCTCTTCTCCTTCTCTGCCCGTGCGTTCTTCTTCTCCTTCTCTTCCTGCGTTTTTTTCATCTTCTTCTTCTTCCTCCATGATTGTTGATGTATATTTTTCCGGCATCCCTTGATTTGCCGCCAACATCTTCATCTCCGTCACTCAATCACTCGAATCTCTCACATCTCACGTAAGTAATAAGTTACTCGTTAATTTCAGATTTGTTGTGCTCACTTTGATTCCCGTTTTCACCACGTAGAACATCTCTAATCACTATATTCGTTGTTCAAGTGATTATTCATAAACCCTAGTTTATGTAAGGGGTTAAATCAAGCCGAAACAATAGGATTAGCTAGTAATTACCATTTGTTTGATGTGGGTATTCATGTTATATTAAGTTTAGTATGAATGTAGGATGAACTAGATGCTTGGGGGAAAAGTTTTATGGAAATTGTTATTTCCCGTATGGGTATTTTGAGTGGAATTGGAAATTTGAAACGAGCATATCTTTTTATTCAGGAATCGAAATTAAGATCCGTTCGAGGCTAAACTTATTAGTTCGAATGTTTTGAATCCAATGGAACTGTTTTTGAGCCATGATCTGTTTGGGAAACTGGAGTAATAAATTAGTGGAGTTATGATAGGTTATGTATACTTTAGGTTATGGGATTTTGGAATAAGATTTTGGGATTGGTTTTGAAGTATGAATTAAGTGGGATGTTGGGTTGGTTTTAGAACCCTAAACCGTTGGGTGTCATGTGCATATAATATAGCTTAGTATTTTTATTACCAACAAATTGTAATTTAATTAGAGTATTGTTAACTTGTAGGCGACGAATTCACCGGCGACGCGTACGTTGAGTACTACGATTGAGTCGCCGTAATCGCTTGCAAACGAGGTGAGTAAACAGGCCAGGCCTAGTGTGCCTAACTCCCTTCGTGTCAACTGATTTCTTTTTACATGTCTCAAAATGGATTCGTGCTATGTGTTTACGTATCATTTAAACATCCAATTTTTACTTGTAACTGCTTTTCTTGAAAATAACATAATAAGTTAACAATTCACGATAACGTAAAGTGGAAGAGTTGTGCGGGATTGTCTCATGGTTACTATTGGGCTTGGTCGGGTTATACCCGGCCAATTAATTGTATTTAATCCGGTTGCAAGGCCCCGGATTGCTCCTAGTACTCACCCTTCTGACCGCAAGAAGTCTGTAAGGGGGTGTCGACACTTAAGGTCTTCGATGCTTGCGAAGTGATTGGTTCCTCCCCCGTATCAACTAATTGAAATTGTGATCTTTTGGAATTAATGATTATTAATGGGAAAAAGAATGAGTATGAAATTTGGGATTTCCCAACTTGAGTATTGAACTCGAATTTGTGAACTGTAAACTCTCATGTTTTCTTACAACTGTCAAATTCAAACTTCCGATGTGTTTAAAGTTAAACTCCTACTCGCAAAAATGGTCATTGTTTTTTATAACTGCCTCATCATCATTTTACATGCTTGGGTGTTTGCTTGCCAGTATTTTTATGCTGATTTTTGTACTGTGGTGTTTCTTTTTATTTCTGCACCACAGGTCCAGGTGATGAGTATTTGGCATAGTGGGGGACGCGCTTCATCACCGATGTTTTAGTCGTTCACTTTAGATTTTGGAACTCTTTTAGTATTTAATACACTTAGTTGTTTTATGCCCGCGTTTGAGGCAAGAATAATTGAACTGTAATAATGCTTGGTTAATTATTTTATTGGATGTTGCTTGAGAACCATCTTTTAATGTCCTTGTACCCGGGTTAGTCTGGGGTACGAAGTAACACCCCCCGAGCCTCCGGCTTGGTCATTTTGGGGGTGTTACAGATGGTATCAGAGCCGGCAATCTAAAAAGGACAACAAAACCTGTTAGGGTAACTAAAATGAACGTAGGCAAAGTGATTAAAATTTGACAAGCCGTTTGGGATTTTGGTAGAATTGCTAGGACTATTATGTGTGTAAATGCTTAGAAAAATAGGATAGAAGGCAAGTACACCCACCCACCCACTCCTAACAAAGAACTTTGGCCTACCCGAGATTCTATGTGACTAGATTTTGAGACGTTTCATTGGAGTCGGGTTAGAAGTCTACTGTTTGGGTGATCAAAGGTTGGGAGTTTGTTTCAAAAAGTCTTGTGGTTATAAAATTTAAGTTTTGGAAATAAGTATTTATTTCATTAGAGTAGTAATTTTATTTACGTTATATACTTTGTGGAGTAAGAGACTTATGAAGTTGTTTTCTTTTGTAGATGGCTAGAACCAAAACGACCCCTAGGAAACGTGTATTTCCCGTCGAGAAGCACCCGATTGTGACACCATGGTTTGAGGGTGAGGATTTCCTGGCGTTCCGTGATCACGTCATTCAGTTTTGTGAGCAAAGGTTAGTGGAATCACAGTTTCCTCGGTACCGGAATCCTGCGTTTCAGGCTTATTGTATGATGAAGGCACTTTCCATGGGACCTTTATTTGGAGACATAATAGCAAAATATAGCAACATCATGGACAACTACAACCGAATGAATGCTAGGGAGTACCTCTACCAAGGTGAATGGAGGGTCAGCGCCGACTTCATATGCAAGTTGTTAATGGAGGTTCATGTAAAGTGACAAGGTTACACGGTTATTGAGGTGAATCCTATTGAAGCCAAAGAGGTGATTATCATAGACTCTAGTGACGATGAGGAGGTCAAATAGGATCAAATGGAAGATGTCGATTAATACCCCGAGATTGAAGAAGACCCCATGGAGTATGATGAAAGTGAAGAAGACCCAAGTGAGGGTGGGGACATTGAGGAAGACCCCGACGAAGATGAGGAATTGGATGAGAGCGACGAAGACGAGGATTAGGCATGTTATAATCCTTTTATTTCCTAGACATTGATACAATTTTAAGTTTTATTTTGTTTCGAATAAGGCTATGATGCCAAACAATATTTTGAGGTTTCTTGAATAATCTTTGAATAGCCACTTTCGGGCTAGAGTTAAATTCTTAGCGTTTTGATTAAGGATGAGGAATAATGCTCATGTTTTGAGGACCCGATTTGGGAGATTAATAAATTTATTTCTATGATTTTGGAGTATGATTTGATGAATTAAGATTGTCATGTGTTTTGTTATCGGTGATTAAGTGTATAGAAAGCGTTCATGGTGTTAGAACGCGAAAACAATGATTTTTGGTAATACTTGAATCTGCGCAGCAGTGGGTTTTTGTTGTAGCAGACGTATTTATATTTGGATTTATTTTTTCCTCAATTTTTCTTAGAGATTAGACATACCCAGATATCTCCCATAAAAATTTCAGCCCCATATCAGTTTCCGATAATTAGTTACGAATTTTCAAAGTTGGTTGTGAAGTAGCAGAATTACAAAATGACTAGCTGTAGCACTTTTCGTTTTTACCTATTTTCCAGATCTTTTTTGGTTCTCAAATTTTTATAACAGTTAGTAGACATGTTCGGATAATTCTGGGCGAAAGTCTAGCTTATTTTGAGGACTTTAAGGTCAGCTTAAGACTTTTCAAAGTCAAAGTTTCTGTTCTGGTGGTCTGTGACAGCAGCTGTACTATTCTCTATGCAACTTGAGTTCTACAACTTATTTTGAGTTGATTCTTCTTGATTATGAAAGTAGACTCAGAGAGGGTGTTTCACACCAAAATTCATAATTTTTGCTTGTCCTATTGATCATTTTCCCAATTTTTAAAGAGGGATGACGAAATGAGACGTGATCAACCTATGTGTAAATACATGCTCATTTGAGTAATTGATGATCAATGTGTGACATTACTTGTACTACATGATGGGTTGTGAATAGAACAATAGGTTATAGTGTAGGGATTATGACTGATAGACCACATCGATACTACACCAGGAGGAATTCTCAAGTACCGATGGCAGCCCCAATCAACAACAACAACAACATGGAGCAATTCTTTGCTCAATTTGTTCAAATGGCTCGGAACATGAACCAGGGAGAGCAGAATGCAGCCAACTGGGCGAAGAAAGTGGCTGACATGAAGCCTGGGAACTTTACAGGCAATGAGGACCCGGTTGAGCTTGAAGACTGGATCGATGAGATGGATAAGGTCCTTGAGTTGGTTGAATGCCCTGAAAACCGCAAGGTCGTTTGCGCAGCATTCTACCTGAAGAATGAAGCCAATATATGGTGGAGGAGCACGCGTCAACACTTTTTGGCTCAACCCAATTTCAATTGGGAGGCTCTTCAGACTGCACTCCGCACACGCTTCTACCTGCACATGTCCAGGATCAGAAGTATATCGATTTTTTGAATCTGACCCAGGGGAATGGTTCTGTGACCGAGTACTTTAAGAAGTTCATGGAACTATCTCGATTCGCAGCTCAGCTGATGCCTGATGAGGCGTCCAAGTTTAGGAAGTTTATGTCCGGTCTCGAACTCCATCTGCAGAAGGACTTGATGTGCAGAACATATGATACCCTTCAGGAAGCATATGATAGAGCTGCAGCTGTTTGGTGCATTCAGGAGGCGCAAGACGAAAAGCGAGGAAAGCGCAAGATTGAGAGCGCTGTGGGCTATGGCAACAATCAGGGTAAGAACAACAAGGGTATTCAGGACAAGAGGTTCAAGCCCAACCATGGAGGAGGTAACCAAGGTCAGTACCGTGGCAACCAACAGAACTCCGGTGACCAGCCTCCTCGCCGCTACATTTGCAAAAGGTGTCAGCAGAATCACCCTGGAGTTGATTGAAAAGGGAATGTAATCACTTGCCATAACTGTGGCAAGAGGTGCCATCGGGCTTTCGAGTGCCGTACACGAACGAATGGGAATCAGCAGGTGAACAATGGAGGAAACGATCAAGGAAACCGACAGTTCAATGGCAACAACCAGAGCGGAAACAGGAACAATGGGAACCGCTACAACCAAAATAATGGGGGCAACAATTATGGAAGACAACAGGGGAACAACCAAGGTAATGGGAGGAACAATGGAGTTCAAAACAAAAACGAGAACAACAATGCTACGGCTAATGCCAACAACAACAACAACAATGGGACTGGTACAGCGGGAACAGCAGCAAAGAACGGGAATGTTGCACGGATTGGTGTCATGATCAGGACTGAGGCAGAAGCAGCAAATGGAGTAGTCACTAGTACATTTCTTGTCCATGATCAACCAAATTTTACTATATTTGATTCTGGAGCATCGTATTCGTTTATTTCATCATCATTTGTGGAAAAGTTGAGTCTCAATAAGCCGTCTAGAATATCCATCCCTGTAGCTACCCCAACCGGTCATATAACAGTGTGCGATACCATATTTGAAGGGGTAGAAGTTAAGATTTCGGTTAGTACCTTACCGGCGAATCTGATACAATTTGATCTTGGGGGGGGGGGGGGTAGATGTTATATTGGGAATGGATTGGTTGGGTAGATATCAAGCAGTTATAGACTGTCACGACCAGAAAATCAGGCTTAGAGGCCCAAAGGGGGAAAAGGTTTCCTACCGTGGCATCACGAAGGAACCATGTATCAGGCTAGTGTCAGCTTTGACCATAGTCAACCAAGTAAAGAAGGGGAATAGTGCTTATTTGTGTTATGTTCAAGACGTGTCTAAGAAGGAGAACGTGCTAGGTGAGATACCAATAGCCAAGGACTTTCCTGATGTGTTCCTGGATGAGATTCCAGGAATGCCACCGAGAAGGGAAGTTGAGTTCACTATGGACCTAGCACCTGGAACAGCTCCAATCTCAAAGGCGAAGTACAGAGTGGCACCGGAAGAGTTGAAAGAACTAAAGGATAAGTTTCAAGAGTTACTTCAAAAAGGTTACATAAGGCCAAGTGTGTCGCCTTGGGGTGCACCTGTATTATTTGTGAAGAAGAAAGATGGAAGCTTGAGGTTGTGCATTGACTATAGAGAGTTGAACAGCGCAACGATCAAGAACAAATACCCTTTACCCCAAATTGACGACTTGTTCGACCAGTTGCAAGGGGCGAGTGTCTTCTCGAAGATAGATTTGAGATCAGGGTATCACCAGCTTCGGGTAGCCGAGAAGGACATCCCGAAGACAGCCTTTAGAACGAGGTATGGACATTATGAGTTTACTGTTATGCCTTTTGGCCTAACTAATGCTCCTGCAGTATTCATGGACCTAATGAATCGTGTTATGAAGACGTTTCTGGATCAGTTCGTGGTCGTCTTCATTGATGACATCCTAATTTACTCAAAGAGAGAGGAAGAGCACCAAGAACATCTCAGGGAAGTGTTGGAGACATTGAGGCATGAGAAGTTGTATGCTAAGCTCTCAAAATGTGAGTTTTGGCTATATCAAGTTCCATTTCTGGGTCACATAATCTCAAAGGAAGGGATATCCGTGGATCCAGGAAAGATTTCAGCAGTTAAAGATTGGCCAACTCCGAAGAATGTGTCAGAAATAAGAAGTTTTCTGGGATTGGCAGGATATTTGTAAAAGATTTCTCGAAGATCGCCAGACCGCTGACTACGCTAACCAAGAAGACAATAAAGAATCAGTGGGGCGAAGATTGTGAAGAGGGATTCCAAACATTGAAAGAAAAGTTGACTACAACACCTGTGTTAGCTTTAACCAATGATTCTTGCGAGTTTGACGTTTATAGCGACGCATCGAAGAAGGGTTTAGGATGCGTGCTTATGCAGGAAAGAAGGGTTAATGCCTATGTTTCGAGACAGCTGAAAACTCATGAAGAGAACTATGCTACGCATGATTTGGAGATTGCAGCAATAGTTTTCACACTGAAGATATGGAGACATCACCTATATGGATCAGTGCGTAGATTGTATACTGACCACAACAGTCTCAAATACATCTTCACTCAGAAAGAGCTAAACAACAGGCAAAGACGTTGGCTGGAGATCATAAAGGATTATGACTTGCGTATCCAGTACCACGAAGGGAAGGCAAACGTATTAGCTGATGCGTTAAGTCGGAAATCGAGCCATACTTTAGGTGCTATGCTAGTTTTGCCAGACTGGCTATGCCATGAGTTCTGAAAACTCGATATTGAAGTGGTGGAACAAGGTGGAGTAAAGAGTATCCTTGGGAATATGACAGTTGTGCCAGAAGTCTTGGAAGAAATAAGGAGTAACCTGCCAGGAGACGTGAAGTTGGAGAGGATAAAGAAGAAGATTGTGGAAGGCCAAGAAAAGGATTTCAATATCCATGAATATGGAAGTATCCGCTACAAGGGGAGATGGTGTGTACCACACACAAGTGTGCGGAAACCAAGGAGAAGTTGATGCGTGAAGCGCATAACACACCCTACTCATTTTTCCAGGGGGAGACAAACTCTATAAGGATCTAAAGAAGAATTTCTGGTGGCCCAACATGAAAAGGGAAGTAGCAGAATTTGTGGAAAGATGTCTGACTTGTGAGAAGGTGAAGTTTGAACATAAGAGAATGGGAGGCTTAGTCCAACCATTTAATGTCCCAGATTGGAAGTGGGATTCAATTTCGATGGATTTCGTAACTGCTTTGCCGACATCGAAGAATGGGCTGAATCAGATTTGGGTCGTAGTTGACAGGTTGACAAAGACAGCAAGGTTCATCTCAATGAAGGATACATGGAATATGGAACAAAGAGTCGATGCGTATATAAAGAACATTGTGAGGTACCATGGAGTTCCGAGATCTATAGTTTCTGACAGGGATCCCAACTTTCTTTATCACTTCTGGAAAGCACTCCAGGAATCTTTGGGAACACAGTTGAAATTCAGCACGGCATTCCACCCTGCTACTGATGGACAAACCGAAAGAACGATTCAAACATTGGAAGATATGCTAAGGGCTTGTGTTATGGACTTCCAAGGTTCATGGGTTGATAGATTACCTTTGATAGAATTCTCCTACAACAACAGTTACCACTCCAGTATTGGAATGACACCTCACGAGGCGTTGTATGGAAGAAAGTGTAGAACACCACTGTGTTGGAGCGACATAAGCGAGACAATGGTAATTGGTCTACAACTCATTGAAGAGATGACAGTTCAGGTGAGACTTATCCAGCAGTGAATGAAGGCAGCTCAGGATAGACAGAAGTCCTACGCTGATCAGAAGAGGAGACCATTGGAGTTCCAAATTGGAGAAAATGCATTTCTCAAAGTTTCGCCTACTAAGGGAGTCATGAGGTTCAATCAGAAAGGTAAGTTGAGCCCGAAATTCATTGGACCATATGATGTTATAGAGAAGATTGGGGATGTGGCTTATCGATTGGATCTACCATCAAATTTGGGTCGTGTTCACAATGTATTCCACGTGTCTCAGCTAAAGAAGTACGTGCCTGACCCATCTCATGTATTGGATCCCGAACCAGTAGAATTGGATCCATCTTTGAGTTATGAGGAGCAACCTGTCAAGATTCTAGACACCAAGACAAGGGACACCCGCAATAAGAGTATCAAGCTTGTAAATGTCTTATGGACAAATCACCTCACTGAAGAGGTAACTTGGGAAGCGGAGGATGATATGAGGAAGAATTATCCTCACCTTTTCGACGAGGTACTTTGAGCTCCGAGGACGTCACTCCTCTAAGGGGGAGAGGATGTAATCCTTTGGTTTTTAATACAGTATTACTTATAGTATATTTCATATCATTCATGACCATAGGTTGCATTTAGTAGTTGTACCCTTGAGAGGAAGTTCATACCTTATTGGTTGTTGAAGATTATGGTTTAAGCTTCGAGGACGAAGCTCTTTCTAAGGAGGGAAGGATGAAATACCCCGTTTTGTGACTATGGGTATTTTGGGTATTTTGATATTCGGCTATGGGTATTTTGGGTATTTGTGATATTATTACATGTGTTGGGAGTGAAATCTAAATGTTGGGAGTCATTTGTAAAGCTTTGCTAGCGATAAGGGGTCTTTGTGTCTTTTATCTAAAGTTGTTAGTGCCTTTAATTAAGCTGGGGGAGGTAGTTGTCCAATTACCTAAACTAGTGGTGGATAAGTGTCTTTCTGCACTGATTGGTATGATTTTTGACCCAAAAATCATACCAGACGTGATTTTTCTCACCCAAAATCACGCCAGTTGTGATTTCTTCCTCATCAATCGGGTTTCTCCTGATTTTTCTTCATCCTCATCCGATCCTCTCTCAATCCCTCTCTATCTCTCTTCCTCTCTCTCTATCAATTGATCAGAAACACCAAAAACCCTCACAGCTCTCTCTCACTCACGACCTCACTCTCTGTCTCTCTCTCTGCCGACGGTACCAGCAGCAGCAGCAGCGGCATCACCATTGCCGCCACCTCTCTCTCTCTCAGGTTCGTCTCTCTCTCTCTCTCTCTCTCTCTTTATCCTTCTCTGCCCGTGCGTTATTCTTCTCCTTCTCTTCCTGCGTTTTTTTATCTTCTTCTTCTTCCTCCATGATTGTTGATGTATATTTTTCCGGCAGCCCTTGATTTGCCGCCAACATCTTCATCTCCGTCACTCAATCACTCGAATCTCTCACATCTCACGTAAGTAATAAGTTACTCGTTAATTTCAGATTTGTTGTGCTCACTTTGATTCCCGTTTTCACCACGTAGAACATCTCTAATCACTATATTCGTTGTTCAAGTGATTATTCATAAACCCTAGTTTATGTAAGGGGTTAAATCAAGTAGCTAGTAATTACCACTTGTTTGATGTGGGTATTCATGTTGTATTAGGTTTAGTATGAATGTAGGATGAACTAGATGCTTGGGGGAAAAGTTTTATGGAAATTGTTATTTCCCGTATGGGTATTTTGAGGGGAATTGGAAATTTGAAACAAGCATATCTTTTGATTCAGGAATCGAAATTAGATCAGTTTGAGGCTAAACTTATTATTTCGAATGTTTTGAATCCAATTGAACTGTTTTTGAGCCATGATCTGTTTGGGAAACTGGAGTAATGAATTGGTGGAGTTTTGATAGGTTATGTATACTTTAGGTTATGGAATTTTGGAATAAGGTTTTGGGATTGGTTTTGAAGTATGAATTAAGTGGGATGTTGGGTTGGTTTTAGAACCCTAAACCGTTGGGTGTCATGTGCATATAATATAGCTTAGTATTTTTATTACTAAGAAATTGTAATTTAATTAGAGTATTGTTAACTTGTAGGCGACGAATTCACCAGCGACGCATACGTTGAGTACTACGATTGAGTCGCCGTAATCGCTTGCAAACGAGGTTAGTAAACAGGCCAGGCCTAGTGGGCCTAACTCCCTTCGTGTCAACTGATTTCTTTTTACATGTCTCAAAATGGATTCGTGCTATGTGTTTACGTATCATTTAAACATCCAATTTTTACTTGTAACTGCTTTTCTTGAAAATAACATAATAAGTTAACAATTCACGATAACGTAAAGTTGAAGAGTTGTGCGGGATTGTCTCATGGTTACTATTGGGCCTGGTCGGGTTATACCCGGCCAATTAATTGTATTTAATCCGGTTGCAAGGCCCCGTATCGCTCCTAGTACTCACCCTTCTGACCGCAAGAAGTCTGTAAGGGGGTGTCGACACTTAAGGTCTTGGATGCTTGCGAAGTGATTGGTTCTTCCCCCGTATCAACTAATTGAAATTGTGATCTTTTGGAATTAATGATTATTAATGGGAAAAAGAATGAGTATGAAATTTGGGATTTCCCAACTTGTGTATTGAACTCGAATTTGCGAACTGTAAACTCTCATTTTTTCTTACAAGTGTCAAATTCAAACTTCCGATGTGTTTAAAATTAAACTCCTACTCGCAAAAATGGTCATTGTTTTTTATAACTGCCTCATCATCATTTTACATGCTTGGGTGTTTGCTTGCCAGTATTTTTATGCTGATTTTTGTACTGTGGTGTTTCTTTTTATTTCTGCACCACAGGTCCAGGTGGTGAGTATTTGGCATAGTGGGGGACGCGCTTCATCACCGATGTTTTAGTCGTTCACTTTAGATTTTGGAACTCTTTTAGTATTTAATACACTTAGTTGTTTTATGCCCGCGTTTGAGGCAAAAATAATTGAACTGTAATAATGCTCGGTTAATTATTTTATTGGATGTTGCTTGAGAACCATCTTTAAATGTCCTTGTACCCCGGTTAGTCTCGGGTACGGAGTGACACCCCCCGGGCCTCCGGCCTGGTCATTTTGGGGGTGTTACATGTATGTTATAGTCGACTGGACTTGAAAGAACATGTTAATATGAATAATTGTATCTTATAAAGTGAATAAATCACATGTATTAGAATGATGATGATCGTTGGATAAAGGGTGGTTATATGTATCAATTTCAATATTGTTACTTTTTATAAAGCGAGTACATATCTATATGAGTTTACGATACGTGTACATGTGAAATTTGATACGGTAACGTGGGAATATTTATTGATGTGTGCTCAAGTGAATTTTGACACGAAGATAACACGCGAGAACGTGATGAATATATGTGTATTATGTCAATAATACAAGAGGCTTGATGACATATATGGATGATAATGTGATTGCGTATATGATGATATTATAATAGTCTGACATAAATTGATTGTATAAATTAGTTTGATAATATGACACGACGTCATAGTTGATCATATGAGAATGAATCTATGTGAATGGATACGTATAATTGATTAAGTTTGGGGATTAGCAAGGAGGGATTGCACGTCCCTTGGGTGAAGGACCCTAAACAACACAGTGGCAAAGTGTTCTTAGCGTCTGTGGAGACGTGCGGGCTAGGCCGCTCCTTTTGAAAGTCATAATGCGGTTGTGGGTTGACTCGCTCCCTTGTGAAAGTCATAATGCGAGCAGATTATCCCCGTGTGACACCTAAATATAAGAAAAATAAAAATAATGGTAGGTACTTAGATGAGATTGGTACTTAGTGCTAGTGCATTCACCTTGCTTGATGATTACGTTGTCAAATGATTGACATGACTTGACTATACATATATTCATGAGACAAATAATTAGTGATAGTGTAATCACCATTCATGCTAATTATTTATTTATCATTTACATAAGATTATGGCGTACAAATTGATGAGATTGATATGATTACTCATTAAGTACCAGAATTTGGATATGATATCTTTTGATAAAATGTTGGATTGACGTTATCATTTATGAGATTGGAGGTGTGGCTTGTGAAATGATGGGATCGGAATAATTGATGAGAAACTGCAATAGTAAACTAAAAGTGCAGTACTGAGACGGATATTTGAATATGATGGGTATGAAAGAATGACATACTCATAATGACGAGAATGGAATTGGTGATAATGAATCAATTATGCGTGAAAGGTAATTACCATGTGTCTGTGTTAACAGTCATTGACTTGATGCATATCGTCTTATATATCATGTATGTTGGATGTGACCCTTCCGCACATATACATTGATGTACATTGAGATTGACTTTAGTATTGTATTGTTCCTACTGGTGCTAAGCCCGTTTATTTATATTTTTCAGGGACTAAGAAGATTGGAAGATGTATGCTAGTTATCTAGCTAAGTAAATACCTCGTGTTCGCAAGGAATTGTGAAGATAGTGTAAAAAGACTAGAAGTCGAGTTTCGAGTCGGTATGTAATGCTTTGTAAATTATATTGTGGGCATGGGATACCCTAGAGTAAGCTCTGAATATTATGTAAAACGTGAATTTATTTTAATAAAAGTGATTTGTTTAGCTCTTACGAGAAGGTCACAGCAAAGCTGCTTCAAAAAAAGCGAGATGATTTACTACTTAATAACTTAAAATCACCCTCGAAAACAGGAAGTGACAATCTCTCTATTTCTGTTATAGTAATTTCTCTCTCCTTAATCATCGGCACCGCATCTTTTCTAATCCTTAAATATCCCTCTCATTAACCTTATCCTACTTGGTCATACCCCGAATGTCATCTCTTTATGTTCCTTAATCTCCCCCTCTCCTCAGTGATCTTGTACAAGACATGCTCTCTCTTGTAAGAAAATATAAGCTCAACAAAGCTAGAGAGAGAAAAACTGTATATACAGAGAAGATGAAATGATTCATCTTGACATTCATTGTGAAAAAGAGGAATATATATAGTTACATCCAACGGTAGTAAGAGGAGATGACTAATCTAACAGTAACAAATACAGTAGAGCAAAGCTAACGGTAGGAAATCCTAATGATGCTGTGAAGACATAAATGCCTTTGAATCCTCATGGGCTAGATAATGCAGATGGGCTTGACTTAAGAGAAGGCCCACTAATGTACTTGAGCCCATTCTTTCTCTTCCAATACGCCCCCTTAATCTCAAGGTGGTTGAGGCTGCACCGTGAGATGAGTTTTGAGGCTGGAAAAGTGAGTTGGGTGAAGGCTTTTAGTGAATACCGGCGAGCTACTCCTTTCCTGAAACAAAAGCGACAGTAAGTTCATAACGTAGAGCTTTTTCAGGCACATTGTGGTAATATAATTCTATTTGTTTCGTACGTGCGTGAAAAAGAGGACTAAGAGTTAAGGCTAGTGCATATTTTTTATTTGACTAAAGAGTAGGATCAATAATAAATGAAATTTTAAGATCAAGAAAAAGGTTACGAAACCAAGCGATGTCAGCAGTTGCAGTGGCTAAGGCCTGATACTTAGCCTCGGTGGATGATCGGGCTACAGTTGGTTGTTTCTTGGAGGCTCAATGAATGGGAATTGGGCCTAGAAACACAACTAGCCCAGTGTACTTCTGCGGTCTGTACGGTTACCGGCCCTATCCGCATCGGCAAACAATTGTAAATTAATATCACCTTTGTGATAAAAAAAGTCCATGGATTTTTGTGCCTTGTAAATAGCGTAACATGCACTTAGCTCTAGACAAATGTAAGTCAGTTGGTTTGTGCATAAACTGACAGAGGTGGTTTACCGCATAAACAATATCTGGTCTGCTGAAAGTAAGGTACTAAAGTGATCCAATTAATTGGCGAAAAAAGTAAGATCTGGTAAAGGATATCCATCAATAACATGATACTTAACCCCGGTGCAAGATGAGTTGGAGTAGATTTACAATGAATCATATTATAGCTAAGTAACAGATCATGAATGTATTTTTCTTGATGAATTAGAAGACCACCAAATTGTTTAGTGATTTGAAGTCCAAGAAAGTAAGTAATTGACCAAGATTGGTCATTTCGAACTCAGTACCAAGACGAGAAATAAGATGAGTTATGTGGGTACTATCATCCCTAAATAATAATATCGTCAACATATAATAAAAGAAAATTGATCTTATTTTGAGAGTGTCTAATAAAAAGTGAATTATCTGCAAAGGAAGAGGCAAACCCAAAGATAACAAATAAGCTGTAAAGTGCTCAAAGCAAGTGCGAGGAGCTTGTTTAAGGCAGTAAATCGATTTGTTCAATCTGCAAACATGATTTGGGAAACGTTGATCCACAAACCCTTGGGGTTGCTTCATATAAGCAGTTCCTCGTAAAACACCGTGTAAAAAGCAATTTTAACATCTAATTGATGGAGAGGCCAATCAAAACTGGCAGCAAATGCTAAAATACAGCGGACAGTAGAGTGTTTGACCAACGGACTAAAGGTCTCATCATAGTACAAGCCTTGGGTTTAGTGGAAACATTTGGCCACAAGGCGTGCCTTGTGTCTAAAGACAAACCCATTTGGAGCATACTTGGTTTTAAATACCCACTTATTACCAATTATATTTGCAGATTGAGGAGGAGCCACTAGGGTCCAAGTTTGTTGCTTTGAGAGGCTGTTGAACTCATCAATCGTGGCATTTTGCCACTGTGAGTGCTTAACAACCTCAGGAAAAGATGTAGGGTCAGAAAAAGTAGAAGAAAGAGATGTAAAACCCACTGATCTGTGAGGAGTAGTAGTACAAAGAGCAGAACCTGTGAATGTAGTTTTCTTTTTCACTATACCTGATTTACTCCTTGTTTGCATGTAGTGAGAAGGCTGTTGAGTAGGATTTGTAATCATTGAGTTTTCTAGGTGTGTTGCCATGCCTCAAATGCATGAGGACATAACACCAAGTTCTGTTGAACCAAGGTGGGGTTGTGCAGCATCAGTCTGCACCACAACTGGTTTCATCACAGCACAAGTACTCTCAGACCTAGTAGAGTTTTCAGCCATATTATTGTGAGTAGGGATATGAACAGGCAGAGGTGGTGAAGCACCTGAAATGGAAACATCTGAAATATGTGAGTATGAGGGTATAGAAGTACCAGTAAAAGTATTACTAGGTGGCACATAAATAGAATTATCAGAGTAAGAGAAGGTATATGATGAAGTTGAAGGAACGCCTGTAACAGAAGAGTTAGAAGATTTAGCAAAAGGAAACAGTAATTCATCAAAGATAACATCCTTGCTACTAAAAACTTTCTGTCTTTTGGTTTAAGCATAAGTAACCTCTATAATCATCTGCATAGCCAAGGAATACACACTGTATAGTCTTAGGATCAAGATTTGATAAGACCCTCGCGCGTTGAAGATATGTCGAAGGAGTGTAAGGTTTTAGAAGTGGGTAACAAGCACAACCAAATATTTTAATATAGGAATAATCAGTTTTAGAATTAAATAAAATTTCATAAGGAGATTTATTACCAATATTTGAAATTGGCATTATGTTTATCAAATAAGTAGCAGTAGCAATGGCATAGTACCAAAATTAATGTGGTAAACTTGCATTTTGAAGAAGTGTAACTACTGTCTCAACAATATGCCTATGCTTATGTTCAGAAACCCCATTCTGTTGGGGTGTGTGAGGGCAACTTTTGTGATGTCTAATGCCATTACCATTAAGAATTTTCTGAAACAGAAGAGAGGTGTATTCACCTCCACCATCTGACATTAGAACAATGATAGGATGGTGATGCATTTTTTCAACGAAGATTTTAAATGCGGGAACACACTAACAAAATCAGATTTGCACTGTAAAGAGAATAATCAGGTAAACCTGGATAGATCATCAATAAAGAGAACATTATATCGAAAATCATTATAAGTTTTCACAGAGGCAAGGCCCTAAACATCATAAAGCAGCATTTGTAATGGTGCATTAGAAGTAGACACATATTTATGATAAGGTAAGCGAGACATCTTTCCAGCCGAACAAGTCTGACAAACAAACTTTCCAGAAAAAAAGTTGGAACCTCTACAACTTACACATTGTTTTAAAACAGTATTGGCGGGATGTCCCAAACGGGCATGCCAAAGAGGAGACATGATTTTGGACCAAGATAAGCATGTGAAGAAGTCTTGTCAGATTTGAAGGGGAGATGAGAAATGGGATAGACTCCATTTTCACTCTGTCCCAGATAAATAAGAGTTCTCGTAGCCTTGTCCTGAAGATAAAATGAGGAGGCATCAAAGATAGCCCTCAAATTATGTTCGCCACACAAATTATTCAATGAAAGCAAATTGGCATACACGTTTGGTACATGATAAGTATCAGATAATTTCAACAAGCAAGAATTAGTATAGAGTTGAGCTATACCAGAGTGTTGAATAGGGAGAGAGTTTCCATGACCAACTTGAATCTGATCAGTGCCTCAATATGGTTCTGAAATAGACAAATTATTCAGGTCTGCTGTCATGTGATGAGAGGCTCTTGTGTCAGTCAACTAGTAGCTGGAGGAAAATGGGAGCGAGAAAGCGAAGCATATCGATTTTCTAGGGTTTCTCAAGCAGATCGGGAGACCCCGATGACATGGGTTAGAGCTTATTGAGATAAAGTTGCATTTAGAAGAGTAAGAATTGCTTGGTCTTGCATTTGCCAAGCAGTAAAATTAGGATTCACCGCCGTGGAGACGGTGCCGTCGGGAGCGGAAGCAAACTGCGGCGGACATGGATTAGATCCTTCGAGAAAACCAAAGAGAGACTGTACCTTTAACCGAGAGGTAAGTTGATGTATCCATTAGACATAATTTGTAGAATCAAGTTTGTATGTGCCAAGCGGTAAAACTGGGATTCACCGACGTGGAGACGGTGCCGTCGGGAGCGGAAGCAAATTGTGGCGGACATGGATTAGATCCTTCGAGAAAATCAAAGAGATACTGTATCTTTAACAGAGAGGTAAGCTGATGTCTCCATAAGACATAATTTGTAGAATCAAGTTTGTATGGAATAAGATTGTATGTTGGATAGTATATCCAAAGGATTGGAAGCCGTTGGCGAGGAATCGGAGGTGGTAGAGAGCATCACTCAAGGCTGTGATACCCATAGTTGATAATACCGTTCCGGTCCGGTCCGGAACGGCCGGAACGGTCCGTTTCGAAGGCAAAACGGAACGAATCGGTGGTGGATTCGTACCGGTCCAAATTCCGGTCTGATCCGGCGAGATCCGGCCAGATTCGGAAATTTCGGCCCGATCCGGCCGGTACCAGGGTGTTCCGTTCCGGTACACTTTCAATTTTCAAAATTAATATGCCACCGGAGGAGTCGAACTCTTGACCTCCACCAACGTTTGACAATAACTTACCACTGGGCCAAGCGTTCTTACTGATACAACCTTACCATATTAATATTTTTGACTTAAGTTTGGCAATAACTTACCACCAAAGCTTGGCAATAACTTTTTCCCATTTTTATTTAACACAACCAGTGATAATGACTTAACCAAATATTGTTTAAACTTCATAATGTTTAGTGATTTCACTACTTAAATTTCATATTAACTTACTAAGTACAAATAATTTATTCTCTTATCAATTAATCATATAGTTCTATTTTCTTGACCATAATTCAATAACTAGATCAAAAATCATTTGTTTTCATAACACATGTGATGTTATTAACGAGTTATTTCCATATCAAATTAGTCATATTTATAGGTTATGTTCAAATTTAATTAAATTTAAAAGACATTGTTATTAAAATACACATTATTTATATTGTATATATATAATATAGTAAAAGTGCAGTAAATCCGCAACGGATCGCCATTCCGTCCGGATCCGGGATCGTTCCGTTCCCAAGTGCAAAACGGAACGGGGACCCGAACGGTATTCATATGCTCAACAGAGCTAGAGAGAGAAAAACTATATATACAGAGAAGATAAAATGATTCGTCTTGACATTCATTGTGTCGAAGAGGAATATATATAGGTTACATCCAACGGTAGGAAGAGGAGAGGACTAATCTAACGGTAACAAATACAGCAGAGCAAAGCTACCGGTAGGGGACCCTAATGATGATGTGAAGACATAAATGCCCTTGAACCGTAATGGGCTAGACGATGCAATTAGCCTTGACTTAAGAGAAGGCCCACTGACGTAAAAAAGATCAAAAGCCTTGAAACTGGTCCAATAGACTTGAGCCCATTCTTTATCTCTAATATCTCTCCCTTTTAACTCTTGTGATCCCCCCTCATTCTCCTTTCGTCTTCTACAAAGGATTCGGCTTCAACTTCAGCTTTGGAAGAACATTAGACCTGGTCTTAACTGGTGGGTACTCGCGGGGTCCGTAACGGGTCATTGGTTCGGACCAACAGCTTCTTGATTCTCTCAGTTCTTGACCCACCAGTTCGGGGAGTTCACGGACTGGTTCTGCGTTTGGGTTTTAGTTTCGTGGTTCGGGTCTGACCCGACACGGGTCCACCCGGAACCGGCCCATCGACAGGCCTGCTTCCGAGTCAGGACTGGAAAGATTCAAGTCCAAATAAATTCTACCAATTCCTTCAACAAATGGCACTTTGCTTTCTAGTTTTCTAGTAATCATACAGTAACCAAGTCGAGAGTAAGTATAACTGCAGTTTCCTTGACTGCTAAACTTGTCAGTCAATGATAACAAATGAAAGTTTACTAACATCGATTACATAACATCTATCATGAACCGTAGCGACAGGATTCAAGAGCACATGACAGTCATGGTATCACTGTCAAAAACAAACAACCTACAAATGACAGAGTGTCAAATTGTATTTTTCTTATGTATCCTTTTATTTTCCTTATGCATCAATCATCGACATGAACCCCGCATTCACAATCTCCTGATAAAAAGAATGTCTCAATGCACATGGCTGCTATGTCCCCATAGCAGGATCATCTACCAGCTGCCTCCAAGTTGCTTTCAGTTCCAATCCGAGCAGAATGGGGACCCTGAGATTGAACGGCATACCTTTTATAAATATCTTTAAGCTCCTGCAGTGATACCTGGCCAGTACTCTGCCTCGCCGATGAAATTTAATGGAGTAGTAGTGAGTGGAAAACTTTTCTTACTTCTATCAGTAGACTAGGTTATCCCATGCCGTTGGCACTATCAAGTTTTTAGAATAAAGTCATTAGAACATAAATATGCTCTCTGTAATGGCGGAAGAAGGTATGTTCAAGGAGGACACGGGTACACAAAATTATAAAAACATAATTGAAGTAACATAAGAAAAATCAACACAAAATATAAGGGAAACCAAAATAGATCACATGTGTTTCCATTAGCTCTGTGAGGTGCTGGAGTTGGAAGAAGAGAAAATGGAGGGTGGAGATTAAAACATCCAACGACCACATGTAGAAGTGCTTCTTAGCTTAGTATATAGATGTACAAACTCATTTGATTTCATCAATATCTGTCTATTTGCAAGTTGTAGCAATTTGAAGTGTATAGATTACAGTAGTTGTATACCCCCTAAATATCTGTCTACTGTAATCTCTTGATTATTTGTGAAAAACTGTAAAGGCTGTTTACTTGTCCCCTATAAGCATTTACTGTAGTAACTAAGAGCAACATGAACATAAATTTAAGAAACTTTGATATTTAGGGGGTATACAACTTCGGTTTAATGCATCACACTTTACATGCCCTACCACTGGGCTAGGAGCCATTTGCGTGTGGTACTAATTTCATGATATCTGCAGCATATACATTATATTATGCTATAAAGTCAAATGAATAAAGTTTAATCTCATAAAAATGCATGTTCATCTTATTACTTAAGTTCGCTAAAGTAGGTTGAGTTATGTGAATAAAAGTTATAAAAAAAATTTCATAGCTTGTAATATCCTGTCTCACATTGAGATATTGTGGATTAGATGTGTGGTATATATTTTCTGGTGATATGGATAAAGAAGCTGCTTGGACAGTAATCCACTCGGGTGTTACAATCAGAGCCAGGTTGGCTCTGCAAGGGCTTTCTGGTGGTGCACTCGCCAGTCAAGGGGATACGTGACTGAGCACACTGTAGGGGAATTGTAATATCCCGTCCCGCGTTGAGATATTGTAGATTTGATGTGTAAAATATAGTAAACCTAGTGGATTTCTACTACCACCTTCAAAGCTTTAGCATTTTTATATGGTGGTACGGATGAAGAAGTTGCAGGGACATCCACTCGGGTGTTACAGCCTATCCCAACTACCATTTCAGAAAGAAATCCAATTATCATCTATAATTTGTGATTTTTTATGTACTCTTAACAAAATTTTACAAGAATAATCTTGCACTCGGTTCCTCAAAAAACAAAAATCAGTATTACAAGTTCCCTGTATGAGCTGCGACATCATCCCTAGGGAGGGTCCCAACTGGAAGACATACGCAATAACAAAATATTGCATACTGTGAGGTGATGGTACCATTTCACTGATTTAATATGGTATAATGTAAGATTTGGACTTGTTACATAATCACATTTTAGTGTAATAAAAATTCTACAAAAGTTTCCAATGTTTATATATGCTGGCAAATATATACCCTTGAAGAGGAAGGAAAAAAATAGTAATGATGGGATCTATGTTTCTAACAGGACACAAACCATTTACGTTTTCTACCACAAATTAGTAATACTAAAATCTTGCACTTGTTTCAAGATAAACAAACCACAACGGGAAGAAGCAGAGAGGAGGAACTGACAAACCTTCAGAACAAGGGGCCCATTGTTGATCAACATCTTTGGGGGTCTTAGTTATGTGTTCGTGAAACTTTTAGCAACAACCACCTGCAGATATTCATAGCAAATTATTGACAGACATTTCTCATAATATGAATACACCTTCAGGCCAAATATAACTACTTATTGCTGTTGATGTGCAAATATTTGAGAAGGGACAATAACTCTGGCACAAAAACACATACGCTAAACTTAAAGTAGAGATGACAAATAAGTTCAGAAATAATTGAACTTTGAAGTTACATTTACTGCTATAATAGCTGGCTAAACACGTGAATTTACAAGTAGAAATATAATATACAGAGGCCCTGGTTAAAAAACAAATGGAGCTGTTAAAATGAGTTCCAAGGCCGCTTAAAGGTTAATGACAAACTATCCTGGTGTCGAATCAACATGAAATCAAGTTTATGATGTCAACAAAATACAACCCATCAAACAATGACCAGTAAAAAATACTTCGGGTTTGGTTTCTTATGTTGCCCGGGCCACAGAGGGCATACTCTGGGAAGATGCTTCCGCAGTCCAGCAACCTCATCGCTTTGTGTCAACCACACCGCTAGTATTATTGAAATGAGAACAGAAAAAACAAACTCCAGGTAAAATATATCAACGGGTATTGACATACCTATTAATTTACAATAGCAAGACCAAGCATCAGGTCCCAATAATTCCATTTCGGTTTCTTTTCCAGCAGATCAACTGGCCTGAAATTGGACAGAATGCTTCTTCTTGAAATCCTTGAGCTTTACCATTAATTCTAGGAACGTAGGTCGGCTCTTCGGCTCCCTGCATGCAGTCATAAGTGTGTAATTCCGTTCTTAGATGGTTAAGAATGTATAGATGGATTCTAATAAATATACTAGTCTACAACTACTAATGCTGACTGATGCAATGATCTGACAACTACATGCAGGTCATAAATTTCCCAATGTCTCGAACAAAATCTTTCTTGCTCACTTACCGATTTAACAAAAACAAAGAAGCCACATAAATATCTTAAGAGAGCAGTAAGGAAGTATCAAATTGCATCTAAACAGAAGGCGACACTCCACATTTCAATCATCCTCCAGATCATAAATCTTTTCAGCACCTTAATAGGAAATATGGCAATCCTTGACCGATTTGCATCACTCACTTAATTACACCTGCACCCTCCTAACCGAGTCTAGTCTGACATTGCCACTTTCACATTCCAGTTATCTCAGGTTGCCCCTCCATTTACAAAATCGTGCGAAATCTCCCTCCATTAGTCCACCGTCGCACAAACTAAAATTAAAAGGCACTTAGCCAGCAATACACCCGTCCACCTATGATCTAGCCACACCATTACAGAAATGCCACCACTACCTGAGAAATGATTTATGTCACTGTCACCAGGGAAATATCACATGGTGGTTTTGTTGGGATTTATCACGTCGAAATCCCGCGCGACGGAAGATCAAACACGACCACTACACGAACACGCGATATGGAGAACGAGAAAATAAAGAACGCAATATTTAACATGCTTCGGCAAGTTGCCTACGTGCACGGGGCAAGAAAGAATTTTCACTAGTACGGACAACCGTACACCCACCATTCTCTCTACAAGCCTCTCAACTCTCCTACACACTAAACATGTGTGCCACTCTGACTTGAACTTATGAAATAATACTAAACTAGAGGAGGTGGAAAAGCCCACCAAACCTAAGCTATCACCTCCTCAGAGATCACCTCCTCAGAGAAGAAATCAGACGCATCGGGTACACGATTCGTCTTGCGGAATTCGAGAAAAACCCAACAAACTCCACCTTGGCTTGAATTCTGCAAGCGCCAACAAGTTCCTCAGCCAACTCTATGTTGATGTCAACTCCGCCGCATCCGCCATGCTCGTCATGCACGACCCCTCACAGCGCCTCCACCGAGATGCTCCCATTGGCGCTCACTCCCTGGTGCGCCTCCTCGCACCCCCAGCACGGGTGCGTCCCAAAGTCTGCTACTTCGGGGAGCGGTGTGGCTCCACCTCTCCACCTTCTCGAACATCATTGGAGAGACCACCACCATCCAGGTCAAGTGCAAACGAGACTCGCTTCTTCTTCACTTCTGCAGAAGTTTTCTTCATTGAAGTTCTCATCAACGGTGGATCGTCAACCTTCATATTTGTCACGATCACTTTAACTGGACAACTTCCTTGAACAACCTGCAACTCTTGTGTAGCCTGCACCTTCTTCGTCTTACGCTTGCACGCCCTTGCACGTCCACCTCATGTTCCTCCGCATCCGCTCCCGGTGCATCTCCGTAGTTGCTTCCCTTGTTCATTCATACGCCTCGCATGCGTATCTAGCCGATCTATACTCTTTGCCTCTTGTGTTGCAGAAGATCCACATGTCACAACACTCCCCACAAGTTTGCATAGACCATCAACCAATTTCCCATGCAGCACAGTCTTGTCTGTCGTAGACACAACCTAAATTTCTCCACCTTGAATTGAGACTCTACAACCCTTACAGTCCAACATCCCCAATGAGATCGTTCTTCCTCAAGTGTGGCACATGTCTCACCCCCGTCAGCGCCAAGATCCTCCCATAAAGCTTACGAAATCTTACTGTACCCATACCAACAACTTTACTAGTCGAGTTGTTAGCCATCTTGACAGTACCCCCATCACAAGCTTGATAAGTTGCAAACTGCTCCCTGGCTGCACACATGTGAAACGGACATCCAGAATCTAAAATCCAATCTGACTTCTCATTACCTGAAGTGACTGTCATCACATCCACTGGATCTTCATCATTGTCGGACTTCTCAATGACTGCTGCCTCTGATGGTTGATTCATCTTCCCCGCCGCTTTGTATTTCTCACAATGCTGTCGAATATGGCCTTCTTGACTACAAATGAAACATCGCGGCTTGTAGTCATCACCTCTAGATTTGGAACGTCTCCTCCTATGAGCCTCCTTCTGTTGCCTCCTTCCACGATCTTGACTTCCCTCTGATGTAGCCATGATTCCATCAAGTTGCGTCTTGATGTGCTCGTATGAAGGAGGTAGGGAAACTAACAAGAGAATTACTTGGTCTTCTTCTTCAATCTTCGCATCGACCGCATTCAGCTCTGTTAGAACCCTGTTGAACTCATCCAAGTGTTCCATAAAATCCTTCCCTTCAGCCATATGCAGCGCATACAACTGTTGCTTCGAGAACAGTCGACTCGTCAATGACTTGGACTTATACCTGCTCTCCAACTTCGTCTACAGCTCGTACGGATCCGCCTCATTGATGACCTCCCAGAGTGTACTCTTACGGCGATATAGCTGAATCGTGCTATTTGCCATCTCTCGCATCTCTGCCCACTTGTCATCTGTCACACCCGCTGGCTTTTCGGACTTCTTCTTCGTGAGAGCCTTGATAAGACCTTCCCTCTGCAATACATTTTTCACTCGTTGCTGCCATAGAGTGAAATCGTTGTGGCCGTTAAATTGTTCAATCACGAAACTAGAACTTTTCACAGCCATCACGCCAAACTGCAAATTTCCGTTCACAATCTGCAGTATCCGACATCACCAATGCGTCCGGAACGCCAAAAAACGTAGGGTTTGACTCTTATTTCAAGTCAAATGGGTTCCTGGAGCCCAAGATACGTCCAAAACAATTTGGACCACGCAACGCGAGTTTCAGACACGCGCCCAGCCCCGCCCGCGAAGCACATGATAACTCCTCCTCGCAGCTTCTTCTTCCTCACGAGCAGACCCAAACTCAGCTGCGTTTTGTGTTATGACAAACCACCTCACGATCGAAGAACGAATAAAAGAAGAACACGGGATTTTACGTGGTTCGCTAGCGAAGAAATTCGCTAACTACGTCCACGGCGAAAATGCACCCTTTCACTTAAGAGGAACAATTACACTCTTATTTGCGTATCTAGTAGAGAGCCTACTAGATCCTTTATATAGTACTAGTGAGGAGGCGAGAATCACCTCACTTGACAATGTGGGACAAATACACTCCACCGCCCCACTTTGTTTCCTTAGCTACCCTACTGCCTTTGACTATAATTCAAACCCTTAGTCCAATTTGTTTTCACCGCCTTTGACTTTCACAATTCAAGGCACCTCAAAAAATCTCCACCTTGACTTGAATTCTCCATCAAAAACAGTTGCTCCTCTTCTCGTAAATAAAGTTACGTCTTCTCCGCACCCAATGTCTCTCGTCACAGAGACTCACTGGACCCCACCGGGTCCGACATGCCCCTAAGGGCCTCACTGGCTCAAGATGTTGAGCAATTCCAGACAATGCTGGAACTTGCTCTTCGAAACCGGCTTGGTGAACATATCCGCGGGGTTGTCACCTGTCCCTACCTTCTTTACCTTGATCCTGCTCTCGTTTCTCATAAAATGATACATGACGTCGATATGCTTGGTCCTTTCATGATGAACCTGGTCCTTAGTCAAGCAAATCGCACTCAAGCTTTCACAGTTGACTATCGCTTGATCTTGAAGTAGGCCTAGATCATTGACCATACCTTTAAGCCATATTGCCTCCTTTGCTGCTTCCGTTAGAGCCATGTACTCCGCCCCCGTCGTCGACAAAGTCACCGTCGGCTGTAGCGTCGCTTTCCAACTCACAACAGATGCTCCCAGAGAAAATACATAGCCTGTCATTGATCTTCTACTATCAACATCCCCTGCATAGTCCGCATCCGAGAAACCATCTACGAAGATGTCTTCACTAGCCCCATAGCATAGGCCAATGTCTGACGTACCCTTAAGGTACCTGAATATGCGCTTCACCGCCTGCCAATGGTCCTTCCCTGGATGAGCCATAAAACGACTAACCACACTAACAGCGAATGCTATGTCCGGTCGAGTACAGACCATAGCATACATGAGGCTTCCAACTGCGCTAGCATATGGAACCTTAGACATGTACTCCTTCTCCTCCTCCGTCTGAACAGTGTACATTCCTAACTTGCTGTTAGTCGCCATAGGAGTATCTACAGCTTTAGCTGATAACATCCCAAATCTGCTCAAGATCTTCTTGATGTATCCTTGCTGTGACATGAAAAGCTTATTCTTCTTTTTGTCTCTATAGATCTCAACTCCCAATACCTTTCGAGCAACTCCTAGAACCTTTATTTCAAATTCCGCACTGAAAGACCTCTTCAATTCTCTAGTGTCCTTGATATTCTGAGTTGCGATCAAAATATCATCCACATATAGAACTAGGTAGATACGTGATCCACTTCGCAACAACTTGTGATACACGCAACAATCATACTCGCACTTGTGGTAACCAATCTTCAACATGAAGTTGTCAAACCTCTTGTACCATTGCCTTGGCGACTGCTTAAGTCCATAGAGAGATCTTTTCAGCTTGCACACATATTCTTCTTTTCCGGGAACTTGGAACCCCTCCGGTTGGCTCATGTATATTTCCTCCTCCAACTCTCCGTGCAGGAAAGCTGTCTTGACATCCAATTGCTCAAGCTCTAGGTCGTGGTGTGCCACTAAAGCTAGTAACACCCGGATGAAGTATGTCTGACCACCGGTGAGAAGATCTCGTTGTAGACAACTCCCTCTTTCTGACTTAACCCTCTTGCAACTAGCCTTGCCTTATACTTGATGCCCTCCCCAGCTGTAGTTCCTTCCTTTCTTCTGAAGACCCACTTGCAACTGACTATCTTCCTTCCCGCTGGCAATTTAACAAGCTCCCAAGTCGAGTTCTTGCTAAGAGACTCCATCTCTTCTCCCACTGCAGCAATCCATTGTGCTGACTCAGAACTAGATTTAGCGGCCTTGTAGGAGGATGGCTCGTCCTCTACCTCTTCCGCTACCTGTAATGCATATCCCACCATACCATCATCTTTGTATCTCGCCGGAGGCTTTATGACTCTCCTTCGTCTTCCTTCAGCAATACTTTGAGGAACCGATTCCTCTGGTGTAGACGCATCCTCACTATCTTCCTCTTCTGCTTCTGGCAGCTGTGTAGGGATTTCGGAATCCTTAGGATCAGTAGGATCCGACTCTCCCTCCACCTTCTTCTTTGCACCTCCAAGCTCCATCTCCACGGATTTCTTCAACATATGAGTCTCATCAAAGACTACACTTCTGCTAAGTATAATCTTGTTGTCTGCCCATATCTTGTATCCCTTCACACCTGTTCCGAAACCCATGAATACTCCCTTCTAAGCTCTTGGTTCTAGTTTGCCATCATCAACGTGATAATAGGCAACACGACCAAAAGCTCTCAAATTCGAGTAATCCACTGCATTATCGGACCAGACTTCCATAGGAATCTTGCATCTTATACCTGTGTGCGGGCTCCGATTAATGAGATAGCATGCCATGGAAACTGCCTCTCCCCAAAAACCTCTAGAAAGACCTGCATTCGAAAGCATGCACCTTACTTTCGTTAAAAGTGTCTAATTCATTCTCTCGGATACACCGTTCTGCTGCGGTGTGTGTCGAACGGTGCGATGGCGTGCTATTCCCTGATCCTTGCAGAATCCATCAAACTCTGATGAACATAACTCTAAGCCGTTGTACGTGCGCAGCCTCTTCACCTTCTTTCCCACCCGATTCTCTACTAGTGTCTTCCACTCCTTGAATCTTGCGAAGGCTTCACTCTTGTGCTTCATCACGAATATTCAAGTCACCTGGAGTAGTCGTCTATGATGCTTAGAAAATACCTTTACCCGCCAATCGCCTCAACTCGAGATGGACCCCAGCAATCCGAATGGATATAATCAAGAGTACCTTTCGTTCTATGAACCGCCTTAGGGAACTTGCTACGCTGTAGCTTCCAATACACGGAGTGCTCACAAAACCCTAGGCTCTTGGGCGCATGCCCGGTGAGATATCCCTTCTTGTGAAGTTCCTGCATTCCACGTTCACTCATATGACCGAGCCTCATATGCCACAGCTTAGTTAGATCAGCTTCCTTAATCTCGGCTGAGACAACTACAGCAGAACCTGTGATCGTCGAACCTTGCAACATGTACAAAGTCCCGCTCTTGACATCCTTGAGAATCACCTTAGAAACCTTGCAGACTTGTAGATCTCCACCTTCACCTTTGAAACTGTATCCCTTGCTGTCGAGTAGACTCTAGGAGATCAGATTCTTCTTAATAAGTGGTACATGCCTGACTTGCTCCAAAGTGCATAACTTCCCCTCATTCGTCTTCAATCTAACTGATCCGCTCCTAATCACATTAGAGACGGCTCTGTTTCCCATGTAGACGGGCCATATTGCTCATAAGCAGTAAATCGGAAAAGAATTGTAACAAAGCACATGGGGTATAACCCATTGCAACAAAGCACCAACATACGTAACTAACTCACTTATTGATGAAAGTACAGAAATACCCTTATGTAGCTACCCCTCTTTTAACTTGAAGTACCAAAATTCCCTCGGTTAGTTACCCTTCCAGTTTGAATTGAAGAGCCCGAGAATCGACCTAGTGGATTCGGCTGTCGACTTCACTACGTCGACAGCAGACCTGAACGAGTCGATAGTCGACATGCACGGTCGACATGCCAGAATTGTCTGTCGACCTATTCACGTCGACATTCGACTTAGGTAGATCGACGGTTGACTTCTCTTGGTCGATTGTCTACCTGTCTAGGTCAACCGTCCATATGTTTAGGTCGGTTGTCGACCTATATAGGTCGACACAATTGAATCATCCTTAAAATTGATTTTTTTGACCTAGGACCCTAACTATGTTTGATTTTATATAATTTCAGACTTGTCTACAAGACTCCAGGGCTGTCCTATCATGCTATGGGGAATGGAGATGTGATGATGGCATGTATACGTACGTTGGGCAAAACACTATGGTGCCAAAACGGTTTTGCCATCCGTGTCGGTATAAGTTACGACAGGCTAATCCGGGAGATTATGGGGCGGTTTCATTCGATGCTGCAATGAAAAGAGCTCGGTACGTATGGAATGGAGATGTGATAACGGCATGTATACGTACGTTGGGGTTTTGCCATCCGTGTCGGTATAAGTTACGTTGAGAGACTGTCAGAATCTCAAACCGTAGTGAAGTTAATGGTTTAATTTGTTTGTAAGACTAATGGTGACGTTGTATGGATGTTTAATATGTTTGTAAGACTATTCGTGAAGTTGGATTGATGTTTTATTTGTTTGTTTCACGATTTCGTCACGTTTTGGTCATTATGTCGACTTAGCATGTCTACGGTCGACTAGATCACATCGACATACATCGACTATCGACATATACGGGACGACTGTCGACGTGTATGGGTCGACCGTAGTGTTTTGTCCGGAGTCGACCATGGACATGTAGACGTCACCCGTCGACATGTAGTAGTCGACAAAAACTGCAAAATTATGCCCAACCGGGCCAACCGCCTCCAATACCACGGTTTGGGCCAACCGCCTCCAACACCACGGTTTGGCCCATACGTATATATATATATATATATATATATATATAAATCTTACTGCATGCATTAAACAATTTCGATCTTTAAACCCTAACTGCATGCAAACCGTGGTCTTGTCATCCGTCTCTTCTCCAACGGCAAGCACACAAACTCGTCTCTTCTCCAACGGCAAGCACAAAAACTCGATATGGCCAATCCCCAACGGCAGATATGTAATATTACAATATGCATGCTTTGTGAAGAATGTTGATGTATGTTGATTAAGTATTAGGGCTCCTCCCTCACAACTCACTCATACGGTTGTCCACGGATGTACGTTAGCCTCTGTTACTCCCTCACAACTCGCTGGAGTTGATACATGATGCAAGCTCATGAATGAGGCTCCACAGTTGACTCTCTCTGCAGTTGCTTTGGTGCCGGTGATTTCTTAATTTTTTATTCAACAACCCTCCCTCACAACTCACTGTTTCTACCGTGATTTCTGAAATTTTTTGACCCAGTTAGTATATTTAGGGTTCGAACCATATCTAGGATTTCTTAGTGACTCTGTTTTAGGGTAGAAACAGTGAATATGCAAGCTCATGAATGAGGCTCCACGGTAGAAACAGTTGCTTTGGTGCCGGTGATTTCTGAATTTTTTATTCAATAAACCCTACCTTATTAGGGAGGTTTATTAGGGAGAAGAATGCAAAAATAAACCCACGACTAGGAGAATAACAGTATTTGCATGTTGTTTTTCCTTCACACGTTGAGAACATTATATACCTATGTAGGTGGTGGCGGCAATAATGGAGGCATATGCGGAAGAAAGTCGTAGAGTGGAATTCAATAAAATGAAAGCCCGTCGCGAAAGAAAGAAACGCCCTATCGTAACTTGGACGAACACGGACGTCGATGTAGTATGTAGCCGCATAGATGATAGAGATGATAAGAAGATAAACAAGAAGAAAAAGAAGAAGAAGGGAAAGAACAACACCGTTGAAGCCCAGCAGGAGACCGTTGAAGTTAAATTGGTTGAAGCTCAGCAGGAGACCGTTGAAGTTAAATTGGTTGAAGCCCAGCAGGAAACGGATGAAGTTAAATTGGTTGAAGCCGAGCAGGAGACCAATGAAGTTAAATTGGTTGACCGAGACAAGAAGATATTTTCATATAATCGGGGTTACGATTTTGATTTGGCTGAGTGGATCGCATATGAAATAGATCATGGTAGTCGGACGTACGGAAACAAGCTGTCTGCACATACTAGAGGAATGATTAGAGCAATTCTCAGTGAATACGTACAATGTAGTGCAGGCTGGGACGAACAACTGCAAAGAGCACTAAAGAACCCTGAAAACTTCATCTTCAAGCGCCAAAAGGGCAGCTGGGACGTCCGTCATGATCCTCACGTAGAAAAAGAAATTGACTTTGCATGTACAATATTGGCAGTGAACCTGAAGACTGACGATGCTTCTTCCACGCGGGGTCCGCCAGGAATGACAGGGTTGATCCATACCATCTTCAAGCATATTCTGAAGGGTGAAACCTATCCGGCTGACGTACAAGATTTGCACGACACTCTGTGCCACCACGATTCTGGCCGGGTTATGAAATATCTGCCAATTTGTGTTGACCATTCGTCTATGTGGTCTGGGGAGGAGAGGATGGAAAAATTGTTACGAGTGTGCAGAGAATACCAAGCACAGAAGTATAAGCCCCCTAGTAATGGACAGGCTAGCTGGGAAGATTGCATGAAGAAGACTAACCCCCTTGCAGGCACTACGGGTCATGCTACAAGGGACTGGAGAGACATAATCCCTCCAGGTAAGGCACCCCATGGCCACCCCCTCTATCGCGTACTGTGCTATAAGAGTTTACGGAAGAAACGGAAACCGATATTTTCAAAGTGGACCAAGGGCTATGATGACACCACCGTGTCCTTTTACTTGTTCGTTAGGAACGCGTATGAACATCTTCGGAAGCCCTGCGACAACTACCTTAATCTCCCGGATGATAACGACTGGCTCGACAGGGAGTACATTGAGAGTCAAATCATTGGTTTGTTCCCACGTTATATGGTGGATCTGATGGCCAATGCGCACGATATGAATTTACCGTTTTCTAAGGTATGTTTCCCTCACCGATACGTACATACGTGCTATATTTATAAATTCATTAAATTAATATATACATGTATCTATCTTGTTTTGTTGGTGCATGCAGTAACCGCCCGTGGAAGGAGTACGTGCAGCTAGCTAGCATATGATCGACGAAGGATGAATTATAATAGTTTCTTTTTAGAGTTCATAGTTATTAATTAGTTGTTTTTATTGCTGGATTCTTAAAGTTCATGAATTTGTTGGTTTTGGATTCTTTAATTTAATGAATTTATCGTTTTCTAAGGTATTGTTTGGGTGCTTTAATTTCAAAGACAGCAGGGACAGAAAGCATCAATTTCTGGCTGTTTAGTCGACTTCCACAGGTCGATTGTCGACAGCCAAGACAGGGGTTACACAGAGAACATGGACAGAGGGCATTATTTTTTGCCTTGTTTGTCGACTTCCAAATGTCGACAGTCGACAGTTCCTCGTCAAAAACCCAGAATATTGTTCAATTTCATACCAATTTTGGTGTTTGTTCTTCGATTTCATACCAATTTTGGTGTTTGTTCTTCAATTTCATACCAATTTCATAGAAATAGTTTCAAAATATGCAAAAAGTATCAATTTCAAACAAATTCCTGGTTTCTTCGCCGAAACGAAGAAATCTGGGTTCTTCGCCGGAGACGAAGAAGACGCGCCTGTGAAGAAGAAGACACGACGATCTTGCCTGTGAAGAAGAAGAAGAAGACACGACGAAGGTTGCCCCTGGGTTCGTCACTGTGTTTAACAGAAGGGAAGAGAGAGAGAGAAGTTTTTCTTTTTTTTGGATTTTTGTTAACTAAATCAAGATTTTCGGAGAATTAAGTAGTATAATTACACTTATTACCCTTAAACACCAACTCCTTAATTGTTGGTGCTTCTCGGCAGTGGAAAACATTTCCACTGCCTTTTGGCCAATTCTTTCGCCATGTAGACAGACCCTCCATCCGCTTGGTTGTACGTCGAGAATAGCTCCCTGTTAGAGCAAATATGATAGGAAGCTCCGGAATCAAGGACCCACACATCTTGAGAGTGAGTGACAACATCCGTCATTAGAACGTAATCATCCTCGGACGAGTTACCTTGTTCTGCTACGGCTGCGGATCCATTCTGCCCCTGTTGACCTCGTTTCGGGCAATCTCTCTTCCAGTGCCCATTTTCCTTGCAAAAGGCACAGACATCCTTGGGTAACTTAAAACCTGAGAACTGCTTCTTCTTGTTCTTCTTACCCTTCTTGCTTCCTCCCGTTTCCATCAGTCCGGAAGCATGGTCCTTTGTACGTATGCCTGCACCCTTATGGCGCAGTTTCCTAGCATGGAGCGCCGATCTGACCTCCTCTAGGGATAAGTCGTCCTTGTTCACTATGAACGACTGAACGAAGTTCTTGTATGATGGAGGTAACGAGATCAATAACAAGAGTGCGGCATCCTCATCGCCCACCTTCTCGCCAATATTACGCAAGTCTAAAAGAATTGTATTTAATTGATCAAGATGGTCCTTGGGAGCCGTACCTTCGAGCATCCGCAAAGTAAAGAGCCTTTGCTTTAGCATCAACTTGCTAGTGAGACTCTTCGTCATGTAGAGACTCTCCAACTTGAGCCAAAGACCTGCTGCTTGCTTCTGATCTGCGACCTCGATGATCACGTCATCCGATAAGCACAACATAATCGTTGCGTGTGCCTTCTCCTCCAATACCTTGAACTCCGATGATGCAACATTCATGCCTCCCTTGTCCGCGGTCAAAGGTGCCCACAAGTCTTGCGATTTGAGCAAAGCCTCCATCTTTATCTTCCACAGACTGAAGTTGTTCCCTCCTGTGAACCCGTCGATCTTCAACATCGATCCGGACATCGTTCTTGGTGGATCTTAAGCCCTAGTTGCGTGCTCCACCTAGATCGAAAAACCCTAGCTTTGATTTCACCAAGTTGTGAAACCCTAGCTTTGCTCGGCCTTGATCTTGATCTTGAAACACCGCCAAATCAGGCTCTGATACCAGTTTGTTATGACAAACCACCTCACGAACGAAGAACGAATAAAAGAAGAAAACGGGATTTTACGTGGTTCGCTAGCGAAGAAATTCTCTAACTACGTCCACGGCGAAAATGCACCCTTTATTCACTTAAGAGGAACAATTACACTCTTATTTGCATATTTAGTAGAGAGCCTACTAGCTCCTTTATATAGTACTAGTGAGGAGGTGAGAATCACCTCACTTGACAATGTGGGACAAATACACTCCACCGCCCCACTATGTTTCCTTAGCTACCCTACTGCCTTTGACCATAATTCAAACCCTTGGTCCAATTTGTTTTTACCGCCTTTGACTTTCACAATTCAAGGCACCTCAACATTTTGGGTTGTTTCCTTCTTCGATCTCGACACAAACAACATCAAAACTCGCCGATTTCAACACGAAACAAACCCAGAACAATCAAGGAGTTAACGTGCTACCTTCGGAAGCTTTTGCCGCCGCCAACTGTGGAAAAACTTCGTCGCCGTAGCCGCCGTTAACACCGCTGCCCGCCGCTTCTCGCTGTCGCTTCAACTCCTTCGACGCAGCTGCTTCTCCTTGTTCTTCTCAACCCACGCGCCACAAGTCCCGTTTCCGTGAGCTCTTCAAGAACACAAATCATCGCCGCCTCAAGCGTCTCGTCGTCGCCGGAAACTTTATAATCTCGTCTCCGTTCTCGTCGCGTGTATTACCCGGATCGTGAACCTGGCTATGATACCACTTGTTGGGATTTATCACGTCGAGATCCCGCGCAACGGAAGATCAAACACGACCACTACACGAACACACGATATGGAGAACGAGAAAATAAAGAACACAATATTTAACGTGCTTCGGCAAGTTGCCTACGTGCACGGGGAAAGAAAGAATTTTCACAAGTACGAAAAACCGTACACCCACAATTCTCTCTACAAGCCTCTCAACTCTCCTACACACTAAACATGTGTGCCACTCTGAGTTGAACTTATGAAAGAAAACAATAGCTAGTACCTCTATTTATACTAAACTAGAGGAGGTCGAAAAGCTCACCAAACCCAAGCTATCACCTCCTTAGAGATCACCTCCTCAAAGAAGAAATCACACGCATCGAGTACACGATTGGTCTTGCGGAATTCGAGACAAACCCAAGAGGTTTTTACCAATCATAATTGTCCATTGAACAAATGGCGTGTCTGTGTATAACTGGATATCTCAAATATTCATTCACCGTTATTTAAATCTTAGCCCCCTAGTCATGTTGGAAATAACAGATGCGTGATCTTTTGCGTTATACGTAATATCCCTCACTACGACCATAAAAAGTGGGTTTGCATCTTTCTCAAAGGAGCAGGTCTAACTGGAAAAAAAAGGCGGTGAGGGTCAGTCTTTCTCTCCCTTCAATTACAAGTCCCCCGCCTCCGCCATTTACACCTTCCATACTTCACACCATCACCCACCTCAGCAAAAAAAAAAAAAAAAAAAAAAAAAAAAAAAAACTCTTCCACAAGAACAAACCTCCATTGTCATCTACTAAGAAACATAAATAATGGTGCAGACGGCTATCACTTTAAATATAACTACAAAATAGGTTAATTTGAAAGGTTATTGATGCAAACTGCACAGGGATAATAATAAATTATGATAAAATTATAAGAGTACAAGACCGTTATCATATTTGAGAAGAAATCCAAAACAGAAACTTAGACAACAAGAAGAGGAAGATAGCTTCCTGCTAGTTTTTCGCGCACTCCTGCAGCGAATAGAAACAGCAAGATAGGACAGTGGCTTTCTGCTAGTCTCTCGCACACTCCTGCAGCGAAGAGATGGATACGCACCACGGGTTGAGTCCTCAAAACCCAAGCCTCCAATACTTGAAGCTCTAGCTAGGCAAGAGCTTTTACTCCACACATTTTCTTAAACCAACATATCTCATCCTCAGCAAGCTAGTTGCCTTTTAAAAGGCCTGAATCTTCCAAGAGAAGCTTCTACCTTTTAAAATGCTGAATCTTCCTAGAGAAGTTTCAGTTTAAGTCTTATTACGTCAGGAACCCCACAAAAAGAGAATAATATTAGAGAACCCCATATTCATAAATCTGTGACAAAAGACATGATATTCTTTTGCATAAGTTATGTATTGATAGGGAACGCATTCCTATCAATACGCCTACAGAATAAGCAGCTCTAGATCTTGGTTTTAACTTTCACTAACCGGAAATACATTCCTACCAGGACTAGTAAGATACTTGAACTATTCCCAACTGAAATTCAGTCCTCTTGTCAAAGAGAAGGTAAATGATCTTCTATATTTTATTCTAGGACAAGTAAAATTCAAGTTTTAAAGCATAACCAACTTCCTTTTATTCCCAAGGATACATAAAACGTCTTTCCCTCCACTAATAAGAAGACACTAAAAGCAGAATATTGTATAAATTGGAAGGTGTAAATGATGTCATCTTATGAAAATAGAGAGTTTTTTTCCTAGCTTATAAAAAGAAGTTTCTTTTCATCATATTAAGAAAATGGTGTGCATACATCCTAAGGAATCTTAGACGAAACACCATTAACTGTGAGTTGAGGTCCCATTCCATTCTTAGATATAGTATATTGGTTAGTTCTGGACATTATCATAGAATGACAGACAGTTCGGATTTCGTTGTTTAAGCGACTATAATATTATCGTATTTTTCTTTAGAGGAAAACCCCTATGAGAGTTAAAATTTTTATCAAGTACTTAGTACTCATTCTTCCTGGAAATATGAGGAGTTTTTAATTTTCTATGTTTGAAGCAGAAAGTCTAACTTTAATTACGTGGTCTTGAGGGTCCCATCTGGCGCCTTGTGTCACCTGTAATACCATGACACATGAACCATCTATGGTACCACACAAGCACTTGGTTCCCACTCATACAGCTACAATCACGGTCATCTTGGTTTAGCTTGGTTTAGCTCCGTCATACTTGGGCCGGTAAACAGCCGCGATGCGCCTTGCTATAAGAGCCTCCGCTTATAGACTTGGGTGAACCATGATGCAGGGCCCAAGCCGTAGCATTACTTGGCCACAAGCTTTCTCGCGGTAGCTTTCTCTGGAACTTGGAAATTAGTGGACTTGCTGGAGTATGGACCCTTATGGTTTAACTGTTTGAACCATCTAGTCACGACTCACAACGCTGAAGATGCTCACACCTGCGTTATGGGGTGTTGTGTCACTTGGATCTTGATAAGGGCCACGCCCGGTAGGTGTAACCTCCGACAAGGGAGTTACAACTTCGACGATCTGTGGGTAATATGGTCCAAACTAATTCATCTCAGAACTTTTTATAGAGGCATCATCTCCTACCTTGGAGCGGTTAAAAAGTCTGGTACCACTAGCAGGATCCTGGTGCACTGACCATCATTGAGCTTCTACTGTCTCCCTCTTCTCTCTGTGACAAGCATACTTCTACCTCGATTCTCGTAGCCTCTCTAGTCATTTGCTTGAGCTCTACAATCTATCAAATACCCACCCTTCTCCATAGGAAGCGTTGATCAAGGTTCCACACTCAAGCTAACCAAAGTTTCTCTTCCTTTGGAATCAACCTCTAATTGAAAGAAAGAAAGACGCAGGACAAGAAAATTAAGAAAAGCTGTATGTCTCTTGCAGGATACTGATCTTATTTCCATTCCTACTTCGGGCACATACAAACTTTCCTATACTAGTCATATATATGAACCAGAACTCACAGCAAAGAAGAGGGGAGGAATAAACAAACCTCCAGCAGCTTTCAATCATAGAGGCCCATTCCAGATCTACATCTTCGGGTATTTCCAACCGTTGGTTCATAAAACCTACAGCTCCAATCACCTGCACACAGTTATAGTTATCCAACAATAAGCAACGCAACACTTGATCTTCCATTCTATTTTGCATAGCATAAACATGCAGTTTGGGTAATTGCATCGTAACTGTCCTCTCAACACAAACAAGTACCAATTTTAATAATACAGTTTAGAAAGAAAATCATACCTGCATTGGGTTGAGATTATCCCAAGGAATTTTCTGAGATGCCAGCTCCCATAATATCACACCAAAGCTGTATATATCAGACCTGCAAGATTATTAAATCAAAATGGACATTAATAAGAACATGAGTGATCACGTAGCATTCTTTCAATTGACAAGCTAAGCCCTTACAGAAAACATACTTCTCGTCTGAGGGTTCATTAAGGAGAACCTCTGGAGCCATCCATTGAGGCTTCAAACAAGAATTCACAACTATACATCAGCCTACATGCTACATTAAACTAAGAAATACCAGGAAATAAGCTGTCAGAGAGCTCAGCCGACTTACCGTTCCATTACCATTTCCTGTTGTGAGAAATGTTTCATGTTTGAGACGTGACTGCCCGAAGTCACCAACCTATTGAATTGAACACAAACAATTATTCTACTGCACAAAAAAACATAACAATGGCAAAAAGCACTCAAAAGCAAGAAGGTCAAAGGGAAACAAAGCATCCGAACAATAAGGTGCAAGTACCTACCTTCACAGGGCAGTTCTTGTCAACGAGAAGGTTTGATGACTTTAAATCACGATGAACAATAGGTGGGTTGTAATGATGAAGATAGTTCATACCTCGTGCCTAAAGTAGGGCATAAAAAATCATATGAACACATAAACCAACAATAAGAACCCGACTCAGTCCAAAAGATTGTATTACTACACATAGCAAACTGCCCCGACAAAGACTCACTATGTCCAAAGCCATGAGAGTGCGTCGCCTCCAATCCAGTTTGGCATTTCTTTGTATTATGTCAAACAAGCTCCCACTATCAGAGAAAAATAATAACATTGAAAACATATTTTGGAAGTGTTTAAACAAGTTAACATTGAACATGTGGGAAACATGGCTCGATGATCTGGCAAAGATAAATACACAAGAATTAACTCGAATTGTATGACATATTCAATATTATTAAGATGTGAGGAATGAACCGTGGAAGGAACTCTGTTACAATACAGAGACGCTGAGGTGAGGATACCGCACCCATAAAGAGTAGCACATTTGGATGTCTAAGTCTTTTCATGAGAGATACCTTCAAAAACAAAGTTAACTCAGATCTCAGCCATGTGAGAACAAAAACCAGAACAATAATAATTTCACTAGCCTTCCTCCCACTCTGCAACATACAGTTGACTGTACTTGGGCACAACCAGTACAACCACAACATACACAATCACAGAACTGTATTATTCATGCTTCCTATTGCCAACAAAATTAGCGTGTTAAGATATCCCAACAATTACAGAAGAGTGACAATGACAACCATCCTCTCCAAAAGCCACATTTTGTTCACACCAATGTTTCCAATAAGACAGCATACCCTTGTCACACCAATGTTTATTGACCTGAGTTCAACCTTGACATGATTGTTTTCTTCTGCCGACTTTCATCCCACACCCAACAATTAAATGTCTTCCATCCCACCCCAACAATTAAATGTGCATTCCAAACAACAACAAATCAAGATGCCTGACAGGATATTTGCTGGGAGAAGAAGACAAGGCATATGCCAAGATGGAATGCATACAGTTAAGTAAGTTTGGTTGCAAGTAAAATACTTAAAGCATGGTCTTGGAACAGGTATCATCAAGCATTACTGAATCTTTTTGGTAAGTTGGAAAGACAGGTGAATTCTCCAATCAGAGAGAGAACACATTTTTAATAAGTTAGTCTCTTTTGCATCTGGAACCAGCCAGAAAAATTTTGTCCATCGAAACCCACAGCCCAAGAGAAACTATTATATTGTTAATAAAATTACTAAGCCATGAATTTCTGTTGTTACATGATAATCATACATCTCTTAGATTTTCATTATCTGGAGTCTAACATCTACTATTTATAGGGACGTCTGAAGAAAAATCAACTAACTAAACAAATACCTCTTCTCTGAAGGATAGTATTGCTTCATCCGAAAAGTCTTGCTTGGAGAAAGCCTTAACAGCAACATCCTGCAACAATTTTTTTCTAGGGCTTAATAAACAAAATGGAGACACCTTGAGTGTACAACTGGATACCCATTTGACCAGTTATGAAGGTCCAAATTTACTAACAAACAAGTAGACGTGTTGCCATCTATGTTATATCTTGTAATTTCAGTTCCTTCATGGCCCCAGTCCAAGCTGAAGGTGATTTGGTGAGCATTCGGGATTATCAGATATGAGGTTAGACAATAAGTCCCAGTCTCACAAGGGTTTATAGTTCATATCCAAATACAATTTAGATTAATTAAGAGCAGGGCGTCAAGGTTCTTGGAGTACTAGACTACTAGCAGCAGAAAGACTTTATGACTCGAATGTTTAGAGGTATACCGATACACAGTCTGCCTGCAGTAGGACAGAGACACTACAGTTTTCCACCAGTTGGTACTGGGCTTGTAGCAGTAAACTAACGCATTGGTCCATCTCTGAATTATGGCCACTTAAGTGCTTAAATATAATACTTCTTCGAGTTGCAACATATACAAATTTAAGAACAAGTTTGGGAGGTCATTTGAGCCTGCTAGCAGAAGAACATCTTACTGACTGTTTGCAGGTCTAACACGTGAACCACTGACGTAATGGAGTTTTGGTGGAAATAGACAAGCCGTTTCGAGGGCTGATATTGCAAGACAGCCTCCAGTTGACTAGTTAGGAGTGTCTAACACAAATCTGCGAGTACGGAAGGTTCCTTAACTTAAAGAATGACTTGTCTATCAATGTATAACACCATCAACAACTCATGGGGAAGTAATTTAAAATGCTACTTCTAACAAACAACTCATTTAATCTAAACTAATTACTTGACTATGGCACAAACATCTAGTAATTATACTTTATAGTTTATATCTCCTCCATCCTAATCCAAATTTAACAAACCAGTGATGTTTCTTTCAAGTATAACATAGAGAAAAGTTCATCATCAGCATACTCAGGCACAGATTGTGAGCCTAACAGGTCTCAATGTCCCTATAAGACAGGTGGGAGTGCATCTCATAACCACAAGGCTAAAGGAACCGGACTGTACTACCCTCACAAATAGACTCACTCAGAGAGTCCAATCTTGGACTAGCAAGTTCCTTTCCTTCTCAGGTAGACTACAGCTCATTTAAATCTATCCTCTTTGCTATTTAGGGTTATTGGTCAGGGGTTATGTGCCTCCCTGCTTCTTTTTACAGTATGGTCACTCGGATCAGGAGGATATATCTCTGGAAAGGTACAGACTTGAAAAGCTCAGCGGAAAAAGTGGCTTGGAAGGCTGGAACTGACAGATCCAAGATCCTGCAAATTCCAGCTACTTCAAAGAACCTGAGGCAGATTATTCATCATAACTCTCAGTCTCTTTGGGGAAACAAGATTCTCTCTACTTTGCTCAGAAGGAAACGTATTTGGGAAGTCTCCTGTCCTCAAGGGGCTAGCTGGAGTTGGAGAAAAACTCTTAGCATCAGGAACCTACTCGGGAAATGTGTTAGCTGGAAGTGACAAGATGTGTCTCTTTGGAACTTACTTTGAGTTTTATGGATGACAGACAAGTGTAGGACTCAGCCTCGGGGTAGAAATATTTCTGTTAGCTCCATCATTACAGGGAATTCATGGATGTGGCCATCTGCTAAATCCTATGAACTGCTTGAGTTAGCTGGCCACTTACACATCTATTATCCCTCCACTAAACTCCAATAATAGGCATTACAGTTTTTCAGTGGTGAGCATTTGCAAAGAGGCATTACAACTCAGTACTCTAGTGAGTTGGAATGTACCTCGGTTACGTTGTTTGGATGCTCCCTTTAATCCAAAATTTACATTCCACCAAAAGAAGGGAAGAAGTAACAGGAAAAATCCAAAGCATGATCAAGGGAAGAGAGGCAAAACATACAGATCCAAACCACATGGCATGATATACAGCTCCACAAGCACCTGTATGAACATTTGCAAAGAGGAAGAGCAAGTCAGCCGAAATGTGTCACGGTAGCCCTAACCATTAAACAAACAAGTAGCAGTAAAATTGTGAACATAACAACAAATTACCTTGGCCAATTAGCTGTCCAAGAGTTAGATCCTCCCATAATATTCCGTGATCCAGGACATTGGTGACGGTATCCACTTTACTGGAGACACTACTACTACTGGCACTAACTATGCTACTAACATCAATCGGGGACAACCATGGCCCTGATCCTGGAGCCTCACCATTTGTAGCCCAATTACTTTCAATCAATCTGTCACCTGCTTGGTTTTCTTGTTTTAAACCAGTTGAGCTCTTTTTATGGCCCGAGTCAATATCACGGTCCTTGTGGGACAAGGACGAGGCAAAAGAAGTGGTCTTCACCCCCACACCTGCGTGTTCACTCCCTTTCAACGACCATGATATTCTTTGCTTATGAATCCATGCCTCAGACCCTGAAGCCATGATTTTATGGATTTCAGGTTTTCCTTCAGTCAAATCACTGGAATCAGATGATGGTTTTTTATAGTGCTCGACAAGTGAGACTCCAAGAAATAATCCAATGGCAGACCATGGTACATCTCTAGGCGTGCTACCTCCACTTCTATTAAAATCCTCCCCGGTGTCAGGAGAAGATGCGTTGGGAATGCAGTTATCAGGACAATCTCTATTTTGACTTTCATCCATGACATTCTCTCCTTTCCTTAATTTTGACTTCATCTTTCTGCTCAGCTTTGCAGCCTGTTCAATGGAAATTCCCCGGTCAAAAGACATATCCGAATTTGGAATAAGATATTTCAACATGCGGTGCATCTCTCTTCATTTCAACCACATGTTGAAAGATTTGATCCCAATGACGGCAACCATACAGGCCACATGTTACGTAAACCCACAAACATTTCTAAAAGAAAGTCTTACCAAAGATGATATTCTTGACGCGATTGCTCGTTGGGGAGGTTTCAGAGGGTCACGACCAAGTTTGGCCGACAAGGAATCTGTTGCCCTGATAGCACTCCACACACCTTCAAATGGACTTGCATCACATGATACACTTATGAGTCCAACCAAAGTGCCGTTGTCATCATAGAGGGGACTGCAGGTTGTAACTATCATAAACCGTTCACCGTTCTTATGCTTAACAGGGTATTGCCCAGTCCAGGTCTCCCCTTTCATCACACGAGTCATTATTGTACTACCCGCATCACGGTCTCGCACATCAGCTGACACGAGGTCAAGCACATGCGAACCTAGAGCTTCTTCTGCAGAATGACCAAAAAGGAGCTCTGCAGATCGATTCCTGCTTATTACATTTTACATCCATTAAACTACTGTATGGACTATGGAGACAGTAGTGATAACACCAAGATTTATTTCATAGACTACAAAGACATGGCTCTCTAGAGAAAACCCATCAAACCAATCTATATCTATATCTCTACTACTTAAAAGTTTGTAGTGTTCCTAACCCAAATTGTTACCCAGAGTGTTCCTAACTCTTCTAAAATACCAAAACTACCCCTGCTTAAAAGAGCAAAACCACTTGGTGTCTCTCCATATTAACAAAACCCTACGTGATTACTGTTTCGCCAATCGACTCTATTCCTCCTTGCACCTTTTCCAATCCAACAGACGCAATTGAACATGTATAAATCTCCGAGCACACTCCCCGTCTGTGAACCGACAGAAAGAAAATCTAGAATTCTCTGTGTGACAGATTTGCAGTGTTGTTATGCTCCAAACTTGATAAGTGGGTAATCCTGGGTATTGACTCGCGATCACCTTCGGATTTCTGACGACATGCTCCGGAAGAAGAGATGTTTCTGCTTCACCTCATCTAAACAACTGATCAAAGAACATCTGCTAGATTTGCCTCAAAAATCCTTGCACATCTCCCGATTGCGACAATGGAATTCCACTCTCTGTCTGGTTCTTTACAAGGAAGACGAGTTTTCCAACCGTCGCTTCTTATCGACGGGAAGAGTAGAACGAAAGCCAAGCCCGCATTTCGATCGAATTGCACTTCTGGCGATCTTACCTAGAGATATGCTGCCCACAGGTACTTGAAACCCTATCTCTGCGTCGCTTTCTTGATCAAAATTTCTAAATCAAATTTCTTCATGTCCATTGAAAATTTTACTTAATTGGATATGTTTTTTTATTAATACTGATTTCAACAAAGTTATGTGATTTCTCAAAAAAAAAAAAACAAAGTTTTGTGATTCACTGATTTGTATGTTCTTTTATAGCAAAATGTAGTTTAGAGATTTATTTAATTTTGAAGGTCTATTGTTGTCCATAAATGTAAGTCTATTGTAGTTAGGCATCCTCTTTTTTCATGAGAATTCTACACGACTGATTGCCTTAAAACCATCATGATCACTCTTCCAACAAGAAGCCCCTGGATGAAATGTCTCATTCTATTTTAAAGATTGAAGAAGCTCTAGCCGTAGTGACGATCATGACCATCCCTCCTACAGTAAATGAATTTGATAGTACTTTTACCACCTTTGGGTTATTTTCAATAGGAAAAGAGCCGGGTTACTGTTCTGCTGCAATTTTAGGTCGCTCAACAATATTACATTCACGCCAAGATAGTTTCCTCGCGTACTTGTCTTGTAAAAAAATATGTTTCTAGACTGTTTGATAACTTCAATATTATACCCCAAGAAAGCAATCAACTATATTATACCCCCAAGAAAGCAATCAACTATATTAATTTTGAAGATAGACACCACACACACACATATAGAACACCCTCAAACACACAGTCACATTGAACCATGGGAATAGATGGAATAGATGGTAACTGAGAGGTAGTTTGGTTTGTGAATAAGTGGTTCTATATTCTTGAGTTTATCACTGAAGTAGGAATTTTCATCGCCTAAATACATGAATGAGCCTCTCTCGGGTGATAACACATTTTTTTTTCATTTTGAGACCCTTACTTGATGTCTAGGTTTTAAATGGAGAAAACATGACAAATCGCGGCCTCATGCTACAGTGCCCGGACATTTTCTCTGGGCTTCAGGGTAAGAAACCTTTATTTGCATTATTAGTTTTAAGCCTATATATGATGATTTGCCTATAGATGATTTGGAAATTTTCATTTTCACTTGAAAAGTTGAAATTAATATATGACAAAAAGGTTCTAAAAAGTCGCTAAAGCAAAACCTCCTTGTAGGTCGTAAGAGTACGAATGAGAAGGTACATGTTTCCTATTACTTCAGGGAATCACTACAATGAGAGAAATTTACTAATTGTCTATGTCCGAAAGGAATTACTTGTACCAATCTGTTTCTTCTCTTTTTACCTAAATTTTGACTTCTACCACTATTCACTAGGTCACTCTGACATGGTGATCTGGATAGCAAAATGATGTAAATTTTTGATACTCTTTTCATGGTGTTGTAGAGTACTACCTCCGTTTCGTCTGTTTCGTTTGCGTTTGACTTTTTAACCCGTAACTGAGTCACTTTGACTTGGTGATTTGGGTGTCAAAACGATGTAATTTTTTAACAATTTTTTCATCGTATTTTAGATTAAACTTTCTTCTATAACACCATGCAAAAATTACCAAATTCTTGTATCGTTTTGCTAATCAAATCACCGGATGAAAGTAACCCAGTGAATAGTGACAAAAAGTGAAGTAGGCTGAAACAGGCGAAACAGAGGTAGTGTTAATGATAAAATAATACAAATTTTTGCTATCCAAATCACCGGATCAAATTGACCCAGATACGGGTGAAGAAATCAAATAGGGGTGAAATTGAAGAAACGGAGTGGCATGTTGCAACTAACGATTCTACCTCATTTTCTGTCACACAATAAACTTCTCACGTGCAACGCACGTGCACCTAACTAGTATATATAAAAGCAAGGGTATAGGCTTCCACTTGCGCCACATGGAGTCTGAGAAGCAGTCTTTACTTGCCATTTGTCAAGTTATTCTTCCAAGTGGCATACATGTGGCATGTTAACACCAATCAAAACTTGCCAAGTCATATTTGTTACATGCATTCATCCTAATTATTACTGTCTTGATAATGTAAATTTGAATCTAACTCTTTAGTTTCTATTAATTCAGAATTCACTTTCTGGACCATTGTATGAAACTAATTCAATATATCCATTGAAGGTTGAACTTTAGAGTCGATCGTTATCCAATAAAATATTCATGCCTACAGATTCATCTGAATAACTTTTAAGAGCAAATGGTGTTATGAGCAAAAAACCTGTTGCAGGTTCTCATGGCTGGGTCTCGGACCCTGCACTAGCTTGGATTGACGGTCAAGTACTGAATATTAATGGGGCAGAAGATGAGATAGACTAGCAATGGAAAGAAGGTAGCCCATTATCAGAGAAAACATATGGTGTTATTTATTTGTATCGAAGTTTTTATTTTATAATCTTCCTCTTTGTTCACCAATCACAAGCCATAAGCTATTCATTTCGGAGTGGATTGTCTGTTCCGATTAGAAATTTGAGTATTTCAAGTGCATAAATTTTCCTAAAAAGTGTCAAAACTCGCAGGTAATGAAGAATTATGTTGAGGGAAAAGTTGATAGACTTCTAATTTACCTAGCAGTTGATGTTAAGGAAGAATTCACTTCTTAGATACACTATTGTACTCATGTCCTTCGATTTATATGACGTTTTTGTAGATTAAAGCTCCGGCAGATGTCGCTGTAGTGCAATCAAGTTTTTGACAGTGAAGACTCCCCGAATCTAAGTACTGGAATATGAGTCAGTACACTTTATTCTCAAGACGTAAGGTGTGTAATTGAAAGAACTCCCAATGCCCAGTTTCTTCATTTGGTTGCTAAGAGCATCTCCAACAATGTCATGTAAAAATAAGGCAAATTTTACATAAAATCACAATTTTGCATGTTGCATATCGGTGAATTTTATTACCAACTCCAGCAATGCTAGCTAAAAGATAGGCATATTAGTTTTATAAAATTATTTATTATTATTATGATATTAGGACAAGTCTACTAAAAAGTAGGAATAAAACCAAAAAATAGGAATACACCTACAAAATAGGAAAACAAATAAGATGGCGAGGGATGATTATCGCCAAACTTGGCTATCAAGATGCATGACATCTATTTTGCATGAGGGGATGCATGTTCTGCTGGATCGCATTTTTCACCCAAGTTCTTTATATTTTGCATAATAAATCGATTTGCATTGCCTGCTGGAGATGCTCTAATAGAGGTATGATACAATAACAACACCATGTTCTCCTCCATCTCTTAATATTTTTGTAGTTTATACAAAAAAATGTTGGTTAGGACAAAGAATTAAGAAATATCTCATTTTTTGAACGAATATTTCATTTATATATTACATGCCGTCTCTTTTATCTCGAAAATCCTACAATTATGTGGATGATTTCCTCTAAACTATCACAGTCGATTTTCATTTAGGAGGTCTTGGTGGAATATCTTAGTACTTAGGGGTGCTTTCTTCAGTGCCACCATAAAATAGAAATGCGTAAATTTTATCGAATTCTTATGTAATTCCTTCATGATTTTGCATTGTGAAACTAAGCTTGGAAAATTATTTTTACGAAAGAAATTTAGGACTCATGAAGAAATTTCAAATGTATGTTTGTAGGCAAACTGAGAATGAACAATGCTAATTTTTACCAGAAGGAATCAGTTGCAATTGTGATAAGCATTACAATGCGCGCGTAAGTAGCAGAGTAAAGTCAATAAACATAGATTCCGCAGGTCAATTCCAATGTTTCTCAACGGGACTGACGGTTGAGTGACTTGATTTTGTTTCTGATAATGCCTTAATTGGTAATTATTTTTCAAAGTCACCTTAACTGGTAATGTTGGAAATAAATCTAAAAGATATCCTAAAAAATGTGACTTTATATTCTCAAATAAAAAAGTCTGTAAACACATCTTTTACTATCCTCTATATTTCAAAAAGATTGTGTATATTTGATTTTTTAGAGCAATGGAAACGATATTTTTTTTTTGTCTTTTAGGATATGAAATAGATATCTCGAAAAACACAATAATTCCTTAAACAATAATTAGAGGTTCCCGCGCATTAGCGCGGGCTAACGACTGGTCAATGCATAAAAGGAATGTGACAAACAAACGAGTAAAATGAGGAGTTATTTTTCGGTGCTCCAAAAGAGCACCACGTGGTGCTACCAATGAGTGGTGCCACACTTAAACAAACTGTCTGTGAGTGGCAGATATTCATAGGTTGTAGAGCACCGCGTGATGCTATTTTGGATTACTAAGGAATTGTTCAATGAGATTGTATTCTCGCGACGTGGCATGCCTACATGATGAGGCACGCCAATCAATTTTTGACAAACATTCAAAAATTTGTGGGTTCCAACTCACTAACGCACGTTTGTCAGAAACGGGTTGGCGTACCTCACCATTTAGGCATGTCACATGGTAGGCTAGCCCAACGAATACTTTCTCGAGGAAAATAATGACTCAAATCCCTAAAAGCTGAATTTACTGACCAGTAGATGATGTAGGATTGGAGATCTAGTGCATGAACTGATTGACCCATTGCATCCAATAAACTGAGATAGTGTCTATCGCTGAAAATGAGTGCGTCCTGTTCCAAACTTCCACCACCCCGGTCGAGGGAATCCCCGCTTAATGACCCGGAAGCCGGGTTCTCCCTCCGCCATGAAGATGAACCATTTTTCCGGGTGGCTGAACCGACTTGGAATCCTCCGCCGCCGCTTTCTCTATGCCACGGAAGGGGAGGTGCGTATGGCTGTTGGAGGAGGCTATGTTTGTGGTCCTGGAAAGTAACCAGCTGCGACACCTCACGTATGAGATGGGTATGACTAGATTCAAGCTCTTTAAGCTTCTTGAGGACTTCTTCGGGTATGGGAGGTTCCATTAATGGTTTGAAGAGCTCACAAATCACTATGGGTTGAAGAAGAGCACCGGCAAGGGACATCACTCTGCCACACTTCTTTGGCTTCTCCCTCTATTATGTGCCGCTCGATTACACGTGAAGTAGCAGAATTGAGCAAACAAGGAGGCGTTTCAGTGGTTTTGTTGGTTTCGTAAATAACACTCCAAAGTGCGTTCCAGTAGCATTACGTTTGTCTGACATTTGTCTAAATTCAAATATTGGTGTGATGCTAAAAAGAGTCTTCTGACTTCTCTCTAAAAAACCCTTCTCTCTCTACACTGTTCATCTTCTCCCCCCTGCTCTTTCATCTCCGCCTCTTCTCCGCCTCTGCAACTCAACTCTCCGGCGGTTTTCCGTCCTTGCATGTCCTAAAATCAGATAGATCGGCCACTAGAGATGCCGAGCAACACCAGTTCTCAAACGGATGGCATCCTCCCAACCCCGCACTTCTTCCTCGAAAGCCCGGAGATCAAACTCGCTGCACAGGAAGCCATCCCCGAACGCCAGATTGAAAAGGAAAAGTCCTTGGTGGCTTTCGTGGTGGATCGCCGACCCATCACTGCTGAAGATCTCCAAGCGGCGATTCGCAAGTACTGGCAACTCGGCTGCACCCATCAAATCCGGGTTCGGGCTTGGGAGGAGTTTCGGTTCTTCTGGATTGAAGTCCCTGATGATGAGGATCGAGCGGATCTCGCAACGCTTGAAGCACTGAATATTGTGGGTGCCCTGGTTTTAGTCCGTCAATGGGAGTCCGGCGTGGGCTACACCGAAGCTTCCTTCACACATGCACCACTCTGGGTCACCATCCATGGAGCTCCATACGATTTCATCAAGAGTGATTTTGCGGAAAAGCTGGGGTCCATGGCCGGTGATGTCATTACGGTTCACCCCGAGACGGAGGACGGCGAAACTCAGTGCACCATGAAGGTTCTGGTCTCTGTTCCGGTGCTCAAGCCACTGTTACCAGGGGTTACAGTTACAAACCACAGGGGGATCTCGTCCTTTCTTCAGTTTAGCTATGGGAATGTGTTTTCTGTCTGTTACCGGTGTGGTCGAATTGGCCACTCCCAAACTCTCTGCCGGGTTTCTCCCTCTCAGGCGATGCATGCCCACCGGAACCGCCTTAATCAAATATTGGTCAAGTTCGATCTGTTTGCAATCGGCTATCCTAACCGCTGTCTTTACACTCGAGCTCTCCGATCCATCACTAATGTTAACATAGAGCGCACCACGCGTATCCACACGGAGTACACCTCGGCTGGGAATAGTCTGCAATGTCTCACAGGTCCAACCAACAACTGCTGGTGGATCTTCTGGAGGACTCTCGTTCTGTCAAGCTTATCCACTTCTAGCAGTGACCGTACAGTCACCGACAAGTCTTCAACCTCATCCAGCCACATGCAGCAGCCACTTAGTGACTCCACTGGCGGTGGAGATGGTTCTGGGGACTCATCACATGGCACTTCTTCAGAGGAAGAAGACCCTAGCTATCATAGCCAGGAGGGCTCAGATGATCACGGCTACTACGGGGATGGTGACAACTCCAATGGCGGCGTAGCAGACACTCCTTTTCTCTCTTCCCAAGCAAGGAATGACCCAGTTGGGCTCTTGGATGTTGTGATGGATGAAGCGGTGGTGGAACCAGTGGAAGGTTCAAGGGCCTTGATTGTCACCGTGGATGACTCTGCTTTCATCAACACCGATTGGATGGAAGATGATTTCTACCCCAGGCTGCCACATGCACCCTCTGATTCACTGGGTTTCGAAGCAAGTGATGACGGCTCCAGCTATGAGGGATCTGCATATTCCTCACGAACCCCAATCTCACGTGCTTCTGCCTCTTCCTCAGGTCCACCTTTATCCCCTTTTAATTTTTGTCTTGTTACACATGTTTTATGTTTTACGCATTTGTTTACACCTTGGTATGTTAGATCTTGTCTCTGGCTCTCTTTATTTAATCTCCTCTCTCACTACCACTCTCTACTTGTTTATATTTCCTGGCTCTCCTGTTTCGGTACCTCCAAACATACTATTCTATCTTCTCCTATGGGGAGTTTCCTCTCGAGATTCAGGCCAATCAAGAAGCCATCGAACCCCACCAAGGCTCCGGTAACCACTCCACAATCGTGGGCTGGAGGCCTGCTCAAAACCACATGCCGCCCCCTTCCAATACCACAAAGTGTTACCAAAAATACAAAGCCAGCTTTCCGCTGTGGCTTCGACAGAGAGTTCCGCCGCCTACTTCGCGCGGAAGGCTTCTCACCGGGACCAGAATTCGCTAGTGACTCTGACTGCACGGTTTGCTCACCGTCCCCGCCACTGATCCAGCCACAGCCACCTCCTCAAAGCCGCAAAAGACGCCTGGAGGAGGAACTACAGCAAGCCCCTAAAAAGAGGAAGCTAGCTGACTCTATTCTCCCTCCACCAAACCGGAAGAGGAAGGCCTCAGCTTCTCTGCTTCATGAGGAACCCCCTGGTAAAAATTTAATTTTGAGTTTTTCTTCCTTTTTTTCTTTCTATCCTTCTTTTACCTCGCCTCTGCTCTCCTATAAAATAAAAACCTCGTTGCTTGCTAAGTTATTACTTCGCTATCACTGCGGGCTCTCCGTGACTGGCCCTTATCAGTCACGGCGTTCGCAATGACGCTCTTAGCCCTGAATTGTCGAGGGCTAGGGCATCCCTTGACAATTCATACTATTCGACGCTATGCCCTCGAGTATCATCCCAATTTTTTGTTCCTATGCGAAACAAAAATCCCCTCAGCACAAGCTGCTTCTATCACTGCAAAGTGGGGATATACTTCGTATGATGGGATTGACGCCTCTGGCACAAGGGGGGGCCTTTTAGTAACATGGAAACCAGCAATCTCTTTTTCCGTCAGACACAAAGATGATCACATTATCCTTGGTTCCTACCAATCCCCCGTGGGATCCTTCTACCTAGCCTGTATTTACGGCTCCCCCTTCTTATCGCTGCGACCCGGTGTCTGGAAGCATATCTACGATCTCCTTTCTACCATTGACGGCCCTCTCCTTTGCGTCGGAGATTTCAACCAAGTTTTGGGCAGCTCTGACAAACAGGGGCCCAATAGACACTCAACACCGGGAGCAGCCTGTTTTAAGCGCTTCCTGTCCCACTTGGGCCTCGTGGAACTTGTTCACCAAGGATCTCTATTTACTTGGTGTAACAATAGACCCTCTCCATGCACCACATACGAGAGACTTGATCGTGGTTTCACTAACGCAGAATGGATCTCTCGTTACCCTCACTCTTACCTCCTCAATCTCCCCATTGTTGCTTCTGATCATGGTGCGACAATCACTTTTGTGCGGGGGCCGCTTCGCGCCCGACGTCTCCCATTCCGTTTTGAGTCCTACTGGTTACGTCAAGCAGAGAGTAAGGATATCATTCGCTCCTGCTGGGATCTCCAGATCTCAGGATCCCCTAGCTTTCAAGTCACTTGCAAACTTAAGATCCTGAGGGGGCAACTACGGAAATGGAGCAAAGACGGGATTAGCAATCTCAGCCGCCAGATACGGCTAGCTTGGGATCATTTGCAATCCGCCTCCTCAAACTCGCAAGCCTCTTTTGAAGAGGAACTATCGCGGCGCAGTACTCTGGAGGATCTTCTGTTGCAAGAGGAGCACTACTGGGCCCAACGCGCTAAAGTAAGATGGCTCAAAGAGGGAGATAAGAATACAAGATTCTTCCACAACTCTTTTCGCCTTCGCAAGTGTCGAACACGCATTTCCTCCCTTCTCTCTCCATCGGGTCAGGAAGTCAAACAGCCCGAAGAAATCACACGCCTTTTTGTCAACCATTTCACCTCTCTCTTTCAACCAACCACACCACCCAACTTCAGGAGCTCACTTAACAACTGGCCTGGCTGGAATAATCTCCGTACTCGTCTCTCACAACACCACCTGGCCTTATTAAACTTCCCCTTCACCGGTGAGGAAGTCCGAAAGGCGGTGTTCCAACTTGGACCCTACAAAGCCCCGGGGCCTGACGGATACCCTCCCTGTTTTTTCCAATCATCCTGGGACATCGTGGGGCCCTCTGTTACCAGTGCTGTCCTATCTTTCTTAAACTCCGGCCATCTTCTCAAAGAATGGAACCGTACCCTCATCACTCTGATCCCAAAAACCTCTAACCCCCGCACCACCTCCGACTTTCGACCCATTAGTCTGTGTAATACGACCTACAAAATCATCTCCAAGGTCCTTGCCAATCGCCTCAAGCTCATTCTCCCGGATCTTATATCCCACTTCCAGTCAGCCTTCGTCCCAGGGCGTCTCATCTCGGATAACACCCTGCTCGCAAACGAGCTCTTCGTAAAAATCCGAAATCAACGCTCCGGTACCCATCTAGCTGCACTCAAGCTAGACATGAGCAAGGCTTTTGATCGAGTTAATTGGGATTTCCTCTTCTCAGTGCTCTCCCGTCTTGGATTTCCACCCCACTGGATATCCCTCATCCGAGAGTGCATCACTACGGTCTCATATTCCTGCCTCATCAATGGTATGGAAAGCTCCTCCATCTCTCCTCAGGCAGGCCTACGTCAAGGCGACCCTCTATCGCCCTATCTTTTTATTATCTACCTCGAATCTCTTTCCGCCCACCTCCAACATCTAGACACCTCCGGAATCGTCCCAGGAATTAAACTCTGCCGCTCTAGCCCTTCCCTGTCACATCTTTTTTTCGCAGACGACTGTCTCCTGTTTTTTAAGCCAACTCTCTCCTCCTGCGACAACCTCTCCCAAGCCCTAGACGCCTTCAGTCAAGTTTCGGGACAGCAACTAAACCTTACCAAATCCTCTCTTCATTTCAGCCCGTCTGTCCCTGAAGACCTGCGCGAATTTTACAGCTCCCGTCTACAGATCAACTCTTCACCCCTCCAAACTACCTATCTCGGACTTCCCATTGGAAAAGACAAAAATAAACGGCAAGCTTCCTCTTTTGTTCTAGACAAAATTCAAAATAGAGTGGCTGCATGGAAATCAAGGTTCCTTACGCCGGCCGGCCGACTCATCCTAGCAAAGTCAGTCCTCTCCTCTTTCCAATCTTACATAGGATCCACCCTCCTTTTACCGCAAACCATACACCACGACATTAACAGCTCCATTAGCCGTTTCTGGCGAAATCCTAAAACGCCCCACTCACCGTCTTATGTTCCCTCACAAATTCTCTGGAGATCCAAATCCGAGGGAGGGTTGGGGCTTCGGAATTCAGAATGGTGTAACTTGGCCTCCTTAGCAGCCACATGCTGGCATCTCATCTCTAAGCCAAGCTCCCTAACCTCTTCCATTCTCCTTCCCAAATACGGCCCCACACCGCCACTCCATCCCCTCCAATTACAGTCCCGGTCCACCTCATCATGGGCTTGGAAGAGCATCTGCTTATCCTCAAACCTTCTGAATTTGGGGCATTCATGGCAGATTGGTAACGGGGCCTCTATCAATTTCGGCACCCACAAATGGGTTCCCGGGCTCAGGGTCACTCTCTCGGAGTTCCTAAACAAACCGGATCTCAATCATTTCCACGTTTCGGATTTTCTTCTCTGTTCCGGCACAACCTACTCTTGGGACATCAGAAAACTCAGTCAATTTCTCCCAGCCTTTTTAGTCAATATAATACAAGGCATCCTTCTCTTTCCCCCGGGGCGCCCGGACAAACTCATATGGCCATTCACCAGATCAGGGGTCTACTCTGTCCGATCTGGCTACAACTTCCTCCAAAGCCTGTTCACCCCCATTCTGTTTCCTGCCGGGTATTTCATGGTCTCCGATGCTTCTAGCAAAGATCCGATTTGGGGCACTCTCTGGAGCTTCCCACTCAGCCCCAAAGTACAACTTTTTCTTTGGAAAATTCTCCAAGATGGCCTACCAGTAAATAAACGAAGAACGGTATCCAACCCTCTTCTTTCTCCTAATTGTCCTGTCTGCCATTCCCACGTTGAATCCACCCACCACCTCTTCCTTGAATGCCCAATCGTCAAGGCCTCCTGGCATCAAGCACCCTCGCCCGTTCCAGAGATCTATGAAACTTTGACTTCGCTCCCTCCCTCATCATGGTTACGCGAGGCCATCCTCCTTTATAAAAACCAACAGGAGCACCTTTGGCACATGGCATCCTTCCTATGGGCTGTTTGGAAGGAACGCAATGCAGTCGTCTTCACAGGAGAAGCATGGGATTGCTCCCACATCCATGTCTTACACCGCCAACACTATCAAGAAGCTATCATCCACTCGAAGCACCACAATTATCCGGCCAACAGTCCCACAGTGCGTGGGTCTCCATCACTCTCTTGGGTTCTGCACGGCAACAAGTCAAATCTCTCGGGCACCCGAAAGTGTGCTATAAAGGTGGACGGCGCATGGAAACCAAGCTTCCCCCACGCAGGAATCGGAGTTCATCTTCAGGATGACCAGGGAGTATCTCACACTTTTAAATTTCGACGACGTGCTAATTCACCATTGCAAACAGAATTGCTAGCAATTTACTATGGCATTTCTGTAGCTGTTACTTTACAGTACTCGTATATTACTATTGACACAGATTGTCTCACGGCTTTTCTTCAACTGCAGAAACGTGAGAGCTTAGCTTACGGAGACGAGCCTGTAGCATGTTCTATCTACCAGGAGGCAGCTAAGTTAGCTTTTTGTCAGCTCCAAAAGGTTCCACGCTCGGAGGTTACTTGCGTGCACACCCTCGCTAGTGAAGCTTTGCATGGTTCCAGACTCCAGCTATAGTTTCTCCATGGCAGGGTTTTTTGGTTTCTTTGTACATACCGCGCGCTTACTTTTGTCCGGGATGTATTTCTCATACTTTTGGGGTTGTTGTACTAGTAGTCAGTATCGCTTTCTGTAGTAGTCAGGCATGTATGTTGTTGTAGCCTCCTAGACAGGCCTCCTGGTCTACTGTATCCCCGGCTCGCTCTGTTTCTTTTAATGAAATTCTGAACGCTTTCCAAAAAAAAAAAAAAAAAAAAAAAAAATATTGGTGTGATTCTAGAACTGTGTGTTGGTCTCTTTAATTGCGAGTCAATCAACTCTTTTTTTTTTTTTTAGAGGAAGATGAACTTCTATTAATGTAAATTGGAGGGATAAGATAACTCCATTACATTTGTCTGAAGAAGCTGTTGGGCCCATAATTGGTATCTATTGAGCCAAACGTACTTATTTGGTATTGAAAGACCAAACTTAACAAATAGATGAGCTACTGAGTTTGCCGAGCGAGGACTATAACTAAAAGAAATTACATCAAAACGTTGGGCGAGACTACGAATCTCCTGTAAAACATCTCCAGCTTCGGAAAGATCCTCACTTTGTGCCTTGACGTCGACGATTGCATTATACACCCTCTTAGCGTCCATCTCTGCTTTAACTCTACAATAGTTGCACTCCAGGGCAAGAAGGAGGCCGTCTCTGACGGGGAGGGCTTCTGCTTCGAATGCCGACGTAGCTGTCGGATAGGGGGAAGCAGTTGCTGCCTTGACTTGACCCAAGTGATCGCGAATGATAGCACCACCTGCTGCTTTGGCATCTTCTTTGAGGAATGCGCCATCTGAGTTTCTCTTCAACACTTCATAGTCCGGCGGTCGCCAACACGAAGATGGGTTCACTTGCGCAGAACCCTTACTATGTTTGTCGTTAGCTATTCCCTACACCTGCGTCACCGCTGCTACAGTGGAGTTGTACAACTCCTTCTCAGAAATAACTCCTCCTTGAAATGTGCAATCATTTCTAGTACCCAAAATTCACCAGATAACTTTGCAAAAGATGGCTCTATCCTTCTGAGAGAGCGCAAGCATCATACACGGGATCCAAAAATTCATGTCACCCACAAACGAACTGCTGAACACATCCCCGAAACAAGTCCAGAGCCTTTTTGCTACGGGCATTCCATAAACAAGTGTGAAGCTGTTTCTGGGCTTTGGCGGCATAGTGGACATTCGACGGAATTTCCCCTCTTCAACTTTACAATTTTCATTCTCGTATCTAAGGAATCTTGAGCCGCCCTCCAAACCGTATATATAACTTTCGGTTGCACTCTAGTATTCCACAATGCCTTAAGCCAAAGCTTGGATGTTTCTGACGAAGAGGTAGGCCTTTGAAGCAAGTTCTTTTGACTACGGATCAACTTATATCCCGAGGAAACTTTATAACACCCATTTTACGAGTAATGCCACCTCAAAACATCGTCTTTTACGTGGTTGCGGAATATGAACTCGCGTGATATCATCAATGCCAGCCCCTAAACCAATGCCTTCCAAAGCTGCCACATCCCATGAGTTATCTGGCAGAATAAAGTCCGAGACTAGCGTATGATCAGCTAGCTCTGGTTTGGTGGCCGTTCGAAAGCTCGGTTCTCTTTTAAGCCAAGGATCACGGGTGATATAAATATTTTTCCCGTCGCCTAATTTCCACCTCATGCCTTTTAAAATGAGATCGGTGGACGAAAAGATTGAACGTCAAGCATACGAAGAATTTTTCTGAACAGGACTCGAATGAGAATTAACCTCAAACGATTATTTGTGTTTAAAGACTCTACTAACCAGAGCATCAGTCGTGAGAATTCTCCATAGTTTCTTGCCAATAATGCTTTGTTGAAGTCCTCCAAATTTTTAAATCCGATTCCACCTTCCTTTTGGGTTTCTTCAAATGTTCCCAAGAAAGCCAATGTCCTCCTCTTTGATCAGTTTTCTTACCCCAGAAAAATTGGCATGAAAGCCTTTCTAACTTTTGACAAAGTGTAGACAGGATCGCGAAACAGCTCATGGTATACACCGGCAAGGATTGTGTTACGGCTTTAACAAGTACCTCTCTTCCTGCATAAGAGAGATTCTCTTTTTAACCCTTAAGCTTACTTGCTTCTTTTTCTGGGAGTTTACTGAAACTGGTAATTCTGCTTTTACCGATTGTGGTTGGGAGACCCAAGTATCTTTCGTGACTAGCAGATTCAGCAATACCAAGAAGGTTGCAGTAAGATGTCCGGTCCTCTATAGAAACATTAGCGGAAAACATCACTGAGGATTTTAATAAATTAACTTTCTGACCTGAAGCTATTTCATACAGATGAAGAAGGGAGCGGAAAAACTCAATTTCCTCTGGAATAGCCTTGAGAAATATCATACTGTCATCGACAAAGAACAAATGAGAGATGTTTGGGCCTCCTCTAGAGGCTGACACCCCGGACATATGGCCATCTTGCATAGCAGTAGTGAAGCATCCCGGGATCTCAGTTCAGGGTTAATGAGACAATCGATAACCAAAAGTAGAACTATATTTACAAATATTACAATTTATTTAATACAAAAATCTTTGAGACGATAAGTTTACAAAAGCAATGTGTGAAATAAGCTATGTGATCTACTAAGTGATCTAAACGTCTTCGTCTCGATCCGCATTCCCATAACCCCACCTTGATTGATGACCTGCGGTTTTAAAATGGCAAAAGTCGATGCAATTTTGAAGAAAATGATCAGTAAAAACTGAGTATATACACACCACGACATGTAAAGCAATGAGTGGAACATAGGTATGAGTTGAAATAAATCAAGAGATTTGAAAGAATCATAAGTAATAGAGTTGTGAACAATTTGGAACAATTATAATTAATCGCGTAGCGTGAACTCTCAACTTTAAAACATTTATAAATCACGAGTATTCAAGATATTCTTATCCAAGTAAAGTGTCAACAGTAAACAAGTCCATTTGAACTGATAACAATATTAATTCACGAGTAGCATATGCTTTTCAATTCATTTCATTATATCAGGCAATCAAGAGCCAGAAACAACATTAATAGAGTAATCAAACTTTCTTTCAATTCAATTTAACCGTTAAATTTAGCTGAGGCATGACCAGTGCCATCAGCAGGATCGATGTAGACAGAGGGATCACGAAGTAATCACAAAGGGTTCCTTCTAGGGTCTATCAAACCCTATTTCACCCGAGCGTTAAGGGAGCCCATTCGTCAACCCCGCTCACAACATTAGCTAAAAGGCCTTAAGTGTCGACAACCCTATACCGTAGTGACCCTTACAAGTATAAGTATCACTCTATAGCTCTAACAAACCCTCGGCCGCAATACCTTGGTACATTTTGGCTCATCGGGGGCGGATATGTGAACAATTAAGTTCTATCCAATAATAAGAAGCATTACTTCAATGGTTTAGCCATAAGAAAATGGAGGATCGCTTGGCGCCTCCCATTAATAACACAACTCTGTACATCGTCCTAAATCTATTAGAGGTATCTTATTACCTTATTTCTCATAACAAGAGTTGGTATACAAATCTTCACAAGTCATTCCAAGAGTTCTCAGTATAAATCAATAATCAGAATTTTTCAGTAAAAAAAAAAATGTTTTTCATACTCTTCCAAATAAGACGATATTCGTTTAAAACGTCACACACATGGGCACAATGTGATAATTAAAGTTTCGCTCATATGTATTTTATTTCTTCTCTTTACAATAGATAAAATAAGATTATCAACTTATCGCAAGTAAAGTTCCAAGACTTAAAAAGAGGATTCAATTTCGAGTATTAAATCATGCTTTGCATACTTTTTCAATCAACAAAATATTCATTTGAAACACTCACATTTTGATAAGTAAAACTCGCACATATGTACTTACCACTAAGATTTAGAACAAGAAAAAGCGATAAGGTAAGTCGAGCACTCCAACGAGAACCACTCTCTCCTACGAGGTCGAGGTCTACAATCACACGTATAGCGTATTCGTTACAACTAACTTACACATGAATTATACAAATGAAAACCTATATGCCACATAGTCCTATATGTCACCAATGCACATATAATGATGTTCACTTATCAAAATAAATCAATCAATACACTTAGAATTTCAAAAATTCAAGTTTTCTAAAAACGGTAAAACTACACAAAATTGTAGCTCTGACTTTATAGCCATATTTACCATATGAAAACATCTCTTAAAATCATGAAATTAATTTAGGATCAACCTACATGTGTCTACTTTCAGAAACACCTAGAAACTCATGCATATATATTATAAAACTCAAGTTACAAACATAACAAACACTGCTATGCAGAGACAAGTTTGGCAGAAAGTTTCAACTTTGAAGAACAATTACTACTACTTGGAGAATAGGAAAAATGCCCATCTTCTCGAGAATGAATACCCAATGTGTTTAATTTAATAAAAAGAAAGATGAGATGCCATAGGTTTCTAAAAATTGAGTTTTTAATAAAAATGGCAAGAGTGGTCCATAAGCGGATTTTCCGAAAACATACAAGTTAGAATGAGGTTATCTCCTAAACCAAAAAGGTTATGAAGTTGATTTCTTTTTTTTTCAAAATGACCCTCTTTGAGTCTAGTTTCAGAATATGTAAGAGTTAAAAATTCCACAGAGACAAAATTTAGAGATAGTACGTTTTTCACAAACTGGTCAGATTGTAAAAATATGCAATTTTTCCAAAAATCAACAAGTTTGGTTCAAATGATACCTGCAACTTAATGAGACTTGATTTTCACCCAAATAACATCATTTTAGGCATGAATGAAGATATTTACATGATCTTGACACAATTATCAAAATGTTCTTGAGATTCAAGTGTAACTAACAAGAAACACACAAAGTGCATGTAGGTTCTAGTTTGAGTTTAATGAAATAATCTAAAATTTGAAGTCAAGAACATGATCTAACCATGGAGATGAAGAACTAACCATGGAATTGAAGAAATCAAAGATGAAATTTCATCAATCAAAGGTAAAGATGGACATGCAAGCATCAATTAAAGACTAGAAGAAACTTTACCCCAAGATTCAAAAAGATGATGAGGAAACGAATGCATTTGACCTTCAATCCTTGAGAACAATGGTGGAAGAACCCCCTACCATGATCCTCCCAAGCTTGGACTCAAGTTTTCCATGATTTGGAGACTAGAAAAGTGAGTTTTGATGAAGTTTTGGTGAGGTCAACACCCAAAAACGGGTTTGAAGTTTGGAGAGAAGGAAGAAAAAGCTTGCATGAGTGTTCTTGAGGAGAAGTGATGTAAAGAAGTGAAGTGATGGAGATGGGGAATGATGGACTTGATGGAGATGGCAGTGTTGGTGGTTCATTGAGTGTAATGAGAATGGTAGTGGTGTTATTTTAATGGGTAAAAGACACTAACCACCCCTGGGTTTAGGGAAAATTCCACCCCGCTACTCTGGCTTTTGGATAAAGACACTGGGCACCCAGTTAACGGAATATTCTGTGGACAATGACCACCATTCTGTTAGGTTCCGTGTATGGCACTAGGGTTTTCAAATTTTATGACAATTCTACCCTTATTGACTACCCATTATAGTTTAGGATATTTACCTTAATTTAAAGACCAAGTTGCCCTTATTATTTTATTTAATTTTAACTAAATAAAAACACAATATGACATCACTTTTTAGCACGGTTACATCACCTCATCATGTCTGACCAATCCAAAAGAACAATAACCACCCCTGGCTGACTTAAATTTCCCTTATTGTCTTATTTAATTGTTTTATTTAATTTTATCTAAATAAAAACACAATATGACATCACTTTTTAGCACGATTACATCACTTCTTCAAGTCTGACCAATCCAAAAGGACAATAACCACCCCTGATTGACTTAAATTTCCCTTATTATTTTATTATTTTATTTTATTTTAACTAAATAAAAACACAATATGACATCACTTTTTAGCACGGTTACATCACTTCTTCAAGTCTGACCAATCCAAAAGGACAATAACTACCCCTGATGGACACGTGGATGACACCTGTACTATGTCCCAAAAGACACTTTTCACCCCTGTCTGTAGTGTTAAAGTCACTGGTCCTGAAGGACAGTTTCCACCCCTTTGAGCAAGTCATAACTTAGGAAAGATAGTGGAGTACTCTTTAAAGTTGAAACTCTCAACTACCACAAGCCTCATTACTATTGATGTTTCCCTCCAGAAAAGTTTCCCTCCAAAAAGCTTCCCTCCCAATTTTCCATCCATAAAGCCTCCAACCACTTGTACCTAGCTCACAATACATATATGTCTTAAGGGACACTCATTTCATTCCAACAACACTCACACGTGTTTTTGACGAACTGAGAGAAGAAAGGTAAGATATTTATTTACATGTTTTGGATTTGAACTTTTTATTTTTCCCCGTAATTTAATAGGTTTCTGTTTTAACTAGGTACCATGTCCAGCTCTAGTAAAAGCATGAGACGGGAACGAGAGCACCTAAGGTTCGAGCGGAAGTTCTGCTATTGTGAGCAACCACTTGTGGCCGACATTAGGGTGACACAATCCAATGAGAAGGTAAATAGAGGGAGGATTTACTATGTTTGCAGGCACGATCGTTGTCGTTTGTGGGAGTGGGGCTTCCCAATTGGTCATTGTGAAGCGACTTCAAAACCACGCGATCGGGATCTTGAATGGGTTGCTAAGACAGTTGATATGGCTGTAGCACAAATCCATTCACTAAACGAAAGAACGACCCGTTTAGAGGTTAAAGAAGTGGTTGTTGGAACTGAGAAGACGAAACAAGTCCCGTTGGTGGATTTGTCTTTCGCCGTTGTCTTGGCTCTAGCTGTTTTGCTAGCTAAGAACTAGTATGCTAGTAAGCAAGTTCAATTGTTTTAATAATTCGTAGTTGTTATTAGTGTGTACTATTTACCTTGTAAGATATGCTTGCAATTTTCCAACACGCCAAGCACATCTGATTATCCTTGCGATTAGATTTTAAGTTTTTGGTTACTTAACAAACTTTATACCTGCAAAACAAAATAAATACTGAATGTTTATTTTTCACATAAAGAATAAAATAACCTTTAAGAAGATGTAGGAACAAAAGGATTTGGCGGAAAATTATATAGAACTTTGCATTCCACCAATATTAGCAAAAATTAGCTTTAACCACCTATACAAAATGCCTTGCAACTCTATACAGTTGGAGGGATAAGCTAGGTTAGATCTTTAGAAACCTCCCAACACATGCAAGTGTGGAGCCTAATTTAATATGTACCCAAACCTACCAACACATGAATATGTGTGGAGTATACCTAATTCATAGCTACAAAAACCATCCAACACTTACAAGTGTGGAGTAAACTTAGTTAACAAAAACCATCCAACACTAAACTACCAAGTGTGGAGGACATTAGTTCAGAGATAGTTGTTTCTCAAAATAATTACAACCCACTAATAACCCACTAATAAAATACACATTCAATGGTCTGTTTCACTACACAAAATTAAATTCGTACCAAAAGGATCCTAGATTTCTCTCTCGTGCTGCATTCCTGCTGCTTCTCATTACCTGTACAAGAAAAAACTGTATTCTCAATATTTACCATCAATAATGTATTTCTAAGTGATGTTGAAAATTGGATTATTACAGTACCTTGGGTGCTGGTTGTGACTGTGCAACCTCATCATTCTTCTTTGACCTTTTTTTGGATCGAGTCTGCGAACATCCGGTCGCCTTGCTTGCAGCTGACTTGCTTGCCTACACAACCACACATCATATGGTTACACTAATAATCACATAATTTATAAATTGCAAATCAAAGGAATAAAGAACATGCGGTTCAATTGGTACAATTTGTAAATCAACAACATTATTTTATGCTTTACCTCATGAGTCTGTCTCTCCTCGGGAGTCATTTTCTTAATAGGAACCCTACCACATGTCCTCGAATTGTGACCAAGTCCCTTTCATTTTGCGCATTGAACCAATCCACTATGTCTATGTTCATTTGAAGTGGCTGCTGCCTCGAGATTGTGGTCCCTCCTCCTCACATTTTGAGGCCTTCCTCTTCCTCTCTTAGACTCGGGAGGTTGTGGTGCAGCTCTTGTGCCGGGTCCCCAAAAAGAAGGATCGGGAATTGGGTGAATATTGTATTCCCCGTTTGCCCTCTTGAAGGTGTCCTTGTAGTAGAACCTGAGGGTCAAATAAAAAACAGCTTACAAAACTTAAATGATTATAACAGTTTACAAACTGAATCAACAATAACACTAATGGGGTGGTATCTGTCCAGATTAGTAAACTAGACATTTCAAACACAATTAAATAACTGAATCAACAATAACACTAATGGGGTGGTTTCTGTCCGGATTTGTAAACTAGGCATTTCAAACACAATTAAATAACATTTGACAAAGTAAATCAACAATAACACTTTAGGGGGTGGTTTCTGTCCAAATTATAAAAATAGGCATTTCAAGCACAATTAAATAACATTTAACAAAGTAAATCAAAAATAATACTTAAGGGGGTGGTTTCTGTCCAGATTCTAAAACTAGGCATTTCAAGCACAATTAAATCACATTTGACAAAGTAAATCAACAATAACACTTTAGGGGGTGGTTTCTGTCCAGATTATAAAAATAGGCATTTCAAGCACAATTAAATAACATTTGACAAAGTAAATCAACAATAACACTTTAGGGGGTGGTTTCTGTCCAGATTATAAAAATAGGCATTTCAAGCACAATTAAATAACATTTGACAAAGTAGGCATTTGAAACACAATTACTTAACTTTGTTCAAACTAAGTCATACATGTCCACAAAATCCTCCGGCTTTAGCCTAGCATGAGTGATGCACGTCACACTATGCTTGCAAGGTACACTGTTTAACTCCCAAGACCCGCAGGTACATGTCTTATTGTCCAAATTCACAAAAAATTCCATCTTGTATTGGTCCAGAACCTCATATTCCGATTGGCTTGCTGCTGCAATACTACACCTTCTACCCTCAAGCACAATCTTCTTCAACTTCTTTGTGATGTTGGCACACAACTGACCCTCCCACTTGTCACTCAAAACATTCCTCAAGTGTGTCCTAACCATTACTTTCCGCCTTATCCCATCATTCAACTTCACAATGCTTTTTTCCCTCAAGTCTCCCAACCAACCATTAAATGATTCTGTATGGTTGTTGGTAATGTGATCACTCTTTGTACCTTTTCCGAAGGCATGCCTACTCCACAGCTTTGGATCAAGCTTCAGCAGCCACACATAAGCTTCTAGCTTCAACACAGAAAGTGTCTTCATAGCAGCTCTGAATTCAGGTTCAGTGTACGCCCTACAAGCCTTCCAGAAGTACTTGGCTAATATTACACCTGAGTGTTTGCTCCTGAAGTTATTTAATAAATTCCAAGCGCACATTCTGTGTTCAGCTCCCGGAAACCATTCTTGCACCACCTCAGGCAAACCCTGCATTAACAAAGAAGACATTTAGATGTGCATACCGACATTACCTAATTACACAACTTTGAAATTAGGAAGTATTGATCACACCTTTTGTCCATCCGTCATGAAACACCACTGTGTGTTAACCCTTTCAGCATCCAGAACTTCATGCAATAGTTCCATGAAAAATATTCAAGTTTCTTTGTTTTCGAACTCAACAACAACCCAAGCAATGGGGTACACCCCATTGTTTCCATCTAGTCCAACAACACTCAGCAGTGTACCCTGAAAAATTAATATTTTCAAATAAGTCAGAAAAACATTTACTAATTGTCACAAAACAGAAAAGCAGTTACTAATTAACTAGTTAACCAAAAGTCACAAGTTAATAGTACAAACAGTTTATAATTCAATAAGGACTGTATTGAATTTTTTAGGGGTGGTTTTTGTCCACATTGACACAAAACAAAAGAAACAGTTAGTAATTGACAATTAATAGTACAGACAGTTTATAATTAACTACCCGCTAATAATTCACAAGTTAACCAAAAGTCACAAGTTAATAGTACAAACAGTTTATAATTCAATAAGGACTGTGTTGAAATTTTTAGGGGTGGTTTCTGTCCACATTGACACAAAACAGAAGAATCAGTTAATAATTGACAACTAATAGTACAAACAGTTTATAATTAACTACCCGCTAATAATTCACAAGTTAATAGTACAAACAGTTTATAATTCAATAAGGACTGTATTGAATTTTTTAGGGTAGTTTCTGTCGACATTGACACAAAACAGAAGAGACAGTTAATAATTGAAAATTAATAGTACAAACAGTTTATAATTAACTACCCGCTAATAATTGACAAGTTAACCAAAAAGTCACAAGTTAATAGTACAAACAGTTTATAATTCAATAAGGACTGTATTGAACTTTTTAGGGGTGGTTTCTGTCCACATTGACACATAACAGAAAAAACAGTTAATAATTGACAATTAATAGTACAAACAGTTTATAATTAACTCCCCACTAATAATTCACAAGTTAACCAAAAGTCAGAATCAATAAATAAGTGTTCAAAGGAAAAAAAGTGAATATTTAACACTTGATAAGAATTACCTTGTAAGGACCTTTAAGGTGGCATCCATCCAAGCCAATTAATGACCTGCACCCATTGATAAAACCATCTTTGAGGCCAGCAAGAAACATAAAAAGTCTCTTGAATCTTGGTTGTGTACCGGTATTGTTATCATATTCAACTTTCAAGGTAGACCCATGGTTTGTTTCCATCAAGACATCTCTGTAAGAAGACAGTTGTTGAAATGCTTCTTTGTGGCTACCCTCAATTTCATCAATTGCTCTTCTTTTGGCACGGTAAAGCTGTTTTTGACAATCAACTTCCAACCCTCACCTGTCCCTTAATACATTCTGCACACCTTCAAGTGACAGGTTTGGATCATTTCTAAACAAGTCCACCACTTTCTTGGTCATCCAAGTGGAGGTTGCTTCAACATTTCTACTCACTCTTGCACAATCATGGTGTTCGTAGAGGGTCTTAATCTTGAAGGTTTTCTTGTCTTTGAGGCGACTAGCATGGATCCTCCATAAGCAACCCGGTTGTTGCTTACACAACCATGTGATCCTCCCGGGGTCATTCTTCTTCCTGTTATACTCAAATGCGTTCTCGACAGCATAATCTCTAAGTGTGTCCCGCAAATGCTCACCACGTCTATACACTTGACCCACTTCCAACACAACCCCTCTTCATTCAATCTTGGTTCCTTCTCTCTAAATAACTTGTAAAACTTACTAGAACCCTCCAACTCACTTTCACTCACTTGCACACCCTCCTTTTCCTCAGAATTGTAATTGGATAGCTCATCGTCTTCATGCACAATTTCTTCATCAACCAATTATTCATCACCTACCTCCACATCTAAATCCCCCATTTCCTCAACTTCTCCCTCCACTTCCAAATCACAATCTTCCTCACTCAGGCCATAAATACCATCGACATCATCGAAGTACTCTTGGGCTTCGGCTTCTCTTCTTATCATTGTCTCATTATCCACCTCCACAGCCGATGGTGGTGCAACACCATCTTCATCACTTGAGTCAGATGGAGAGTCACTCTCATATGTGTCCTCATCTATCAACCTCATAAGAGTTGGGGTGATTGTGCTTTTACTCTTTTCTTGCGCTAGTTTCTGAACATCACTCCACTTTTTATGACTTCTTTTCGACTTCGACATGTGAGGTAGGAGTGGTGAATGGTCCACTGGTGGTGGTGGAGGTGTAGTTTCTGAAACTGGTGGGGTGCAGGTGCAGTTTCAGAAAATTGTGGGGGTGCAGGGGCAGTTTCAGAAACTGGTAGGGGTGCAGGTGCATGTTCAGAAAATACTGGTGGGGGTGTAGGTGTACTTTCAGACACTTGTGGGGTGGAGGTGGAGTTTCATAAACCACTGGTGGGGGTGGAGGTGGAGTTTCCTTAACCACAGGTGGGGGTGTAGGTGTAATTTCAGAAACTTTAGTGGAAGGGGGTGGAGTTTCAAAACCTGTTGGGGGTACAGGTGGAGTTTCACAAACCACAAATGGGGGTGGAGGTGTAATTTCAGAACCTGTTGGGGGTACATGTTGAGTTTTAGAAACCTCAGATGGGGACGGAGGTGTAATTTTATAACCTGTTGGGGGTACATGTGGAGTTTCAGAAACCTCAGATGGGGATGGAGGTGAACATTCATAAACTTGTGGGGGTACATGTGGAGTTTTAGAAACCCCAGATGGGTATGGAGGTGTAAAATCAGAAACTTGTGGTGGTGGTGGTGGAATTTCAGAAACTATTGGGGGTGGGGTGGAGTTTCTAAAACTACTGGTGGGGCTGCTTCAAGAAGAAGTGGTGGTGGTGGTGGTCTGTTCGGATCAAGAACTTGTAAAGGGAAGGCATCTTCAAAGGTAAGGTGGAGGTTAATTGACGCACTCCACTTGAATAGTATGGACATTTCCAAGACATCCGCATCAGTATTGAGCACGGTGAACTTTCTCCAATCCAGTGGGGGGGCATACTTCACAGTATACGCAATTGGCTTGTTCACACCTAATGTTGGTAATGTTGTCCTACTGATCCACATCAACAACGCGTGGTAGCTCATGTTATCCACACTTACACCCTCAATTCCGGCAACACGTCTAACGCCACAATGGACATAAATCTCCCATGTCTGATCATCGTCTATCACCGAAACATCCGGGAATGGATCCTCCATTACTGCCAAAAATGGAACAAACTAGTAATTAGTACTAAAAAAATACATACAAAATACATAAAATTTAGCCAAACTAACAGAAAGCATACAAGTAATAACTACTAAACAAAATACTAAACAAAACCCTAAACAAGTAACAACCAAACAAGTACTGGACCTAGTAATAAACAAGTAACACAAAAGTAGTAAGCAACAATTTTGACGTTGGTTTGTGGAGACAAGTAACACAAAACTTTGTACACTACATTCATACTTACCATCTACTGTCACTAAAATAACACTTAACAAATATCAAACAACACAAAAGTAGTTTATTGTGTTTGAAATGCCTATAGTGTGATTGTAGATTTAGTTTGGACTTAGTTAGTTCTGTTTGAAATGCATAGTTTAATAACCAGGACAGAAACCACCCCCTGAACCTTATTGTTGAATCACTTTGGTGAACTCTTAGTTAATTATGTTTGAAATGACTTGTTTAATAATCTGAACAGAAACTACACTACAATTAAGGAATATTAAACAACATTATACAACACGAGACAACATTATACAACATTATACAATAAAAAAGTACTATATAAGGATTAACAATTACTAATACAGATGACAGAATTAACAAGTGCAAATACACGTAGGATGGAATAAACAACTAATTACGAATTAATATGTCTAGGCTTTGGTGTGTAATAGGTAAGTGCTAATAACATGAGCAACAAGTAACAAACAACTACTACAAGTTTTAAGAAAGTACTGAAATTTATTAAACAACTACTAAACAATTTATAAACAAGTGCTAACAACAACTGAAATTAGGGTTTGGAATTTCAGTACTGACAACGATTAAACAAGTACTAAATAAGTACTAAACTAGTTATAAGAAAATGTTAACATCAAACGAGTTCTAGGGTTTGAAATCAGAGAAAAAAGTGCGGGAGTGGAGTTTTCAAAAATCAATCACCCAAACCCTAGTTCTTAATGCAAACAACAGACCTCACACAGAACTACGCAGTACCATTAAACAGACAAAGGTAGAGAAACGAGTTCTATGGTTTCGAATAAGAGAAAAAAGTACAAGACTGGAGATTTCAAATTCAATCACAAAAACCCTAGTTCTTATTACCCAAATTCAAACAACAAACGACTTTGCAAGTCCATTAAACAGCCAAAGGTATATTTTTCGAAGAGGGAGTAACAGTTGCCATACCTGTGAAATCGACAACTTCAAGCCTTCGAATTCCGCTTCTACACACCCAGAAACTGACCGACCTAATCCCTAATCGTTTCAAGAGCGCCAACTGATGGAAGAATGGACCAAGTCTTCGATCTACCGATCTGGTTCAGTAGATCGAAGAGACAAACCCACAAACCCTAACTTTCTCTCTCTGTGTTCTTGGTGAGTCTCGACCGAATGAGAACGATTGGTTTGAACCCCTTGGGTTTGAAGGTGGTTGGGAGATATTTTAATTAATATCCCTATTATATTAGATAATAGTTTTTAATATCACAAGGGTATATTAGTAAAGTGTATTTGTTGATTATAATAACAACTCAGAAGTCACAAGGGTAATAATGTCATTTAGCATTGAATTTTTAACAGCCGTTAGCTCCATCCACGAAATGGGTCCGCAGTGTCTTTATCCAAAAGCTAGGGTAGTGGGGAGGAATTTTCTCTAAACCCAGGGGTGGTTAGTGTCTTTTACCCTATTTTAATAGGATTAGAAATGAAAATGAAGTATTTATTGGTTTAGACCAAAGTGATTGAGGGGGTAGTTGGTTGTAATTAGAACAAAATTAGAAGAGTTGTGGATGGGGCTAAAGAATTGATAGCCAAAAATTAAGGGGTAAAAGAAATACAATTAAAAAGTCACCCAATACCATAGTTGGGGTAGAAATTGGAATTACAAGAAAATGAAGGGTGACAAGCAAATACTAGAAATTGAAGGTAACTCTAAAACTTCATATACAAGAGGGGTATAATAGAAGATACCAAAAATTAAGGGGTAAAAATAAGATTTCTATTTAATAGCTAACACATAAAAGTTAATTTTCATAAATTATAAAACTGTCAAATAATTTCCAAATAAATCACTTTGTTAATAAATGTCAAAATCCAATCTTTAGAAAATTAAAAGTATCTCCCAAGTGTATAAAATGAGTTTCATATCGTATTATCCAAGTTTCAAAAATTACAAAATAACTTCAAAACAAAATTTTATATAACCATAGATATCCAATGGTACCCATATACTTTAAAATTAAGAATAAGTCAAGAACAAGTTTGAAATATAAATGTATTGAAATTCTCAAATACTTTTCCTAAATTACCAAATAGCACCCAACTAAGATATGGGGTATTACAAGTAGACAGAGCACGTGACAGTGCTTCGCATACAAATAAGAATAAATATGGAGAAAGTGGGCATCCTTGACGAAGCCCTCGTTGGGGTTTGAAACCACCCCAAGTTTTGCCATGTACGGAGAAAGCAAAGGAGGAAGTGGATATGCATTCGTGGACTTGTTGTACCCATTTCTGACTGAAACCCATTTTTGCAAGAGTAGCTTCAAGGAAACACCATTCAACCTGTCGTAAGCCTTGGCCATATCAAGCTTGACTGCCATAAAACCAAACTTTCCTTCCTTTCTTGTACGCATTGAGTGTAGGAGCTCAAAGGCTACCAATATGTTGTCCGTAATCAAACGACCAGGAACAAAGGCACTCGGAAAATCAAAAATACAGATATCCAGAACTAACTTCAACCGGTTAGTTGTTGTCTTCGTTATCAATTTATAAATAACTGAACATAAGCTAATAGGACGAAGATCATTCGGATTACGTACCTGTTTGACCTTTGGTATAAGGGCCAAAACTCTATTATTAAAGCCGGATAGACTGGCCTGATTGTTGAGGATATTTAGGCACGTATTAGTAACTTCAGTACTCAAAATATCCCAATTCTCCTGAAAAAAGAGAGCTGGAAAACCGTCCGGACCGGGGAATTTAGTCTGACCCAATTGACCGAGAGATGTGAGGATCTCATCCTCTTTAAAAGGCCGATCCAAGTGCGCCTGTTGATCAGCCGAGAGGATCGGTTGAGTGAAATTGAGCATCGGTTCCATATCAGTTGTTGTTGGGTTCAGCGACGTGAAAATCTCACGGAAGTGAATGTCCAATATCGAGACAACATCTTCAGTGGACGTCCTCCACACACCAGACGCATCAAAAAGGCCTGATATTTGATTCTGAGCTTTCCGAAGGGAGGCTTTATATGGAAGAAGATAGTTACGATCCCCCTCCTTAAGCCACAGTATTCGAGAGCGTTGAAGCCACATAATCTCCTCGTTGTCTAACAAAGATATGAGTTCCATCTTAAGAGATTAAATATCATCTACAACTGCATCAATATTATATCTCCCTTGGAGATCCTAAATTATTTCTCGAATAAATATAATCTTCTTCTTCACGTTTCCAAACACATCCCAGTCCCAACATTTCAGACGTTTGCTGGTTGCTTCAAGCTTCTGATGTAGTTCGAATCCATGGAGATCAGCCCAATTGTGTTGGATGAAGGGTTTACATTCCTCGTGAGAGAGCCACATAGCTTCAAAGTGAAATCGAGGGGTTCTCTTCACAGATGGATACCAGCATAGCTCAATGGGAACATGATCAGACACTGCGGCCACTAGATGAGAAACTTTCACGTTACCAAAGAGATTCATCCATGCTGAGTTTGCTACCACTCTATCTATACGTTCTCGGATACGTATTCCATTCCTTGGATTGCTGATCCAAGTGAATTTGTTACCACTAAAGCCCAGGTCGAATAACTCATTGGAAGAAAGAGCTTTCCTAAAGTCCTCCATAAGCTTCTTATCTGCCGGTCTACCTCCTTGTTTTTCTTCGGCTGAGACATAGGCATTGAAATCGCCCATAACACTCCAAGGGATAATATTTGGGTTACGTAACCTACCCAATAGTTCCTAGGAATGAATCCTCTTAGTACTATCCGGGTCACCATAACATCCTGTGTATTGCCATTGAATATCAAATCCATGGTCATAAATCAAACAATTAATAAAAAAACTTGGAGCTACTACTTGAAGATACCTCCAAACTGTCATGCCATAAAAGGGCCAGTCCTCCGCTACCACCCTCAGAGTCGACACAAAAGTTGTTCGTGAAGCCTAAATGTGTTTTGACCTGATCAAATTCCACCACGTTTAAGCGTGTCTCCATCAAGAAGACTAGTTTGGGAGACTTACCTCGGATGAGTTTTTGGAGCTCAAGAACATTACGGAGGTTCCCAAGCCCCCGTATGTTCCAGCTGATCGCATTTATGATGATTGGCGGGACTACATAGCAGTCTCCGCCATTGGATCAGTTGGAGTCTCTTGGGTACTCCGTTCCCCTATCATGTCTTCTTCCGCAGCCATAGTTATGCTCAGACCCCCTTTATTGGCTTAATATCTAATTGAACTTAGGCGACGGTCTGCGTGTTTCTCCTTAGGGTTTGGGCTAAGGATTATCTGGCCTATTTTCCTCTTCATTTTTGCTGATGTGGTTTTACTAGAGGGGGAACCTTTACTGGACCGGCCACTGTTCATGGAGGAAACTGACTTAGCTGGTGAAGAGGCTTCCGGCGATTCTCCAATATTCTGTCTCGGAGAAGAAGCCAAAGGATTTGAATACATCTTCGCGTCGGAATCTTTAGCTGAGTTGCGCTGAGAGGGTTCTGACCCTGTATCCGTATCCATTCCGGAGGACGAGCGGGATGAGCGAGAGCTGACTTTGCCTTTGCCTTTACGATCACTTTTACCTGTCTGTTTGTCATCATGAACCCTCGTATTATCATCTACTTCCTCCCACCTCGGGATTTTTTTCTACCAGAGTTGTCGCGAGGAGGATACGACCCTCTCTTTTTTTGGGGGGGGGGGGGGCCTCATGTGGTTGTGTTGCTTCCGGGTGTTACTCACCGTCCTTCGGAATTCTATGTCTGGGTTTTGGCTTGAATAGCATCCACTCACCGAAACCTTCTTCCTCTTCTGTATTCTGTCTTCTCCGCGATATCTCCAAATCGTAATACGACCGCACCAAGCACAAACACTTGGAATTCTCTCATATACATAATCGAGCCATATTTTATCGTCGAGAACTTGAATAACCCCTCCCCGTCTTAACGGTTTGGAGATATCCAAGCGAACTCGTACTCGCATATACTCTCCATCACTGTTATTTAAAATTCTCTTATCCACATGAAGAACTTTGCCCAGATTGCTTATGGTACTCGGTAAATCCTCCGGTGCGCGCAAGCAAACTGGGATGTTGAATACATGATCCCATACATCGACGTGATTGAAGACAACAAACTCTGGGTTCGAACCAACAATCCAAGGCTTCAGCACTAGGATGTTTCCATCAAACAGCCACGGCCCACCAAGAAGAACCTTTTGCATTGCTATTTTAGAGTAAAGCTAAAAACATAGCGATTGGGAGAAGCCTCGTAGATTCTGATACGATCCCCTTCAAACCATATGTTCTTGAATAGGTTTTTCTTACCCCATACGTTTACCCTAGTTGGAAGTAGGAACATACCTATCAAAATTGGGCCGAATTACTCCATAGATTTCCAACACCTTGCCGGATCAATGACGGTGACTTCCTCTTCCTCCGTGTTTTGAGCGCAGGTCTGCGTTTGCTTGAACTCGCCATCGGTGCTGAACGAGCGATTCCGACGAAAGATGAGAAAATCGTCAAACCCTAAGAGTTCCGAGATTATCGGACCTAATACCTCGTGAGTCAATCAACTTCTATGTGATACAAGAAATGAAGCTTTTTTATAAATCTGTTATAACTTTTTTTAGGATAATTTTAAAAAATAGATAACAACAGGCTTATAATACTAACTTCATAGACGTTAAAAAGAAAATAATAACTTCATCGAATCACTTGTATAACCTTTTATAATTATAATAAAATAAGTACACCTCTTTTAGAAATAATAGTTAATATATAGCTCAAGTGGTAAAGCGTTGGAAGTTCCTACATGAGGTTCCGGGTTCAAACCCCGTTGACGACAAAATAATTTCTCAAAAAAAAATTAGTTATGCATTATTTGTATCTAATTACATACTCCTTATTAATTATACTACTTCTCTTTTAATAATATTTATATCATTATTTTGATTAATATTTTAGAGCAGAAACAATAACCGACGCTGAATCAGAACATCGAAGAAATTAGCAACTCCTAGGCTCCTAGGGGATAGAAGGACAACCCGGCCGAACCCTATATGGTTTCTCTAACAGGCGTGAGGGAATTCTCTCACTCTTCCAACTCTATTGATTTTCTCCCGAACCCTAGATCCTATAAATAGAGTGAGAAAACTTATGCTAAAAAAAGAGTTATAGGGAAAATCTTATATGGATATATACTTTTAGGAAACAAAGTAAATTCAAACTCTCAATTAAAGATATTTTAAATCAACTTAAGAAGAGTTTCACCAAAAATTCTATATTCACATTTAATATCAAAATAGTTGGTATCCCACGCCATGGCGCGGTTTGTGTATTCAAATGTTCTATACTTATCCCATAGCATGAATTGATATCACATAGTGTAATTGATATTTACTGTGGAGAAGTTGGTAAGCATTTTTCACTAACACAATACACGTTGCATGCTCAACTTTACAAAATGATATTTATGAAGAGTGTTTTTGCAACACCCCCAACAAACCACACGGCAGGCCGGGCCGCATGTTTTGGTAGAGATGTCTCCGCTCGAGGTGATGAGCGTCATTGGGAACGGATAAGGATCGTCGGTTCATAGTTAGTACAACCATCGAATATCCAAATATAATTATTATACATTCAGAATAAACCAGTGACGTTGTCTGAAAGGTACAAGTACATTAATTTACAATGAAAAATGCTAGGTGAAGTACTAAACAGCTTATTACTCTAGCCAGCGGCGTCGTGAACGTCTCCCACCTTGAGTTATAACCTGCGATTTTAAAATGGCAAAAGCCAACGCAGTTTTACAGAAAACGATCAGCAAACGGCTGAGTAAGCTAACACCCATAGCACGTAAACAGATTATAAGGCATGTGATAGGAATAGCAAGTTCGCTAATAAATAACAGATATAAGAGGGAATAACATTTGTGTTGTTTGCTATGTCAAACTTCGTGGTGATTTCAAATTTCGTATTTCCAACCCAAAGATGTGGACCAGCTTGGAAAATCACGATATAAATGTACTTTGTAATATAACCACAGCTCATCGCTTTATATCTCAAGAAGATAGCATTCTTTTTTTTGCTCAATGGTAACATATCGATTCCAGGAGTTCATTTTACTAACTAGTTGATATGGGGCGTGACCATATCCAATCAACATTCACTAGCTTATAATGTGCAAAAGCACAGCCATAACCATAACTCAATAACAACAGGTTCGCATCACAGCGCCTCATAACCATACGATAACCATTTACAATCACAATCACAATTAGAAAAGTATCGTATCACGGATATGGCACAAACCCACGCACAACAATTTCCACTTTACGTCATTACGACTTTTTCTTCCAAGATATTACAAGATGTAAATCGGAAGCTCCAAGTAAAGCGGGTGTGGAACATTTTCATAATAATCGATGTATGAACGTGAGAGATATGTGTATTTGACCAATAAGTGAGCGGTATGCTACTTTTGGATAATCGTGGCTCGTGAACTAATTCATCGTGGCCTAATATGGTAGTCGTGTTTGGACGATACATTCTTATTTGGCAATAAATTTGAATTTTCTTCTTTCGAGTTCTTATTTTGGATTATAATTTTTGATGTGATACTTTCAAAGTAGAATATTTCAAAAGCAAGTAAATAATTCAAATAAAGCAGGTAGTATTTCACAATCAACGCACGTGATACACGACAGAAGGAAAGGCACACAACGCTAGGCATATTAACTTACCTCAAGTTGAATGTCCAATAACTCGAAATAGTCCTCTTGCATAGGCGTAGGCCTTGCTTATGAACTCAATTGCCTACAAGTTATCAATTCTAATTATATACACACAAAACAACATATTTGTTAATTTATTGTAGTATTTCGTTATAATTAATCTAGATATTTTATCTTTTTATTATTTTATTTTCATTACAAAATAATTTATTTTCAATTATTTATTTAAAGTAGCAAAATTAATTAATCAATAATGAAATTTGTTAACATATTAAAATAGCTAGTTATTTCATAAAAGCATTTTAAATAAAAGTGTTATAAAATAATGAAGTTTTGGTAAAAACAGAGGCTACTTCCAAAGTTTTAGATTCAACAGTTCATACCCTTAGAGTTTTTGAAATGACAAAATCACCCCAAGAACACACATCAATATCTTCTTCTCAACTCACCCAAAATCAAACCATGAATCTTAAATTACAAGGATACCCATGAAATTTTTATGATCAAGAAATCTAATTCAAGTCGAAACAAGTATATTCAAGCCAAGAATTGATCAAAATGATTACCGAATGGTGGGTTAATCGGTCGCCGAAGTTTTGGGTCGAAACCCGCCTGAAAATATGGCGTTCCGGCGGCTCGGTGGCCAGTTTTTGGGTCCTCTGGGCTTGTAGGACCTCATGGAGGTCGGAAAAGTGCCGAAGGACAGATGGGGGCGAAGGGAAGTGAGGATATGGAGGTGACCCGACTGTGTTTGGGTCTTTGGGTCGCCGGCGATGGTGGCCTTCGCCGCCATTGTTGTTGCTGCTCCTGTGATTTTTTGTGAACAGAGAGAACGAGAGTGGGAGACAGAGAATAGAGTGATAGAGGGAGGCAAGGATAGAGATGAGTATGGAGGTGGAGCTGGGTGTCGGTCCCGGTAATGGAGGAAGTGATGGTGATTGGGATGGTGGCGCTGTCGTTGATGTTGCTGTTGTTGGTGTCTGAGACCAACAGAGAGACAGAAACAGAGGGGGAGATGAGGTTGAGAGGGAGGAGAGGGACTTTTGGTGATGATGGTGGTTTTAATGGAGGAGGTGGTGGTGGTGTCGACAGTGGGGGTGTGATGGTGATGGCGACGGTGGTTGTGGGTGTTGTTACTATCGCTATGTTTGTTGTTGTTGCTGCCACTTTTTTGTTGTTGGAGGGGAGGGAGAGATTAAAGGTTGTCTTGGTGGTGGAGGTAGAAGAGAGGTGGCGGTGGTGGTGTTGTTTCACCAAAGAAGAAGAAGATGGTGGTGATGAATAAGTAGGGGAGGGATGTTAATGATGGTGTTTCTCAAGTGAAGAAAGGTGTGGTTTTTGTAGAAGAAATGGTGAAGAAACAAGGAGAACGAAGAAAGGCAAGGAGGGATGAATCTAGTTGGTAGGGGGAAAAGAAAATTGAGTGTTTCATACGGGTGGAAGAAGAGAGGAGGGAATGGAGAAAAACAAAATGGGTATCGGGTCGGGTTGGAGCAAAATACAAGTTATGTATATTATACGTATAATTATACCGGGTGTGGGTCGGGTTGATAATAAAATACGGGTCAGACGTATTATACGTATAACTATATCGGGTTATACTTTTATACGGCCCGGGTTAGATAAAATACGAGTAGCTAACAAGTATTGTATACGTATATACATACAAACAGTTATTCTAAACTACAGTTACCTCCCTAAAGTTTAAATTTAGTTTTTAATTTCTCTAAACTACAACTACCTCCCCATTCTCAAATTAACAACTCTATATTTTTGAAAACTATAATTATAACCCCCAAATTTTATCCAACTACTTTATAACTTTCTCAAATCGATAATTTCGACCCCATTCTTTAATTCAGTTAATTTATAACTTCTGCAAAAATACAATATAACCCCCAAGCTCTATCAAAATTATTAATAACTTTCCTATAGAAATATCGGGGTATTACAGCTTTTTAGCACAAACGTACTCTACAACAGACTTATGTATATGGTAATTGTCAAATGAAAGATTTTGTGTGCGTGAGATTTTGAATCAATTTGACTAATGGCATATTTGATCATATCATACGGAATTTTATGCAATATCGAGAAAAATCAACCTCTTCATAAATGAGCTGTGTTTCAGGGATAAAAAGTTGAACATAAAGTGATGTGGCAGATGCCACATCAGTAGATGGCTAAATATTGTCAGGATTTGTTCTTTCTATTTTCTCAATAATTTCCATCCTCTATTTTATTAATGACATGTCTCCATCCACGTCACTTTCTATAAAATTTTGTATGAGTTTTTTATTCACCTGGACTTTTCCCTTCTCAAATGTGTAACCTCCAGAGTTCAATATGTCGTTTCAACATATTCTCCAATTTACCACAATTTTTTTATTTAAATATATTTTGATTTTCTATGCACTTGGAACAGTCAAGTTGTTTTCCCCCCTAAGAATTCAATGCCATCATACCACACTCGACTTCTGCGTTCACCATCAATTCAAAATATAATCCTCTTGTAGCCCTGATATTTCCTCTGCATTGTTAGCTCTAATTTTTTGAAATCTCTCGTTATGGTATTATTTTACCGACCCTTCATCAGACAGAATACCTTGGTTTTTCGAAAGAAACAACTAAATTACTTCCCTCTCTTTTCTTCTCCATTAAATGTATTCAAACGGTGTGCTAAAAAAATAGTTTTCCCTCAATACTATGATTCAACTCACAATTTATTTTACTAGACTCTCAGAGTAGTTAGTGCTCTGTCGGCTGATATAGTTGCTAGAGGCTGTAAGCATCCTTAGTATCTATCGTGTACCATTGAGAAGTTGGACTCTCCAGCGAGGTACTCCAGTGAAAACTGTCCCAGTTGGACGATGGAGTACATCCGCCCATACGACATCTTTTATGGCCATGAGCCGACCCCGAGCCCAGAGCATGTGGAGGCTTTAGGAGACCCTCGCAGACCCGGTACTCGATAACAGCCCCGCCACCAGGCAGACCTTGCCACCAGTGCTCATCCCGGTGCCAGTCATGCTCGTACAGCAGTAGCAGCTCGCCTGGCAGACTGGAAGAGGCAGAGGAGGTCATCCTCTGCTCAGCCTGAGCAGACTGACCAGTCTACTCATGCGGACACAATTTATGGTTATTGACCAGATCAGTAGTGTCACGAGGACGGGCCACCCCTAGTGTGGGGGTGGGGAATTGTGTCCTCTTGCATAGCTGTGTCTGCACGTTTATTTTGATTTATCTTTTGTTTTTATTTTAATTTTAATTTTTGATTCTGCATGTTTTTTGTTTTTTAGTCAACCCACCAATCACTTCTGACCCTGCATTTAGGTAAAAAAAATGTAAAACATTTAAAAAAAAATCGAAAATCAGAAAATTTTAAGAAAGGACAATTGAATAACCAGAAACTTGGGGAGAGTCCAATAATATGTCTCCAAAGGACAAGAAACACCACGTCGAGGAGCCATAGCGCCTCAAATCCGCAAGTAGTTGTCACCTGAGCTAAAAATCTGACTAGTTGCTACACCGCCGTCATCTAGATAGTCCACAACCTGCCTACGGGTGCCATCACGGTCACCGCATCGGAGTTGAGTGATTAGCTCATAACGGACCCACTGTCCTGTTTCTTAGCCCTAGGTCCAAATAGTTAGCCCTTTTGAAGCCGATTACCCCTTTTATTCACAGCCACCGTAGCCTAGGAAGCCTTCTTTGTGACTTTCATCACTTATTTCGTTGGATAGTACTACGCGTTATGACAGAGGGAGTGAGTCAGGGAGGGTTTCAGATGGACGAGTGCTTTATTACAGATCAGTTTTGGACAGTTTAAGGGTGAGACAGGGTGAGTTAGAGGCGATAACATTAATTTTCATAAGGTGATTCACCGCACTACATTGTGATCACAGGATGAGTAGTTGCGTGCGAGGCATCTTTCTGCACAAAATGGGTTCTGGGGGTTGTTGGGATTAATTGGTGGTCGTGCTGATTTCTACATCATAGGTGATGAGGAGGTTCGGTAGGACTGCACATTCTGATATTTTTTTACGGCATGGTTCTGCGCTTCATGATTACTGTGGGAGTATTGCTTACACTCTGATATTTTTGCGCCCCCGCGAATTGGATGAATTTTTTACCACTCAGCTCAGAAGCTTTTGTTCATTTAATTCTGTTATTGTAATACTTAGTTTGTTTGAAAAAAGAGAGGTCTATTTTATTTATAGTTTGTTTTAGTTGTTTATTTAGAAACTGAGATGAGTAGGTAGTCACTGTTTGGAATACACCGCTTCACAATTGTGGCCGCGAGAACGGCGAAGACACACCAGGAAATTGGGGAGTTACAGGGACTTAGTTGTTCTGGTCAGTTTTTCAGGGACTCGGTGAGGGGTGTGAGCTGGGAAACAGTGAGATTTCATAAAAAGTATGATTGGCTTTACCCTGATATACTTATAATCCTACATGTTAGATTTAGTATCCCCTAATTGGAAATAGCTCGGAAGGTAGGTAAAGTAGCGATTTGCTCAGGATGTGTACAAAAGTAACAGTAAGATGTGCCAGTGCTAATTCTCCATTTTTAAATCTGGTTGTACTCACCGATCACTTGTGGGTTAATATTTTCTGGAGGCGAGTGAGGACTTGATAACATCCCGATTCATTTTTGGAGGTTGCCCGATCTCACCCAAAAATATATATTTTTGTCAGTGTTTTGTTTTGTATATTTTCTGTCTGAGTTAGTCGAGTTGAGTCTTCTGGTCGGTATTCTGAAATCATGTGAAAGCATGAAGTATATAAATTCAGTATGCAAGGGTTGGTTATGCAAAAGAGTCTACTCGGGACGAGCGAAGTTTACTGTAGGGGTATTTGATAACTCTCAGATAGAGTTATTCTGGGACGTCTTTTACAGTGCATTCTGACCCTATTTGGAGTAGTTTTGCCTAGTTCTAGCCAGTTTTGACCTTGGTACAGGATAGAGAATGCTGAGAAAAATAATGTGATATATGAGTAATTTCATGCATATTTTTGTTTATTTGGATATGTTCGCGGGTACTTGTTGTATGTGCAGGAAACAGGTACAGGAAATGTATGGAAGAGGCTCGGGAATGAAGGCAGAGTACCAAGGCAGAAGAGCAGAAAAAATGCAGAAGAGGTGTTGCGTTTAGACACGGCAGCCCGCGTTCAGACGCAGGAATCCAGAAACAGAAAAGGCAGAAAATGTCTAAGGACTGAATCTATTTGCGTTATGCATACCTGCGTTCAGACGCAGGATGTCAAAATTGTATAAAAGTCAGCAGGCAAAAATCAAGCGCAGGAAGGCAAGGAAGTTGAGTTCAAACTCAGAATGTGCGCTCAAACGCAGCCCCTGCATTCAAACGCAGGGAAGAAAATTCACAGGTTAAAGTCCAAGACTGCTTTCAAACGCAGCCTCCTGCATTCAAACGCAGGTTTTCTTGAATCTTCCTGAGGCAGTTCAGACAGAGGCAGAATGGTGATATGAGGCATCAGTTTTGGAAACTGTGGCAGTATAAAATAGGTGTCCCGGGGCACACAAAATTCATTCAGACTCACATCCAGAATCAAACCATCACAGCAGAGCAAAAGTTGGAGCACGGAGTAGTCCAAGTTTCCAGCAGGAAACTCGTTGATCAACTTTCACCTTTATTTATGAAATTCTGTTTTCCAGTAATGTACGCTAGCTACAGACTTTACCTAGGTTCTCGGTGAACCCAGGGTTTATGATTTCAGCGACTTAGTTTGTTTTGATGTTCAGGCTCATGACTAGTTTATTCTTAATACAGTATAGGTTTTTTTATTATTCTGATTTCGATTTTCACTTTTATGCATGAACGGCCTGATCAACCTGGAGTGCTACATACAGGATCCGATGCACGGCTGTGGCCAGTGAGAGTTAGGAAGAGATGACAGAATTTAGTTTTCTGCCTTGATAGACCGTGAGGTGAAGAGAATCAGGGACTATCCTGTAAAGCATAAGACAAACGGCTAAACGTTTAGGGGAGACCGAGAGGAGAACTTGTAACCCTAGCAGACTTATAACAAACCTGCAGATCTAGGTGGACTGAGAGGACCCGAAAATCTGCAGGGGAGTGACAGGTGCATGAGACCGAAAGGAGATTGCAACATTGGTATGCTGGCATAAACAAAACCCTTGTGTGTTTCTAAAATCAAGATAAACTAGAAAAGATTAATAGTAACGGGATCCTGGAGCCTAGATCTTTAACCCATCAGTTTCAACCTAAGAAAATATTCTCAGAAAATTCATAACAAAAAATAGTAGTCTTTATTATTGCTTTTATTTACTGTTATATAATTCAGTAACTCTCAACTCTAAATAGTCCTCCTTTTTACAGCCTTGTTATTAATTTTGATTCTCCACAGTAAGATCTAAAACTGTTCTCGTGGGTTCGATATATGACTCGTAAAATACTCTACTTTATTACTTGATCGTATACTTGCGAAAACAAGCACGCTAGAATTTCGTGTCACCAGGCCTAGTGTGCCTATCGCCCTTCGTGTTAAGTGATTTATTTCTACTTGTCTCAAAATGAATTTAAGTGTTATGTGCATAATGTGCATTTGATTTTCACTTTTTGAAAGACTTGTTGAAACACTTCATTGAAAATGTCACAAGAATCTAACAATTGATGATAACGTATAGTGGAAGAGTTGTGTGGGGTTGTTACATGGTTACTATTGGGCTTGGTTGTGTTATACTCGACCAAATAATTGTATTAATCCGGTTTCAATGCCCCGGATCGCTCCTTGTACTCACCCTTCTGGCCGCAAGAATTCTTAAGACGGTGTTGAAACTTAAGGTCATGGATGCTTGCGAAGTGGTTTGTTCTTCCCCCGTATCAACTAATTATCAATATGGATTTGCGGATTTCATGTTTGTTAATGGGAAACGGAAGAATATGTGATTTTTGGAATTCCCTAATTTAGACAATGACTATGAATTTGGAAAAATACAATGAAATTGGATTCTCTCTCTTTTTCTTATAGTGTCAAGCTTTTACTTCCGTTGTGTTTAAGTTAAACTACTACGTGTCAAGTTGCTTATTGTTTTACAAATTGCCTCATCATCATTTTACATGCTTGGGTGTTTGCTTGCCAGTATTTATTGTTGATGTTGGAAACTGTGGTGTTCTCTTTCTATTTTCTTCACCACAGGTTTAGATGATGGGAGCTTGGCTTAGCGGGGAACGCGAATCACATCTAGACTTTTAGAACTTTCATTTTAATAAATATAACTTCCTTTAGTTATCATTTTTTCTTTAGTTTGATTTATTCTCGTGTTTGTGGCATTACAGTTTGAATTGTAATAAGTATTACTTTAAGACTTTATGAATGTTTGCTTGGATCCACTTTTAAATGTCCATGTATCCGGGTTTCATCTTGGGTACGGAGTGACACCCTCCCGTACTTCTGGTTTGGTTAATTTGGGGGTGTTACATCCATCATACAATAGCATTTTCGCTGAGGAACAAATTCGTTACATCAATCATGATAGCATCATCATTAATCTTCAAGTGCTAAAATATCGCACTATTTTCCACAAGAAGGTACAAATAATCTTCACGTATTGCTTCCCTCGAAGGGTTTTGGTTTTAACGCGTCCATCTTCAGAACCATCATCCCATTATACCCTGTTTGACTCGACATGACCTCCTACCATAGTGTAAAATCTCTCTTCATATTTTTCATCTCCTCCTTGACTGTTGCCAATTTTTCTTGGGTGTGATCAAGTTGTTCTGGCATCTCCTTCCTTTGAATGTCAAGTCTGGAGTTGAGTATTATGACAACTTCCCTTTCAAATTCTTCGAGAGCTTTGAAAGTTACAAATCTATTTATCTTAGAACTTCACAAGAATATCGTCCCAACTCCCCTCAACCTTGCAACCATGCTTGACATAAGATCCTTTGACCTGTTTCACTCCTTACTCGCATCTCTGAGCTAACTTTAGTGATGATGTTCCGACCTATTGGGTGACGTTCACATATTCATCACTAAATACTTCCATTTATTCGATATTTAATCCAGCTATGACACCGAATGTCACAGGCCGAGTGTTTTAGTAGTCCAACCCGTGCGACACCTCATCAATCCTTCACCTCGGTCTTTTAAGTAAGCCTTTCAACCTTAAACCATAACGAAGAGCACGAACAACAATAATAAAAGCACCACGAATATGACAGAAAAGAGCTTATATTATATTATAAGAGAGTAGTTCAAGTGTTGGATAGATTTTCCTAATACCTCACCCCTCTTATACACGTATATGGTCTAGATCAATTGTATCCAATGGTGGAGATAGAGAGGTCATGGGATTGGGCCTTTTCCTTTCTTCTCCTGCGTTGAGAATCATGCCTCTCGTACAATTTTCAAGAATGTTCTATGCAATGTACAATAATGCCCCTTCTAGAGCCTACGACTACATCTTATGATATCGCCAGACCATGGTCATGAACTAAGCACCATAAACCTCGCATTTGGGTGCACCAAAACGCTTGACATGTGCCAGTAGGCTTCAAAACCACCATCTGGGGGTCGTCTGTGCAAAAAGGTAGAACCCTGCTCAGCAAGAATCTACTTGTTTGTGTTGTCATGACAACAATTTATGAGGCTACTTTGCTTTGCATTTCTCGTGCTAAGCTTGGGTTGAGGAAAGGTCCAATTGTTGATTTCGGAAGAAAATCTATTTATGGATTTCTAAATAGTCCATGGATATGCCAATTGTCAAAGAACTAGAGTTTGTTTACTTTTTTTGGGGGGGGGGGGTCCATTGATTAGTGAAAGGCCGGATGAGTTACTCGTCAGTCTTAGTGAAGGGCAAGATAAGCATGTCCCGCTTGCCTAATGGAGGAAGCTAAATTTCTAAGACTTTGAAACATAAGAAACCTATGGAGGATGCGTGAAAGTAACTCCATGTTCCAAGAGGGGAGATGAATAAGTCTGCATCTTTGAGATGATTCAGGTTGGAGGTGTTGAGAAAGGTGTCTCACGAGATCAGCAGGCGCCGGGATACATATATCCTGGCTGACATGAATTGAGTGTCCATCACCAATAGACAGAATTATCCCTTGCTTAATAAGGTCAACCCCTCACAAAATTCTCTCGCAAAATCAAAAAGATGTCACAGGGCGTGTAGCCACATATAAGTTGAGAAGCCCACTATTAGAGAAAGGCTTTGGGAATCTTGTTTTGATAGCCTTAGCGGCAAGAGTACTAACACTTCTAAAATAAACCTCCAGAAGGTGGAGGCATGTTAAATTTGGTTACTCCAAAGCTAACTTTGTATACCAGGACCGCCTTTACTTTTCGCGGTCCAAATAAGTAAACACAGAACGAGTTTTGTTAAATATAGTTATACGTCACAATACTTTGCATAATATTTTTGGTTTGAATACCCATGGCATTAAACAAACAAAACACGACTTTATGTCCATAAGATGGACAAGCTGTCTGGAATCTATTTTCTAGATTGGTATGAAATTGAGAATTGTTCTCAAATAAAAGAAAAAATGTTGTACATCGTAGCACATAAAGTTCAAGGACTTGGTATTGCTATTATGATTCCTCCGGAACTTCAGAGCCTCGATATTGAGTACTATTACTGTAGAGGAGGGAAGCCGGTAGGAGGTTCTGAAGTACACAGCTAAGAATGTTAACACATACTTAGCCAGAGTCAGTCTTCCTACAGTGCAACAACCCGTGCTTTCCCAAGCCTTCTGTTCCGGACCGGAAAGCCCAGGAGGGCGCTGCTAAAAGTAATGGCGGGAATCAAGCATAACATTCCAAAAGTAATTATTTATTACACAACGCTAAACGTCATGAAAGTCTCTAAACATTACAAAAGTGATTTCCAAAAGCTATACATCATCCTGGCTTGCTAACTAAATACTACACGTGAGTCCCGTACCCATCTTCGCCATAGCCTCCTGCTTCTAAGCCTGCGGTGGGAAGGAAACAGGAACCGCAGTTTTCAAAAGTCAGTACGAAATACTGAGTAAGTAACACCCAAACATGTAAAACAGAAGATGAAGCTTGAATTTAGTTTTTGCAATAAATAAACAGGAGGAATAAAACTTGCAAAGAAAGAACTCCATAAGTAAAGTAGGAACTCTCTTATAAAAATTCTTCTTATTTTAATATTTCCTTCAAACGGGGATTATATTCCTCAATCTCTTCTTCTTTCCTTTCAAATGCTGAAACCAGAACTGTATTATTAGCTTTGTTGATACGGGGAAGGAACTACTCTTCTATCACTAGCAACCATGACCTTAACTGCTGGCAGCCCCCTAAGACTTCTTGCGGCCAGAGAGGTGAGTACATGGAGCGACCCGGCAGGTTGCGACCGGGTTAAAATAAAATCTGATCTCCGGTCGAGTGACCGAAGTCAACATGACAATAATAATAAGCTTCTCCCGCACAACTCTTTCCACTTTACGTTAATTACGAATTATTATTAATCATGTGACAACTTCAAATAGATAACTTCTTTGAAATAAAAGGAAACTTCAAATAAAACAAGTAAATGAATAACCAAATAAAAATGCATTTTGAGACAAGAAATAAAGTCATATTAAGACACGAAGGAAGCTAGGCTCAACGCTTGGCATGTTACTTACCTTACTTCCGTAGCACTAGCACGTCTAAAAGTCGGTCGGCCTACAAACTGTCACCTACAACCCGTAACTTTTATATCTAATCCAACAAAAATACTAAACGTCCTAATAAATATTTTCTTTTAATTCTACCCAACCCCACTAGTTATTTATTTTTCCTAATCTTCAAAATTATATAAAAACCACGTGTTTATATTTAAACAACTATTATTATTATTATTATTATTATTATTATTATTATTATTATTATTATTATTATTATTATTATTATTAGCTAAAAGTTGCTTCTAATTAGAGAAATTATTTTATAAAATACTTGATATAGTAGTGAAAACAAAACTAGTTTATTTTTTTATGAAAAAGAAATATTATTATTTCTATAATTATTTAAACAATGTTTAAAACTATTTAATTTAAAGTGAAATTTTCCCTAATTACTAATCTCAACAAAACAATACTTTCAACCTAGAAAAACATCAAATTTGCAAGTATTAAACATCCAAGTTATTAACTAAGAGACTTAACGATATTTATTTAAAGCTTTAACTAAAAATATTTCTTGTTTAATTTTTAACGAACAAACCGCATGCTATTTTAATACCCAAATTACTTTTTCAAAACGAGGATGAAAACTAGTATTTTTTTAGAAATTATTTATATTCCGAAATTATTATTTTTATTTTAAGCGAAAAGCGACAAGTTTAAGTAAAAGACACATAAACCCCTATTTATATTAAAAGACTACAAATACCCCAACTAGTCACCAAAACAGTTAGATTAAAGTACTCTAGCCACCTTCTAGTTTCTGAAAGTACAAAAGCACCCCCTATTTCATGTAATAACAATTTATATAAACTACACTTTTACCCCCCCCTTCTACAACAACTTCAATTTCTTCAATCCTACTATGATTCAAGCTATCAAACTTCAATTTTGGCAACATATAACAACTAATCAGAAGGTTTAGAACGTACCTAGGCCAAAAATGGCCGGAAATCGTTAAGAAATGGGTCGGGTCGAAGCTCGACGTCGGAGTCGCCGGAGTTGGACCTTGATGGTCGGCTGTAATGGCTTTCACAGCTCGGTTTGAACTCTCCAATGAGTTGGTCGGGGCCCTAAGAGCCTAATGGAAGCAGAGAGAGGACGCGGGTGTTGCTGCGGAGCCTTGGTGGTGTTCGGCCGAAGCTTTGGCCGGCAACAATGGCTGCCGACGGTGGCAGCAGTGGCTTCTGCTGCTGCTGCTTCCCACTGCCCTCTGTTTCTGAACAGAGGAGTTTGCGACACGAACCAGGGAGATAGGGGAAGGCAGGGGAGGAGAGAGAGAGAACTGGGTTTCCTTCGGTGGTCGTCCGACGGCGGCAATGGTGGCTGTGGTAGTTGCTGCTACTGCTTCTACTATGTTCTGATGAGATCTGAGAACAGAGAGGGAGGGAGAGAAGGAGAGAGAGTGAGAGAGGCTGCTGGGCAGGTGGGTTCCTCTTGGGTGGTTGCCGACGGCAACAGTGGTGGCTGCGGTGGTGGCTGCTGCCACCTCTTCTCTGCTGCTGCTGGCGGTGTTGCTGCGAACAGAGAGCAACAGGGAGGGAGAGATAGAGAGCTGGACAGAGTGAGAGAGAGAGGGCTGTAAGTGGTGATGGTGGTGTTGGTGAAGACGGCAATGGTGATGAGGGAGGTGGTGGTTGTTGTGAGGGTGGCTGCTGGCGAGAGGAGGTGGCTGGGGAGGGCTTTTATAGTTGAGCTTACTTGGAGCCCAAGTACAAATTATGTGACAGAGGCGGTGATGGCTACTAGGGCGGTGATGGTGGCTTCCCGAAGGTGGTGGTGAGGCGGTGGAGGTGAAGCGTATGGAGGAAGAAGAAGATAGCTTGCTGGAAACAAAATTTTCATTTAACTCATATTTATTTGAAATATTTGGGTGTGGGTGGAGTACTATGTGGTTGGGTGATTAGGTGTGGCAAGCCTAGCAATTATCGCGGTGGTTGGACACGCGCTATAACTTTAAACTAGCTAAAATTTGTGAAACGACTACGAATAATTCTTGACTATTACTCGAATACTATTCTAAAACTTTTTATAAACTAAACTCAAAGTTTTATTCAAATATTATTTTGCTAATAAATTATTATTATGCTTCTAAAATGACTGTTTTACCCCTGCTAGATAAACGGGGTATTACATCCTTCCCCCCTTAAGCACAGCTTCGTCATCGAAGCTAAAATCAACCGGCCAAATCATAATATTCAAATCATCTAAAAAGTAACTATCTAACATAATTTATATCACATGGATGGCAAGTAACTTCACATAACAAATAATAGCAAGAAATCATTTTACGACATACGCAATGCAACAAGTAAAGTCAAATAAGGTCGTAGTCACGTCTATCTAATTAGGTGGTCATAGTCTCATTTGGGTTCTAGGTATCAAGGTCAATTATATCTCAAAGGTACTAAAATAGCAGACTAAGGCGTAATAGTATTAAACAGAGGGTTGCATACAGAGTTAAGCAGACGCCCTTGCCAGGCTGACAACTTTGAGGAATTTTTAGTCTTGATGGATTGTGTTGCCCGAGTCTTGCTGCATCATTCTACTAGAGAGGAACTCAAATTCGAGAGCTTTCCCCAATTTCATATTATCTAAGAGGTTAGAAAATAGGTTGTATAGGGAACATTCGGGCTGAGAAACATACTAGATTTCAATGGAAAACTCTAAAATGGAAGCCAATACTCATAATCTCATATAGAACATAACTGTAAATTTCTTTGAAGGTTGGGTAATCAACCTTATGTACTTGTGTCGTTCTCTGCAGCACGTTGGAATGATGAACATTATTTCCAACAGATTTTAGTCCCGAAAACATTGTATGATATCATTGTTGTTCATTTTCGACAAAGGATTACAATTGGGCTGGCCGTTAACCCAGTGAGCCAACTGACCCGCCCGGGCATGGGCTTAGTTTTCGAGCCCCGCCACCATTTTAGTTGGGTTTGGGTTATGTTGACCCAAGTTCAACCCAACCCAGTCTACCTCTTTATAATGTTCACAATATATATTAATACATAAACATGCTTATCGACATAATTGCATGTTTAAAAAGTGACATGCTATAAACATTATGCGAAATAGTGAAGGCATGAATCTTGTTGAAATATGTTAAATGTGCTCAATGTTGTGATTAATCCTGTTATATCCGTCCCTAGAAGTAATAAGATGTGTCTAATAATTAACCTTTTTGGTTCTAAATAAATGCACCAGTGGCTTAAGAGTTTAGATTAAACCAATTTAACAACATGTTGGACTTGAGTTTTGAGTGTTCGCCCAATTGAAGGATTGGTGTAACACCCCCAAATTGACCAAACCGGAAACCCGGGGGTGTCACTCCGTACCCGAGATTAAACTCGGATACAATGAGGTTTAAAACAGAGGATCCAACATCATCCACAAAATCTTAAATAAATACTTATTGAAAACTCAAATTGTTGTGCCACAAATATGGGCATTATTCAAACTAAAATCCAAAACTACTAGAAGAAGTTCTAAGAAAATTTAACGTGAAAATTCTAGATGATGTGATTTGTGCTCCCATCTAAACTTGTGGTGCAGAAAACAAAAGAGAACACCACAGTTTCCAAAAGTCAGCGGAAATACTGAGTAAATAAACACCCAAAAATCTAAACAGATTATGAGGCATGATTTCAAATAAGACACAATAGTTTGAAAAGAAAGAGATGAAGTATGAAACAATAATTCACTAAATTTTCCTTTTAGCATTTCAATTTGGGAAACATTCCCAAACCCTCTTCATTGTCCAAACGGGTCTTTCAAATTTAAACAATAAATTTCCAATCTCGGAAATCCATATTTTATCACGTTGACACGGGGAAGAACCAACCATCACACACTACCAAGACCATAAGTGTCGACACCCCCATAAGACTTCTTGCGAACAAGGAGGTATGTACAAGGAGCGACTCGGAGCTGTTGCGGCCGAGCAAAATAAAATAAAATAGGTCGAGAGACCATAGTCAACATCGACCACACCCAAAATAAAATGTTCCCCGGTACAACTATTCCACTTTATGTCATTACGTCTGATTAATTTCTCATGCGATAGTCGTGATAACATCACTTTAATAAAATCAACAAGATGCTCAAATAAACACTTAAAGCAACTATTTCATTTTGAGACAATAAATCACAAAACACAATTTTAACACGAAAGAAGGAAAGGGCGCTAGTCGTAATATTCGACTTATCCTCGTCTGATAAATCGTCGCCTACAAGTTTACGATATTCTAATTAATATATTGCACACAAAGTCTTATATGCAATGCAACGTGACTCCCCTAATAACTTCCCAACCCCAATAGTTAGTTTGTTTAAGAAAACCAGACATAGTTTAATATAGCGTATTTGTATTTAAAATACTATTCTAAACTAACTATAGAAAGAGTGTATTTAATTTCAAAAAACAAATATTAATTTTATTAAAATAAACATACTAGTTTGTATTAAAAGAACAATAACCCTAACATGGGAACTTTTCGACAAAATACCGTATTATATACTACCTACTTTTCTTAAGAAAGTCTACTAAAATTATGTATTGTATATGTCCTCTTTAATAAAACTCTTATAGCTCTATAAAGAATAATTATTGTTTTTAAGAATATAGTAAACAATTGTTTACAAAAAGCTACTAAAAAAAAGAGAGAGAGAGAACCTACATCTACAAAAGTCTCCTCCAACGTTTCAGACTGAACAAACTAACCCCCCCCCCCCAATTTTTCCCAACTTGTTTCAATTTGATTTCTCCTCCAAGAACCCACTGTACAAGAACCAGTGGAAGCAAAACTTCACAAATCGAAAGACAAAACAGAGAGGAGGGTTCGGTGATTACCGAAAGAAGAGGGAATGGAGGACGGTGGCGCGTCAGGGAGGGCGACGGCGGCAGAGCTGGCGGCGTCGGATGAAACAGGGGCGGTCGGAGGCTTCAGCTTTTCTGGAGCTCGGTTAGCTTCGGCAAATCAGCGGGGAGAGAGAGAGAGTGCGAGCGAGAGAGAGATTTGGTGAGAAAGCCTAAGACTTTGAAGGGTTTTTATAGGCGTTAGGTGAAGAAATCGGGCGAGTGGTAGGAGACCCACGGCGATATTTCCGATTTCGAATCGGGACCAAAAATGGGGCGAAATTTATTTCTGGTGAGCAAGATTGGGTCTTTGGCGAGTTTGAAATGAATTGGAACAAAAATTGGTGAAGGTGGTGGTGTTTGAGGCGGTGTTGGCGTTGGTGGCGATGGATTCGGAGGAGAAGTTGGCGATTTTCTTCTGGGTCTTCTCTTTCTTACTGGGGGAAGATCGGGGAGCTGGAGAAGATGACATGAACTTTAGGTAAAAGACACTTTCACCCCACTAGTTTAGGTAAAAAGTCATATACTACCCCCTTAGTTTAATTAAAAGACACTATTTAATTTAGGCAAAAGACATAAAAACCCCAAGTTGTTAATAACAATAAAAATTAACTTTTACACAATAAAAACTAGTACCCATAACTTATAATAATATCGTTTTAACACCCAATGATATTAGAAAATACCCGTATCTATATAGCGGGGTATTTCATCCTCCCCCCTTAAAGAGAGCTTCGTCCTCGAAGCTTAAACCAACTTCTAAACAACACTAAGGTATGAGTCTCCATTCTAGGGTATAGATACTAAATGCAAACCTAATGCCATTCACGATATGCAATACACTATAAGGATGACTAAAATGACGTATTTAAAAACCGAATGATTACATCCTCTCCCCCTTAGAGGAGTGACGTCCTCGGAACTCAAAATACCTCGTTAAAAAGGTAAGGATACTTCTTCCTCATATCATCATCCGTTTCCCATGTTGCCTCTTCTGTGAGGTGGTTCGTCCACAAGACCTTTACCAGCTTGACACTCTTGTTGCGGGTGTCCCTTGTCTTGGTGTCTAGAATCTTGACAGGATGCTCCACATAACTCAACGAAGGATCCAATTCCACTGGTTCGAGATCTAATACATGATACGAGTCAGGCACGTACTTCTTCAGCTTAGATACGTGGAATACATTGTGAAAACGACCCAAGTTTGATGGTAGATCCAACCGATAAGCTACTTCTCCAATCTTCACTATGACTTCGTAAGGTCCAATGAATTTTGGGCTCAACTTCCCTTTCTGATTGAACCTCATGACTCCCTTAGTAGGAGAAACTTTAAGAAACGCCTTTTCTCCAATTTGAAACTTTAATGGTCTCCTTTTCTGATCAGCGTAGGACTTTTGCCTATCCTGTGCGGCCTTCATTCGCTGCTCGATAATTCTTACCTGATATGTCATCTCTTAAATTAACTGTGGACGAATCACAATCGTCTCGCTTTTGTCTCTCCAACACAGTGGTGTTTGGAACTTTCTTCCATACAACGCTTCGTGTTGTGCCATGCCAATGCTGGCATGGTAACTATTGTTGTAGGAAAACTCTATCAGAGGTAATCTATCAACCCATGAACCTTGAAAGTCCATAACACAAGACCTTAGCATATCCGCCAAAGTCTGAATTGTCCTCTCGGTTTGGCCATCCTTAGTAGAGTGGAATGTTGTACTGAATTTCAATTGGGTTCCCAATGCTTCTGGAGTGCTTTCCAGAAGTGAGAGAGAAAGTTGGGATCCCTGTCGGAAACTATGGAGCTTGGGACTCCATGGTACCTCACAATATTCTTCATATATGAATCGACCATTTGTTCCATGTTCCATGTATCCTTCATTGAAATGAATCTTGTTGTCTTGGTCAATCTGTCAACGACGACCCATATCTGATTCAGCCCATTCTTTGATGTCGGTAAGGCAGTCACAAAATCCGTCGAAATTGAATCCCACTTCCAAAATGGAACATCCAATGGTTGGACTAAGCCTCCCAATCTTTTATGCTCGAATTTCACCTTCTGAAAAGTTAGACATCTTGCCACAAACTCTGCTACTTCCTTTTTCATGTTGGGCCACCAAAACATCTTCTTCATATCCTTATAGAGTTTATCACCTCGTGGGTGTACTGAATAGGGTGTGTTGTGCGCTTCACGCATTAACTTCTCCTTGGTTTTCGCACACTAATGTGGTACACACCATCTTCCCTTGTAGCGGATACTTCCATCTTCATGGATCTTAAAATAATTTGTTTTCCCTTCATCAATCTTCTTCTTTATCCTTTCCAGCTTCACATCTCCTGTCTGGTTACTCCTTATCTCTTCAAGGACATCTGGCACAACTGTCATATTCCCAAGGATATTCTTTACTCCACCTTGTTCCACCACTTCAATTTCAAGCTTTCGAAACTCATGGCATAGCCAGTCTGGAAAAACTAGCATAGCATCTAAAGTATGGCTCGATTTTCGGCTTAACGCATTAGCTACCACGTTTGCCTTTCCTTCATGATACTGGATACGCAAGTCATAATCCTTTGTGATCTCTAGCCAACGTCTTTGCCTGTTGTTTAGATCTTTCTACGTGAAAATGTATTTGAGACTGTTGTGGTCCGTATACAATCTACACACTGCACGATATAGGTGATGTCTCCATATCTTCAGTGCGAAAACTATTGCTGCAAGCTCTAAATCATGCGTAGCATAGTTCACTTCAATAATTTTCATCTGTCTTGAGTCATAGGCAATAACTCTTCTATCCTGCATAAGCACACATCCCAGACCTTTCTTTAATGTGTCTGGAAACATTAAACTCGCCAGAATCATTGGGTAAAGCTAACACAGGTGTTGTAGTCAACTTGTCCTTCAATGTATGGAATGCTTCTTCCCAATCTTCGCTCCACTGATACTTTACCACCTTCTTGGTTAGCGTAGTCAGTGGTCTAGCGATCTTTGAGAAATCTTTCACAAAACACCGGTAATAACCTGCTTATCCCATAAAACTTCTTATTTCTGACACATTCTTCGGAGTTGGCCAGTCTTTAACTGCCGAAATCTTTCCTGGATCTACGGATATCCCTTCCTTCGAGATTATGTGACCCAGAAACGGAACATGATTTAGCCAGAACTCACACTTCGAGAGCTTAGCATATAGCTTCTCATGTATCAAAGTCTCCAATACTTCCCTGATATGTTCTTGATGGTCTTCCTCGCTCTTTGAGTAAACGAGGATGTCATCAATAAAGATGAATACAAACCGATCCAGAAACGTCCGCATAACACGATTCATTAGATCCATGAACACTGCAAGAGCATTAGTTAAGCCAAAGGCATTACAGTAGACTCGTAATCGCCATACCTCGTTCTAAATGCTGTCTTCGGGATGTCCTTCTCGGCTACCCAAAGCTGGTGATACCCTGATCTCAAATCTATTTTTGAGGAAACGCTCGCCCCTTGCAACTGATTGAACAAGTCATCAATTCGGGGTAAAGGGTATTTGTTCTTAATTGTTTCACTGTTCAACTCTCTATAGTCAATGCACAATCTCAAACTTCCATCTTTCTTCTTTACAAATAAGACTGGTGCTACCCAAGGTGACACACTTGGCCTTATGTACCCTTTCTCCAGGAGTTCTTGCAACTGATCTTTTAGTTCCTTTAATTCTGTCGATGCCATACGGTACAGCGCCTTCAAAATTGTAGCTGTTCCTGGTGCTAAGTCCATTGTGGCCTCAACCTCCCTTCTAGGTGGCATTCCTGTAATCTCATCCGGGAATACATCTGGAAGGTCCTTGACTACGGTATCTCTTCTAGCACATTCTCCTTATTAGACACGTCTTGGACATAACACAAATAAGCCTTATTCCCCTTCTTTACTTGGTTGACTATGGTCAAATCTGACACTATTCGGATATTTGGTTCCCTCGTGATGCCACAGTAAGAAACCTTTTCACCTTTCGGACCCCTAAGTCTGATTTTCTGATCGTGACAGTCGAAGACTGCTCGATATTTTCTCATCCAATCCATTCCCAAGATAACATCTATTCCCCCAAGATTAAAATGTATCATGTTTGCTGGCAAGGTACTAGCCATAATCTTAACTTCTAATCCTTCGAAAATGGTGTCACACACTGTTACTTGACCGGTAGGGGTAGCTACGGGGATGGATATGTAGGGTATTGATTCATGGATGCGCAACGGAAAAACAAACAAACATAACCATGCAATACCCTCCAAGGATCACAATTCAAGAGACATAACGATGGTAAGAGAAGAAATCAATAACACACCTTAGGGTTTCTCTTTTGGTGACTTCAAACGCGAATTGTGTCACGTTCTCTATAGTTGATCCACGCCTAGAGTTGAATTCTAGATCTTCCAATCCTTGGTGCTAGCCCGGAATGAGGAAGAGGAAGAATAATCACACAACAATGGAGCACCAAAGGTGGGGCGGCACTCCTTTTTGGCCGACGGGTAGGGGCGGTCTCAAGGGGGGGTTCGGCCCTTGCTTGGTACTTGCTCTCTCTCCTTGCTTTATTCTCTCCTACTCTATCATATAGATGTGTGTGTGTGTGTGTAGAGAAAAATAAGCTAGGAGTGTTCTTTATATAGTCCAACAACTCCTTGTTCTACTACATAAAGAACCCCTCTCCTAATCCTACTCAAGTTCGGATTAGTCCCTTTTGCAAACTAGTCCTAATCATGTCCATACATGGATTAGTTCTCTTTGCAAATTAATCCTAATCATGTCTCTACATGAATTAGGCAACCTAGGCAAATCCTAATCATGTCTATACATGGATTAGTCCAACTTGCATATTAGTCCTACTAAGTTAGCAAGTTGATGCGATTTGATCCTTCTAATTAATTAATCATATTAATTAATTAATTCCCAAGTCTAGTTCACCCCTATATGGCTTGTGACCCCATAGGTTCTATTTAGTTGGTAGTAACTATTTACTAATATGGAGCGGCCTCTAGCAAGACATCCATTCTAGCCAACAAATAGAATAGTCATCATGACAAACCTTGTGCAAGTAATTGTCTCATCCGTTTGTCCCCATATCCGGATTGGACTAAGACATACAAGTCACACTCGTATATCCAATCCATAGTTTCTCGATCCTTGGAATAGCCTTATTCGTGCAAATAACATCAATATCCTATATTGATTTATTTGAGTCTGGCCAGACATTTTATAAGCACTGTCCCTCGAGTGGCCTAGGATATTAGCTCCCGTTATGTGGGAGGGACAAATTCTATCTACGTCCACTACGATCTCTAAGCTTGCTTCTTATTGTATCCAGTACACGCCTTTATAGCCACCCAGTTACGGTGTAGCGTTTGACGCTACCAAGATCACAATAATCCACAACCAGACAATCTAGTGACTTCAAGTCTAAGGATGACAATACCATTGCACCACGAGAAGCGCTTGTGACTTAACATAACATGTATGTAGCCCTCTCGGAGATGGGTCAATCAAGTATGCCATTAATCCTAATGCATACCCATGCGTTGGATCATGATATCTCCATATCAATCCAACCCCATACTAGTCTATAGATGATTTTCCTATTAATCATTATAATCGACTAGGGATATTTAAGAATATAACACTTATATTCTAAGGACTTCATTCATGTTAACATATCTCTATATCGATAACATAATGAATCGTAAATCCATAAATGTCACAATTAATTGATTGCCTCTAGGGCACAATTCCAATTGTCTCCCACTTGCACTAGAGTCAATCTCCTGCATCATATGCCTATTGATCTAGCGCGGCCCTCCACGCTTCCGCTGTGTAGGGGCGAGACATCTGCTGGTACCTTGCAAATATTCACATCTCATCCATTAAAAATTTGATTGAGACTGAATATTCTGAGTAAATGCATCTTATGCATTAATTTACTCATTCCTCTATGTTAGAATCAGTGACTGAATCTTGCCTGGAACCTTTCCAGCTCACAGTCGCTCCCACTAGGGCAAAACTTAAAACTCGGCTATTATCTGAAATCTTCTTTTTCAGATTTGAAGTTCGCATCACTCTAACTCCTTACAGTGAACTCTTCCTATCCTCCATATATCAAAATTCATCCTTAGTGCTTCTCAAGTACTAGAGGATAATCTTGATAATTATCCGGTGACTCTCACCCGGATTTGACTGGTATTTTTGTATCATGCCATATGACACAACTGGCCCAGTACATTACATGGCGTATCTCGTGAATCTTATTCATACGGTCCATTCCCAATCTAATTGGAAAGACAATTAGTCTTCCAAAGACTAATTCCATGTGACATGGGTAAGAATCCATATTCTTTTCATGTTGAACTATTTCAACACCTTTGTCAAATTATGTACTATGACTAAAGCCGCACAACCATCCTGATCTATCTCCATAGATCTTTATAGGTTGTTTTGCTTAAGTCTATCATTTGAAAATCAATTCCCTAGTCAATCTACGCAAGACTGCCAAGTAGGGACATCATTCCCAATGATTAGTATGTCTCCACATACAAAGCCAGAAAAATAACTTTGCTCCCACTAACCTTCTTTTAAACACAAGTCTCATCTTCAATTTTGATGGAACCAAACTACTTTGATTGCATCACCAATTTGAAGAATCCAACTCCAAGAAGCTTGACTCAATCTATAGACAGACTGCTACAAGCAAGATGCGAATGGATTTAAGCATCACAACTGGGAAAGATTTCGTTATAGTCTATACTATGAACTCACAGGAAAGCCTTACCTAACCAATTGTCCCTTAAAGGTAATCGTATTACCATCCATGTTGGTTTCCTCATAACCCACTTGCACCTTTCAGGTGGTTCCAACAAAGTCCATACTTTGTTGGTATACATGGATTCCATTTTGTATCCCATGGCTCCTAGCCATTTCTGAGAGTATGGCCCACACGAGGCCATCTCATAGGTTGTAGGCTCATCCAGATGAGCAATATATTACGGTTTATGAGAAATCCTTATTTCTCTAGTCCCTCGATATATCCTACCTGACCTACGAGGTTCTTGTGTTTTCTGAGTAGGTTGCTCCACAACACCTTGTGATCCTGCTCATGCTCCATCAAAAGGATCAATGTTCTGTTGTGGTTCTTAAACCTTTTCAAGTTCTACTATCCTCCCACTGTTTCTTTTAGAGATAATCTTTACCTAGAAACACTGTGGTTCGAGAAACAAACAGTTTGTTCTCGATTAGGTTGTAGAAATAATATCCTTTCAGGATATCTCACAAGACATTTATCCGACTTGGATCCAAGTTTATTTGTAAACTCTTTTACATAAACTTTATGACCCCAAATCATTATGAATGACATACTAGGACACTTCCTAGTCCATATCTCATATGGTGTTATTCATAATCCGTTTTTGATGGGACAAGGTTAAGGGCAAAATTTGCTGTAATTAGAACGTAGCCCCAAAAGTAAACTGGAAGTACTGTTTGACTTATCATGGACCGAACCGTGTCCTACAAGGTTCGGACTCTCCTCTTAGACATGCCAAACCCATGTGGCGTGCTAGGTGGAGCGAGTTTTGGATCATATCCAACACTCCCATAGATTCTTGTCAAACTCTTGGCTCAAGTTCTCTCTTCTACGATCCAATCCTAGAGCTCTAATACTTTTTCCAAGTAGGTTCTCTACTTCATTCCTGAATACTTTGAACAATTCAAAGGATTCTGATTTGTTTCTTCATAAGATACAAAAATCCATATTTCTGATCCCATCAGTAAATATGATGAAATACTGAAAACCATCTTTAGCATTTGTTCTTAGCGGCCTTCATACATCAATATGTATGTGTAGATAGTGATTTCTGAGCTGACAGATCTTGGCCACGTGGCAACCATCTAGCACACCATATTGTGCTCCACACACACCGGATCACCACCCGAGCTGATCCATGTGGGGGCTGCGAGACAGAGCCCTCGCATACCACTGCACGGGACTTGTAGGGACTTAGTGGTTTGGAGGCTAGAGTAAGCCCTGTCGCGTGCGAGCCAAGCCCGCGCGCGACCTTTATTAACTGCTTTGAGAGATTTATGGCACGAGCTCCATAAACCCGGTCAACCTCGTAACGGTTCCGGTATTCGCGCATAACGTGCTGTAACGGTCCCTATATATAAGGACAAACGTGCCGTTGTGGTTAAGCTAATTAAGCCGCCATTAATGGGCGCATTAACCACACTACAACGGTCACGTTCTCTGCTATATATAGGACGTTAACCTTTCCATACAAAGGAGAACACACTAGCCACGCGGAAGCTCTGCCGAACCTCTTTCTCTCTCTCAGACATTACTACTGCCTTACTCTCTCCCTACACACAACCCAACTCTTCCTGTGCGATCTCTGATCCTCTACATACGGGGTACACGGAGGTCTCCCCGCCGGAATCTCTTGTGCACATTTTGGTGAACCCGACGTGAACTTACCAACAAAAGCAACCATGTCTCAGGAGGATGATGTTAGCAACAGATCGCCTTCCACCGAAGCTGCCTCAGGAGAGGAGACCCGCCGTACTCCTACGACCCCCGGCGAGGCACCGACGTTAGAATCCTTGGACGTCACCGTCCAAGGCCAGGCGAAAGCTCTCAAAGCTCAGTCTGCGCAGCTAGAGCGGATCCTGGCCGTTCTGGGTACCCTTGCACCAAACCCTTCATCAGCTACCGCCGCCTCTCAAGGAGGAGGAGCCCCTACCGCTCCGGGACTGGGAGTGTCGACCACACCTCCCAACCCCAATCTGCAGACTCCACCAGCGACTACGCAGCTGCCTTCAATTCAAGGATCAACAGCTCAGATGTTGCCTCTCACTGCTCATACTCCCCAGCCTCCGGCTTTGGTGCCTAATTCGGCGTCGCAGTATCCCGTGCCTCCGTCAACGGCGATCTGGGGCAATGCGAACAGCCAGTATGTCCCCAATCCTTCGGCAACATATGTGTCGCCTCCGCCTGCGGCAACCCCTCCTTCTGCTACCGAGGGAAGCATTCCAGAATGCATGACGTCTCTGCAGAAGCGCATGGACACTATTCTGGCTCACCAATCATTCGCGGATACCATCATCCCGAAGCTAGACAACGATCCACCCATCCCGCGAGAGATCTATCTCATGCCTAACCCGGTGGGGTATAAGGCTCCTAAATGGGATAAGTTTGAGGATGTCAATGGGAACGCTCATGAGCATGTCATGCGTTTCATTGATGTCATGGGGCCTACCGAACTTCTCCAAGGACACCCACGGGGGCCTCACCGTTCCTACTATGCTATGGGGCCGAGGCCGTGGTACCTGCGGAGGTGAGAGTCAATTCGGCAAGATTGGCCTTCCACGCACACTACGAAAATCAACGTGATCATGACTTAGTCTTGCTGGAGGAAAAGCGAGAACAAGCCAAAAGGACCAAAAGGATCGCTCGCGCTTACAATAAGACGGTCCAGCGAAGAGATTTCGCAGTTGGAGACTTGGTCCTGCGCGCATCTGACCACTGCATGCGAGAAGCGGCTCACCCAAAGTTCGCAGCCAATTGGGAAGGACCCTTCGAAGTCACAAAAGTCTTCGACAGTGGCTACTGCAGCATACGAAGGTTGCACGGAACAACCTCAACCCCGAGTTCAGTCAACATGCGCTGGATTAAGAAGTACTATCCTTGACTTCTCTCATTTCATGCGTTTTATTATAACGTTGCTTCATGTCTTGTATGGCTATGATTTACACAATCTCCTCTCCCATATGAGAGAATTGTAAGCTTATCTCTCCCACATGAGAGCATTATAATAAAAAGGGTTCTCCCAAATGATAACTTCATATTCCTAGCTGTTTATGTTGATTTATTCAGTTTGTTATTACTGTTAACAATAGGCTCTCTACTCAAGATGGGCTATCTGCCACGATAGCAATCTGTACAACTGCGATCTTAACAGATCTTCTAAGCCTATCTGTCACGATAGCAGCCCATGCGAAATGCGATCTTAATTGATCATCTAAGCCTATCTGTCACGATAGCAGCCCATGCGACATGCGATCTTAACTGATCTTCTAAGCCTATCTGCTACGATAGCAATCTATGCGAAATACGATCTTAATTGATCTTATAAGCCTATCTGCTACGATAGCAATCTATGCGAAATACGATCTTAATTGATCTTCCAAGCCTATCTGCTACGATAGCAATGTATGCGAAATACGATCTTAATTGATCTTCTAAGCCTATCTGCTACGATAGCAACCTATGCGAAATACGATCTTAATGGATCTTTTTAAAGCCTATCTGCCACGATAGCAGCCTATGCCAACTGCGATCTTGGTTGATCTTCTAAGCCTATCCACCGCGATAGCAGCCGCGATCTTAATGGATTTTTTTTAAAGCCTATCTGTCACGATAGCAGCATATGCCAACTGCGATCTTAATTGATCTTCTAAGCCTATCTGCCACGATAGCAGCTTACACAAAATGATCTTAATTGATATGCTAAAGCCTATCTACCAAGATAGCAACTTATGCGAAAAACGATCTTAATTGATCTTTTAAAGCCTATCTGCTACGATAGCAACTCATGCGAAAAAACGATCTTAATTGATCTTCTAAAGCCTATCTGCTACGATAGCAACTCATGCGAAAAAACAATCTTAATTGATCTTCCAAAGCCTATCTGTTACGATAGCAACTCATGCAAAAAACGATCTTAATTGATCTTCCAAGCCTATCTGCGGTGATAGCAGCGTTATACAAACGCGATAGCAATATTGTGTAAAATGATCTTAAGTGATCTACAAAGGTATATCTGATGAGATAACACCCGCACTTACATCTGAAAGCAAATCACAAGCCCATCTGCCAAGATGGCACAACTGCGCAAATACGATCTCGAACGATCTAATAAACATCTGCGAATTTATATGGCAGATAGCAAATGCGAAATATGTATATAGCATTATACAAGGGTGAATATGCCGACACGCATGCGAAATTGTATTTTGTTGCAACGACACAGCAAAGAATACAAAAGCTATTTATCATTATGAGTCAAAAAGACTTACAATTTATCTGTCTAGATAGCAGCTTACAAGCGAAAAAGCTCAAATCTAACTACGCAGCCAACATGGCTTACAATGCATTCGAAAAGTAACTGACAAGCCAGCAGTGACACACCGCGGGAATCCTAACTGAAGAGGGATGAACCCAGCAGTCCTAACACCGGCTATGCGATACACAGATCTGCGGCCGAACATCTATCGCAAGTAGGGTCTTGCTCCAAAGAGCCACATGAAGCCATACGTTCAAGATCTCAGGATCTGACAAGACCCCTGTCTGATCAAGATATGTACCGGAGGAACCTCCTGTTCCGGCGCACACAGTCGCCCAAAACAGGGGAAGCAGTCATTCCTCTGATACTGGGTTCCTTGTCATGATTGACAAGGGCATTGACAAGCCCCCTGAGTTCAAGAACGAAGAGGCAAGAAATCCTCCTCCAGGGATGCTGGAGGAGAATTCCGCCGTTCATTATGAGACGGTAGCACGGTCACTACGGCGCTGCACCTCACCGGGAGGCGGCCGGAAACATGACCTGCAAACATAATACACGAAGAAAATTCTTCGAACATACCTGAGATATCATCTCCATCTTCTCTATGATGGTTATAAAGAGCAATAAGCCTCATAAAGCGGATCTTGGAAACGATTTCTATAGCACAAAGCGCAAACTCAGGATTCACAACTTGGAGTTGCCATGAATCAACGAAAAACAAGCGTTGAAGCCAGCAGTCGTAAGGACTCACGGCAAAGCACATTTTTGGGATGAAGAACCCAAATGGAAAAGACAGGGCTTATATAGACCTTGTGGAGACTCTTCAGTTGCTAAGATGAGTCAGCAGAATTTGAAAAGAGGGTAAGGTCAATCACTTACGCCTTGAAAAGCGGTAACGATCAATTACCCTACTAAAGGCTACGACGATTCAGTTGCGTATCCTAATAAATGACGGATGGTCATGATTCGGATGGACTTCCCAAGGAAATCGTGCTTATCTTACGAGAAATTAGCGCGAAAATCAAGCAGAATATCAATTGCTGATGTCATAATTAGATATGCACAGAGATATTCCATCAAATCCCGGAAAAGGGCAAAACGGGCATGTCGATTCTTTTGTTAAAAAACAAAAGGGGGAGAAACCCTAGCAACATTACATTAATGTTTCAACATTACATTAATGTTCCAGCTATTTCCTTGCGACTTTTTAAATTCAAAAAAGTCAAAGCAAATTCTTTAACAAGGAGTCATGGGGCGCGAACTGATGGCTCAGCTTCTCTACCTGCTCCACTTCTTGCTTCAATTGCTCGCACTTGGCATTCATCTCATGATAGAGCTTCAGAGCTTCGTCAACCTTTTGCTTTTGCTGCTCCACCTTCTGCTTCTCAGCTGCGAGGTTTTGATGGCCGAGTTTCAAAGTCGTGGCTGCGCGAATCAAGGTAACTCTTTTCATAAGAAAATTGAAACCCAGCCTGCCTTGAACTTTGGCTAGGAGATTTTGGCACATGCCAAAAAGCAATTCAGCACTCTGGACAGAAATGGTCGTAGGCGTGGCTGCAGACAGCTGCTCCAAAATCCAAATGGCTTCGGTAAGAAACAGCCTCCTGTCGAAGGGCCCTATCTCGAGAGATCTCGCAAATGATCGGGGGTAGGTGAGGCGCATCCGAACCAGCCAGTCCACATCAGTTTGCTTCAAACCTAAAGCAATGTCAAAGCTAAGTTATGCTATCAAACTCGCAAATGAATAACGCGAGATGCAAACAGCAAGTCTCTACTTAACAGTTCCTTCAAGAATCTCACGAAGAGAAGGAATGCGCATTGCCGGAGTAGTCGAAGACTGCCCTCGCTCCATAGCTCTCCTGTCAGCTGCGAGCTCTAATCCCTCATAGTTAGAAGGAAGAGTATAAGCCGCACCAGCTACGACTGCATTCCCAACCTGCGAGCCCCGAAAGCTCCACGCCGGAAGAGGCGCCGCCGACTCAGTCATCGCCGGAGGCGAAGTGACAGCCGAAGATGCTTGGCGAGGGACGCTCTCAGATGCGGAAGCATCAGCAGCACTTGTTCTTACTTCCTCAGCGCCAGTATGGGCATCTTCCTCCATTAGCACAGCGTCAGCTTCAGCGTCATCAGAAAGTTCGATGATGTCCTCAAGAGGCTCTCCTGCGTATTCAGCAGCTGCGACGGGCTTCTCGGTATGGGAACTCGGCACTGGGACATAGGATGCAGAAGTTTGACTTCTTTGCTCCAGCACTGGTTCATCAGCAGTCCCTGCTATACAAAATGCGATGATATAAGGTAAATTGTATCATGCGTTATTTTACTATCCTTTGCTAAAGCTAAGAGCAAGCACCTCCACGCGAAGGTGGGATTGCAGTGTCTTCATCATACACTAAAGACGTGGAACCATGCCCTATTAGTGTGTCCTCATTAAGCATGTCTTTAAAAGGAGCATGACCTGGGACGCGAAGAAACCAGTCATGATTCTGTTTCAAGTTGCTAAGGTCTAGTCCATGCATATCGCTCAAATGATTACCTTAAGGTTCTCCGCACTTTCCTACTAGCCAACGGCGAATGTCAGCCTTTGACACACCATGCTTTAACGCACCCACAATAACATCTCTATAAGTTATTGCGAGATTGAAGATCTCACCTTTATCGCCACCTGCGATTTCTTCAAAATCTGCCTGGGCTTGCTCCAGAGCTGCTGCATCCTCTTCTGGAGCCGCATCCTCCTCCTCCGCCTGAGGAGCCACCACTTCGGGAAGCACGTCTTCCTCGTCAGCTGGACGCACTAAGTCGTCAACATGTTGCTCTTCGAGGCTCCGCTGTCTCAAACGCTCGAGCTCCTCCTCTTCGCGCTGCCTTCTTCTTTCAGCAGCTTCCGCGGCTGTCTTTCGGGACTCGGCAAGAACGTCCTCGCTTATGGGATCGTCTGGAATGCCAGAATGGGTATCTCTCTTTTGTCTCTTGGTCAAAAGGCCACCAATGGTCTCATCATCATCATCCTCTGCGAAGAAACGATTGGCTTAAGAAAGAATTGCAAAAGAATTACGATAATGAGAAGGGAAACGCGATGGAGGTACCTCCTGATTCTTCCTCATGTATCATATTTGTTCTTTCTTCTTCTTCTTCTTCATCACCTTCTCTGGGCTCCTGCCTCTCCTCTTCTTCCTCCTGGTTGAATGGAACAAAGGTCTCAACTGTGAGCTCCTTCCGCGCTCTACTGGGCATGCGACCTTTGCCTTTATCCTTGACAGAAAGGGACCTCGCCGGAGGAGAAGTTGGAGCACTTCTAGGGGAAGAAATTATAATTCCCTTCTGCCTGGGTCTCTTCGCTCTCGGTGCCGCAGTCACTGGAGGAGATGGATTATCTCTGGGCGGAGACAAGGCAGGAGCATTATCTATCAGCAAGTCAGCAAAAGCATTCATGACTGCGCGAATCCTGGTTTCGACCTCAGGGTCCATCCTCGATGCTAGCTGGAACGACTTTCCTTGTCTTTTGGTGGCAACAATGGTGTTAACCAACGACTTGGAACGATCACCATATGCGAATCTCCGCACATGACACTACAGCAAAAAATATAGAATAAAGGCATCAACATGTGGAAGTCAAGAAGCTTAACGCACGCGAAAAAAAAAAAAAAGTTGCTTACCTTAGCAAATGTCTCGCTATATCTGACGACATGCGAGTCACCTTTCTTAACTGCGACGATATTTTCCTTCAGAATGACGTCAGGGCACAAATGGTTCTCATGATCCAACAGTGAGTAGCAACCATACTCAGACTCGCTCAGACTGCAATTGGGGCGAAACGGAAAAGAGTTTCTTTTGATCAAGGGAGCTCTACTCGGCTGTGCGGCCGACTGTGTCTCGATCCTCCTTTGCTGGGCAACCCAGTATGCGAGCCAGTTTTGGGAACAACCGCCCTCGCGGCTACCCGCAGGCTGCTCAAAGGGAAGATTGTTCATGAAGACTGTCTTGCACTCCTTTGTTAGCAAGCGCTTATAGCAAACTCTGATAATGGACTGGGGCCAGATTGATGGTGCCACTGCATCAAAACCAAACTGGGGAGAAACTCGAGTGGGGTCAACATCCACGGTAATCCTCTCATATCTGGGCGCGAGCTCACGAATATGCTCTGCGAGAGCAGGAAGGGAACCTCGCAGACACCAGCAAAAGAACTCGCGATAGCGCTCATGGAAATTCGATCCCTCTTCGAAGAGGAGCTCTTCTGAAAAGACAACACCCTTAGAAGGGTACAGCTTTGGAAACCATCGCACGTTCTCAATGCGCGTGGCATAGGGCCTGGCAGTGAACTCTTGCCGCTTGTCGCAGATCAGGCTCCAAACGCACTTGGTATTGTTCGCTCCAAACCACCTCGCAGCTCTGCCGCTGTTACGCTCCTCCGTCTCGCCTGGGGGACACCACTTGTTGGGCTTAAGAGCAGTTGGGGCATAGGACGGCCATCGTTCGAAAACCCACATCGTCAAGAAAGCAATGTTGACGAAATTCAGTATATCGAGACGGCCACGTGACTCTTTCATGGCCACAACCAGCTGATCCAATCTGTAATACAATGTGCCCAAGACCAAGGGTCCGAGTGCGACTTTCTGGCCAAGGGCGAGCTTCACAGCAAGCGGCAGAACGTGATAGAAGACCCCATCATGCGGGTGACCATCTGTTAAGTACCTCGACAGCCATGCGCAGAGGAAAGCGCAAAGGGTCAAGTGATAGCCTTTGCCCTCCACATAATTCTTGGCCTCCGGGTCCTCACTCAGAAGCCTCTTGGTGATACTGATGTTCGCGTAGTCACGGAAGAAGTGCTGCAACCATTTGTTCCAGGTATTCTTCGCAGACGTATCAACCAACTGCCAGTTCGGAAGGGCTTTGGTAGTGGTCCACCGGGTGGAGATCTTCTTCACCTCCGATAGGCATTTTTCCATCTGCGTATACAAAGCGATCTCCGCAGCCGTCCTCAAAGGACTCAAAGGTTCCACTTCACCCATCGGAGACAAATCGTACAGCATATGCACGTCCTCGAGTGTGGGGGCAGCCTCGAACTCAGCAAAGTGAAAAGTGTGAGTCGCAGGCGAGTAGCGGGAAAGAAGGTTTAGAAGCATGGACTGGTCCAGCTTCACGGCAGCACCCTTCACAGCACGAACAGCGAAGTATATGCCGGCCTCATTGAGAGTTACAGCATGATCGGTCAACACGTGGTCGATCCACTCGTCCATGTAGTCCAATTTCTGGACAAAAGCTTGGGTGGAAATCGCAGCATAGGGGAAGTACCCATTTTCGATTCCCAATCGAACCACGTCCTCGGAGCCAATTAACTCGAGCAAGGCTGAGTTAACTGGGGGAGTCAGTGTTAGCAATCCCTCATTGGGAACGGGAGCACGCAATTTCTTCGCCTTAACCCTCGCGTGGTAGAAATCATTACCACCCAGATAGGGGGATTTTCGCCACAAAGCTTGCGGAAGATCAGGTATCTCCTCGTCCTCCTTGGTGGATTTAGTTCCTTTTGTCTTGGCCATTCCTGCGGAAGAGCAAGAAAAAGGGGGGAGAAATATGCCACACTCAGTTTCAATTTCGAGATTCAAGATCTATGGAAAGAAAGATGAACAGTTTCTGGTATCAATTTCAGAAATTAGAGGGTTGCATTATCAGGGATTTCAAAACCCTATCCAAAGTCCTTATCATCGAAGGATTAAGCCACGATTGGGTCCAAAGCTTGAAGCTTCTTTACAAGTTTCAACAGATTATAAGTTATGGGATTACAGATTCAACGCAGTTCAAAGCATACATTGGTATTTTAAATCGAAATTGAACAAGGCCAACCTTGTTTTCGCAAAGCCTGCTTGGATATACACAGTTGAAGAAGACGATTTGCAGTTCTGAACTGGTGATTGATTATCTGAATCTGCTCTCGAAGACTTCCGGGTACCATTCACTTTAAGAGAAAGAAGTGATGCTTTGCAACAATGGAGGATACAAAGTATTTATCCAAAAACAATGAAGGGTTGCGTCCTTTCAGTAGTCGAATCGCAACCGTCACCGTTGAATCGCGCAATCACAGGACGAGCTGACGTCACGCCTAAAACCCTAAAGGCCAGACGGCAAGACTCTAGGGGTTTTAGGTCATAATGGCACGCACGGGGGCTGAACTTACCCGTATTTGAATTGGTGCGTGGCGGCGACGCGTATGTTGGTTTCCGCGCATGGAAGTCTATACAGCTATGAGTCTTCACGCGCTGAAAGGGGGCTAATGTAGATAGTGCTTTCTGAGCTGACAGATCTTGGCCACGTGGCAACCATCCAGCACACCATATTGTGCTCCACACACACCGGATCACCAGCCGAGCTGATCCATGTGGGGGCTGCGAGACAGAGCCCTCGCATACCACTGCACGGGACTTGTAGGGACTTAGTGGTTTGGAGGCTAGAGTAAGCCCTGTCGCGTGCGAGCCAAGCCCGCGCGCGACCTTTAGTAACTGCTTTGAGAGATTTATGGCACGAGCTCCATAAACCCGGTCAATCCGGTCAAACCCGGTCAACCTCGTAACGGTTCCGGTATTCGCGCATAACGTGCTGTAACGGTCCCTATATATAAGGACGAACGTGCCGTTGTGGTTAAGCTAATTAAGCCGCCATTAATGGGCGCATTAACCACACTACAACGGTCACGTTCTCTGCTATATATAGGACGTTAACCTTTCCATACAAAGGAGAACACACTAGCCATACGCGGAAGCTCTGCCGAACCTCTGTCTCTCTCTCAGACATTACTACTGTCTTACTCTCTCCCTACACACAACCCAACTCTTCCTGTGCGATCTCTGATCCTCTACATACAGTGTACACGGAGGTCTCCCCGCCGGAATCTCTTGTGCACAGTATGATTCCCAAAAGATCATATCTTTTCCTAATAAGTCTTACATGTCTCATATGATTCAATAATCAAATGAGTTCCAGAAATCCATCTTCATGGAGTTCTAGGTATGTATCTCTTATTTATGAGGCCTAAACGATAATGCTAAAGATAAGTGAGGTTCATATCATTATATGAAAACCTCTTGGTATTAATGTTATAGATGAAATTATCATGATCAAGGATATATAATCCACTTAGACAAAATTACATTACAATAATGCATATCTGAATAAAGGGAACAACATTTGTCCTTTATTATGATAAGGAGCTTTCTTGTCCAAACAAGAAACTATGATAATGATCCTACTCACAGCAGGGACATAATCACTTTTGTCTAATTCATGAACAATTTCATAAAGGTAGAAATAATTCCCTACGGCTTATTCAGCAACCCTTTGCTTCATAGCCCCACGTGTAGGATTATTTCTTCCTTATCCAATTGTCTTCGTCTCTTGAGATCCTCCACACTTCTATAAATGTGAGATCCTCATCTAGTATCATATACTTATGATGATGAGATAGACACGTTGATTTCTATAACAAAAATACCCAAATCGAAATTCATAATTCATTTAATACTTACTTCCAGGTACTTTGGGTAGTCTCTCTTCCTCTACACCACCTATGGGACTTCAAGGCAACTTGGTTTTAGCAACAAGCTTACTTTATACCCATGGGGTCGGCGCAAACCATTTGCCCTCACCCATGCTGTTAACCATTAACAGCTTTGCCCATGCCCATTATGAGTGTTTTGTTTAGTGTTTTTCAAACATATTGAGTAAATCTCCTTTGAACAAAAATATAATTGCATCCAATGCAATTCTTGGTCCACTTGGGTGAATAACCGTTTATTCTTTATCTATCTCATAGATAATGCCCATTCACTAATGTTTCAATCATATTGAATTAGCTTATTTTCATAACGCAAAGTGGAGCAACACTTCAAACCTTTCATGTCTAGCTCGCTCCTTTTGAAAGAACTTCTTTCAATGTATGATCACGTCATACTTCTCCATGTTTCTCTTCTTGCTTCCAAAGCTCAGAGTTCATGACAGCTAACATGAGGCAAGTCATAACCAAAGAACCATTCTTTGGTGTTCCTTTCATAGGTTTGTGTTTTGGTAGTCGGTGGAAGAGAACTTTATGTTCTACGAAGTACAACAAATTCTCTTTTATTTGAGAACAATTCTCAATTTTATACCAGTCTTGAAAATAGATAAAGTCACGTTTTGTTTAATGCCATGGGCATCCAACACAATAGGATTATGCAAAGTATTGTGACGTATAACTATATTTAGCAGGGATTTAAATTGTTAAACATAGCTTCCACTATTTTACTACGGATTAATAATCCTCAAGATATTAATGCGGAAAATATCCTTATATTTTCTAGTGGGCCAAGATCCATGTTTCATCTCCATATGAGCTTGCTTTGGCAAGTCACCCATAATTTGATTACTTTAGGTGGGAACAATTCCAATTGCATCTCTATGCAACTCTTGGTTCAATTGGGCAAACAACTCCTTATTTATCAAACCATATGGATAATCCCAATTGATTGCCTCTAGGTTTTAATCATATTAATAGCCTAGTTGTGTTCAACCTCTTATTTAAACAGTTGCACATTACTAGCTTGTGCCATCGCATTCCATCATTATGAACCAAGTCGCCATGCTTTGGCACGCACGAACTTGATAAATCATGATGATAATGAGTGTTTAAATAACGAGAAGGCAAGAACACAATATTTAAATTTTGAGGGATTTTAAATTCAATTTTGTATTGTTTTGTTGATCAATATCAACTAATCTTTCTATTTGAGTTTGGGCACAACTCCAAATAATAGATCCGGGTTGTCTAATTATCTTATTATCCTAATTGCATGCATCATCCATACACCAACCACAAAATAATAAGACGAAAGAATAAACAACCACAAAACAAAAATAAAACTTGATGTGGATATGGCCTTTTCTAGACTAAGATAATTCCAAGCCAATGGAATTATCTATGAACCCTAAAAGCAAACATATCTCCATGGGTCTTCATCTTTTGGTCCATCCTTCATAGTCATGTGGAATGCTCCATGCTCCATGCTCCATCTTTTGTGGCTCCTTTTAGCTTTGGGCTTCTTTTCTTCAATCTTGGCTAACAATCTACTCTATCTAGCACTAGCTAACAACTATACTAAATAAAATAAATCTCACAAGTTGAGAAAAAAAAGTGGCTCGCAGGCCATAAAACCCTAATTAATTATTACAATTAATTGATAAGCTCGCAGGCCGTAAACCAAAACACAAAATTTAAACATCCACAACAAACTACATCCTAAGGCCATATCCAATCACCATGCGATTTGCACATAAACAGTTAAAATCCAATTTTAACGCGCTTGGTCAATTTTAATTGATTTTAGGATATTCTAGGGTTAAAACGGTCCATGGGGCCCAACAATCGAATTTCCCGGGCCCAAAAGAGAACAGTTAAGGCCTTGGGCCGGCCGGCCCCTAGCCCACTGTAGATAGTGCTTTCTGAGCTAGCAGATCTTGGCCACGTGGCAACCATCCAGCACACCATATTGTGCTCCACACACACTGGATCACCAGCCGCGCTGATCCATGTGGGGGCTGCGAGACAGAGCCCTCGCATACCATTGCACGGGACTTGTAGGGACTTAGTGGTTTGGAGGCTAGAGTAAGTCCTGTCGCGTGCGAGCCAAGCCCGCGCGCGACCTTTAGTAACTGCTTTTGAGAGATTTATGGCACGAGCTCCATAAACCCGGTCAATCCGGTCAAACCCGGTCAACCTCGTAACGGTTCCGGTATTCGCGCATAACGTGCTGTAACGGTCCCTATATAGGCGGACGAACGTGCCGTTGCGGTTAAGCTAATTAAGCCGCCATTGATGGGCGCATTAACCACACTGCAACGGTCACATTCTCCATTATATATAGGACGTTAACCTTTCCATACAAAAAAGGACACATTAGCCATACGCGGAAGCTCTGCCAAACCTCTGTCTCTCTCTCAGACATTACTACTGCCTTACTCTCTCCCTACACACAACCCAACTCTTCCTGTGCTATCTCTTATCCTCTACATACGGTGTATACTGAGGTCTCCCCGCCGGAATCTCTTGTGCACATTTTGGTGAACCCGACGTGAACTTACCAACAAAAGCAACCATGTCTCAGGAGGATGATGTTAGCAACAGATCGCCTTCCACCTGTGCACAAGAGATTCCGGCGGGGAGACCTCCGTGTACACCGTATGTAGAGGATCAGAGATCGCACAGGAAGAGTTGGGTTGTGTGTAGGGAGAAAGTAAGGCAGTAGTAATGTCTGAGAGAGAGACAGAGGTTCGGCAGAGCTTCCGCGTATGGCTAGTGTGTTCCCCCTTTGTATGGAAAGGTTAACGTCCTATATATAGCAGAGAACGTGACCGTTGTAGTGTGGTTAATGCGCCCATTAATGGCGGCTTAATTAGCTTAACCACAACGGCAAGTTCGTCCTTATATATAGGGACCGTTACAGCACGTTATGCGCGAATACCGGAACCGTTACGAGGTTGACCGGGTTTGACCGGATTGACCGGGTTTATGGAGCTCGTGCCATAAATCTCTCAAAGCAGTTACTAAAGGTCGCGCGCGGGCTTGGCTCGCACGCGACAGGGCTTACTCTAGCCTCCAAACCACTAAGTCCCTACAAGTCCCGTGCAGTGGTATGCGAGGGCTCTTTCTCGCAGCCCCCACATGGATCAGCTCGGCTGGTGATCCGGTGTGTGTGGAGCACAATATGGTGTGCTGGATGGTTGCCACGTGGCCAAGATCTGTCAGCTCAGAAAGCACTATCTACACCACCGAAGCTGCCTCAGGAGAGGAGACCCGCCGTACTCCTGCGACCCCTAGCGAGGCACCGACGCTAGAATCCTTGGACGCCACCGTCCAAGGTCAGGCGAAAGCGCTCAAAGCTCAGTCTGCCCAGCTAGAACGGATCCTGGCCGTTCTGGGCACCCTTGCACCAAATCCTTCACCAGCCACCGCCGTCTCTCAAGGAGGAGGAGCCCCTACCGCTTCAGGATTGGGAGTGTCGACCACACCTCCCAACCCTAATCTGCAGACACCACCGGCGACTACGCAGCTGCCTTCAATTCATGGGTCAACAGCTCAGATGTTGCCTCTCACTGCTCATACTCCTCAGCCTCCGGCTTTGGCTTCTAATCTGGCTTCGCAGTATCCCTTGCCTCCGCCAACGGCGATCTGGGGCAATGCGAATGGTCAATATGTCCCCAATCCTCCGGCGGCATACGTGTCGCCTCCGTCTGCAGCAACCCCTCCTCCTATTACCGAGGGAAGCATTCCAGAATGTATGACGTCTCTGCAGAAGCGCATGGACACTATTCTGGCTCATCAATCGTTCGCGGATACCATCATCCTGAAGCTAGACAACGATCCACCCATCCCGCGGGAGATCTATCTCATGCCTAACCCGGTGGGGTATAAGGCTCCTAAATGGGACAAGTTCGAGGATGTCAATGGGAACGCTCATGAGCATGTCATGCGTTTCATTGATGTCATGGGGCCATACGGAGCTGATTCCAAACTGCTGATGCGAGGGTTCCCGAAATCCTTGGGAAACGTAGCGTACAAGTGGTACCGAACGTTGGAGGCTGGATCCGTGAAGACCTGGGACGACATGGTCCAGAAGTTCTATACCAAGTTCTTCCAGATGGAAGAAAAGGTGACGATGATCCACCTCTCGCGGATGTATCAAAAGCGCGAGGAGGATGGGATAACGTTCATCAAGAAGTTCAGGGCGAAGTCATTGGAATGCAAAGATCCAATGCTCGAAAGTCGGCTTGTAGAGATATGCCTGCAGTGCATGCGAGACGAATACAAAGGTATGCTCATCAATTTGCAAACATCTACGTTTTCAAAGCTAATCGAATGCACGAAGAACATCGGGCCTATAGTTGAGAGGCAGAAAAAGAAGAACGCTCCGGAGCGATCTTCGAGCGGCACCACCTACAAGATCGGGAGATTCAGTTACAAGAGGGGACGCGAAGCTGAGGTCAATATAGTTTCGCCCCAGAAGCAAGCGAAGGTTGTGGACTTCGACGTACCACCTCTGCCATGTTCGGTGGAGGAGGCAAGCGACCTCTGCAGGCAGTGGCGCAAGGACGGTGTCCTACCGCCGCTCGAGAAGATACCCTCCAAGGAGATGGTGAGGTACCCGAAGTGTTGCGAGTACCACGGCAAGGTCATGCACGCCACAGCGGAATGTAAGAAGCTCAGGATTGTGTTCAACCAGAAGATGAAGAACGGCGAGCTGATCGTCAGTGATCACAGGAAGGATGTGCGCAACAATCCACTTCCTGCCCATGCGGAGCAAGACTCAAAAGGCAAAGAGGTCGCCATGATCTCGATTGTGGACTTGGAAGAAGTCGCAGAGGATGGTCTGCCCATCATTGCTGAAGTCCATGATGACGAGGACTACAGCGTAGACACAGAGGATGAACGTGCCAATCGGATGAAGGGGTCGCACGGCTTTAGCAGATTCTTCGACGAGATGAACTTCTCCGAGAAGTGCCGAACGGAAATGACGAAAGCAATCTTGAGGATAGCGGAGGACTACGAGGAGGATCTTGTAGTCTCCAACGGGAAAGTCATCAGGGCGTCTCGCTCTACAGAAAAGATTATGACCTTTTCTGCCAGCGACAAAAAGACAGATGCGAGCCACCAGAGGCCCCTGTACGTGACGGCCGTCATCAATGGCGTCGAGTTCAAACGATCATTCGTCAATGGAGGAGCAGCGGTCAACGTCGTTTCGCTCCACACACTGAAGCTAGCAGGGATCCCCGAGAATAAGATTGTCAGGCGTCCATCCCCGCTGATGGGATTTGGAAGCGATTCTAGAATGACGATTGGATGGATCCGCTTGGGCGTTCAGATCGGCAAAATCAAGTGCTCAGCGAAGTTCTATGTCATAGATTTGAACACTACGTATCACATGATCATAGGCCGAGCCTGGATTCATCGCTTTGACGCGGTCCCTTCAACAAATCACCAAGTCATGAAAGCCATCTGGAACGACAGGATAGTCGAGATACCGGCTTCAACGAATCCGTTCAACATGGATGAAGCACATCTCAGCGAAGCGGTGTGGTTCACCGAGATGGCGGACGAGCAAACACCGGGGCCGTTCAACCCTACTCCTTTACCTCTTTGGGAAGATATCAAGGATCAGTCACCTGCGGGAGTGATGGTGACAAGGGAGGATGCCAAGGAAAAGCCGCCCGCACACGAAGAGGCGCCGCGAATCGCTTACCAGTGAAAGAACGTGTACACTTTGAAGAGAATAGCAAAGCATGACCCTGAGGGCAAGGAGATAGAGTGCTTCTACGCCAATGGGAAGAAGTGCTATCGCATATGAAGGTGCGCGGGGATGTCCTCACACGGGCATGGGGATATCCCTGGGCAAATCAACCAAATCGAGCAGATTGCGCTCACGGAAAGGCCAATGCAGAGCACTCCAGATGAGAAGCTCAAAGAAGCACCCGAATGCATGGAAGACAGACCCAAACCACAGAAGCAAGAGCTAAAGGAAGTGTTCCTCAGCCCGAAAGAGGAAAAGAAGAGGCCAGTCTTTCTAAGCGCGGACCTCACAAGCGAGGAGGAGAAAGGACTGCTACAGCTCCTAACTGAGTACAAAGACGTGTTCGCATGGGAGTATGATGAGATGCCCGGACTGGACACAAGCATCACTATGCATCGTTTAGACATCATCCCGGGTTCTAAACCGATAAAGCAGAGCACAAGAAGCTTCAGGCCGGAGCTTAATGTGAAGATCAAACAGGAGATCGTCAAACTCCTGGATGCCAAGTTCATAGAGCCGAATCATCATCCGACATGGCTGGCCAACATTGTGCCAGTAGTAAATAAGAACGGACAGCTTCGCATCTGTGTGGACTTCCGAGATCTCAATCCTTTCTGCCCCAAGGACGATTTTCCGCTCCCAAACATCGATTTGCTAATCGATTCGACAGCGGGTCATCGCATGTTCAGTTTCATGGACGGCTTCAGTGGGTACAACCAAATCAAGATGGACCCCGAAGATGCACGAAAGACTGCCTTCATCACCCCTGTGGGAGTGTTCAACTACACGGTGACGCCCTTTGGTCTCAAGAACGCAGGTGCCACCTACCAGCGAGCCATGATGGCCCTATTCCACGACATGATGCACAAGGAAGTGGAGTTTTACGTGGACGACCTCGTGGTTAAATCCAAGCAAGAGGCAGACCACCTGGCAGATTTACGGAAGGTGTTCAACAGATGCAGACGCTTCTAGCTGAAGATGAACCCTATGAAATGCGCATTCGGGGTAACATCGGGAAAATTCTTGGGATGTGTGGAACATCGCCGAGGAATAGAGCCTGACCCTGCGAAGGTTTCAGCAATTGTCAGCATGACCCCGCCGCACGACCAGAGTGCCTTGAAAACATTCTTGGGGAAGCTATCATATCTGCGAAGATTCATCCCTGCGATTGCCGAGACTACTTTCTGCTTCAGTAATCTCCTCAAGAAAGATGCCGCATACAACTGGACCCCGGAGCACGAAGCTGCGTTCGGGAAGCTGAAAGAACTGTTGACGTCTTCAAAAGTAAAGATCGCACCTCAGTTGGGGTCACCGCTTTTACTATATCTGACGTCAACCAGGAAATCCATAGGAGCGCTTTTGGCTCAGGAGTACGAAGGTCAGGAAAGGCCCATCTACTACATCTCTCGCATTGTGCAGCCCGCAGAATCAAGGTACACAGACATCGAGCGTCATTGCCTTGCTTTATTCTTCATAATAGAGAAGTTGAGACATTACTTTGCGTCGCACAAAGTGGTGGTGGTTACGAAAAGTGATCCCATACGATATCTGTTAACTCACACTACTCCTGGAGGAAGATTGGCGAAATGGTACATGACCATTTCTCAATACGATATCACATGCGTGAGACCGCGAGCGATCAAGTCGCAGGCGGTAGCGGATTTGTTGGCACAATTCCCTGACAACAGTCATGAGCCCGTGATCGAAGAAGAACTCGAGGGACCCGAAATATATGCAACCGATGTACCTTATTGGACGCTCCATTTCGACGGATCGTCAACAAGGAAATGCGGAGGCATTGGGATAGTCTTGACCAAACCAGACGGGGAGGTCATACAGATGTCCGCAAAGCTCGACTTTGCAGTCACCAACAACGAGGCAGAATATGAAGCCCTCATAGCGGGGCTGCGTGCGGCGAAGGCTTTGGAAGTAAGCAACCTGACGGCCATGGGAGACTCCAAGTTGATCGTCAAGCAAGCCTCGGGCGAGTACGGTCTGAAGGAGATTAACCTTCTGTCCTACCGCACTCTGGTACAAAAGCTAGTGCAGCAATTCTGCGATGTGAGGTACGAGCACAAGCCCCGAGCAGACAACAGACATGCAGATGCTTTGGCCACCTTGGGATCCAAGGTTAGTACAGACAAATGTCCCGCAAGGATATCCATTGAGGTGCGAACATCGTCGGCGTTGACAGAAGACGCGTGCGACGATGAACACATGGATGATACGGACTGGAGAAAAACAATTTTGCGAGCTATTGCAGAAGGCACAAGCAGCGAAAGCTGGACACTCACAAGGGGGTATTGCATACATGACAACACCCTTTACTACAAAGGCCCTGGCGGAATACTCATGCGATGTGTTTCCGAGCAAGAGGGACAATTGCTGCTGGAGAAGATTCACCAACATGCTTGCGGAGAAAGTGAGGTGTCAATCTATCGGAAGGCTCAGAGATATGGCATTCATTGCCCGGATATGTCAACAGCCGCTGCCCTGATACAAGGGAAGTGCGAAAGTTGTGCACTGATTAAAGATTCCTTACTCATCGCTCTAACCGACGATGATGCGGATTGGAGGAAACCACTCTTCGATTTCCTCACCCAGGGCATCGTACCTGAATCGAGAAAAGAAGCGGAGAAGCTGAAAAGGAAAGAGTCTCGATATGTGGTGCAAGAGAACTTACTTTGGCGAAGAGGTCATGAAGGCAACTTGCTGCGATGTCTAGACGACAGGGAAGCACAAGAAGTCATGGACCTTTCCCATCAGGTAGAACACCAAGGAGGTGCGAAACTATGCAGACAGCTCCTCTCAATCGGATATTTCTGGCCTACGATGGAGGCCGATTGCCGCACCAAAGTAAGACGTTGCCAGGAGTGTCAATTCAAAGGAAACCTAGTGCATGCTCCTACTGTGGACCTACATGCATTGGGAACGCCATGGCCATTTCACACATGGGCGCTGGATTTCATTGGCCCCATCCGACCAACTTCGCACGGGAATCATTTTATTCTCACCGCAACTGAGCTATTCACTAAATGGGTGGAGGTGATACCATTAAAGACGGCAAATGCGCTAGCTGTGGTCAATTTCATCCAAGAAAACATTATATGCAGGTTCGGAATTCCCAACACCATCCTTTCGGATAATGGTACTCCTTTTGTTAATCGCCAGGTGGCTGCAAAGCTAGCAGAGTACAATATCAGGCAAATATGTTCCACCCCCTACTACCCGAAGGGGAACGGGCAAGCCGAAGCGACCAACAAAACGCTGTTGAGGATCTTGAGCAAGATGGTCGCAGATGACCACAAGAAGTGGGCTGATTCTCTAAACATAGCCCTGTGGGCTTATCGGACTTCTCCAAGGACACCCACGGGGGTCTCACCGTTCCTCCTATGCTATGGAGCTGAGGCCGTGGTACCTGCGGAGGTGAGAGTCAATTCGGCGAGATTGGCCTTCCATGCATTCTACGACAATCAACGCGATCATGACTTAGTCTTGCTGGAGGAAAAGCGAGAGCAAGCTAAAAGGACCAACAAGCGGTATCAAGAAAGGATCGCTCGTGCTTACAATAAGACGGTCCAGCGAAGAGATTTCGCAGTTGGAGATTTGGTCTTGCGCGCATCTGACCATTGCATGCGAGAAGCGGCTCACCCAAAGTTCGCAGCTAATTGGGAAGGACCCTTCGAAGTCACCGAAGTCTTTGACAGTGGTTACTGCAGCATACGGAGGTTGCACGGAACGACCTCAACCCCAAGCTCAGTCAACATGCGCTGGATTAAGAAGTACTATCCTTGACTTCTCTCATTTTATGCGTTTTACTATAACGTTGCCTCATGTATCGTATGGCTATGATTCACACAATCTTCTCTCCCAAATGAGAGAATTGTAAGCTCCTCTCTCCCATATGAGAGCATTATAATAAAAGGATTCTCCCAAATGAGAATTTCATATTTGTGGCTGCTAATGTTGCTTTATTTAGTTTGTCATTACTGTTAACAATGGGCTATCCGCCACGATAGCAACCTATGCAAATGCGATCTTAATTGATCATCTAAGCCTATCTGTCACGATAGCAGCTCATGCAAATGCGATCTTAACTGATCTTCTAAGCCTATCTGTTACGATAGCAACCCATGGAAATGCGATCTTAATTGATCATCTAAGCCTATCTGTCACGATAGCAGCATATGCAAATGCGATCTTAACTGATCTTCTAAGCCTATATGTCACGATAGCAGCCTATGCAAATGCGATCTTAACTGATCGTCTAAGCCTATCTGTTACGATAGCAACCTATGCAAATGCGATCTTAATTGATCATCTAAGCCTATCTGTCACGATAGCAGCCTATGCAAATGCGATCTTACTGATCTTCTAAGCCTATCTGTCACGATAGCAGCCTATGTAAATGCGATCTTAACTGATCTTCTAAGACTATCTGTTACGATAGCAGCCTATGCAAATGCGATCTTAATTGATCAGCTAAGCCTATCACCCATGATAGCAGCTCATGCGAAAAATGATCTCAATTGATCTTCTAAGCCTATCTACCGCGATAGCAGTTCATGTGAAAACAGTATTAAGTAATCTTTTAAGCCTATCTATTGTGATAGCAACATATGCGAACATGATCTTAAATGATCCTTCAAGCCTATCTAAAGTGATAGCAGCATCATACGAATGCGATTTAAAATTCGTCCTTAAGCATGTCTATTGTGATAACGACATCATGATCTTAAGTGATCTCCAAAAGGTCTATCTAATGACATAGCACCTGCACTTGAATCTGAAGATGAATCACAAGCCCATCTGCAAAGAGGGAACAGCTACGCAAGTACGATCTCGAACGATCCAATAGTACATCTGCGAATCTATGCAATGGATAGCCGATACGAAGTGTTCATATGGCACTACAAAAGGCGAGATATGCCGATACGCATGCGAAATTGTATTTTGTTGTAACAAGACAGCAGATAATACAAAATCCATTTATCATTATGAGTCGAAAAGACTTACAATTTATCTGTCTAGATAGCAGCTTACAAGCGAAAAAGCTCAAATCTAACTACGCAGCCAACATGGCTTACAATGCATTCAAAAAGTAACTTGCAAGCTTGAAGTTACACATCGCGGGAATCCCGACGGAAAAAGGATGAACCTAATGGTCCTAACACCAGCTATGAAATGCACAGATCTGCGGCCAAAGATCTGTAGCAAGTAGGATGCTTCTGCGAAGAGATCAACTCGCCATTCGCTACATCCCGGGCAGCAAAGATCTGGGTGGTTCTACGTCCAAGATCTCAAGATCTGACAAGACCCCTGTCTGATCAAGATATGTACCAGAGGAACTACCTGTTCCGACGTATGCAGTCGTGCAAAACAGGGGAAGCAGTCATTCCTCTGGTACTGGGTTCCTTGTCCTAATAGACAAGGGCATTGGCGAGCCTCCTGAGTTCAAGAATGAAGAGGCAAGAAATCCTCCTCCAGGGATGCTGGAGGAGAATTCCGCCGTTCATTACGAGTCGGTAGCAAGGTCACTACGGCGCTGCACCTCACCGGGAGGCGGCCGGAAACATGACCTGCAAACATAATAGACGAAGAAAATTCTTCGAATGCACATGAGATATCATCTCCATTACCTTTATGAAGGTTACAAAGATTAGTAAGCCTCATAAAGCGGATCTTGGAAACGATTTCTATGGCACAAAGCGCAAACTCAGGTCTCATGACTTGGAGTTGCCATGAATCAACGAAAAACAAGCGTTGAAGCCAGCAGTCGTAAGGACTCACGGCAAAGCACATTTTTTGGGATGAAGAACCCAAATGGCAAAGACAGGGTTTATATAGACCTTGTGGAGACTCTTCAGTTGCTAAGATGAGTCAGCAGAATTCAAAAAGAGGGTAAGGTCAATCACTTACGCCTTGAAAAGCGGTAACGATCAATTACCCTACTAAAGGCTACGACGATTCAGTTGCGTATCCTAATAAATGACGGATAGTCATAATTCGGATGGACTTCCCAAGGAAAGCGTGCTTATCTTACGAAAAATTAGCGCGAAAATCAAGCAGAATATCAATTGCTGATGTCATAATTAGATATGCACAGAGATATTCCATCAAATCCCGGAAAGGGCAAAACGGGCATGACGATTCTTTTGTCAAAAAAAAAAGGGGGGGGGGGAGAAACCCTAGCAACATTACATTAATGTTTCTAGTAACATTACATTAATGTTCTGCTATTTGTTTGCTATTTTTCAAATTCAAAAGTCAAAGTAAATTCTTGATCAAGGAGTCATTAAGGGTGAACTGACGGCTCAGCTTCTCTACCTGCTCCACTTCTTGCTTCAATTGCTCGCACTTGGCATTCATCTCATGATAGAGCTTCAGAGCTTCGTCAACCTTTTGCTTTTGCTGCTCCACCTTCTGCTTCTCAGCTGCGAGGTTTTGGTGGCCGAGTTTCAAAGTTACGGCTGCGCGAATCAAAGTAACTCTTTTCATGAGAAACTTGAAACCCAGCCTGCCTTGAACTTTAGTCAGAAGATTTTGGCACATGCCAAAAATCAATTCGGCACTCTGAACAGAAATGGTCACAGGCGTGGCCGCAGACAGCTGCTCCAAAATCCAAATGGCTTCGGTCAGAAACAGCCTTCTGTCAAAGGGCCCTATCTCCAGAGATCTCACAAATGATTGAGGATAGGTGAGGCGCATCCGAACTAGCCAGTCCACATCGGCTTGCTTCAAACCTAAAGCAATGTCAAAGCTAAGTTACGATATCAAACTCGCAAATGAATAGTGCGAGATGCAAACAGCAAACCACGACTTACCAGTTCCTTCAAGGATCTCACGAAGAGAAGGAATGCGCATTGCTGGAGTGGTCGAAGACTGTCCACGCTCCATAGCTCTCCTGTCAGCTGCGAGCTCTAACTCCTCATAGTTAGAAGGAAGAGTATAAGCCGCACCAGTTGCGATTGCAGCCCCGACCTGCGAGCCCCAAAAGCTCCACGCAGGAAGTGGCGTCACAGACTCAGTCATCGCTGGAGGCATAGTGGCAGCCGAAGTTGCTTGGCGAGGGACACTTTCAGATGCGGTAGCATCGACAGTACTTGTTCTTACTTCCTCAGCGCCAGCATGGGCATCTTCCTCCATTAACACAGCATCAGCTTCGGCATCATCAGAAAGTTCGATGATGTCCTCAAAAGGCTCTCCTGCGTATTCAGCAGCTGCGACGGGCTTCTCGGTATGAGAACTCGGCACTGGGACATAGGATGCAGAAGTTTGACTTCTTTGCTCCAACACGGGTTCATCAGCAGTACCTGCGATATAAAATGCGATGATGTGAGGTAAATTGTATCATACGTTATTTTACTATCTTTTGCTAAATCTAAGAGCAAGCACCTCCACGCGAAGGTGGGATTGCAGTGTCTTCTTCATACACTAAAGACGTGGAACCATGCCCTATTAGTGTGTCCTCATTAAGCATGTCTTTAAAAGGAGCATGACCTGGGGCCCGAAGAAGCTAGTCATGATTATGCTTCGAGTTACCAATCTTAGTTCATGCATATCGATCAAGTGATTACCTGAGGGTTCACCGCACTTGCCTACTAGCCAACGGCGAATGTCTGCCTTTGACACACCATGCTTTAACGCACCCACAATAACATCCCGATAAGTTACTGCGAGATTAAAAATCTCACCTTTATTGCCGCCTGTGATTTCTTCAAAATCTGCCTGGGCTTGCTCCAAAGCTGCTGCATCCTCTTCTGGAGCCGCATCCTCCTCCTCAGCTTGAGGAGTCACCTCTTCGGGAAGCACATCTTCCTCATCAGCTGGACGCACTAAGTCGTCGACATGTTGCTCTTTGAGGCTCCGCTGCCTCACACGCTCGAGCTCCTCCTCTTCTTGTTGCCTCCTCCTTTCAGCAGCTTCCGCGGCTGTCTTCCTAGACTCGGCGAGAACGTCCTCGCTTATGGGTTCGTCCGAAATGCCAGAATGAGCATCCCTCTTCTGTATCTTGGCCAAAAGGCCGCCGATGGTCTCATCATCATCATCTGCGAAGAAACAATTGGTTTAAGATCAAGTTGCAAAAGAATTATGATAATGAGAAGGGAAACGCGATGGAGGTACCTCCTGATTCTTCCTCATGTATCACAATTGTTCTTTCTTCTCCTTCTTCATCACCTTCTCTGGGCTCCTGCCTCTCCTCTTCTTCCTCCTGGTTGAATGGGACGAAGGTCTCAACTGCGAGCTCCTTCCGCGCTTTACTGGGCATGCGACCTTTGCCTTTGTCCTTGGCAGAAAGGGACTTAGCTGGAGGGGAAGTTGGAGCGCTCCTAGGGGAAGATATTGTGATTCCCTTTTGCCTGGGTCTCTTCTCTCTCGGCGCTGCAGTCGCTGGAGGAGACGGATTATCTCCGGGCGGAGACGAGGCCGGAGCATTATCTATCAGCGAGTCAGCAAAAGCATTCATGACTGCGCGAATCCTGGTCTCGACTTCGGGGTCCATCCTCGATGCTAGCAGGAACGACTGTCCTTGTCCTTTGGTGGCAACAATGGTGTTAACCAGCGACTTGGAACGATCACCAGATGCGAATCTCCGCACATGACACTACAGCAAACAGTGTAGAATAAAGGCATCAACATGTGGAAATCAAGAAGCTCAACGCATGCGGAAAAAAAAAAGTTGCTTACCTTAGCAAATGTCTCGCTATATCTGATGACATGCGAGTCACCTTTCTTAACTGCGGCGATCTTTTCATTCAGAATGACGTCAGGGCACAAATGGTTCTCATGATCCAACAATGAGTAGCAACCATATTCAGACTCGCTCAGACTGCAATTGGGGCGAAACGGAAAAGAGTTTCTCTTGATCAGAGGAGCTCTGCTTGGCTGAGGAGCCGACTGCGTCTCAAACCTGACATGCTGGGCGATCCAGTATGCGAGCCAGTTCTTGGAACAACCACCCTCGCGGTTACCTGCAAGCTGCTCAAAAGGAAGATTTTTCATAAAGACTGTTTTGCACTCCTTTGTCAGCAACCGCTTATAGCAACCTCTGATAATGGACTGTGGCCAGATTGAGGGTGCCACTGCATCAAAGCCGAACTGGGGAGAAACTCGAGTGGGGTCAACGTCCACAGTAATCCTCTCATACCTTGGCGCGAGCTCACGAATATGCTCTGCGAGGGCAGGAAGGGAACCTCGCAGGCACCAGCAAAAGAATTCGCGATAGCGCTCATGGAAATGCGATCCCTCTTCAAAGAGGAGCTCTTCTGAGAAGACAATACCTTTAGAAGGGTACAGCCTTGGAAACCACCGCACATTCTCAATACGCACGGCATAGGGCCTGGCAACGAACTCTTTCCGGTTGTCGCATATCAGGCTCCAAACGCACTTGGTATTGTTCGCTCCGAACCACCTCGCAGCTCTGCCGCTGTTGCGCTCCTCCACCTCGCCTGGGGGACACCACTTGTTGGGTTTAGAAGCAGTTGGGTCATAAGAAGGCCACCGCTCAAAGACCCACATCGTCAAGAAGGCAATGTTGACAAAGGTCAGTATGTCGAGGCGGCCACGCGACTCCTTCATGGCCACAACCAGCTGATCCAATCTATAGTACAATGTGCCCAATACCAGGGGCCCGAGTGCGACTCTCTGGCCAAGGGCCAGTTTCACAGCGAGCGGCAGAACATGGTAGAAGACCCCATCGTGCGGGTGACCATAAATTAAGTACCTCGATAGCCAAGCACAGAGGAAAGCACAAAGGGTCAAGTGATAGCCCTTACCCTCCACGTAATTCTTGGCCTCCGGGTCTTGACTCAGAAGCTTCTTGGTGATGTTGCTGTTCGCGTAGTCACGAAAGAAGTATTGCACCCATTTATTCCAAGTATTCTTCGCAGACGTGTCAACCAACTGCCAATTGGGAAGGGCTTTGGTAGTGGTCCACGGGTAGAGATTTTCTTTACCTCTGATAGGCACTCCTCCATCTGCGTGTACATAGCGATCTCCGCATCCGTCCTCAAGGGACTCAAAGGGTCCACTTCACCCATGGGGGACAGATCGTACAGCATATGCACGTCCTCGAGTGTGGGGGCAGCCTCGAACTCAGCAAAGTGAAAAGTGTGAGTCGCAGGCGAGTAGCGGGAAAGAAGGTTTAGAAGCATGGACTGGTCCAGCTTCACGGCAGCACCCTTCATAGCACGAACAGCGAAGTATACGCCGGCCTCATTGAGGGTCGCAGCATGATCGGTCAACACATGGTCAATCCTTTCATCCATGTAGTCCAATTTCTGGACAAAAGCTTGGGTGGAAATCGCAGCATAGGGGAAGTACCCATTTTCGATTCCCAATCGAACCACATCCTCGCAGCCAATCAACTCGAGCAAAGCTGAGTTAACTGGGGGAGTCAACGTTAGCAATCCCTCATTGGGGACAGAAGCAGGCATTCTCTTTGCCTTAACCCTCGCGTGGTAGAAATCTTTGCCGCCCAGATAGGGGGCTTTTCGCCACAAAGCTTGCGGAAGATCAGGAATCTCTTCGTCCTCCTTGGTGGGTTTGGTTCCTTTTGTTTTGGCCATTCCTGCGGAAGAGCAAGAAAAAAAGGGGGATAAATACGCCACACTTCAGTTTGAATTTCGAGATTCAAGATCTATGGAGAGAAAGATGAACAGTTTCTGGTATCAATTTCAGAAATTAGAAGTTGGAAATTGTTTGCATTATCGAGGATTTTAAAAACCCTACATCCAAGATTCTTATCATCGAAGGATTAAGCCAAAATTGGGTCCAAAGCTTGAAGCTTCTTCACAAGTTTCAACAGATTACATGTCATGGGTTTACAGATTCAACGCAGTTTGAAGCATGTACTGGTATTATAAATCGAAATTGAACAAGGCCAACCTTGTTTTCGTGAAGCCTGCTTGGATACACACAGTTGAAGAAGACGATTTGCAGTTTTGAACTGGTGATTGATTATCTGAATCTGCTCTCGAAGACTTCCGGGTACCATTCACTTTAAGAGAAAGAAGTGATGCTTTGCAACAATGGAGAGTACAAAGTATTTATCCAAAAACAATGAAGGGTTGCGTCCTTTCAGTAGTCGAATCGCAACCGTCACCGTCGAATCGCGCAATCACAGGACAAGCTGACGTCACGCCTAAAACCCTAAAGGCCAGACGGCACGACTCTAGGGGTTTTAGGTCATAATGGCACGCACGGGGGCTGAATTTGCTCGTGTTTGAATTGGTGCGTGGCGGCGACGCGCACGTTGGTTTCCGCGCATGGAAGTCTATACAGCTATGAGCCTTCACGCGCAGAAAGGGGGCTAATGTAGATAGTGCTTTCTGAGCTAGCAGATCTTGGCCACGTGGCAACCATCCAGCACACCATATTGTGCTCCACACACACTGGATCACCAGCCGCGCTGATCCATGTGGGGGCTGCGAGACAGAGCCCTCGCATACCACTGCACGGGACTTGTAGGGACTTAGTGGTTTGGAGGCTAGAGTAAGTCCTGTCCGTGCGAGCCAAGCCCGCGCGCGACCTTTAGTAACTGCTTTTGAGAGATTTATGGCACGAGCTCCATAAACCCGGTCAATCCGGTCAAACCCGGTCAACCTCGTAACGGTTCCGGTATTCGCGCATAACGTGTTGTAACGGTCCCTATATAGGCGGACGAACGTGCCGTTGCGGTTAAGCTAATTAAGCCGCCATTGATGGGCGCATTAACCACACTGCAACGGTCACATTCTCCATTATATATAGGACGTTAACCTTTCCATACAAAAAAAGGACACATTAGCCATACGCGGAAGCTCTGCCAAACCTCTGTCTCTCTCTCATACATTACTACTGCCTTACTCTCTCCCTACACACAACCCAACTCTTCCTGTGCTATCTATTATCCTCTACATACGGTGTATACGGAGGTCTCCCCGCCGGAATCTCTTGTGCACACCCACGTAGCTAGGCCGCGGGATAGGGCTGCCTCGGCCCCTAGGCCGAGCCTTGCTTGGGCGGCAAGCAAGGAGGGGCGGTCCCTAGGGGGGGCGAACCTCCTTTGGGAGTTGTTTCCAAAACAACTCCCTTGCTTGGTGCCCAAGTTTGGTTGTTTCCTTGTATGGGAAGAACTCCTTCTTCCCAAAGGATGCCCAAACCCTAGATCTAAGAACCTAAAATTTCTCAAACTCACTAATTCATGCATCCAATGCAAAAACTAGGTCTTGTTATGATTGATTATTGACAAATTACATCACATGCTTGGTTTGTCTCGTTTTACGCGATAAACAATAAATTTAAGGTGTAAAACTATCAAAACGTAACACATAAACCACGTTTATGCTCTACCACCTGTGGCTCTGATACCACTGTAGGGTATTGATTCATGGATGCGCAACGGAAAAACAAACAAACATAATCCATGCAATACCCTCCAAGGATCACAAGTCAAGAGACATAACGATGATAAGAGAAGAAATCAATAACACACCTTAGGGTTTCTCCTTTGATGACTTCAAACGCGAATTGTGTCACGTTCTCTATAGTTGATCCACGCCTAGAGTTGAATTCTAGATCTTCCAATCCTTGGTGCTAGCCCGGAATGAGGAAGAGTAAGAAGAATCACGCAACAATGGAGCACCAAAGGTGGGGCGACACTCCTTTTTGGCCGACGGGTAGGGGCGGTCCCAAGGGGGGGTTCGGCCCTTGCTTGGGACTTGCTCTCTCTCCTTGCTTTATTCTCTCCTACTATATCATATATATGTGTGTGTGTGAAGATAAAAATAAGCTAGGAGTGTTCTTTATATAGTCCAACAACCTACTACATAAAGAACCCCTCTCCTAATCCTACTCAAGTTCGGATTAGTCCCTTTTGCAAACTAGTCCTAATCATGTCCATACATGGATTAGTTCTCTTTGCAAATTAATCCTAATCATGTCTCTACATGAATTAAGCCACCTTCGAAAATCCTAATCATGTTTATACATGGATTAGTCCAACTTGCATATTAGTCCTACTAAGTTAGCAAGTTGTTGCGATTTGATCCTTCTCATTAATTAATCATATTAATTAATTAATTCCCAAGTCTAGTTCACCCCTATATGGCGTGTGACCCCATAGGTTCTATTTAGTTGGTAGTAACTATTTACTAATATGGAGCGGCCTCTAGCAAGACATCCATTCTAGCCAACAAATAGAATAGTCATCAAGACAAACCTTGTGCAAGTAATTGTCTCATCCCTTTGTCCCCATATCCGGATTGGACACGAGACATACAAGTGACACTCGTATATCCAATCCATAGTTTCTCGATCCTGGGAATAGCCTTATTTTGTGCAAATAACATCAATATCCTATATTGATTTATTTGAGTCTGGCCAGACATTTTATAAACACTATCCCTCGAGTGGCCTAGGATATTTGCTCCCGTTATGTGGGAGGGACAAATTCTATCTACGTCCACTACAATCTCTAAGCTTGCTTCTTATTGTATCCAGTTCACGCCTTTATAGCTACCCAGTTACGGTGTAGCGTTTGACGCTACCAAGTTCACAATAATCCACAACTAGACAATCTAGTGACTTCAAGTCTAAGGATGACAATACCATTGCACCACGAGAAGCGCTTGTGACTTAACATAACATGTATGTAGCCTTCTCGGAGATGGGTCAATCCAGTATGCCATTACTCCTAATGCATACCCATGTGTTGGATCATGATATCTCCATATCAATCCAACCCCATACTAGTCTATAGGTGATTGTCCTATTAATCATTATAATCGACTAGGGATATTTAAGAATATAACACTTATATTCTAAGGACTTCATTCATGTTAACATATCTCTATATCGATAACATAATGAATCGTAAATCCATAAATGTCACAATTAATTGATTGCCTCTAGGGCACAATTCCAACAGGATATTCTAGACGGCTTATTGAGACTCAACTTTTCCACAAATGATGACGCAATAAATGAATATGAAGCTCCATAATCAAATAAAGTAAATGATGGTTGATCATGAACAAGAAATGTAACAGTGACTACTCCATTTGCTGCTTTTGCCTCAGTCCTGCTCATCACAGCAATCCGCGCAACATTCCCACTCTGTGTTGCGATTCTTGTGGTACAAGTTCCATTGTTGTTGTTGTTGGCATTAGCTGGAGTATCGTTGCCATTCATGTTCTGACCTCCATTAGTTCCCCCATTTCCTTGGTAGTTCCTAAGCTGTCCTCCATAGTTGTTGCCTCAATTATAATTGTTGCGATTTCCATAGTTCCTGTTGTTGCCATTGAACTGTCGGTTCCCCTGCAGGTTTCCTCCTTGGTTCACATGTTGATTCCCATTTGACCGCACACGGCACTCAAAGGCACGGTGACCCCTCTTGCCAAAATTATTGCAGGTGACTAAGTTTCCTGCGCAATCTACTCCGAGATGGTCCTGGTGGCGCCGTTTGCCATAGTAGCGGCGAGGAGGCTCATCTCCATTGTTCTGCTTGTTACCACGGTATTGACCCCGGTTACCTCCTCCATGGTTACACTTGAGCCTCTTGTCTTGACCACCATTGTTGTTTCTACCCTGGTTGCTACCATTACTTCCAGCATTCTCAACTTTGAGCTTTCCACGATTCTCATCTTGCACCTCTTGGATGCGCCAAACATATGCAACTTCTATCATATGCCTCTTAAAGAGTTTCGTATGTCCTACATAACAAGTCTTTCTGCAGATGATGTAACACCCCTTGATCCCCAAGCTTTCCGTTCTGGACTGGAGAGCCTAGGAGGGTGCTACTCATAATGAAATGGCGGATACCGAGAAAAAACACTGCCATAGATATATATTACATGTTCCAACAGTCTTAGACATCGTCTTAAAATATTATTACACAAAGGTGAAAACAGTCTAGTAGTCCGAGATACTAAGAATACTGATAATTACTAGGTGAGTCCGCATTTCCTCCATCTAAGCCAAGTCATCTTCTTCTAGACCTCCGGTGGGAATAAAACAAGAACCGCAGTTTTTCTAAAGTCAGCAATAAAATACTGAGTAAGTAATCACCCAAGCATGTAAACAGATTATGAAGCATACTTTTCATTTGCAAACAATCATAGAGGAGTAAATCGTAACTAAATATAATTTTGAAAAGAAATGAACACTGATATCACATATGAAATTCCTTTCTTTTTACCTTGCAATCTCAATCTTCTTCTTTATCTCAAACGGGGAATATTATTCCCAATCTATCTCTTCTTTTCTTTCTTTAATAAAGCCATGTTATTAACTTGTTGATACGGGGAAGAACTGCCCTTTCACTAGCTACCATGACCCTAAGTGTCGGCACCCCCCTAAGACTGCTCGCGGCCAGAGAAGTAAGTACATGGAGACACCCGACAGGTCGCGACCGGTTTAAAATATACGGGACTGAGTATAGTCAACATCGACAATAATGAAGTTCCCCGCACAACTCTTTTCACTTTACATTATTTATGAATTATTATTCTCGTGAGACAGTCTCAAAACATCTATTTCAAAACATAATCAAATCTCGAATGAAACAGTCGTATCATAAAATACATATTGAGACAGATAATAAAATCATATTTCGACACGAAGGAAGCTCGGCACGCTAGACTTGGCATGTTTACTCACCTCAATACACAGGAAATAGCACGTAAGCTTTTACGTGTAGATGTAATCTTCGTCTATGAACTCGTCACCTAAAAATTTTTAATTTCTAATCAACTTCAATTCAAATTATATCTAGCACGTATAAAGCAGGTTGACGACGTGACATGCTATGAACTCTAGTGTCGGTGAAGAGAGTCTAATATAGTTTAATATAAAGTCTAAATCTCTCTTTGTTGTTATATTTGACAAGACTGTGCTACTTTATAATAATTATATCCTCAGTTATAATTATATAATATTACTAGCAAATTTTGTAAGTAATACTCGTATATCTTAAATTGTGAGAAAATACGTCCTGATTTAAAACTTCTTAATTATAAACACAAGCTTAGATTTCATAAAACAACACATTTTATACTAAATATTATAACAATTTTATTATATGTATAGAGAGAGTAAATTCTTCATAGTAAATAAAATTGTTTAATTAGAAAAAATGGATTATTAGATTTTTTTAATAGTGGAATAAATAACTATACCCCAAAGGGTTTAAGCGATGATATAAAAATATCTATTATAAGGACAAGTATTATCTAATAGCTATTTATAAGTACGATAAATAATCATTGTAGTTTAGATTTAAAACATCGGTTGAAGAAACTATTCCTAAATATTTCTCAAATTACTTCATAATTTATTTAAATTACAAAAATAATATTTAGGTAACCAACTTATCTAAAATATCAAATTACAATCATTTGAGATTAGTTAGTTAAATAGAACCGAAACCGAAATTTATTGATGAACGAATAAGTACAATACATTTTAATTCTTAAGGAATCAACTCCAATTTTATTTCATAACAACTATTTATTATAAAATCTAACCTCACAAGTTGCTTCTATACATATGATTAAAAAGTCTAGAAACTAGTTTTAATCTAGGTTTCATATTTTAAATTTTCATACTCTCTCTCTCTCTCTCTCTCTCTCTCTCTCTCTCTCTCTCTATCTATCTATATATATATATATATATATATATATATATATATATATATATATATATATATATATATATATATATATATACACACACACATACATACATATATATATATATAGAGTTATGTATATATACATACAAAATTATGTAAACAACATTTATGTAAAAGACACAATAACCCCCCACCCCAACCAAAATAACAGTCTCAGATGCCACAATAAATACCCTTAGCTTTTCAGATAGTAAAAAACAACCCCCTTCTCATAACTATAAACAGTTTTGGTAAACGACATATTATACCCCCAAGTTGTAAGAAAAGACACTGTCACCCCCTTAACAAAATCACAGATCTAAGAATGGATACGCGACTCAAGTAGCGATTTCGATTGCATAAAACGACTGATTAGAGGATTTAGAGTGTACCCACACCGGCTGAAAACAGTCAAGAATTGCGTCGGTTCGAGGTCGTCGGGGATTGTGCTTCGCCGTTCCTTCCTCGGTCAGTTCTGGGCTCGGCTGAGGTCTCCTATAACCTGGTCGGACCTCCTAGCGTCGAGGGAGATGGATGGGTGGAGGTGGGTGTCTCTGGTTTGTGTGGGCCGAGCTTCATCGCCGGCGTTAATGGAGTTGGCCGGCGACGGTGGTGGCTCTGCCTCTGCTGGTTCTTCTTGCTTCCTGGTAGCCCGTGAGAGGAAGAGCGGTAGAGGGGATCGAGGCTGAGTGAGAGAGAAACAGAGCAGTGGTTGTGGTGGGTGGCGATTCCGGTGGTTTCCCGTTGGTGGGTCTCTTCGCCGGAGAAGGCAGCGGCCTTGTGCCGCTGCTGCTGCTGTGCTTCTCGCCGGACAGAACAGAGGGAAGGAGAGAGAGACGGGGAAGGAAATGCGAGATAGAGAGAGAGAGAACTGGTTGTGGTGGAGGAGGTGGTGATGGTGTTGCCGAAGAAGAGAAGGAGAAGAGGGAGTATAAGAAGGACGGAAGGGGAGAAAAATTTCTCTGGGAACCGTGTTGTTGAAAGATGTGAAAGAAAACATTATTTTTTTTGTTTTTATTTTATTTGTTTTTATTTATTTGCTTATGAGTATTTAGAGTTTTTACCAACTACAACTTCTACCCCCACACTAAGTATTTAATTAACTACTTTATACTTCCTGAAATGGCAACTACCTCCCTTCTCATCATAAAATTCTTATCTAAACTATATAAAAGTTAACAATTACCCCCTATAATAAAAACGGGGTATTATAGATGAAGTTGCAGACCTGCCATGAATTTTCTAACCTTGGTTGCCTCATCAGGCATTAGGTGAACTGAGAATCGAGCTAACTCCATGAACTTTTTGAAGTATTCTGTTACAGAATCACTTTCTTGCTTCAAGTTCACAAATTCTATGTACTTCTGATCCTGGATATGAAAAGGATAGAAGCGAGTGCGAAGCAGATTGAAGAGCTCCCCAATTGAAGCTAGGTTGAGCCAAGAAAGCTTGACGCGAGTTCCTCCACCAGATGTTGGCCTCATTTTTCAGGTAGAATGCTGCGCAAACTAACTTGCGGTTGTTAGGGCACTCAACCAATTCAAGGATTTTTTCCATCTCATCAATCCAGTCTCCAAGTTCCACTGGATTCTCATTTCCTGTGAAACTTCCAGGCTTCATGTCAGCAACTTTCTTTGCCCATTTGGCCGTATTATGCTCTCCATTGTTCATATTATGAGCCATTTGAGTAAATTGGGCAAAGAATTGCTCCATCTTTTTGTTGTTGTTGTTTTGGGCTGCCATTTGTTCTTGGCGGACTCTCCTGGTATAGTATTGTAGTGGTCTATCAGCCATAATCCTACACTATAACCGATTGTATCATTCACATAATACCCTAAAGTACAAGTAAAAAATGAAATACAAGGTATATAATAAGCAATTAAGCACGTAATATCACACATTGACTATCAAACTATCAGTTACACGTGTAATTTTCACATAGGCTGAACACATTTCTCATGCTTCTTTGAAATTTAGAAAAGTGTTCAATCGGGAAAGAAAAAATTATGAATATTGGTGTGGAACATCCTTTCCGAGTCTTCTTTCATAATCAAGAAGAATAAACTCAAAATAATTTATAGAACTCAAGTTATGTATAGAATAGCACAGTTGCTGTCACAGACCACTAGAACAGAAACTTCAACTTTATGAGGTCTTAAACTGACCGTAACTTTTTCAAAATAGGCTAGGCTTTCACCCAGGTTTAGCCCTATATGTCACTAATCACCATAAAATTTTGAGACTCGTCCAAGATCTGGAAGATAGGTTAAAATAAATAAATACTACAGATGGTCACTATGCAATTCCGCTACTATACAAAGAACTTTAGAAATTCGTATATAAGTCTCACGAAATTATTTGGGTCTGAACTTTTTATTGAAGATACCTAAACATGTCTACTACTTGGAAAAATTCAGGAAAAAAGTAATTCAAAATTTAAACACGTATGCTACACCAATTACTCACTGTTTCACATATTTGAACGTCACAAAACTCCATGTTATCGCGTTCTAACTCTACGAACGCTTTCTATGCACTAAGCAACATCAACGAACACAATGCAACAAATTTTTCAAATCATACTCCGATTAAATAAAATTCAAATTTATTAAATTTCAAAATGAATTCTCAAAACATGAGTATTATCCTAGAAGTAAATTCATCCTACCAAAGCAAACTAGTTTAAAACCATGTCTAAATAAAACTAAATCAAATCCTAAACGTTCTCACTTGCGATGAAATGAAAGATAAGATAAGATATCCTAATGGTTACATGGTGGTGTGATAGGAGTATATTGGGGTGATGCGGGAGTGTGTTGTGGTGAGTCGGGATAGTCAGAGTCGGATAGATTCATATCAGCTTCACTATCTTCCTCAATTGTTCCCCATACTTTTTGCACCTTCTTTGCTATCTCCTTCTTATCCATACTCTCGAGTTTCTTCAGCACGCGTCCTACTTCACGCTTAGTCTCCGCATCCACGGCTGCTATCTCTCTAGACGCCCCAAAAGATTATGTGGGTCTATCAAGTATACATTATGCACGTGATCCTTGTACTTCGAGGTGTTAGGCACTTCCTCAACCCATGCGTTGTCGATGGCTAGGTCGTCGAACTCGTCTTTCAGCTCCTTCCAATGTGACTTTCTAGGTAATCCATTGAGTATGTAGTGGCATATACTGAACGGGTGGTTAAATAGGTCAGGACACCTTAAGCTCCAAGTGTTGCATAGGTTCCTGATATAGTTACAGTACTCCTTTAAGGTTTCTAGGCCAGGGTGATAGATCACGCCGTGGGGCATATCGGCTCCTGTGAGATCATCAGGGGTAGGAATGGGCGGCCTGAATCCTCTATGTGTAGTTAGAACCGGGACATATACTTCTTTTTCAAGCTTTGGGTCTTCCTCAGGTTCATAATTCGGGTATTCCTTCATCATTTGAAAAATCTCCTCGAACGTCTTGAGCTTCCAACGTACGCGTTTGACTAAATTGTTGTTCTTGTTGTATTTTTCTTCGTTGGGCATCCATTGTCCTTCTTTAGCAATGAACAGGTCGGTGTGATCCTCCTTCACTTCTTTCCATGGAAATGTATCTCGCAGTCCTCAATTATGACGTCGCATACCATCAATGGGTTTCGGAAAATTGGGCCTCAATGAGTGAAACTCCATTGAAAGCACCGATTTGTAACGCGTGCACAATAGTTGGCAATGCTCTCTTGGCCTTCCAAGAACTTCAAGCGATATGGCGAGTCTCCAGGTCCAAGAGTTAGTGAAGATGATTCGGGTTGGGCAGCCATCTGAAAAAGAAAGGAAGGAAGTCTCAGTATTGTCCTATACCACACGTACTCTCGTAATCTTAAAGCAACTAATAAGCATGCAATAGTATTCACATATTGGGCACAAAGAAAAAAATAAAAAAATAATAATAATAAAATAGATCTCAAATAAAATGTTGCTAAACTATCCCACAAACCCGACTTATTCACATTTTAAATTATTTTTCCTATGTCCATTTTAATCTTCCCTGCAGGTTTTAAATTTTCTTTTTGGAATGTCGGGCTCTGATACCAACTGTAACACCCCCAAATTGACCAAACCGGAAACCCGAGGGTGTCACTCCGTACCGGAGATTACACCCGAATACAAGGACGTTTAAAACAGATGATCCAACATCATCCATAAAATCTTAAAGTAATACTTATTGAAAACTCAAATTGTTGTGCCACAAATATGGGCATTATTCAAACTAAAATCCAAAACAACTAGAAGTTTTAAGAAAATTTACATGACAATTCTAGATGATGTGATTCGCGCTCCCATTAAGCCAAGGTCCCATCAAAACCTGTGGTGCGGAAAACAAAAGAGAACACCACCGTTTTTAAACGTCAACGGAAATACTGAGTAAATAAACACCCAGACATGTAAACAGATTATGAGGCATGATTTCAAATAAGACACAATAGTTTGAAAAGAAAGAGATGAAGTATGAAACAATAATTCACCAAATTTTCCTTTTAGCATTTCAATTGGAAAAAACATTCCCAAACCCTCTTCATTGTCCAAACGGGACTTTCAAATTTAAACAATAAAGGTCCAATCTTGGAAATCCATATTTTATCACGTTGACACAGGGAAGAACCAACCATCACACACTACCAAGTCCATAAGTGTCGTGACCCCTCTAAGACTTCTTGCGGCCAGAGAGGTAAGTACAAGGAGCGACTCAGGGCTATTGTGGCCGAGCAAAATAAAATAAAATGGGTCGGGAGACCGTAGTCAACATCGACAACCCAAAATAAAATGTTCTCCGGTACAACTATTCCACTTTACGTCATTACGTCTTATTAATTTGTCATGTGATAGTCGTGATAACATCACTTTAGTAAAATCAACAAAGATGCTCAAACGAACACTTAAAGCAGATATTTTATTTTGAGACAATAAATCACAAAAACACAATTTTGACACGAAAGAAGGAAATGGCGCTAGGCCTAGCACGTTTACTCACCTCAAACAAAAGCAATTAGAGCAAGTCAGTCGTAATTTCGACTTATCCTCGTCTGAGAATTCGCCGCCTACAAGTTTACGATATTCTAATTAATATAGTGCACACAAAGTCTTATATGCAATGCAATGTGACTCCCCTAATAACTTCCCAACCCCAATAGCTAGTTTAAGAAAACCAAAACATAGTTTAATATAGCGTATTTGTATTTTAAATACTATTCTAAACTAACTATAGAAAGAGTGTATTTACTTTCCAAAAACAAATATTAATTTTATTAAATAAAACATACTAGTTTGTATTAAAAGAACAAAAACCCTAACATAGGATTTTTTTTCCACAAAATACCGTATTATATACTACCTACTTTCTTAAGAAAGTACTAAAATTATGTATTGTATATATCCTCTTTAATAAAACTCTTATAGCACTATGAAGATAGAGTATTGTTTTTGAGAATATAGTAAATAATTGTTTACGAAAAGCTAAGAAAAACAGAACCTACAACTACAAAAGTCTCCTCCAACGTTTAAGACTGAACAAACTAACCCCCAAATTTTTCCCAACTTGTTTCCATTTGATTTCTCCTCCAAGAACCCACTGTACAAGAACCAGTGGAAGCAAAACTTCACAAATCGAAAGACAAAACAAAGAGGAGGGTTCGGTGATTACCGGAAGAAGAGGTAAGGGAGGACGGTGGCGCGACGGGGAGGGCGACGGCGGCGGAGCTGGCTGCGTCGGATGAAACAGGGGCGGTCGGAGGCTTCGGCTTTGCCGGAGCTGGGTTTGCTCCGGCAAATCAGCGGGGAGAGAGAGAACGTGCGAGCGAGAAAGAGATTTGGTGTGAGAAAGCCTGAGACTTTGAGGGGTTCGATTTCGAATCGGGACCAAAAATTGGGCGAAATTGATTTCTTGGTGAGCAAGTTTGGGTCTTTGGCGAGTTTGAATTGAATTGGAACAGAAATTGGTGAAGGTGGTGGTGTTTGACGTTGGTGGCGATGGAGTCGGAGGAGAAGTTCTCCTATTCGAACCAGGAGATGGAGAAGATGACATGAAATTTAGGTAAAATACACTTTCACCCCATTAGTTTAGGTAAAAAGTCATATACTACCCCTACATTAATTAAAATACACGAAAAAGACTTAAAAACCCCAAGTTGTTAATCACAATAAAAATTGACTTTTTAACAATAAAAACTAGTACCCACAACTTATAATAATATTTATTGTATTAACACCCAATAATATTAGAAAATACTCGTATCTATATAACGTGATATTTTAGGTCTGGCTTGGATTCACCCATCCAAGTTTCTGGCCCGAGCCGGTCCAACCCAACCCATCTCTTAGAGAGGGCAACAACCATTTGCCAAAGTATTTTGCTAATATCTTGTGCTATTTACGAAGTAGTCTACAGTGCAGGGAGGAAGAAGTTTTCAGAGACTCAAAATTCATTTTTTTTATGACGTGAGAACCGCAACTACTACCTTTCGAATGCGTACCAGGTAAACCCTCTCTAGTTCAATAGCCTCCAAACCACACTACAGATGTCAACCAGCCAAAGAAAATCCAAAGAAAATCCGAACTGACAGACTTATACTTGAGGAGGCCAACAGATAGCCGTTGGGTTGCCCCAATGTTCGAACTCAAGACCTCTAACAAATGCCCAAAGATCTTAAGAATGCAAACTTGACCAACTCATCTACATCCCTAAGGGCAAGTCAACTTACAACAGCATAGCATAGCTGTGAACAAGGAAACCAATGCTTCCCAGTTAGGACTGGAAAGATTAATTCCAAACAAATTCTACCAATTCCTTCAACAATTGGCACTTTGCTTTCTAGCTCTCTAGTAGTCATACAATAACCAAGTCGAGAATAAGTATAACTGAAGTTTCCTTTACTTGTAAACTTGTCTGTCAATCATAACAAAACTTAACAAATGAAAATTTACCAACGTCGATTACATAACACCTATTATAAACCAAAGCGACAGGGTCCAAGAGCACATGACAGGCATGGTATCACTGTCAACAATAAACAACTTACAAATGAAAGATCCGGTCCGTGTCAAATTGTATTTTTCTTATGTATCCTTTTATTTCCCTAATGCATCAATCATCGACATGAACCCTGCATTCACAATCTCCCGATAAAAAGAATGTCTCAATGCACATGACTGCTTATGTCCCCATAGTAGGATCATCTACCAGCTGCCTCCAAGTTGTTTCCAGTTCCAATCCGAGCAAAATGGGGAGCCTGAGATTGAACGGCATACCTTTTATAAATATCTTTAAGCTCCTGCGGCGATTCCCGGCCAGTACTCTGCCTCGCTGATGAAATTTAATGGAGTAGTGAGTGGAAAACTATTCTATTCTATCTGTAGAATAGACCCATTATATTTAGAATAAACCCATTAGAACATAAGTATGTTATACAACATTATAAAAACATAATAAAATTAACATAAGAAAAACCAACACAAAATATAAGGGAAACCAAAATAAACCACATGTGTTTCCATTAGCTCTGTGACTATGCTGGAGTAGGAAGAACAGAAAATTGAGGGTGGAGATTAAAAAACATCCAACGGCTACAAAAAAATATCACATGTAGAAGTGCTTCTTTTCTTAGTATATAGATGTACAAACACATCTGAGTTCATCAATATCTGTCTAATTGCAAGCTGTAGCAATTTAAGGTGTCTTCTGTAATCTTTTTTTGGCAAAAAAAAAATTCTGTAATCTTTTGATTATTTAAGAAAAATGTAAAGGCTGTTTACTTGTCCCCTATAAATATTTACTGTAGTTTCTAAGAGCAACATGAACAAAATGTACGAAAAGTTGATATTTTGATACACTTTCCAGTTTCTTAGAACCTAAAGATTAACACTAAGCTAGATCTTACAACATAATAGTACTATTTTTCGTTAGCCGTGATTTCAAATCGTGAATTTCACAATTAACAAAATAGATGCATGCAGATACCAAACATCTTTTTTGGATAAATGATAAGAGATCGATCCTATATGCATGTGGATACCAAACCTTTTTTATACTCCCAAATGGTAAAAATTCCTATACATACTACCGGGTTAGGGGGTATCCAACTTCGGTCTAATGCATCGCGCTTTACATGCCCTACCACTGGGCTAGGAGCCATTTGCGTGTGGTACTAATTTGAAGATATCTGCAGAATATACCTTATATCACGCTATAAAGTCAATGAATAAAGTTAAATCTCACAAAAATGCATGTCCATCCTATTACTTAAGTCCGCTAACGTAGGTTGAATTATGTGAATAAAAGTTAGAAAACTCTTCACCACCTATCCCAACTACCCTTCAGAAAGAAATCCAATTATCATCTATAAATTGTGATTTTTGTATACTCCTAACAATATTTTACAAGAATAATCTTGCACTCGGTCCCTCTGAAAAACAAAAATCAGTATTACCAAGTCCCCGTATGAGCTGCAGCATTATCCCTAGGATAATGAGGTGATGGAATACTGAACAAAATACTGCATACTGTGAGGTGATGGAACCGTTTCACTGATTTAATATGGTATAATGTTAGATATGGACTTGTTACATAATCACATTTCAATGTCATAAAAATTCTACAAAAAATTCCCAATGCTTATATATGCTCGCAAATATATACCCTTGAAGAGGAATGCAAAAAAAAAAAAAAAAAAAAAAAAAAAAATGTAATGATGGGATCTACGTTTCTAACAGGACAGAAACCATTTACATTTTCTACTACAAATTAGTAATACTAAAATCTTGCACTTGTTTCAAGTTACACAAACCACAACTGGAAGAAGCAGAGAGGAGGAACCGACAAACCTTCAGAACCGCTCAATCATAGAGGCCCATTGTTGATCCACATTTTTGGGGGTCTTCAGTTGTTTGTTCATGAAAATTTAGTAACAACCACCTGCAGACATTCAAAGCAAATTATTGATAGACATTTCTCATAATATGAATACACCTTCAGGCCAAATATAACTACTTATTGCTGTTGATGTGCAAATATTTGAGAAGGCACAATAACTCTGGCACAAAAACACATACGCTAAACTTAAAGTAGAGATGACAAATAAGTTCAGAAATAATTGAACTTTGAAGTTACATTTACTGCTATAATTAGCTGGCTAAACACGTGAATTTACAAGTACAAATATAGTATACAGAGGCCCTGGTTAAAAAACAAATGAGCTGTTAAAATGAGTTCTACCACAGGGATCATCATCCAAGGCCACTTGAAGGTTAATGACAAACTATCCTGGTGTCGACTCAACAAGAAAGCAAGTTTATGATGTCAACAAAAAACAACTCATCAAAAACTGACCAGTAACAAATACTTCAGGTTTGGTTTCTTATGTTGTCGGGCCCACAGAGGGCATACTCTAGGAAGATGCATCCGCGGTCCAGCAGCCTCACCACTTTGTGTCAATTAAACCGCTTGTAATGACATGAGACCAGCAAAAGCAGACTCCTGGTAAAAAATATTAGCCGGCATTGGCATACCTGCTAATTTACAATAGCAAGACCAAGTATCATTCCACCAAAAAAAGGGAAAAAGTAACAGGAAAAAGTGTTGGTGGTGGAGCCTGGTTTGGGGCGACCTGTTTTTATGAACCGACCCGGTTCATGTTTTGCTACGACCCAAAAGGGAGACATGATTCGTGGAGCGTAGGCTTGGGCCGATAGCATCAGGTCGCAACAACTCCATATCAGTTTCTTTTCCAGCAGATCAGCTGGCCTGGAATTGGACAGAATGCTTCTTCAAATCCTTGAGCTTTACCATTAATTCTAGGAACGTCGGTCGGCTCTTCGGCTCCCTGCATGCAGTCAGAAGTTTGTAATTCCGTTCTTAGCTGCGTTCATGAATAGTTAAGAAAGTGTAGATGGATTCCAATAAATCTACCAATCTACAACTACTAATGCTGACTATGGGATGCAATGATCAATTTATCATCTGACAACTACATGCAGGTCATAAAATTTCCAGTGTCTCGAACAAAGTCTTCCTTGCTCACTTACCAATTTAACAAAAAAGACAGAGCCACAGAAATATCTTTACGACATCAGTAAGGAAGTATCAATTTGCTTCTAAACAGAAGGCGACACTCCACATTTCAAATCGTCCTCTAGATCATAAATCATTTCAGCACCTTAATAGGAAATATGGCAATCCTTGTCCGAGTTGCTTACAGCAGGCATCACTAACTTAATTACACCTGCACCCTCCTAACCGAGCCAAGTCTGACATCGCCCCTTTCGTGTCACTTATCTCAGGTTGCCCCTTCATTTACAAAATCGTGTCAATTCACCATCAATTAGTCCACCATCCCACAAACTAAAAGAAAGCGCACTTAGCCAGCAATACACCCGTCCACCTATGACCTACCCACATCATTATAGAAATGCCATTACTACCTGAGAAATGATTTGTGTCACTGTGCCAGGGAAATATCACTCATAATTGTCCATCCATTAAATAATGATGTGTGTATGAAACAGGAAGTGTCAGTTTATGCTAATCTTACTGTTTCCGATTCCGGGTCACATATCTCAGATCTTGTAGTTTGGTGTATAGGAATTATATAAATGATCCGAGGACTCTTATTTAGATTTTTTTTTGATGCTAACCCTATTCTTGCAGGTAACTCAAGTGAAGCTAGTTGAAGATCAAATCTTTATTCCAAGGGTTTTCAGGTTCTTCCTCGTGTCAAGCCTTATTCTTAGGTCTAGGATCATTCCTGCAGCATCCGTCCAATGTCTAGGGACTGAACTGTCAAAACAGTAATAAGCAGAAGCCACAAGGAGTGGGCTAGCCACCCTGAGCCCATCACACGACCGCACGCAGCCCTAAGCGCGACGCTGTGGTGGCGGTGGCTAAGGTTTCGGCCTCTCACCTCCTTGGATTTCCTCTTCTGCTTGTTTTGGAAGTCCAGTCAATTCAGAATTCTTCATTCTTATTTCCTAAGTTTTCTAAACTTAATTCTTCCAAGAGAGAGAGTTTAGTTGGAATTAAAATACTCCTGTTAGTATGATGATAATAGTGATTTAATCACAGGTTTGATCAAGAAGTATTTTCCTATTAAACTTCCATTATCTTTAAATTAGTTTCCTAACCAAAATAAATGGGAAGAGTTTTAGTATAAATCTATTTTCTATATAGTAATAATTGTTTGATTTAATTGATTTTCTCTATTACTATATATTGTGATTTATACTTGGAAATCTTTTATTAATTGAAAATTCTATTTTTCTTAATCGATAATCATTATCTCTCCATCACTTTGGAATAATGTTTTGAAATATGGAGAGACTATTAATTAACTAATCTCTTAATTAATAGTGAAGAGTTTTATAGTTAATTGATATCAAAAATTCAATCACGGTTTTTCTTGATTATTAAGTTTTTCTTTTATGGTATGAACTTCAATTGTGATTTTTGATGTTACTTGTCAATTTGGTATTATTAGGAATAACTATTCTATTATTAGTATAACTCTTTTTAATTGATGATAATCATTCTTTAATTAGAGTTTGATTTTAAATTGATTTCTAAAAGTCCATATTCATTGTGCAATTTCTCTAGAACTCTCCAACTTGGTGAACAAATATTCTCACTCTATAAATAGAAATTCAGAGTTGTGAGTGTCTCACCAACCCTACGTGAGGAAGAGAGAAAGAGACCTCCTTCAGTAGGTTCGGCCTAGGCAGGAGAAACCCTAACTATCCCTCTTTAGTGCTCGATCAGGAGAGTGCCAGAGCTTGTCATGTTCGGCCAGCCGTTCCTTCAGAAGTTCTGATTCAGCGTGACACATGTAGATCTGTGGCTGCGAGTCTCCGCCAATCTTATTCAGGAGTTGTTTCATATTCTTCTCTGTTCGAGTCAGATCTTTGCTTTATTGTTGAATCAGTTCTAGATCATTCCCTGTCAAATCTAGAACTTCTATCAATTTGTCTGCCTGGGTTTAGAGAGTCGGCCATACAAGTTTCATTGTTTTGAATTTCCATCTTCTACCATTATTCTTTACATTTTGATTTTGGGTCAGATCTGTTTTTGAGGCTGCCTCTTCTTATAGGAGTCTAGCAGATCTTGAACTCTAGGATTATCTCTCTCAAACATCCTAAATCCCTAGCATGTTGTTGATAGGAGTTTGTGTTGCTAGACGTATTCACGTGATGTATCCTAGAGTCAGTTTTTCAGGTCTTGAAGCTGAAATTGTAATAAACCGTATTACTGATCTTTTCTTCAGATCTGAGTCGTGCACCCCTATTTGAGAGTTTATGTAACCTCTTATATATTTGTCTAGAGTTGTTACATCATACATGTAGGTCTAGGATCTCTTGTGTTATCAGGTGTTTCCTACTCCTATTGGTACTACTGTTTCGTATACCGTATCTTGTTTATTCCACACTTCTTGTGTGACTGCTTGTTGCGGAGCATTTTCCACAAGTTCTATGTGACCAGTGGTGAGCGGAGTCGGTGACTGCTATTGCAACTGAATTCAAGGGTGCTTGGATTACCGACGTTCGACAGTTATTGCAAGAGCCTAGATAGATAAGATATATCGGTAAGTAGCGGATCTATTAGATAGCTCACTTATATTGATCTAGCACTAGTTGGTGCTAGCAGGTGGGGTTTTCATCCTAGTTGAACATCTCAGGCGAAGATTTCATAAAAGGTTTCTCCAAGGTAAAAATTTGGTGTGCGGTGTCTTATCTCTTTTAACTGTTCAGTCTACTTGTTTTACTTTACAGTTATTGTTAGCATCGAAAGAGATCTTTACGCTTGTACTTGAGATCTTATTACTTTGTTAATTATCTATTTAGTTGAGTAGCAAGACCGTTCTGTTTCCTCTACGTTCTAGTAGCTTTCCGCAGCACGATTTGTTGGTATAAATTCGCAGAGACACTCGTAGTCGTGTGCTTGTTGTCGCCTCCTGGACTCTATATCCACTCTCAATGTAAGTATAACCTGATAGGTCAACTTATTATTTGCCAAAATGTGAATCTTAGCCCCCTAGTCGTGTTATAACAGACCGTGATCTTTTTAGTTATATGTAATATCCCTCACTAAAACCATAAAAGTGGCTTAGCATCTTCTTCAAAGGAGCAAGTGTAACAGGAGAAAAGAGAGGCGAGGGACTATAAATCTCTCCCTTCGATTACAAGTTCCCCCGCCATCTCCGCCAATTACACCTTCCATACTTCACGCCATCACCCACCAGCATCATCAGCAAAAAAACTCTTCCGCAAGAACAAACCCCTCCATCCGTCATCTACTAAGAAACACAGACAATGGTGCAGATGGCTATCATTCTGAATGTAACTACAAAATAGATTAGATTTGAAAGGTTATGTATTGATAGGGAACACATTCTTTCCAATAAGCTTACCGGATAAGCAACTTTAGATCTTTGTATGGAACAAATTCATTAATTGGAAACACAGTCCTAACCGGACATAGTAAGATATTTGAACTATTCCTGACTGAAAATCAGTCCTCTTTATAGGAACTATAGGGAATAAATAGCAATTAGTATAGACCTAGCTTCTAGTAGCTTCTTAGTATTCTATATAAAGAGATGTAGTCCTGCATTATTATTATCCAATATAGTATTCTGTCTAATATAGAAACTGAATACCCTAACAATAATCTGCTATAATAATAGTATCTCTAACACTCTTTTCCTCCAATAAAAATAAAAGTGAAGGTAAATGATCTTCTCTATTTTGTTTTATGATACATTATTCAATTTTTAAAGCATAACCAACTTCCTTTTATTCCCAAGGATACATAAAAACTTATTTTCCCCCATCAATAAGAAGATTCAAAAAGCAGAAAATTGTATAAATTGGAAGGCGCATGTGCTATCATCTTATGGAAACAGATTTTTTTTCTTCTTTTTCTAGCTGATTAAAAGATGTTTATTTTAATATAATCAAGAAAATGGTGTGCATTCATCCCAAGGAATCTTAAACGAAACACCGTTAACTGTGAGTTAATGTCCGATTCCCTTCTTAAAAGAAGTTTTAACAGAAAACTCCCCTGCAGTATCGTCGCGCTGACACTTAGCTACCGGTAGTATTGATTTTGTCATAAAAAACCCCTTGCAGTTTTACTTTTACCGACATCGCACACAATTTTACTAAAACTACTGGTAGCTAAGTGTCGGTAAAAGTGAAAAACTGCAGGGCAGTTTATGTTTGAAAAATGGTGTGCGATGTCGGTAAAAGTGAAACTGCAGGGGGTTTTCTGAGAAAATCAATACTGCAGGTAGCTAAGTGTCAGCGAGACGATACGGGAGGTTTTCTGTCAAAAGTTCTATAATATATACAGTATATTGGTTAGTTCTGGATGTTATCATAGAGCGACAGGTAGTTCGAATTTTAATGTTTAAACGCCTATGATTTTATCTTATTTTTCTTTCAGAGGAAAATGCTTGTGAGAGTTATCAAGTACATGGTCTTGAGGGTCCCATCTGGCACAGTACCAGCCTTGGCCTGTAATACCATGACACATGAACCACCTACGGTATGGTTTCCACTCATAAAGCTACAATTACTGTCATCTTGGCTTAGCTCCGTCATACTGGGCCGGTAAGCAGCCGCGAGGCGCCTTGCTATAAGAGCCTCCGCCTCCTTTATAGACTTGGGTAGTTGAACCATGATACCGGGCCCAAGCCGTAGTATTACTCGGCCACAAGCTGCCTCCTCGCGGTAGCTTTCTGTGGAACGTGGGAATTAGTGGACTGGAGGCTGGAGTATGGACCCTTATGGTTTAACTGTTTGAAACCATCTAGTCATGACGGGGACGAGGCTTACACATGCATTACGGGGTGTTGAGTCACTTGGACCTTGATAAGGGCCACGCCAGGTAGTTGTAACCTCCCACGAAGGGAGAAACAAGTGTAGACACTTCTGTAAGTTCGAAAAATGTCATTCACGCTTAACCCCTTCCTGTCAGCCTATATAAGCAAAGCATGTACCAGTGATTATTTGTGATTAATAATACAAAGCTTATTGCAATGTGGTACGAGAGCAGGTCACGCTCCTACCGAAACCCTAGCTGCTGTCGTCGTTCAACACGTCGGCAAAACCCACCCTTACCGTGGAACAGAAACCCTAAACCTAACTCACCTCACTGGTGATTCGTCTACAACAGCCGCCGTCGTCTACAAAAACCCTAACCGGCTGTCACCAATAGCCGCCACTGGCGACCCAAGACAAAGAATCGATCTTTCGTTCTCTTCGTCAGCAACCAAATCGACGAAACCCCAGCAGCAGCCCTATCGTAGTCAATGCACCACTGCAAGAACTTCATCACCTGGAAGACCCATGTTCAATCAGTTCTGCACGAACATGGTCTGATAATCCATGTTGATGGATCCCGCCCTCCACCCCGCCTCTCATCAAACCTGCAGTCACCTCCACGGTGGGCGCCCAACAGAGGGTTCCATCATCGCCACTTCGGAAGCTCCACAGAGCCTGACGGCCACAACGGGTGAGTCCACCTCTACTTCGGCTGTGACTGCCGAAACCCCACTGATCTCCAATCCACCTTCAACTCGTGGTACTAGTAAGATCAACTGATCTTTGCTTTCTTGGTCAGTACCCCAGCACAATCTGCTCTTTCCCACGTAGCTATGGCTCACACAGCAGCCGAAAACTGGACTATGCTTGACCTCATCTAAGCTCGCCCGTCACATGGTCACATTAAAAAGATCAAAGAGCATCTAAAAAATCCACCGCAAGGAACTCGAACCAGTTTATGAGTTCATGCACTTCGTAAAACAAAAAGCATACGAGCTTGCCCTCTTAGGCAAACCCATTGACAAATACGATGTTGTGGATCGAAATCCTTGCCAGTATGAATGAGGTATATCTACCTATTGTTGCAGCAATCAAAGCCAGGGGTACAGAGATTGGTTTCGAGGAGTTATCTGAGAAACTCACTCACCAGGAGAGTAATCTGACAGGACAGCCAGTCGTTCCCCCTGCTGCTCCAGCTTCGGTAAACATGACGTTTGGTTTGGTCTGCCTTCACGTGGGTGTGGCCGTGGCCGTGGTAGAGGCCAAAACAATCGGTCCCCCTCATCGAGTCAAACGCCTGGCTTTCCTGCTGCTTCATCACCCTCCTTGCCGAATACAGCACCACCCCCTTCCTCTTACAGGCTGAATGATCCCAGGTCTTTCACGCCTTGGTCGTCTCCTCGACCATTGCTTGGTTATTGTCAGGGACGCGGTGCACAGGGACACCGCATTCACCATTGCACACAGTAGTACCCGGCCCCTCAGGCACATGCACCAGCAACTCCCTCATGGACTCCGAGAGCACATGTTGCCACTGCACACCCGGGGTCCCGCCTACACCGACCTGGCTCCTAGACAGTGGTCCGACCCTTCACATCACCGCTAACCTGGACAATCTCTCTCTGCATCAGCAGCTATGTTACCTGGACTCGGGTGCGGGTGTCATATCGGGTGTGTATCCAAGACTCGGATTTGCCAATCTGATAAATTTTGAGATACGGCGACTCGGCTAAAAAGTATCCAAAATCTCGACACGGGTGCGGGGATATTGCATTAATATATTTTCAGATTTATTAAATATTTTTTGTACGAATTTTATGTAAGTCACAACATATACTAAATAACTAAATTTAGTTTCTTCATAAGAATTTGTCATTTTTCAGAATATTGGTACTGCTAGAGGGGCTTAACTGGTACTGTTGCAAGACTTTGAGAGTAAAAATTCAATTAGTTCATTTTTTATGTCATTTATAAATTGCAGTTAGCAATTATATGGGCTGTTCATTTATAATTTTAGTTAGCAATCATTTGGACTGTGTAAAAAAAAACCAACTATTTGGGCTGTTTCCTTAAGCTGTTTCCTTAACAGAACAGCCCAAATCAAATAAATCTACAGAAGCCCATTAAGTCTACATAAAGCCCTTTAGGGTTTTTATAAGGAAGGGCATGCTTGTAAAAATGAGAAAAATCAAAGGGTAATTCAGTAAAAGTAGGCAAGAGAAGTGGGTGTTGTCTTCAGCATCGCAGAATCCTTCCTTCCCCGTCGCTGCTGCTATCGATTATACGGCCATGGCCGCCTCCAGTGCTTTCTTCCCGTCGCACAATCCATCCTTCCCGTCGCCGGTCAATGAGCAGCCGCGTCGGAAGTTATTTTCGAGAATCCGCCACAGATCCCACACCCACACCCGTGTCGGGTCGTATCGACCCGGGTACTTGGGCGATTCCGACGAGTCCGGGTAACGTAGATCAGCAGTATACCCAAACCGAGAATGTTATGACTGGTGATGGTACCAGCTTACCCATCACCCACACTGGTTCGCTATCTCTTCCGTCTCCCACTCGTACTTTTACTCTTCATAATGTTCTCTGCTATGTTGCACCGACACTCCAAATATTTTCTGGTTCGCGTTTCAGACACTCCGACACGCGGAAACGTCTCCGACACTCGGCCTAAACGTCTCCGACATGCCAGGTGGCATTTCGGTTCAAAAAACAGAAAAAAAAAATGGCGTGTTCAGCCCTCCGACACGCGTGTCTTAAACCGGAGTGTCCGGAATTTTTAAAAATTTCTCGGGGTTCGTTTTGTGATATATTAAAAATTAGAGGGACTGTTCTGAAATTGTCAAGTATCATCTTCTCAATACATAGATCCTTAACCCTAGCCGCACACTATCTCAAATACTCATCAGGGTTGCGAAACAAAGAGAAACGCGAAGAGGCTAACACGAAAGAAGAGAAGAATCGAAGACCTACCTGTAGTGTCTGAAATTATTTATGCTTTGATCTATTTGTACTTGGTAGTGACTAAAATTGTTATTGCTTTAATGTCTTTATGTATGTATGTATGTGTGTCTCTCTCTCTCTCTCTCTCTCTCTCTCTCTCTCTCTCTCTCTCTCTCTCTCTCTCTCTCTCTCTATATATATATATATATATATATATATATATATATATATATCGCGTGTCCGCGTTTCCTGATTTTCAGAAAATTAACGTGTCGGCGTGTCCCGTGTCTTGCCGTACCCGTACCCGTTTCGGTGCAACGTAGGTTCTCTGTGTACCTAAAATTCAGAAAAATCTAATCTCAGTCTCCAAACTATGTTCCTCTCTTAATCTTGTGGCTTAATTTACCTTTACTGGCTTTATTTTGAAGTAATAAACTACGGGGGCCACAATCTAACCGGTCCGCTTAGAAATGGGCTACACGAGTGGCCAGCATCTTCACCCTCCTCGCCGGCACTGATCTCTGAGCCTCGTATATCCTTCTCCTCCTGGCATCATCGTTTTGGTCGTCCGGCAGGACCTGTATGTGACAAGTAGTATCGTGTTTCTCTCTTCCTATTAGCAGTTCTAAAGAGTCTAAGTCATGTCCTGTAATGTGTGCCACTGCACGAAAAGTCATAATATTCCTTTCATAATTCCAGTATCAAGTCGTCTCGTACTCTTGATGTCGTATTTTCGGATTTAAAGACTTCACCCATTTGGCTTTAATATTATGTCATCTTTGTGACTAGCTTACTTCTACCCCGATTCTCCTAACCTCTCTAGTCCTTTACTTGAGCTCTACAAACTATCAAATACCCACCCTTCTCCGTTGAAAGAGTTGATCAAGGTTCCACATTCAAGCTAACTATAGTTTCTCTTCCTTTGGAATAAACCTATAATCGGAAGAAAAGGACTCGGGACAAGAAAATTAAGAAAAAGTTAATGTCTCTTGCAGGATACTGAACTAATTTCTGTTCCTATTGGCACATTTAAACTTTCCTATACTAGTCGTATATAAACCAGAGCTCACAGCGGAATAAACAAACCTCCAGCAGCTTTCAATCATAGAGGCCCATTCGGGATGTACATCTTCGGGTATCTCCAACCGTTGGTTCATGAAACCAACAGCTCCAATCACCTGCAAATAGTTATAGTTGTCCAACAATAAGTAACGCAACACTTGATCTTCTTTTCTAGTTTGCATAGCATATACATGCAGTTTGGGTAATTGCATTGTAACTGTCATCTCAACATAATCAAGTAAAATTTCAACAATATAGTTTAGAAAGAACATCATACCTGCATTGGGTTGAGATTATCCCAAGGAATTTTCTGAGATGCCAGCTCCCATAATATCACACCAAAGCTGTATATATCAGACCTGCAAGATTATTAAGTCAAAATGGACATTGATAAGGATATGAGTGATCACGTAGCATTCTTTGAATTGAGAAGTTAAGCCCTTAAAGAAAACATACTTCTCATCTGAGGGTTCATTAAGGAGAACCTCTGGAGCCATCCATTGAGGCTTCACAACAAGAATTCACAACTAAACATCAGCCTAAATGCTACTTTAAACTAAGAAATGGCAGGAAATAAGCTGTCAGAGAGCTCAGCCGACTTACCGTTCCTTTACCATTTCCTGTTGTGAGAAATGTTTCATGTTTGAGACGTGACAGCCCAAAATCACCAACCTATTGAATTGATCACAAACAATTATACTACTGCAGCAAAAATCATTAGAATGGCATCAAGCACTCAAAAGAAAGATAGGCAAAAGGGAGACAAAGCATCAGAACAATATGCTACCTTCACATTCCAGTTCTTGTCGACGAGAAGGTTTGATGACTTTAAATCACGATGAACAATAGGTGGGTTGTAATGATGAAGATAATTCATACCTCGTGCCTACAGTAGGGCATAAAAAATGAGATGATCACATAAACCAACAATAAGAACCCAACTCAGGCCAAAAGATTGTATTACTACACATAGCAAACTGCACGGACAAAGACTCACTATGTCCAAAGCCATGAGAGCGCGTCGCCTCCAGTCCAGTTTGGGATTTCTTCGTATTATATCAAACAAGCTCCCACTGTCAGAAATAAATAATAATTATGAATACATATTCTGGAAGTGTTTAAACAAGTGAAGACTAAACATGTGGGAAACATGGCTCGATGATCTGGCAAAAAAGCAATACACAAGAATTAACTCAAATCGTTTGACATATCCAATAATCTCAAGATGGAAGTGAGGAATGAACCGTGGAAGGAACTCTGTCACAATACAGAGACGCTGAGGTGAGGTTACTGCACCCATAAAGAGTAGCACATTTGGATGTCTAAGTCTTTTCATGAGAGATACCTTCAAAAACAAAGTTAACACGGATCTCAGCCTTGTGAGAACAAAACCCAGCACAATAATAATTTCACTAGCCTTCCTCCCATTCTGCATCATATAGTTAACTGTAATTGGGCACAACCAGTACAACCACAACATACAAAATCGCAGAAATGTATTATTCATGCTTTTTATTGCAAACAAAATTAGCATGTGAAGATATCCCAACAATTACAGAAGAGTGTGACAATGACAACCCATCCTCTCCAAAAGCCATAGTTTTGTCACACCAATGTTACCAATAAGACAGCAAACCCTTTTCATATCTATTGACCCGAGTTGTTTTATTCTGCCGACTTCCATCCCACCACAACAATTAAATGTCTTCCATCCCACCACAACAATTAAATATCATTCCAAACACCAACAAAACCTATATGCCTGACAGGATATTTGCTGACGAAGACAAAGCGTATGCCAAGATGGAATGCATAAAGCATGGTGTTGGTACAGATACCATCAAGCATTACTGAATCTTTCGTAAGTTGGAAAGCAGGTGAATTCTTAAATCAGAGAGAGAACACATCTTTATTAAGTCGGACTCTTTTGCATCTGTAAACAGCCAGTAAAATGTTGCCCACGAAAGCCACAGCGCAAGAGAAACTGATATATTTTTAAAAATAATAAAGCCATGAATTTCTGTTGTTACGTGATAATTATACGTCTCTTAGATTTTCATCATCTGAAGTCTAACAACATCTACTATTTATAGGGGCCTCTGAAGAAAAATCAACTAACTCAACAAATACCTCTTCTCTGAAGGATAGTATTGCTTCATCCGAAAAATCTTGCTTGGAGAAAGTCTTAACAGCAACATCCTGCAACAATTTTTTTATAGGAATTAATAAACAAAATGGAGACATCTTTAGCGTACAACTGGATACCCATTTGACCATTTATGAAGGCCCAACTTCAGCACTTCACTAAGATACAAGTAGACGCTTTGCCATCTAAGTTATCTTGTAATTTTCAATTCCTTCATGGCCGTTTTGCCATCTAAGTTATATCTTGTAATTTCAATTCCTTCATGGCCCCGGTCCAATCTGAAGGTGATTTGGTGAGCTTTAGAGATTATCAGATATGAGGTTAGACAATAAGTCCCAGTCTCACAAGGGTTTATAGTTCATATCCAAATATAATTTTGATTATTGAGAGCGGGGCCTCAAGGTGCTTGGGGGTACTAGGCTAATAGCAGCAGAAAGACTTTATGACTTAACTGTTTAGAGGTATACCAAGACACTCTCTGCCTGCAGTAGGACAGAGACATAACAGTTTTTCGCCAGCTGGTAGTGGGCTTGTAGCAGTAAAGTAACGCATTGGTCCATCTCTAAACTAAGGCTCTTAAGTGCTTAAATGTAATACTTCTCCGGGTTGCAACATAGACAAAAATAAAAATAAATTTTGAGGTCTTTTGAGACTGCTAGCAGAAGAATATCTTACTGACTGTTTGCAGGTCTAACACGAGAACCACTGACATAAAGAAGTGACGGTGGAAATAGACAGGCCGTTTTGAGGGCTTATATTGGAAGTCAACCTCCAGATGACTAGGTAGGAGTGTCGGACACAAGTCTGAGAGTACTGAAAGTTTCTTAACTTAGACAGTGACTTGTCTATGTCTAACACCATCAACGACTCATGGGGAAGTAATTTGAAACGATACATTTAACAAACAACTCATTTAATCTGAACTATTTAACATCCAGTAATTATACTTTATAATTTATATCTCCTCCATCCTAATCTAAGTTTAACAAACCAATGATGTTTCTTTTAAGTATAACATTGAGAAAAAGTTCATCCTCAGCATACTCAAGCTCAGATAGTCAGTTCAACAGGTTTCAATGTGAGAGAACTCCCTATAAGACAGTTGGGAGTACCTCTCATAGCAACAAGGCTAAAGGAACAGGACTGTATTACCCTCATAGTTAGACTCACTCAGACAGTCCAACCTTGGGAAGATTACAGCTCATTAAATATGTTCTCTTTGCTATTCAGGGTTATTGGTCAGGAGTTATGTGCCTCCCTGCCTCTGCTTACAGTATAATCACTTAGATCATGAGGAGATGTCTCTGGAAAGGTTCAGACTTGAAAAGCTCGGTGGCAAAAGTGGCTTGGGAGGCTGGAACTGAAAGATCCAAGATCCTGCATATTCCAGCTATTTCAAAGCACCTGTGGCAGATTATTCATCATAACTCTCAGTCTCTTTGGGCAAACTAGACTCACTCCACTGTGTTCAGAAGGAAACGTATTTGGGAACCTGTCCTCAAGGGGCTAGCTGGAGTTCGAGAAAAACTCTTAGTATCAGGAACCTACTCAGGAAACATGTTAGATGGAAGTGGGACATGGCCAAGATGTGTCTCTTTGGTTTGATCACTTGCTACCCCAAGGACTTACTTTGAGTTTTATGGATTATAGACTAGTGTATGACACAGCCTTGGGTAGAAATGCTTCTGTTAGCTGCATCACTACAGGGAATGCATGGACCTGGCCATCTGTTCAATCCCATCAACTGCTTGAGTTAGCTAGCCACTTACACATCGATAGGCATTAGAAACCTCATTGGTTTTTCAATGGTGAGCATGAGTACTCTGTTGTGAGTTGGGATGTACCTCGGTTATGTTGTTTGGATGCTCCCTTTAATCCAAAATTTACATTCCACCAAAAAAAGGGAAAAATAACAGGACAAAATCCAAAGCATGATCAAGGGAAGAGAGGCAAAACATACAGATCCAAACCACATGGCATGATATACAGCTCCACAAGCACCTGTATAAGCATTTGCAAAGAGGAAGAGCAATTCAGTCCAAATGTGTCAGGGTAGCCCTGACCGTTAATCAAACAAGTAGCAGTAAAATTGTGAACATAACAACTCAGAAAAAAAAAAAAAAAAAAAAAAAAGTTGCTACAACGACATATAGATAATATACAAAATCAAGGTGGTACAGATGAAACTCAAGTGTGGCATATGTCATTAGCTTTTCATGTAGAGAGTTTTATGGTTTTAAAGATGGGTGGCTACTTGAACAGTATCTCATCATGCCGTTACAGATGCGCCCGAGTTCTACGGTGCGAACCCCATGTACTTAAATGCCGGGGTGATTCTCTACCGCAAAGGCGAAATCGGCCTAAAACTATCGGTATCACTAAATATAAAGTAAAACAGAAGTACCGAGAAAATTTAAATAGTGTCTGAAACTTGAAAACAAATTGAAAAATAAATTACACATACACAAAAGTCAAAAAAAATGAAGTTAACAAGTAGTGAAAAGAACATAGATATGGTTAATTCAATCAAAACAAGGTTATGGGAAACACTTTGCATGTTCTCACGATTTCAAAAGACTCACATCCCCGGTTGCCAAATTCTGTTACATTTTCCAAACAACTGATACCGTTAGACGCCAACAGCCGATAGCGCGATGTATAACCACGAGAAGACATGTGACATCCCATGTGCTCATGCGGACAGTACCCAATGTTTTGTGAGCCACTGTGTCAAAAATTGTTTCTTAGACTTCATTAATAGGGTAGTTTGGAGTGATGGTTTTTGGTTATTTGGTAATGAGTAGTGGTGGTGAGGAGAAAGAAAATACTGTTTACTCTCTCTCCTAATCTCAACCACTCATTATTAATAAACCAAAAACAAAAAAACCACCATCTAAACTACCCCAATAATAAGTATGAGTTATTTTTAATTGCAAGTTAGTCTCTTAAGTTCCTGTTCAGTGTTCACTTACAAATCAGAGAACTCTTTATTTGACCAACAGTGCTTTTGTCTCTGCCATCCATTTTCCCTAGTAAAGATGTCTACAGAGATTAATAAAAAGGGACCTTTTTAGACAAACTTTCAGGAAAGATTCATAAATATGGAAATCTTTTAAAGATAATAATATGTCTATGTATTGGTGCATACCAATGAGCGGTCGTGGACTATAGTTCCTAAAAGGGATTAGGGAATGGCACACCATTGTATAATGCATGTTGATAAATAACTTTGTCATATATTTAAGTAGTCTTCGTGAACAAAAGAGATTACACGTTAACAGGGGACCAATTTACTAATGAAGTAAATAAAATATATAAGTTTCAAGGTCCGCTGGCTAGTCACTCTCAGTGGTATGCAGCATGCAAATGGCAACATGTCATTAAGACCCATAATTTAAAACTTAATATCAGTTGCAAATAATTAACTTACACAGGAAAGAAAATTTGTCATTTTCACTACAAAAACCAGATGAAGTAAAATCCAAAGTTTCAGAGTGACACTACCCATTGGGGAAAAACGTGGCTTTAAGATGTTGAATCACCTTTAAGTTGAGAAAATCAACATATAAACATAATGAGTTAGAAAGGTATTCTCCAGTTGTTCTATTTTAGGCTAACACATAAGACCATGTACAACTCTCCGAAAATGATGGTTAGCATTGGGTTACACCTTCTAACTCTTAAATTAAATTATAATGTGGGAAGCAATGTCTAGAGTTTCCTTCATGCGAAATGTGGCCAACACATTCTTGATGTAACCTCAAACTGCAAACAATAAGTTGATGTGCCATGTCTACGACTATTGTCATTAAACTTTCTAATTGCTGGTTTTGTGGTGCACAACACCATAAGTAGAAATCAATGTATAACAAACTTAAGTTTTAGTTCAGAACTGAAAAAAAAAATACAGACCAAAACAAAATGCACAGAAACCACGCTAGAGAACAGAATAACTTCTGCTGGTGGTGGTGATGATGATGATAATGATGATCGAACTTGACAAACAAATTACCTTGGCCAATTAACTGTCCAAGAGTTAGATCCTCCCATACTATTTCGTGATCCAGGTCATTGGTGACGGTATCCCCTTTACTGGCAACACTACTACAACTACTGGCACTAATTATGCTACTAACATTGATCGGGGAGGACCATGGAGCCTCACCATTTGTAGCCCGATTACTTTCAGTCAACCTGTCACCTGCTCGGTGTTCTTGTTTTAAGCCATTTGAGCTATTTTCATGGCCCGAGTCATTATCATGGCCCTTGTAAGACAAGGACGAGGCAAAAGAAGTGGGCTTCACCCCCACACCTGCGTGTTCACTCCCTTTCCACAACCCCGATATTCCTTGCTTATGGATCCATGCTTCCGACCTTGAAGCAATGATTTTGTGGACTTCAGGTTTTCCTTCGTTCAAATCACCGTGCTCAACATGTGAGACTCCCAGAAACACTCCAATGGGAGACCATGGTACATCATCTCTACGCATGCTACCTCCACTTGAATTAGAATCCTCCATAGTGTCAGGAGAAGATGCTTTGGGAGTACAGTTATCAGGACAATCTCTATTTTGACTTTCATCCATGACATTCTCTCCTTTCCTTAATTTTGACTTCATCTTTCTGCTCAGCTTTGCAGCCTGTTCAATGGAAATTCTCCAGTCAAATTACAGGCATAATGGCCTAGTTGGGGGAACAAAAGACATTCCCACTTTTGGAATCAGATATTTCAACATGTGGTGGCTCTCTCTTCATTTCAACCACATGTTGAAAGATTTGATCCCAATGATGGCAATCGCACAGGTCTCATGTTACACAAGCTCACAACATGACTAAAAGAAAGTCTTACCAAAGATGATATTCTTGACGGGATTGCTACATGGGGAGGCTTCTGATGGTCGAGACCAAGTTTGGCCGACAGATAGCTTCTAGAAACAGTAAAAGCGGAATCTGTCCCCGAGCCATTTGCAGCGGCCTTGATTGCACTCCTCACACCTTCAAATGGACTTGCATCACATGAAACACATACAAGTCCAACCAAAGTGCCGTTGTCATCATAGAAGGGACTGCTGGTAGCAACTATCAGAAACTGCTCACCGTTCTTATGCTTAACAGGGTATTGCCCAGTCCAGGTCTCCCCTTTCATCACACGAGCCATTATCGCAATACCCATATCATGGTCTCGCACATCAGACATGAGGTCAAGCACATGCGACCCTAGAGCTTCTTCTGCAGAATAACCATAAAGGAGCTCTGCAGACCGATTCCTGCTCATTACATTTTTACATTCCACCAATCCATTATTAAACTACAGTATGGAAACAGTGATAACACCAATAATTACTTCATAAACTACAAAGACATGGGTCTCTAGAGAAAACCCATCAAAACCAATCAATACATAAAAGGAATGTGACAAATAAAGGAGGAAAATAACGACTCAAATCCCTAAAATTCAGAAAATGCACGGAGTTGAATTAATTTACTGACCAGTAGACTATGTAGCATTGGAGATCTAATGCATGAACTGATTGACCCATTGCATCCAATACACTGGGATAGTGTGCATCGCTGAAAATGAATGCCTCCGCCTCCAAACTTCCACCGGCAGGGGAATTAAATGACCCGGAAACCCGGGTCGCTGAACCGACTCGGAATCTTCCGCCGCCGCTTTCTCTATGCCATGGGAGGGGAGGTGGGTATGGCTGTTGGAGGCTAGGTTTGGGGTCCTGGGAAGTAGCCAGCTGCGACACCTCATGTATGAGATGGGTATGACTGGATTCGAGCTCTTGAAGCTTCTTGAGGAGTTCTTCGGGTATGGGAGGTTCCATTAATGGGTTTGCAGAACAATAACCAACCCCTCACAAGTCACTATGGGTTGAAGAGCACCGGCAAGTTACATCACTGTACCACACTTGAGCTGTTCTGTGTTGATCAATAACAGAACTGGGCAGAAAAGGGAGAAAATGAGGAAAAAGCACATTTGGGGCACAAACCGGTGGAAACCGCCCAGAAAACATTTTACCATTTCATTCACCTTTTTGTTTTGTAACAAAAAAAATTAACTTAATCTAATCAAAGTCAAATAAATTAAAAACCTAACCATTATATTCAAAAATTCATCCGTCATTTACTCTCTCTATATACGGAGATAAGTTAAACAAGAAAAACTTTTCACCACCTCTCCATAACTGATCGACTCGCGTCTGTCTCCTTCTCTGCGCAACTCACAATCATCATCTTCTTCTTCTCTTTCTCACTCACTCAATCACTCTCTCGTTTTCAATGGCTCACTCTCTGCGCAACTCAGAATCATGTGATATATATTTCTAGGGTCATAAATTTTACATTTTTATGATGTTTATGTGTGTAAAATTAGTATCAGGCTTCTTTGATTATGTATATTTCTATGAAATTGATGTTTCATGTGAAATGGTGAAATTGATGATCTACTGAGTGCCCCTTCCTTGAGCCCCAAATAAGGGCACACAGTGGGGGGGGGGGCATATGTGGCTATAGTGCGCCCCACAATGCGCCCAACTCTGCGAGAGAGTTGGTTGCACTGTGGGGCGCACCGTACTTACATGGTGCGCCCCACATGTGTTACCAAATACAGAGTCCCTCACACACAGGGGGGTGATCTGTCTATGAGGGTCTCTGTGTTGGGGCACACAAGTGGGGGCGCAAGAGTTATATGGTGCGCTCCTATGGTGTGCCCATCCAGTGTTGGTGAATTTTACACTTGTGAAAAAACTCTGCGAAAAAAAATTTTGAACACTTGTTGCATTTTTTGAAAGAACTTTGTCGAATTTCTTTGATGTTGAAGTGTAACCTCTAATTGTTTCATTTTCTATTGTTAGCCCTTTTTAGCACTTATAATTTTTGAACACTTGTTGACTTTCTCTGGTCTTGAAGAGCCTTTGACAATCAACTATTGAGATCTAATTATTTTATTACTTGTGACTTCATAGGTTTTAACTGCATCGGCGGAAGTAGGTCTCGTCCCACCACCTGCTCAAGCCCAGCCTGTAAAACCCCTATTTTCAAGCCGACTCTAAGTGTAATATCAAGACGTTGTGGGCAAATTTGTCAATAGTATCTCATGACTTTAAAGTTGGAATTTTAGAGTGTTGGCAATATTGGGAAGTTAGTAGAGTGATTTTGAAGCAATAGAAGTGTTTGGGGCCGTAGTGGAATTATCTGAAATTAAGTTGAACCTCTAATTATAGTTTGTACCCTCAAGTTTGAAAAATTATACTTCTTCCTCCTATGCATGATAGCCACCTGTCCAACTCATTTTAACACCTCTCCATTCATGCGGCAACTTCTCCAACCTCTCCTCCACCAAGAGATTCCGAAAATTTTGTTGTTCATCGTCATCACCATCTCTCTTTCTTCTTCTTCTTCTTCTTCTTCTTCTTCTTCTTCTTCTTCTTCTTCTTCTTCTTCTTCTTCTTCTTCTTCATGGAGCTTCAACCACCACCACCATAACACCACCACCAAGCCACCTCAATCAAAACTGCTGCTACCCTGATAAGTTGTTACTCTGAGGATCAAACAACTTCAACTCATTCGGGAATCCATCATTAGGTGAGAGAGGATTTCGGATTAAAGCTCAAGAACACCAACAACAATCTCTTCAACCTCCATCTCTACAACCACTCTTCCTCTTGCAATCTGCTGCTGGGGGAGCTTCGTGAGGACCTCAGGAGCAAAAAGCCCCTTATCAGTCGACCAATCAATTCACCAGAAAGTTCCAATTTCGGTATGAATTCTCATGAACCCTAGGTGGACTTGGTTCGAATTAGTTCAGTACGTTGTAATTCAACGTCATTAATTGATGTCTTCGTGTTCCGGAGGCTGTGGCGAGCTTAGGGGTATATGAATCAAGTCGTGACTCGTCAATTTTCGTCACAGCCGTCGGAATCTGGGTATTCCTTCGCCGGCAACTTCTATCGGGCAGTGGCCGCGGCGGTAAATTCTACTCCTTGGTCTTTTTTCGAATTATTCCACCCCCTGTGGTGTTTAGGCTTCATATGACTCATTAGAATCTCTAAAAACATCTATAAACATGGGAAATCATTGGGGCTGGTCCGCTTGTTCACCGGAATCTTCCATGAATGGCCGGAAAAACTCGAAGAAGCAAAATGTGCGTAAGTCCTCTGTTTCTGGGTCGTTTTCACTCCCGATTGCACCTGCATGCTCCTACGACTATTTAGAATTGATTTACAATCATGAAACATGCCCAGAAATCAAATTGAGTGTTGATTGATTTGTGAACTCGTTGTTTTTCCGAGACGATTTACATCTCTGTTCATGAGGTTGTAGCTCGCTTGACTTAATGATTTTAGGCGATTCTTGAACTAGTGTAAACCCGGGGCTACTAGCTACAACTCTCATGTTAGATTCTTAATCTGTATCACACCCTAACAGTCTCTAATTTCCTCTTGAACTCGCAGAAAAGTGAGCTGGAACATAAACTGTGTTCCTCAGCTGTGTTAAGAGCCCAACTTCTGAATCTTGTATCTCCCTCGTTTTAAATCCGTTTTAGGTGATATTTGTCTTTCTGGAAAGCCTGGACATAGCTTTGTAACTCTCATTCAGATTTCTTCGTTTGATTTTAAGTCTAACCTACCTAAATTTGGCCTTGAAGTGGGCTGGTTTGTTGTGTTCTTGAACCATCAAGAGCTGAAATTTTCTAAGTATAGAACTGTGTTGAAGTACCCATTTTGTGACATCTATAACTTCCTCAAATGTTAATGAAACCTTGTTTTTCTTCCTTCTGTGTGAAGTTAATCTGTAATACTTCAGTTTATCCTCTTTGGGTCATCTTCAATTTTGTAACGGATTTCTCACAAATCAAGCCTAAAGTTGTTGCTTTGAACTCGTGTAACATTCTTGTATTTGCCTAAGTGTTGAATCGTAATTTTCATCCAACTTTGGCCAGCGATATCTCTTTGAATACTTGGATTTTTTAGGAGTTCAACTAAGTTCTGGAATCCTTGAACTATCATATTCGAAACCCTATTTCTAGTTTCTCAAAATTTCTTCCCAACTGATCATAAATCAGTCGTGAAGTTAACTACTTGAAATGACTTTTTCGCTATCTTTGACCTTCGGTTTTGATCATTTAAACGACATTTCTGGGCTTAACGTTCTTCGTGAAACTTGTTCGTATTCATATTCTGAGTATAAAAATCAAGTTTGACCAAGTTTGACTTTTCAAAAATCCTAGTTTGACTTATTTATATATGAGGGGCAAAATAGTCATTTCACTTAAGCCTTGAACTGAGATCAAGTTAGTAACTTGGAGTTTGTCATCATGTCTTGTATGCATATTTAAAGTACTCGTATGTCATTCTCGGTTAGGGTTGACCAAGTCAACAATTGGGACCTTTTTGCAATTTCACTAAACTTTAGGGGCCTAGGTGTAATTTTTTGAAATTTGTAGATTTCATTGCTAAGTTCATATGGGAGAGCTAGGGGTCATTATTGTACGTTCTTGGGCCAATATGAGTATAATTTGGGGCGGGCAACTAGACTGTTTTGGAGTATTAGGGGCGTTTTGGTGAATTAGATTGCATGACCCGCATTCCATTGCATTCTTGCATACAACCTCATATAGAGGGTAAATGCTAATAGACTGTATACTTGACTTGTGTATATCTAGAGGGTGTTGAGTACCGTTCCGCGATAGACCTATGTGTTTGTATTGCCGCATTGACTATACGACCCGAATTCATATGAGACGAGCGCTGTAGGAGTGCTAGCTTTGCTTTACGTCTTTCATGGCCCAGAGGTAAGTACATATGTACGGACTTTTCATATCAAAATGTGTGCATGTGAGTAATGTTTCAAATGAATGCTTGTTATATGAAAAAGTATGAGAATGCATGATTAAACTTGAAAATTTGTTGGGAATATTTTATTGATATCCTTTGAAAACTCTAGGAAATGACTCGTGAAAGATTTTATACCGATTTGGTTATGTGAAAGGAAGGTAATAAAATACTTCTGATAGATTTAGGACGATGTACAAAGTTTCATTTATTTATGGTTACGGCCAGAGGCGCCAAGCGATCCTCCCGTTACTTTTGGCTATTGCCATCGAAGCAATGCTTCATATTATTGGATAGAAATTTAATGTTCACAAATCCGCCCACGGTGAGCCGAAAGGTACCAAGGGGTTTGTAGAGCTATAGAGTGCTACTTATGTAAGGGTCACTACGGTATAGGGGTGTCGACCGTTAAAGCCTTTTAGCTAATGTTGTGAGCGGGGTTGACGAATGGGCTCCCTTAACGCTGGGGTGAAATAGGGTTTTATAGACCCTAGAAGGAACCCTTTCTGATTACTTCGTGATCCCTCTGTTTACATCGATCCGCTGGTGGCTCTAGACATGCCTTAGCTAAAATTAACGGTTAATTGAACTTGAAAGAAAATTGACTACTCTATTGATGTTGTTTGTGACATTTGATATGCCCTAATCGATTGAAATGATTTGAAAAGCTTTGGCTACTCATGAATTAATATTGTTATCCTCTTAAATGGACTTGTTTACTCTGGATATATTACCGAATACTCATGGTTTCTTAATGTTCTTAAGTTGTGAGGTTTTTGTTACTCGGTTACTTTCAGTTTTGTCAAATTCTCCAATCTGTTAGTTTTACTGTTTTAAATATTCTGATTTGTTTCTACTCATGCTTTCGTTCCACTCATTGCTTTACATGTCGTAGTGTGTATTTACTCAGTTTTTGTTGTTCATTTTTTTCAAAACAGCGTCGGCTTTTGCCATTTTAAAACTGCAGGTCATCAATCAAGGTGGGGGATGGGAACGCGGATTGTAACGAAGACGTTTAGCTTAAGTTAGATCACGTAGTTCTTTTCTTCTCAAAGATTTTGTATTTATTAGCTAAATTGTAACATTCGTGAACTTATATCTACTTTTGGTTATCGATTGTCTCTTTAACCCTGAACCGAGATCCCGGGCTGTTTCACAGCCTCTTACGAGTTTTTCAGTATCTTTACTCTCCCTTCGCAAATCCCTGTAAGTTATCCAAAAACTTGGTGGACAGCCGGATGTGCAGAAATTCATAAATGAAAGGCTCCCCAACTTGTCAAGCTTAACAAGACTCAAGTATGACCAAGTGTTCACCAAGTCTCTCGTCAACTCGACGTCAACTGGGGGTTTCCATCAAGGAGATGACACTTAGGTTCAACGTGGATGGCATGACACTTAGGTTCTCCCTCCAGGTTTTTCTGTTGTGTAGTGGACTAAATGTCCACCATGTCCATGATGACATTGCAACCACCAATTGTATGAATGATTTACCGCTCATTGGATCACTCTTCAAAGATGTGACAGTGCGAAACATAAGAGATAAGAATGTTTCGACGGAAAAGATCGAGCTGCAATTGCTTAAGTTGGACGAGGATCACCCGAATAATTTTCCTGATTTTGAAAGGTTTTTGAAGCTTTTAGTTGTGTTAATTTTTGGTTTGCTCATGTATAATACCTCAAATCACGAGAAAGTGGTTGTGCGTGTGATCCATTATTGCAACGACTTAGAGGTTTGCAACAACGTCATTGGGGGTACAATGTGACCACGAGATTTTATGAAGGAAAGTCCTACTCGATTACTTGCTTCCCGTTTGTTGCCACGGTATATGGAATATGTTCAATACGTTTATTTATTTATTTATTATTATTATTACTATTATTATTATTATTATTATTATTATTATTATGTTGACCGTTATCTTGTCTTTGTGCAGGCTTGGGTGTATGAGCCTATTCCTGGTAAATGATTTGACCGACAAGAGCCTCGGGGTACTTCCCAGAGCGGCGACCTATCTCAAAAAGTTGGACAGGGTAGTTGATCAGGTTGTGTTGGATTTTATTCCGAAAATCACACACATTCATCCGACTCCCTAGTTAGTAAATACTTCGAATTTTTCCGTTTAATACCCGTCCGTACGTATAAATGAAAAATACTTCCGTATTTCGTACTATTGCTGGACCTAATGAAAAATACTCGAACTTTTGTCCAAAAAAGTTTAATACTCGTATTTAACGTTTTAACGTATAATACTTCCGAATAAAACTTCTTCCACACAAAATTGCAGCGAATAAATTGCCATCTAAAATCTTATAAGTTATAGTAATTAGTTATTATTAAATATTTTCTTCATATTTCCTTATTATAAATTTTTATTTGAAAGAATAATACTGTAAAGAATAATATTTTCTTTATTATAAATATTTATAGTATAAATATTTACAAATATTTCTTATAAAACTTTAAACGTATTTGGAAATAGCTATATATATGCATGCGTGTATATGTACATGCATCTTGAGTCTTATATGTTATACTATTAATTTTCAAAATAATTAAGGATTAAGATTACGGAATGCACAGTAGCTTTTTTATAATTTTTTTGATCAATACGAGTTTGATATGATTTTACATAAGTAATGTGTTATTCATGAGTAGGTAGTGTATTTATCAAGAATGATAAACAAATGAGTACATGCTTTACAAATTATTTTTAAATATTTGATAAAAAAATGAAAAGTTGTCAATGTGGGACACAAATAATTCATTATATATGCTAAAATACTAAGAAATGCACCCGTATTTTTAATTCCGAATGAATAACTAGTATACGAATTATACACGTACGTATAGAATACTCGAATCAATCAAATCTCGTATTTTTAAGCCGAATTTTTACAAACGTATTTTTAACATAAAATCGTATAATACACGTACGTACCGTACCACGATTTATTTCCGTCCCGTATTTTACTAACTATGTCCGACTCTTCACCCAACTCATGAGGATGAGATTACGCTGTACTGGACTAGGTACCTGCAGCACGAAGCTGCCAATCCACCGGCCAATTCTTATCCTAAGTTGACGGCGGCGCTTGACTGACCATGCATAGTTTACCGGGGTGAAGATCATGATATGTGTCAATTTGATCTTAGTGGCTGCAAGACAAATTCCTCAAAGCAAGGAAACACCAACGAAGAAAGACAAGGTTCCCAATCCGAAGAAGCAGAGTGGGACAAAGAAGGGAGCTAGTGCGGTACTGGAAGAAGAGGTCAGAGTATCCAAGGGTGAAAAGGATCTCGAACCCCAGCAGAACTTGGCCGAGTTGAGGTTACCGACAAGATCGTGGGTGGTTTCTCGGACCCTGAGGAGGAGGTGAAAACACGAACTTCACAAACTCGTCGATGGTGACACATTCACCAAGCTATCATCACCCCCTCTCAACGCGATCTCTTGTTCCTTTGCAGTGTTCACCATTTGAGGAGGATGGTGATACCCACGAGATAGCTGCCCGCTTCATCTCGTATGAGTGCACCATCAACAAGCGTCTTTTCGATTGGCTTCCAACCACCGTATGATTTTAGTTATGGTGGTGGTGGTTTCCATTTGGCTTCCAGCCACCCAACCTTATGGTGGTGGTTTCCATTTGGCTTCTCCTCGTAAATGTCCGATGGTCATCGGAGTCTAGATATGCTTCTCCAACGCTTCAATTTCAGCTAAGTACATAATAACTTGTGTTCCCATATGTTCCACCATTTGGTTTTTTGATGAAAAACACCGTAGTTGCGATTATTCCATATAGCCCAGATTGGTATCTTAATTTTGTTGTATGTGTCTTATCAAGTATTTTGACCGTCTGTCAGGTTCTTCAACCCTTTTCCCAGATTTCGATCCGGACAGAATTAGGCCTTCACTGATATCAAACGGAAGCTTCGACTGTGCAGAAACAGATTCTGCCCTCCAAATTGAGTGTTGGTGGTCGAATTTAACACTTAATCAATTAAGAAATTCAAATGAAAACACAAGGAAAGAGAAATATAAGATAATTGATCATTCATGAATGTGATTATGCAACACAACTCTCCACAAAATCGTTATAGGTGGTCCATCAAGCTAAACGACAGAATACCCTTCATAAGAGAGGGTTATTGCATAAGCTACCATAATAGGGACACGTCACCCCGATTGGCATAAAATAGTGTCGTTGGACTTATAACTTAGTCTAAAAACACCGTATCAGAGTTGATTGGAGTTTACCGGTTTTTACCAAATGTTGTAAACATCGGCCATTATTTTGTCACCGGAGCTCTGAATTTGGTAAAGTCAACGAAAAAAAATTAAACAGAGAAGCAGGACATGAAAGTCCCTACTCCTTTGAAAATTTCCATGTCCTAATGGAAAGATAACGGGAAATTGAGCTTTGAACTCCTCTGTGTCCTCCCAGCTGCCTTCTTCAGGCAATGTATTGACCCAATGGACCAAAACTTGAGCTACTTGGGTGTTGTTTCTCAGCAAGGTTCTATGACGGAGAATGGCCAGAGGTTCAGTGAGGAGCTGACCTTTTGGGCTTTGAAATGGTAGAGTGTTTTGAGCCATTGTGTCATTGCACGACTCCCTTTTAAATAGAGACACATGGAACACATATTGCATTTTGGCATAATGAGGGAGAGCTAGTTTATAAGCAACTTTACCCCCCCCCTTTCCAAGACTTGGAATTAGGGAGGGCAATGCGGTTCGATCCGATCTGAAATATGAGTGATTTGATCCAAATGGAGCAGGTTCGAATCTGATCCATTTTAATCGGATATGGATATTGAAAATCAAAATCCGATTCCGTATATATATTGGGATATCCAACCCGAAAGGATCCGCACACACATAGTTTTACCAAAATACCCTTATAGTTATAAAAAATTATGTTTTTACCTACATATATATAAACACATTACACAAATCACTACACATTATGTTTTCAGGCTTGCGTAAAATATTCCACTATTGTTATGGCCAATTTTAGTGTTGTTTTGATTGAATTTGTAGACAATTTTAGACATTATTGATGCCTTAAACGTTTGAACGACTTGCTTATATCTCTTGGTAGATTTACGTTTGTCAATTTGGCAAAATTTTTTTATGGCCAATTTAGTGGTTCAAAACTCCTCTCAATCATGTTCAGATCTACAAAAACTTCATTCTTGCTTGAGCTTCCTTAAGGTTTTGCTGCAGCAGGAAAATGACCTTGTGTCTATCTTGCACAAACTTGTTCACTTCCTCATTTGGTGAGTTGTTTACTTGGTGGAAAATGATCTAGGGAGGATGATAGCCGTAGAGGGCATAGAAGGGAGCAGTCTTCAAGCTGGTATGGTAGATTGGTAGTTACAATTGTACCAAAATTCTGCAAGTCCAATTCACTTGGCCACCTGCGGGTCTATCCCTAGTCATGTACCTGAGATAAGTTTCAATGCGTTGGTTAAACTTCTCTGCCCATCAGTTTGGGGATGATAGGTAGTGGAGTGAGCCAATTTAGAATTTAGCAGCTTGAAGAGGTTTTGCAAAAAAACACTCGAGAACACAGTATATTTTTCATAAAGCAATGTAGTGGCGAGGCCATGGAGCTTATGGATTTGATCGAAAAGGACTTGAGCCACCATAAGAGTTGTGAAACGATGAGTCAAGGCAATGAAATGGCCATATTTGGTCAACCTATCCACAACCAAATCACTTATTTGCCATTGGATATTGGCAACCCTGTGATAAAGTCCGTACTTGTGTATGTCCATGGTTTAGCTGGGATGGGTAATGGTTGCAAGATTTCATGGTAGGGAACATTTTCATGTTTCATCTTTTAGAAAATTTCACAGGTGAGTACCAAATCTTTGATATCTCTCTTCATACCTGGACAGAAGAAATGGTGTTGAACCCTCTTATAGGTCTCAAGTATGCCAGAGTGCCCCCCGATTCCAGTGCCATGTCCCTGCCGAATCAAAAGGGTAGAATGATGGCCAACATAAACTTGGTGACTCTTCCCTATCATTTCATTTGTGAGGGTGTATACCCCAGCACCAGTCTTGGGATCCACTAACAGTTTTTGCACCCTAGTTTGGACTAATGCATCAACTTGGTATGATACATTCACAGCCTACACCCATTGAGGTCGGACCACCATGATGGCATTGCATTGTGTGTCTCCTTGTTGATCTTTAGTCATCCTTGACAAGGCATCTGCAACTACATTTTCCTTGCCTTTCTTGTAAGATATGGTGTACTCTAAGCCAATAAACTTAGAGAGACACTTATGTTGCATTGTTGTTTTAATCTTTGCTCCAAGAAATAATTTAATGCTTTGATGATCTTTCTTTATAATGAAGGGGACCCCCTCTAAATAGGACCTCCATTTTTAACAGCTTGAGCAACTGCCACGAGCTCCTTTTCATAGGTTTGTAGGCCTTGGTGTTGAGGGGCTAATGCCTTGATATAGTAGGAAATAAGGTTCTTATCTTGCATAAGTACTGCTCCAATTCCCACATTGCAAGCATCAGTCTCAATGATAAATAGTTTGTTGAAATTAGGCATTGTCAATATTTGGGTGGAGGTCATGTCTTGTTTGAGCTTCCTGAAGGCTTTCTCAGCTTCAGGAATCCAATGAAGCTGCCCCTTTTTTAGCAACTCAGTGAGAGTCGTGCTGATTATACCATATTGCGTCACAGATCTTATATAATACCCTGTGAGTCCCGTAAATCCCCTAAGCCCTTTGAGGGTTTTGGGGATGGCCAAGCTTGCATGCTTTCAATCTACCTCTCATCAGCAACCACTCCCTTTGAGGATATTATGTGCCCCCAAATAACCAATTTGACTTTGGCCAAAAGAACATTTAGATCTCTTTGCATAGAGAGTGTTTTGTCTCAAAACAGATAGCACCACCCTCAAATAGTCAAATGCTGCAAGTGAGACTCCAACAAGGATTGTATACTAGTATGTCATTAAAAACACCAACACAAACTTCCTTAGATAGGGTCTTAACACCTCATTTATCATGGCTTGGAAGCTAGCTGGTGAATTAGTGAGTCCAAATGGCATTACTTGGAACTCATAATGCCCATCATGGGTCTTGAAAGCTGTTTTATGAATGTCTTCTAGCCTCATCCTAATTTGGTGATAACCAACTCTCAAGTCCAATTTAGATTAGATATATACCCCATTTAGCTCATCCAACAATTCATCAATAATAGGGATGGGGTATTTATCTTTGATTGTATTTCTATTGAGATCCCTATAATCAACACGAAACCTCCAACTCATATCATTTTTTCTTGACCAATAGAACAGATGAGGAAAAATGGCTAACACTGGACTTAATTAAATCATTGACGAGCATTTCAGACACCATATTTTCAATCTCAGCCTTTAGGAAGTGTAGATATTTATAGGGCATTATGCTCATTGGCTGAACTCTTTCTTTGAGTGGGATAGCATGGTCAAAATCTCTACATGGGGGTAGTTGTGTAGGCTCCTGAAACACATCATCAAATTCACTCGAGACAGCTTGTATTTTGGTGTGGGGACCTCCACTTCCTCCATTATAGGTTTGAGGGTCCATAGCATACCCCCACGTTGCATTGCAGTTTGCAGTGATGTAAGCAACAAACCCTTGACTCTTGATACTTCTAAGTGAAGGAGGTTGACCACCCACTGTTACTCCTTGCCATTAACATCCCTTCTCTGATAATCGAATCCCAAAGGGAGGTGGCTAAAATCCATGCGTACTGGACTAATGGTCTTCAACCACTGTGTTCCAAGTACTACATCACATCTTCCCAGGGGAAGTATCCTCATCTATGTGGTGAATGTTTGGCCATCTGTCTTCTAAGTGAAAGATGAGCACTTATGGGTGCTTAGTATTGTACCAGCATCTGCCACAGTGACCATCATGGGTTTGTTATCTTACAATAAACAACCCATCTTCCTAGTTGTATGCAAGTCAAGGAAGTTGTGGGTGCTCTCACTATTAATTAAGATAGTAATGTGGTTTCTTTAAACTAGCCCCTTGATACTCAATGTCTCATGTGAGGTGCTGCAAGAAAATACAATGAGATTTATCTGCATTGTGGTATCAATCTTTGTGTTTGAGTCTACTTGGTTGGTGAATTCTTCTTCTTCTTGCAATTCCACCTCTTATGGACCAGTCATTTCTTCTCCCATAATTAGATAGATTTGTTGATTCTTGCATTGGTGCTCATGCATGTATATATCATCACAGTAATAGCAGAGGTTCTACTCCCTCCTCAACTACATTTCCTCTGGGCTTATTCTTCTCACAGGCAATTTATTGGTTGTGGAATAAGTAAGAGTGTAGTTCTTGGTTGGCATGGTTGTTGGGGCATTATAAGTTGCACTCTTGGAAGTAGTGTTCCCATATCATGTCCATTTGTGGTATTTAGACCTCTTTGAGCTCATTCCATGCTTGCTATCTATGATTTTAGCCAGCTTGATGGCTTGTGTGAGATTAGTTGGATTCAGATTTAGACATCTTATTGTATCTCTTCCTTCAAACCACTGACGAATCTTCTACAAACCATTCCTCACTAAGGGTGAGTTTGGGAATGCTTCTGCTGCCAGTACAGCTGCTTTCCGACAGCAGAAGCAGTTTTAGTGTGTTTGGTAAAAATAAAATTTCTGCTTTTTCGGACAGTTTATGCTGTCCCACAGCAGTTTTCAGGAAGCAAGGGGGGAGATGCTTTTCCAGAAAGTGCTTTTGGTTAATTTATCTACAACCGATTTTGACCTTAAATTTTTTTAAAATATCAATAGTTATCTTTCCGGAAATGACTTGTGTCATATATTTCTGTCATTTTACCCTCTCACAGCAACTTCACAATTGATTTTACCAAACACAAAATTACTATATCAATATTTCACAGCAGTTTCTACGTAATATTTACCAAACGACATTTTATAAAGAACTCACAGCAGATTTCTATCGTGTTTTCACACAGCAGCTTTCTACCACCGCCACAGCATTCCCAAACTAGCCCTAAGAATTTAGCCACCCTTATTCATCACCAGAGATCTCAGCTCTTGAAATTTGAGCAAGTAATCTGCCACAGTACCAATTTTTTTTATCTTATTGAATGACCCCGCCACATATGAAAGCCATAATCATTGGATGTCACCACCAATTCATGAGCAAACACTTCCCGTGGAATACTCCCAATGTGATTGGATGAATGACTTAAACCAACACCTTGGCACTCCTTCAAAACAGACAGAAGAAAAAGTACCTTATTCTCATGAGGTACATTGCATGTCATGAAACAGATCTCATAGTGTTGGAGCCACCCATGTACATCTGAACCATCAAATTTTGGCACCTCCAATTTTGGTAACCCGAAACGCAGTTAGCCACACTATCCCACAGCTTGTTGAGGATCAGTTCTTGCAGTATAGGGGTTGTTATTGTGTAAGGAAGTAGGAGGAAAGTATGCGTTTTGGTGGAAAAGGGGTGGGTGGTTTGCTACATTTGGGTTATACAGTAGGATGGAAGTAGGAGGTTGGTGTATGGTTTAGTGATTGGGTATACTGTGGAGCTGGTAATTTTGCAGTGGTGTAGTCACTGTGGAAGTGGATTATGATCGCTATTGTAGAGGTGGTGTGAACATGGGGTTACATGTTGTGTAAGTCTGTGGAATTGTAGTTGGGAGTGACCTGGTAGAAGATGGAGTAGAGCATGATATGGATTGGGGATTTGGGTGTTAAGGCTTAGGGTTTCGTCCAGAAGCTACATGTGAGCTTGGAACAGTCAAATTTGGGGGAGGAGGCAAGGTTGGTGTTCTTGAATTATCTCTCCCAGAAGAACCGATCTCTGTAATTCCTTCTATGGACTTTTCCTTTCCTTTATCAATTCCAGCACAAGTAGGATTGTAAAAATATTCCTCCACTTTACCTTGCAAACCAACTATTTATTCAGTGATGCTCTCCTCCATAGCTTCCTGCATCTGTCCCTGATTCTTCTCGTCGACTTAGCCCTTTTCAAGTGAGCAGCGAGCTCGTCTACTCTCACCATCCTTCTGGTCCTGTGGAACTTGAGCTCTGATGCAAATAGTCAGGTTTTTCAACCCCTTTCCCTGATCCCGACGAGATCCAGACAGAATTAAGCCTTCACCGATATCAAACGGAAGCGGCAGGTGTGCAGAAGCCTATTACGCCCTCCGAATTGAATGTTGGTGGTTGAATTTAGCACTTAATCAACTAAGAAATTCTAAGGAAAACATAAGGAAGAGAAATATAAGATAATTAGCCATTCATGAATGTGATTCTGCAACACAACTCTCTACAAAACCGTTAGAGGTGATTCTTCAAGTTAGAAGATATAAATACCCTTCATAAGATAGGGTTATTGCCTGAGCTACCAGGCTAAGGACACGCCACCCGATTGGCGCAAAACGGGGTCGTTGGACTTATGATTTAGTCTAACAACACCGTACAAGAGCTGATCGGATTTGGCACCGGTTTTTACCAAATGTTGTAACAGGCGGCCAATATTTGATCACCTGAGACCCAGTGGTGGAAATCTCCTATTATATTGTTGGTGAAGTTCGGTTCGAGAGTTATATCTTGAATCTTGGAAATGTACTGTTATAAAGACACATTTCTTTGGGATATGATTTTGCCAATGCATTTTTAGACAAAGATTTCCTTTCATGTTTGAAGTTGAGGCTTGTGTTTGGGATGATCCTGCTTTGAATTTATCTGCAAGAACATACCCAGATATAACATTTTACTACACATTCTAGTTGTTATGCCATATCATTTGGTACTCTTGCTCTTTTCTCGGAATTGGCTCTCAAATTATTTCTTCAAATATTAATCAGCATGAATACTGTCTGCAGCAATTGAATGTTCCATTGCTTATCTATTGTGATGTACTCTGATGCTTTGTACACCTGAATCTGAGCATTGCTTTTTACTGGCCTGAAGGTGCTTTCTTGCCTCAGCTAGGGTCTTCTGAAAACGTCAATTGTGGTACCATTGCCCAATTTCCACCTGGTCCCTCTTTGAATAAGATATTTGCTTGCCCATATGCTTCTCCAGGCATCGGTTATTTGCAATATTTTATGAACATCATTGTTAGAAAAGTATTTATATTTATACGCCTTACTTACCAATGGGTGTTTGAGGATTCTCCAGTATTGCCTATCTAGCAAGGCTGTATTGAGCCAGAGTTAACCAATCGTGCAGTGGCCAAATGAAGAATCAAAGGCAGTACAATAGGAGAATTATATGCGATTAAGCAAGTGTTTAGGTGTTGATCCACAAGACGCCTGTTAGAATAAGCAACATTATAAATCAGGTTACCAGAAACGCCAAAGCATGTCGCTGGCAGAGGTAGCTAGAAGATGATCATAGAGGCCAACTTGCAAAACAGCTTCTAAATGAGCTAGCCACAACATGTAATTGTTGTTGTGGAGCTTCAATTGCATCAAAGACTTTAAATTTGTGATCAAGAACGTTCGACCTGCAGGTAATGATTCCGCCGTAGATAACTCTACAAAACTCGGCACAGAAACTCGAGTTAACTCAATAAAATGCAAATAACTCGGCAAAACTCGGCACACGAACTCGAGAACAAACTCAGCCTTCAGACCACGAACGGGACGCCAATAAATTTACATAATCTAAGTGATTCCTACGTCGAAGTCAAGAAGGCTGTGACCGAAGAGGAAAGAAAGATATCGGAAGAAAAAATAAACAAAATCCAGTGTGACTACGCAATGGAAGATGACCGGAGCTTGCGGAAGGGCGAAGGATTTCTATTAGAAATGAATTACATGTGAGCTAACTTATATACACAATCTAACAGTAGCTCAATAACAAACTCTTACAGAATACTTAAGTCTACTAACCAACTTTAATCATCACTCTAACTAACTCTTTTGATTCTTCTAATATTGCATTGGCAGTCCTTTCACTTTTGCTAAAGTTACACACTTACACTTCCATTCTTTGACATCTAACAGTGGATGACAAAAGTTCTTGGTGATTGGAATCAGCAACATGAAAGGTAGAAGTTTACGTTTTCAACATAAACAACCTACTATAAAAAACTAACCAGTAACAAATATCTTGGTTTGGTTTCTTTGGTTGACAGGGGCCAGAGAGGGGTAATCCCAGAAGATGCTCCCCCAGTCCAACAACCTCATCGATTCGTGTCAACCACACCACTAGAACTTATTGACATAAGACCAACAAAAGAAAATTCCGGGTAAAAAAGGTATCAACAAGCATTGGCATAGCTGCTAATTTACAATAGCAAGACCAGTCTCAGGTCCCGACGATTCCTTTTGGGTTTCTATTGGTTGGCCTGAAACTGGACAGAATGCTTCTTCTGCATATCCTTGAGCTTTACCAATAATTCTAGGAATGTTGGTCGGCTCTTGGGCTCCCTGCATGAAGTCACAAGTGTGAAATCTCAATCTTAGCTGTGTTCATGGATGGTTAAGAATGTACAGATTGATTCCAATAAATCTCTACTTATCTACCACTAGTAACGCGGCTGGTTATGGGAGACAATGATCAATTTATATCATCTGGGTCATAAATTTCCCCACGTCTCAAACAAAATCTTTCTTGCCCATTTAACAAAAAGAGAAGAGCCTTGTACCTATCCTAAGAAAACTGTTAGGAAGTATCAAACTGCACAGAAACAAAAAGGCTGTTCCACATTTCAAATCATCCCTCCCCAGACTCTTCAGTACTTCAGTTCTATGTAAGATCTTTCACGACAACCATAAAAAGTGGCTTTGCATCTTCCTCAAAGAAGCAGGCATAACATAACAGGAGAAGCGATGGTGTGCCCTCTCTCCCTCCAATTACAAGTTCACCCGCCATCTCCGCTACTTCGACCTTCCCCCCACTTCCCACCGTCACCCGCAGCACCACCAGAAAATAGAAGATTACACGAAGAACAAACACCTCCACTCATCACCAGTTTGAATATAATAACAGAATAAGTAAAATTTGTAAGGTCATATGTGATATTTAGCTTCAACTTATCCTATCTCAGAATAAGCAGCGTTAGACCGTGGTATTACCTTTCATTTAACGGAAATACATCCCTACAAGGACAACGTATTTGATCTTTTCCCAACTGAATTTCAGTCCGCTTGTCAAAGAGAAGGCGAATGATTTTATATGGGACAAAGTACCGTAAACCTACAGTTTGCCATTTATTACCGGATAAATTACCATAAACCTACATGCCGTCTGCCATTTGTTACCAATAACCCACTGCAGTTTCAGTTTCACTTCGAAACCTACCTACAGTTTGACATTAGTTACTGATAACTTACTGAAGTTTAAAGTTGACATCAAAACCTACATGCAATTTATATATTTCTAACAATCACCACAATTACCATGCGGAGTTAACTTTTAACGGGACCCTAAACGTGAATACACGGGAGAAATGGTAATTCTCATGTGATAGGGTAAATGGTGAGTGACAAATAAGTTGAAAAAGGTAATTGTCGTGAAGAAGAAAGCTGATAAATGACAAAATGGTGCTAAGGAACTTTTAGCATCGTAAGGGATTTATGTTGATTGGTAGCAATTATAAAATGCAGATAGGTTTTGAGGTCAATTAAAAATTGCAGTACTTTTTTGGTAAAAAAAAAGAACTTTTGACAGCAAACCCCCTCGCAGTTTCGTCTCGCTGACACTTAGCTTCATGCAGTATTGGTTTTACCACTTATCGTCTCTGCAGTTTGTAAAATTGCGACACTTAGGTTAAAATGGACTAACACCGTTAACTTTCGTTAGAAGAATACGAAAAAGAAAAAAGAAAAAATATATAAATAAAATTAGAAGAGAGAGAAACAAAAAGAAAACAAAGGAGAAAAGATCACACTTATCCCTTTTGATGTATTAAAATACTAAAATGTCACCCACTTATCTAACGGAAGTTAACGGTGTTAGTCCATTTGGACCCAAGTGTCGCAAATTTGCAAACTGCAGAGACGATAAGTGGTAAAACCAATACTGCATGTAGCTAAGTGTCAGTGAAGCGAAACTGCGAGGGGGTTTTCCGTCAAAAGCTCTAAAAAAATGTCAAACTGCAGATAGGTTTGGAAGTTAAATTGAAAATGCAGTGGATTTCGGTTACAGATGACAAATTGCATGTAGATTTACAGTAATTTTTCCTTTATTACCAAAGCTGTTTAACCTCAAATTGCCACCAATAATCACAAATCCCCTACGATGTAAGGAACCCATAGCACTTCCTGCTTTATTCTTTGTGACACTTGATAGGGTCCCATTAACTTTTTTAACATCATTGGGGCTTTGTGGTTATTGGTAGCAATTCGTAAATCGAAAGTAGGTTTAGGGGTTAGTAGGTTTTCAGTAACAAATGACAAGCTGCATGTAGGTTTTAAAGTCTAATTGAAAGTGATGTAGGTTTTCGGTAACAAATCACAAGCTGCAGGTAGGTTCATAGTCAAATTAAAATTGTTGTACGTTTACGGCAACATATGGCAAACTGCAGGTAGGTTTACGGTAATTTGTCCTCTTGCATATTATTATGACACAAAAAATTCATATTTTAAATTATAAATTATAACCATGACCTAGTCAAGAGTGCTAGCTCAGTGGCAGAGTCTTTGAAACCCCAGCATGAGGTCCCGGGTTCAAAGCCGGCTATATGCATCTCAAAAAAGATGGGGAAGAGGCTCGCACAGTGTTGTGCGGCGCAGAGACACTTGGATTTGCACGTGGACCTTGATAAGAGCCACATCCGGTAGTTGTAACCTCCCACCGAGGGAGTTGCAACTTGCAAGTTCCACGATAGAAGGGTAATATGGTTCAAACTAACTTGTCTCAGAATTATATAAAGGCACCATCTCCTACCTAGAAACAATTAAAAACTCTAGCACCACTACCAGGAACCTAGTGCACCGGCTATCATCGAGCTTTTACTGTCTCCCTCTTCTGTATTCAACTAGCTTATTTCTTCCTCGATCCTCCTAACCTCTCCAATTTTACAAATACTCATCTCTCTAAGGGAACCGTTAATCAAGGTTCCATACTTTCACTAACCAAAAGTTTCTCTTCGTTTAGAATAAACCTCTATTCGGGAAAGAAGATGTGGACCACGAAAATGTGGAAGAAATCAATGTCTCTTGCTGGATACTGAACTAATTCCCTTTCCTATTACGGGTACATACAGACTGTCCTATACTGCTCATATATGAAACCAAAACTCACGAGAAGAAGGGCAGAATAAACAAACCTCCAGCAGCTCTCAATCATAGAGGCCCATTCTGGATCTACATCTTCAGGTATCTTCAACTGTTGGTTCATGAAGCCTACAACTCCAATCATCTGCACATAGTTATCAAACAATAAGCAACACAGTGCTTGATCCCTTCTATTTTGGATAGCATATACGTGCAGTATGGGTGAATGCATCAGAACAGTCATGTAAATATAATCACGTATCAATCTCAATAATAACGTTTTGAAATAACATCATACTTGCATTGGGTTGAGATCATCCCATGGAATTTTCCCAGTAGCCAGCTCCCATAATATCACACCGAAGCTGTATATATCAGACCTGCATGATTATCAAACCAAAATGGACACTGATAAGAACATGAATGATCACGTCACGGTGCTATTCGAGTTGACGAGTCAAGGCCTTACAGAATACATACTTCTCATCTGAGGGCTCATTAAGGAGAACCTCTGGAGCCATCCATTGAGGCTACAAAACAAGAAATCATAATTATACATGAGCCGAAATGCCTAACTATATTGAACTAAGAAATGCCAGGAATTAAGTTGTCAAAGAACTCAGTTGGCTTACTGTTCCTTTCCCACTTCCTGTTTTGAGAAAGGTCTCGTATTTGAGACGTGACAGCCCGAAGTCACCAACCTGTTGAATTGATCACAAACAATTATTCTTCTGCAGCGAAAACAGTAGAATGGCAGAAAGCATTCAAAAGCAAGGTCAAAAGGTAAACAAATCATCTGTACAAATAGGTGAAAGTGCTACCTTCACATTCCAGTTCTTGTCAACGAGAAGGTTGGATGACTTTAAATCACGATGAACAATAGGTGGGTTGTACTGATGAAGATAATTCATACCTCGTGCCTACAGTAGGTCATAAAAAAAAGTGACATGACACATAAACCAACAACAACACGACTCAGGCCAAAAGATTGTATTACTACACATAGCAAACTGCACCAACAAAAAGACTCACTATGTCCAAAGCCATGAGAATGCGCCGCTTCCAATCCAGTTTTAATACATTTCTGTGTATTATATGAAACAGGCTCCCACTATCAGAAAGAATAACTATGAATACATAATAGCCTCACAATATTTTCTGGAAGAGTTTAAACAATTGAATATCAAACATGTTGGAAACATGGCTGATAAAGAACAATGCACAAGAATTATCTTGAGTTGTTTGAAATATCCAACTTTTTCAAGATGGAAGTAAGGAATGAACCGTGGAAGGAACTCTGTTACAATACAGAGATGCTGAGGTGAGGTTACTGCACCCATAAAGAGTAGCACATTTGGATGTCTAAGTCTTTTCATGAGAGATACCTTCATAAACAACGTAAACTCAGATCTCAGCCATGTGAGAACAAAAACCAGAACAATAATAATTTCACTGGCCATCCTCCCTCTCTGCATTATAAAGCCAACTTTACTTAGCGCACGACCAGAACAATAATAATATCACACAACTGAATTTTATTTCGAACAGAATTAGCTTGCTAAGATATCCCAGTAATTATAAAAAAATGTGAAATTGACAACCATACTTCCCGAAACCCATAGTTTTGTCACACATATGTTTCCAATAACACAGAATTATCTTTTTGATTGACCTGAGTTCAACCTTGAAATGATTGTTTTCTTCTGCTGACTTCCATCCTTCCGCCACAATTAAATGTGCATTCCAAATACCAACGGACTTAGATGCCTGAAAGGATTTTTTTTCTCGGAAAAGAAGACAACGAGTAGGCCATGGAACGCATACAACTACTTCAAAATTTGGTTTGCAAGTAAAATATATAGAGCATGTCCCTGGTACAGGTACCATCAGTCATTACTGAATCAGAGAGAGAACACATTTTTACTTAGTTGATCTCCTTCGGATCTAGAAACAGCCAGTAAACTTTTGACTGTCCAAACCCACAGCCAAATAGAAACTAATGTATTTCTGTAACTACTAAGCCATAAAACTCTGTCGGTACGTGACGATTCATACATTTCTTAGATTTCCATCATCTAACTAAACAAATACCTCTTCTCTGAAGGATAGTATTGCTTCATCAGAATAGTCCTGCTTGGAGAAAGCTTTAACAGCAACGTCCTGCAATAAAAACAATCTTGGACTTAATTAACAAAATGGAAACATATTTAGCAGACAACTAGGGAGTGATTTGGCCATTTATGAAGGTCCAAATTCACTAACAAAACCAGTAGAAGTTTTTCCATCAAAGTTATATTTTGTAATTTTAGTTCCTTCGTGACCCCAGACCAAGTTAAAGGTGATTAGGTGAACATTAGGGATTATCACAGACGAGGTTACACATAATTCCATGCCTCTCAGGGGCATATAGTTTATCACCAAATATAATTTTGAGTTGTTAAGAGCCGGGACTCAAGATGCTTCGGGGTACTAGACTACTAGCACAGAAATACTTTATTGACTTGACTGTTTAGAGGTGTACATTTATTCACTACAGTGGTAGCGGTAAACAGCACATTGATCCATCTCTGCACAAGGCTCCAAAGTAGGGCCTCTTAAAGTGCTTAAATGTAATACTTCTTCAGGTTGCAACATATACAAATTTACCAGCTAGTTAGGGAGGTCCTCTGACGCTGCTAGCAGAAGATATAACTTAACTACTGTTTGCGAGTCTACCACGTTGAACCACTGACATACGAGTAGTGGAGTTTTGGTGGAAACAGAAATGCCGTTTTGAAGACTGATATCAGCAGTCAACCTACAGTAGATTAGGCAGGAGTGCACCGAAGCTCCTTATTTTGGGCAGTGACCTATCTACCAGTGTCTAACACCGTCACAGACTCGCGGGGAAGTTATTTGTGATGCTACTTTAAACAAACAACTCAATCATTTAAAAACTATTTACTTGATTTGGTAAAAATATCCAGTAACTATTGTATCTCCTCCATCCTAATCTAGGTTTTCGAACCAATGATGTTTCATACAAGTATAACAGTGAGAAAAAAGTTCATCCAAAGCATGATCAAGGGAAGAGAGGCAGAACATACTGATCCAAACCAAGTGGCATGATATACAACTCCACAAGCACCTGCATAAAGATACGCAAAGAGGAAGATCAAGTCAGCAGTCAACACATATGTATATTGGCAGCCGTAACCATTAAACAAACAAATAGCAGTAAAATTGTAAGCAAAACAACTCAGGAAAAATAAGAAGGAAGCAGCTACAACGGTCAACGTGGGTATAGGTTAACCTCAGTGTGGCTTAGGTCAAAAGCTTTCAATGCAGCGAGTTTTATTGGTTTTAAAGATCGGCGATTACGTAATAGTATCTCAGCATGCTGTTACAGATGCTCCTGAGTTCTATGGTGTGAATCCCATGTATTCAAAAGTGTAATCAGACAATAGCTACCGGTACCGCTAATATAAAGTAGACTAGAAGTACAGAGAAACTGTAAATAATGTATGAAACTTGAAAACAAAGAAAAATTAACTAAACACGCACATAGGTTCAAAAAATGAAGTTAACAGGTAGCGGATAGAATATAGATATGGTTAATTCAACCAAAACAAGGTTATGAGCAACTTTTTGGCATATTCAGAACATAATATCAGTTATAACTAATTAATTTATACAGAAGAGAAAGTCGTTTCCCATCCAAAACGAAGAAGAGAAAGTCGTCATGTTCAACATCAAAAAACCAGATGACGTAAAATCCGAAGTTTCAGACTTCAGAGTGACACCACCCAAAAAAAAACCTTGACTTTAAAATGTTGAATCACCTTTATGTGGAGAAAAATCAATATACAAACATGACGAATTAGAGATAGTATACTCCAGGTTTCTATTTTGGGCAAACACAAAAGACGATGGACAACTCTCCGAAAATGTTACTGATCAGTAGGTTTGAACTGTCAAACATTAAACTGTGATGTGAGAAGTATTGTCTAGAGCTTCCTTCATGCGAGATATGACCAACACATCTCATTGTGTCATGAAACTACAAACAATAAGTTGAAATGTGTCGCATCTATTGAGTTCCTTTATATATTTTTTCATTGAACTTTCTAACTGCTTTATTGGTGGTGCACAACACCATAAGTAGAAATCACCGTACAACAAAATACGCAGAAACCACGCTCCACGTTGGAGTACAGAATAACATCTGGTGGTGGTGGAGGCGGCGGTGATGGTGATGGTGATGGTGATGATATAACAGAATCAATGTGAAATAACAAGATATCCAATTGACAAAAAAATACCTTGGCCAATCAGCTCTCCCAGAGTTAAATCCTCCCACAATATTTCATGATCCAAGTCATCGGTGTCGGTACCCACTTCACTTTCACCACTACTACTCCTGGCCCTACCTGTGCTACTAACATTGATTGAGGACGACCATGGCCCTGACCCTGGAGCCTGAACATTTGTAGCCCAATTACTGTCACCTGCTTGGTTTTCTGGTTTTAAACGAGCTGAGCTCTTTTCATTGCCCGGGTCACTGTCATGGTCCTTGTGAGACAAGGACGAGGCAAAAGAAGTGGTACTCACCTCCACACCTGCATTTTCACTCCCTTTCCACGACCGTGATATTCCTTGCTTAAGAGAACATGCCACCTTCTTCGAAGCCATGATTTTGTGGATTCCATGTTTTCTTTCTGCCAATGATGCTTCCCTGGTGTGCTCAACATGTGAGACTCCAATTGGCACTCCATTGGGAGACCGTGGAACATCATCTTTAGGCATTCTATCTCCACTTGAATCAGAATTCTCCCTAGCCTCAGGAGAATATGCATGTGGCATGTAGAATTCAGGACACTCTCTATTTTGACTTTCATCCATGACATTCTCTCCTTTCCTTAATTTTGACTTCATCTTTCTGCTCAGCTTTGCAGCCTGTTCAATGGAAATTCTCCAGTCAAATTACAAGCATAGTGCCATTGTCTGGGGACAGAAGACATCTGCAATTTTTGGAATCAGATTTTTGTGGTGCCTCTCTCATCATCTCAACCACGTGTTGAAATATTTGATCCCTACAATAATGACATAACTCTGGTCCCGCACATGGCCAATATAATAAAAGCCCACAATCATGGGGAAAAGAAAAAGAAAAAGGTTACCAAAAATGATAATCTTGAGGCAAATGCTCCGAGGAGACGTTTCTGAGGGTCATGACCAAGTTTAGCCAAAGTATTGCTTCCGGAATCAGTATAAGTTGAAGACGTCCCCGAGCATCTTGCATCAGCCTTGATTGCAGTTCTCACACCTTGAAATGGGCGTGCATCACAAGATACACATATGAGTCCAACCAAAGTGCCGTTGTCATCATAGAAGGGACTGCTGGTTGCAACTACCAGAAGCTCCTCACCCTTCTTATGCTTAACAGGGAATTGCCCAGTCCAGGTCTCCCCTTGCATCACACGAGTTACTATTGTAAAACCAGCATCACGTTCTTGTACATCAGACATGAGGACAAGCGCGTCCTGACCTAGAGCTTCTTCGGCAGAATGGCCATAAAGGAGTTCTGCAGATCGATTCCTGCTCATTACATTTTTTTCAATTTCATTCCACCAATGTTAGCAAGTATTGAAGAGTTTAACTCAAATAATGCTAGATGTAAAAAAAATAAATCCCAATCTAGAGTGCTTCATAAACTATTTCCGGTAATAGGGTGTTAGCTGACATGCCACTGCTACATAAATTTATTCTTTTAAATAGATTAATAGCACAAAGAAAATGTTATTTCTCATTTTATGATTATTTAAACCAATCCTTTCAACAGCTTAATTAATTTACTACAAAAATGACTCATCTATATTCATACCTCCTTCAAGTAGTACGTTTCATATCATTTTGGTCCCTCTAAAGCTAGGGAAGTTCTCGCCAATCAATAGGTTACTTGGTTGTTCCGGTCTAGGTATATGTGCATACTTAGGAGAAATTCAATTTTTAATCCCCTTTTATTTAATGCAAAAAAAGTAACTTCTCCAGCCACTAGATCCAGTCTCCATAATTTCCATGAGCGATACCCATTCAAATGAAACCAGATATTGTAAACTGAACAGATAGTTTCACTAGTCGAATGGAACAACAGTATTTTTTTGGGAGCAGAAGTTGTAATTTTGTGCAAACAATACCTTCGAATGCATAGTACTACTAACTTTGTGGAGGAAAAATAATATCAATTGTTGAAGCAGGAAGTAATTGGTTTTATTTATAGAAACAGATTAAATATACCTATAAAAAAGGATTACCCTATGTGGTACTGAGTACTGACATGGAAAAATAAAACTTTAGGAAATAGATTATAAGGAGCTTTATTTTGTGAACTAATTTTCGGCATAACATTCCCTAAAAAAAAGCGGCATAACATTACTGGGGCTAAAACATTAGAAAATTGGGTCTTAGTGCATGTTTGGCATCCCTGTTTTTAATCAAAGTTGATTAAAAACAGGGTTGTTTTTTTAAACTCATTTGGTATGCTTGATTTTTTGCCTGTTTAAAAACAAAAACATGCTGAAAAACAGTTGTTTAAAGAAACAGCAAATGTGGTGTTTTTTTGATATTTTTTTCATATTATTGGTGTTTACAGACATTTTAACTATTATCAGATGCAAGAAATATCAAATATATGTCGATATTGTACGTAGAAATGATATTCAAGCAAATTAACATTGAAATTTAGTAATGTTGCCAAACGTGTTTTTGATTTTAAATACTGTTTTTAAACGGATACCAAACAGTTTTTTGATTCTGTTTTTAAACGTATTTTTTCAGTACGTTTTTTTTCCATTGTTTTTCTTGTTTTTAAACGGATACCAAACAAGCTCTTAAACCTGCCGGTGAATTCAAATTAGGGATCTACCCTCCGGGGATAAGACAAAACTTATTTCCCTCTCACAATTGGAGGGTAGATTGCAAATACAAATTCCGTCCAAGTGTAGATTGCAAATATAAATGACGGGCAGTTGAAATTGAGTGACTGACCAGTAGACTATGAATCCTTGGAGATCCAACACATGAACTGCTTGACCCATTGACTCCAATACACTCAGATATTGTTCATCACTGACACTGAATGCCTCCGGCGATGAGTGATGAAACGACGACGAACCCTCTTCCCAGGTCGCTGAATCTCTGTGTTGGAGGCGTGACACTTCGTGTATGAGATGGGTATTAGTCGATTCCAGCTCATCAAGCTTCTTGACGAGTTCTTCGGGTATAGGAGGTTCCATCTCAATAGACAAACCCACATCTACTATCGGCTCAAGGATTTCTTCACGCTTCTGTGTGGGGAATACATGCTTATGTAGCTGAATTTAACGGAGGCGACCCTTTTCAAATGCTTATGCGGTTTGTTTCTGTCTGCCTTTCCCATATGGTCTGGTCTTGGCTCGATACAACACGCCAACAAAAAGTTTGCCCCTCCTTTTCCCCTCACCTGAGGGGTGAGCGCCGAATGGTTTTGGCGGGTCTCCACCGATTTTATTTTTTTGGGTTGGGAGAATGTTGGTTTGTGACTCTGTGCTCGTTGATTCGGTTCAGTTTGGACCATTATTTATACAAGTCAATGAGAAATTCTTCAGTGCTCTCTGAGTCCAATTAAAGTGTGTCATTTATACAAACTGTCAGTAGAGTTTATCATTTTTTAAATGATTGGTACACTCTCATTGGATGAAGAGTAGAGTACCACGTGGTGTTGTATTGGAGTACTAAAAAATTTCTCCAAGTAAATACATAGATTTGACTAAAAAAAATGAGCGAAAGATTGGAGTAATATTAAACCGGGGTAGTCAAACTTCAATAATCGTCAAACATTACATCGTTAGTTCAAAATGGCGTTTCACCGTAAAAATTATTGTCGCCTTCGAGCAAACCTCTACTACTAGCAAAGACATGGGCTGACTCGTTATCTTCACGACTGATATGCTTTATTTCCACAGCTTCGAGATTTAGCATCAGAGTTCTTTCCTTTTGTCGTAAAAACTTCAAATCTGACAAAGAGTTAAGCCCTTGAATTTTACCAGAACTTCCATCATTGAGAAGAGCAGCACCTACCAAGGAATTCGTCTCAAGGATGATTTTTGGGAGCTTCAGTTCGCTGGTAAACTCCAGCCCAACTATCACTGTTTCAAGTTCCGCCGATAATGGTGAGAGAGTTTGTTGAATTCTTCTCGTCCGACCTCCAACAAAACTCCCTGCAAAATTTCTGATTACAGCCCCCAGACCCTCGGCTGGGCCGTCGTCTTTCCATTTATCATCCACGTTAATCTTCATGAAACCATCTGGTGGCGTAGACCAATGCTTCGGTAGATGCTGTGGAGGTGAACAACTTTCTTCAAAATGACCTTGAAAATGGCTTACCTTAAACCAATGCAGCAGACTAGTTCCAATATTAACGGTGGTTTCAACTGTATTGGAAATACCTTCAAACCGAAGCTTGTTACGACTTCTCCAAATAGACCAAAAACATAGCACATATCGTTCGCAAACTGGAGTCGGGTAATTATCCATGGCCTCACTGATCCATTGTCTAATGGGGGCCTTCTTTTTCGCAAGAAAATCGTTACCCATAATGATGTTCCACACTTCCTTTGCCTTGTCGCATTCTGTAAATAAATGTTATTCATCTTCCGCACATTTACCGCAACATTGACAAGTGATATCCACCGCTATTCCCCTACGCGACAACCTCGTGAGGACAGGGAGAAAGTTGTGCCAGAGCCTCCAAGTGGTAAAAATAATCTTCTTTGGAATGCGAAGGCTCCATAGTTTCTCCACCCATCTGGAATTGACAAAACCTATCATAGATGAAGCCTCACATGTAGTTCTTTTTCTTTGACCACATAGCCGCTTGAGACTGTGTACATGCCATCGTCAGTGTGTTTCAAGTAGCAAGATTCCTCTGTTTTTTTTGCTATGAATCTGAATTGAAGTAATTACAGCTTCGTCCACCGGCCAAAGAAATTGCCAGATCCTCCCCACATCCCAATTTACAGTAGATACATCTTCAACGGTCAGGTCAACCTTGGTTGCTGCTAACCAAAATTTGAAGGGACTTTTCTATCTATATCTCTTAGAGTCTTGATCATAGTCTTTGTCTCCCTTCGATCGTACATAAATTTATATCTCTCTATCTATCCAACAAGTCTGATTGAGTTTGGTTGGGTGCATACAACTCGAACACAACCATCAGACTCTATTAATTTTGTATTCCACATGATAGACTCAGTCACTAAGACCCGTCAAGTCATTTGAGTGTGAGAAGGTATGCCAATCTAATTTATGTAGTGCCCACGGACACAGGCAATCCCCTAATATTCTATTTAAACTAGCATATCCAAAATGCCCCCAAATCATTTAAGAACTATATAGTGGGGAGCTACAATTTTTTCGGGTACATCAGATTGAAAGACAACATAAAGCAACACCGGAAGAAGAAAAAAAAAGAGCTACTGCCTTCTGGCAGCAAGCATATCCTTAATAACAAGTGCACGAAGCTCATCAAGAGCTCCTTCAAGCACAACAAGACTCTCAAATTGATTAGCTCCCACCTTTGCCAATTTGTCTGCACATGCATTAGCAGCTCTATTAGTGTGGGAGATCGGGCAGTTCATGGTTCTGAGGATGAAGGTCGAGTCTTCAACAATGATCGAGAGAGAGAGAAGTTAGGAGAGGCACCGTTGCGCATAATATTCACAACATCGGATGAGTCAAAAGTGATATCTGCCTCATTCCATTCATTCTCCAAAACGATTACTACCAGGGTATCTAATCATGTTCACTCCCCATGCTTTCGCACCCAGCGTCGGCCGTGCTTGCCGGTCTCCCCGCACGCGACTCACGCTCAGTCAGAAGGGAGGGAAGTTGGCTTCCATAATTTCGAACACCTTTGGGTAAGGCCCCTGTAAATGACCCATGCTTAAGCTTTGAGAGGACTTGTATCCAAGGAGTCATCTCATAACAGACCACCAATTCATCCTTTTCCAGAAACGGGGTTGTAGCTACCATTGCAATCAAGTTTTTTGTGTCCTGCAGAAGAAGCCAACCAAGAGGAGTGTGAGATAGAAAGATCATTGCTCTCGTTATCGTAAATCTCTGGTTTGAAAGATTTGGATGTCATTGTTCAGGGTGGCTCCAGCAAACAGAATACACCCCAGATCCCACATACTAAATTTTTTGAAAATTTGGTTATTCCTATCCTCCCAAATCATCCAGTGAGTTACAGTAATGTGAGGGAAGATATTACATTTTTTTATCATGTAACCAAGCTTTAAAAACCACGGTAGAATAGCCATGATGGATAAAATTAACACTTCCAAGGCTCAATAGATCTGGGGCAGTGAAGGAAGAAATGCTCAACATTTTCATCAATGCATTTGTGGCATACGGGAGAAAGGGAACTTTTCCATGTAAACGAAGCCACATGAATAATTTCTTTTTGCAATTTATAACTTCCAAAGCCCAAACAGGGTCAATGTTGGAAGAACCGTTGCAAATGGACCAGTATGTTGCTTTGTAGAACACCACTCCAGAAAGTAGTGTCGGACGTTTCTACAACAATTACTTTATACTAAAAATCTTATTCTTGCTTAGCAATAAACGAACCATGAATGAAAGAAGCAGATAGCAGGAACTGACAAACCTCCGCACCGCTCAGTCATAGAGGCCCATGGTTGATCCACACCTTTGGGGATCTTAGTAGTTTTCTTTCACAACACTCAACCACCTGCAGATATTCAAAGCAAATTATTGATAGACATGCCTCATATAATGCAGTACACATTATGTTCCTTTAAAAGTACTATTTTGATGTCCCCCACTAGATAACATAATCGAGCAAAATATTGATGTACTTTGTTATATTTATGATCATGCATAACTGTACGGGAAAAAGAATTCAGCACATTACTACACCATCCGACCAAATATAACTAATTATTGTTGTTCATGTGCAACAAATATGAGAAGCGACGTTAACTCTATAACCAAACACATACCCTAAGTATACTATACAGACACCTAGTTAAAAAAGCAGATGGAACAGTCAAAATGGATTCTACCGCACGGATTATCCATCACAGACCACTTAAGGTGAATGGCAAACTATCCTGGTGACAGGAATCAGCAACAAGAAAGCAATTTATGTTGTCAACAAAATACAGCCCATTAAAAAACTGACCATATTTTGGTTCGGTTTCTTTTGTCGCCAAGGCCAGAGAGGGCGTATTCCCCGAAGATACTCCCGCAGTGGCGCAGTCCAACAGTCTCATCACTTTGTGTAAACCACACCGCTAGTTAGTTATCGACATGAGGCCAGCAAAATCAAACTCCTGGTTAAAAGATATCAGAAGGCACTGGCTAATTACAATAGCAAGACCAGGCATCAGTTCCCCAACAATTCCTTTTGGGTTTCTTTTCCAGCAGATGAGCTGGCCTGACACTGGACGGAGTGCTTCTTTTGCATATCCTTGAGCTTTACCATTAATTCTAGGAACGTTGGTCGGCTTCTGGGCTCCCTGCACGAAGTCATAAGTGTAAATTTTCATTCTTAGCTGATTATGGGATGAGATGATCACTTTATCATTTGACAACTACATGCAGGTCATAAATTTCCCTATGTCTCGAACAAAATAGTTCTTGATCACTCGCCCATTTTACAAGAAGAACAGAGCCACATAACTATCTTAAGACAACAGTAAGGAAGCATCCAGTTGCACTTAAACAAATTGCGACGTTCCACATTTCAAATCCCCCCACCCACCCAGATCGTAAGTATTTTCAGTACTTTTAATAGGAATAATATGACAATCCTTGTCCCTATTGTACACAGCAGGCGTCAATAACCTGCACCGTCCCAGTAAGTATAGTTTCACTTTGCTCCTTTCACTTCCAATTATCTCAGATTGCCCCTCGATTCACAAAATTGTGCCAAACCGTCCATTAGTCCACCATCCCAAAAACTAAAAGAAAAGGAACTTAGTCAGCAATACCACATCATTACAGAAATGCCACTACTAACTGAGTAGGGAACTATTTGTTACCTCTCATAATTGTCCATTGAACAAAATACATGTGTATCTATCATCTGATAGGACAACTATTTGTTTACCGTTATTTGAATCTTAGCAGTCATGTTAGAAATAACAGACCCGTGATTTTTCAGTTATATGTAAGATCTTTCACTACAACCTTAAAAAGTGGCTTTGCATCTTTCTCAAAGAAGGAGGCATAACATAACAGGAGAAAAGGAGAAGTGAGGAGGTGCCTTTCTCTCCCTCCAATTACAAGTGCACCTGCCATCTCCGCAGCTTCTACCTTCCACCACTTCCTTCCGTCACCTGCTGCACCACCAGCAAAAAAAAACAATTCTCTTCCACAAGACTAAACACCTCCACACGTCACCAGTTTGAATGTAACAACATATACATTTGATATTTGGCCACAGATTTAATCAATAAGCTTATCTCAGAATAAGCAGCGTTAGATATTGTTAAATACATCCCTATAAGGACAAAGCAAGATATTCGAATTTTTCCCAACTGTATTTCAGTCCCCTTGTCGAAGAGAAGGTGGATTATATATTTTTATGACGTGTATTATTCAACTTTTTAAATCATAAATGATAACCATGACCCAGTCACGACGGGGAAGAGGCTCTGTAACATAGATGTGAGCCTCACACAGGTGTTACTAGGTGTTTAGATACTTGGATTTATACTTGGACCTTGATAAAGGCCACGTCTGGTAGTTGAAACCTCCCACCTAGGGAGTTGCAAGCTCCACGATCCAAGGGCAATGCGGTCCAAACTAACATTTCTCAGAATCATATAAAGGCATCATCTCCTTGGAGCAGTTAAAAATTCTGGTACCACTACCAGGAACCTAGTGCACTGACCATGGTTGAGCTTTTATTGTTTCCCTCTTCTTTCTCTGACTAGCTTATGTCTACCCTGATCCTACAAGCCTCTCCGGTCCTTTGCTTGAGTTGTAAAATCTTACAAATACTCACCCCTCTGCAGGAACCGCTTGTCAAGGTTCCACAATTTCACTAACCAAAGTTTCTCTTTCATTGGAATAAACTCTAATCGGAAACAAGACGCGGGTCTAGAAAACAAAGGAAAAAATCCAAACTGACAGAGAAGAAGAGAGGCGGAATAAACAAACCTCCAGCAGCTCTCAATCATAGAGGCCCAATCTGGATCTACGTCTTCGGGTATCTCCAACCGTTGGTTCATGAAACCTACGACTCCAATCACCTGCAAATACTTATCAAGCAATAAGCATCACACAATATTTTTTATAGGTAACTAGGCGACACCCTGCGCAAAAGCGTGGGGCTTTGTACCATATCTTGATTTAAAATTTTAGATATCATAACAACCTAATAACTATACTTCGACTAAAACATATGATGGATAAAACGAAATTTATTTCCAATCAATTTATAGAGCTGTAATTTTTTATGGTTGGTACATTACCATTGTAATCTAATGAGCCAACACTCGTGCTTTGGAATGGGAAATTGGTCCAGATATTTCACATTTTTATTATTTTATTTGAATTTATAATATTTTAAACCCTTCTTAAAAAGTGTAACATCCTACCACTAAACCTCCCATTTTTAGTAGATGTTGTAGTTATCTCATTTGAACTCATAAGAAAAGTTTCTACACATTTAAATTATATAGAATGCTTCTAATGAAATGGATTAGTTTAGATGAGGATTTGTTCATCCCTTTTTTAAACATAATTGAAACAATTTTGGCATTTGCTTGGCAATTTGTCATAATAGAGAGATTGATAAACAAAATGATTCGAGAATGTTCTAATGATAATTTAATATAATAAGCAGAATGTCGACTAAAGTTTATGTACCTATATGATTTATATTTATTGAACATTATAATACTATCATATACGACATCATTTTAAAATAAATTTACTATAGTATAAAGTCATTTACATACACGCAGATGCACAAATGCATACAACATGTGTCATTAAGAATATCGTATCTTGCAGTTTTATTTGCATCAATATTTAATTTATAAATAAGATCATAGTACTTTTTATTAAATTTTAAAACTATATAATATACATCAACTAAAGATTCATTGAGGAATAATTATTTTTAATTAATAATAAGAATTACTACTGAAGATCATGTACTTATATAATTTTTAAATTAATTATGCTATTATGGTATATATTTTGTGCTAATATTTAAAACATATTAATATTCATGTCATAAATCAAATTTATCTTATTACATAGAATCACAATATCATTTTGTATCCAGAATATTTGTTATGCGAAAAGATCATAAACGTGCTTCCTGCTTCTTTTTTTTTTTTTTTTTGTGGAGAAAGCTTTCTGCTTTTAAATAAATTTTGAATTTTTTTTTTTGAGAAATTGTTTTGTCGTCAACCGGGATTGAACCCGGGACCTCATGCAGCGGCTTCCAATGCTCTACCACTTGAGCTACAACCCTAGCTGCAAATAAGTTTTTTGAATTTATTATGTTATCATCATATATATTTTACACTAATATGTAAAGCATATTTATAATCCGGTCATAAAATCAGGCAAGAACATTCAATACTAATTTACCATTATAATATTAAAATGAGTATTAATTGCTCATGAGTTACAAACTTAAATTGTACCCTTAAAATCATAATGACAAAGCAGTAGATGAGTACATGTCGATTTCTCATTGATTGATTATTAGAAAGTTCACACGTAGGATTACAAATGCCACATTCATTTTTGAATTTTTATGTTATCATTATATATATTTTACACTAATATGTAAAACATATTTATATTCCGGTCATAAAATCAGGCAAGAACATTCAATACTAAATTACCATTATAATATTAAAATGAGAATAATTGCTTATGAGTTACAAACTTGAATTGTAACCTTAGAATCATAATCACAAAGCAATAGATGAGTACATGTCGATTTCTCATTGGTTGATTATGAGAAAGTCGACACGTAGGATTACAACTGTCACATTCATGATGCTTAAATAAAGAAAAATGGCAAGTGGTGTCACCTCGGGACTTTATATATATATATATATATATATATATATATATATATATATATATATATATATATATATATTTGGGTGAATGCATCGGAACCGTCCTCTAAATATAATCAAGTATCAATATCAATTATAAAGTAAAGAAAGAACATCAAACCTACATATATATATATATATATATATATATAAGCAACCCACCATTTGATTTCCTTTCTATTTTGGATGTCTACATGCAGTTTGGGTGAATGCATCGGAACCGTCCTCTAAATATAATCAAGTATCAATATCAATTATAAAGTAAAGAAAGAACATCAAACCTGCATTGGGTTGAGATTATCCCAAGGTACTTTCTGAGATACCAGCTCCCATAATACCACACCAAAGCTGTATACATCAGACCTGCAAGATTATCAAACCAAAATAGACATTGATAAGAACATGACATCGCGGTGCAATTTGAATTGACGAGTTAAGGCCTTAAAGAATGCATACTTCTCATCTGAGGGTTCATTAAGGAGTACCTCTGGAGCCATCCATTGAGGCTACAAAACAGGAAATCACAATAAGACCTGAGCCCAAATGCCAAAACTACATTAAACTAAGAAATGCCAGAAAATAAGTTGTCAAAGAATGACTTACCGTTCCTTCCCCATTTCCTGTTTTGAGGAATGTCTCATATTTGAGACGTGACAGCCCGAAGTCACCAACCTATTGAATTGATCACAAACAATTATTCTACTGCAGCGAAAACATTAGAATGGCAGAAAGCACTCAAAAGCAAGGTCAAAAGGGAAACAAAGCATCTATACAATAGAGTGAAAGTGCTACCTTCACAGTCCAGTTCTTGTCAACGAGAAGGTTTGATGACTTTAAATCACGATGAACAATAGGTGGGTTGTACTGATGAAGATAATTCATACCTCGTGCCTACAGTAGGTCATAACAAGTAACATGACATGTATACTGTTAAAACAGAGGGTTTGAGCAAGAACGATGAACAATGATGAACAAGAACACAAAGAATTAATGTGGTTCATTAGCAAAGTTGCTAGCTACATCCACGGCCAAAACAAGCACGATTTATAGAGCCAATTACAATCAAAGACACACCACACTATGGCCAAACGCCATAGCGGCCACCCACACAAGTATACCCACGACCTAGGACTCTATTTATAGACCTAGGATCTGACTTGTGCCCAAAGAAACTCAAGAAAGTTACCAAAACAGACAAGGATTCAATCCTTAGCCGCCTTGGACCAAGTCAACGAAGCTACTAGCTAGGCATGTTTGAATTACCCAAACATAAACCAACAACAAGAACCCGACTCAGACCAAAGATAGTATTACTACACACAGCAAACTGCACCAACAAAAAGACTCACAATGTCCAAAGCCATGAGAATGCGCCGCCTCCAATCCAGTTTTAATACATCTCTGTGTATTATATGAAACAAGCTCCCACTATCAGAAAGAATTAATAACTATGAATACATAATAGCATCACAATATTTTCTTGAAGAGTTTAAACAAGTGGACATTAGACATGCGGTGGGAAACATGGCTGATAAAGAACAATGCACGAGAATTAACTCGAACTGTTTGAAATATCCACTTCTTTTCAAAGATGGAAGTGAGGAATGAACCGTGGAAGGAACTCTGTTACAATACAGAGATGCTGAGGTGAGGTTACTGCACCCATGAAGAGTAGCACATTTGGATGTCTAAGTCTTTTCATGAGAGATACCTTCATAAACAAAGTAAACTCAGATTTCAGCCAAGTGAGAACAAAAACCAGAACAATAATAATTTCACCGGCCTTCCTGCATTAGGCACGACCCAGAACAATAATAATATCAGACTGTATTTTATTTCGAACAGAATTAGCTTGCTAAGATACCCCGGTAACTAAAAAAAAATTGTGACATTGGCAACCATACTTGCCAAAACCCATAGTTTTGTCACGCAGATGATTCCAAAAATACAGAATTTTCTATTTTATTGACCTGAGATCAACCTTGAAATGATAGTTTTCTTCTGCTGACTTCTATCCTTCCCCGACAATTAAATGTGCATTCCAAATTTAATTCCTGACAGGATTTTTTCTGGGAGAAGAAGACAACATGTAGGCCATGGAACGCATACAATTACTTCAAAATTTGGTTTGCAAGTGAAATATTTAAAGCAGGGTCCTGGTACAGATACCATCAACCAGTACTGAATTATTTGACTGATGTGAATTCCCAAATCAGAGAGAGAACACATTTTTACTTAGTTGATCTCCTTCGGATCTGAAAATAGCCAGTAAACTCTTGACTGTCCAACCCCACAGCCCAAGAGAAACTAAAGTATTTCTAAAACTACTAAGCCATAATTTCTGTGGATACGTGACAATTCATACATTTCTTAGATTTTCATCAACAACATCAGGTACCTCAGAAGAAAAATCAACTAAGTAAACAAATACCTCTTGTCTGAAGGATAGTATTGCTTCATCAGAATAGTCTTGCTTGGAGAAAGCCTTAACAGCAACGTCCTGCAATAAAAAAAAAAAAAAAAAAAAAAAAAAAAAAAGTTCTTGGACTTTGTTAAAAAAAATGGAGACATATTTAGCATACAACTACGCACCCCTAGGAAGTATGGACACAAACAGGGGCCGTATCCATGTCAGACACTTGGGATGCTCGGACACTCGTACGATTCTCCAAAATACGTGTCAGACACTCCGGCCGGCGTGTCCGAGTATTTTAGAGAATTTTATTAGACTAGACACTTGGATGACACTTTAGGGACACCTAAATGAGAGACGTCAATTTCCCCTTAAGCAGTTAAGTGATAATTAGACTTTCACACGGGTTGTTTTATTAGATATTTGAACTTTAAATAGGTTATAATATAACTAAGCTAAAGTAGATACAAAGGTCCAAATTCACTAACAAACCAGCATCAAAGTTATATTTTGTAATTTAGTTCCTTCATGGCACCAGTCCAAGTTGAAGGTGATTAATTGAAAATTAGGGATTATCAGAGATGAGATTACACAACAATTGCATGCCTCGCAGGAGCTCAAATATTAATTTTTAGTCCTCAAGGTGCTTCGGGGTACTAGGCTACTAGCGGCACAAAGAGTTTACTGTCTTGACTGTTTAGATGTGTACATTTTTGTACGACAGTGGTAGTAGGCTTAGAAGCGGTAAACAGCACATTTTTCCATCTCTGAACGAGGTTCCAAACTAGGGCCTCTTAAGTGCTGAAATGTAATACTTCTTCAGCTTGCAACATATACAAATTTACGAGCTAGTTGGGAGGTCCTTTGATGCTGCTAGCAGAAGAAATAACTTGCCTACTGTTTGCAAGTCTACCACCCTAAACCACTGAAATATGGAGTAATGGAGTTTTGGTGGAAACAGAAATGCCATTTTGAAGGCTGATATTAGCAATTATCCTACAGTTGATTAGGCAGGAGTGTAGGACATGAATCTAGAGTGCACCGAAAGCTCCTAATTTTAGGCAGTGACCTGTCTACCAGTGTCTAACACCGTCAAAGACTCACGGTGAAGTAATTTATAATGCTACTTTAAACAAACAACTCGTTCAATTTTAAACTATTTACTTGATTTTGGTACAATTATCCAGTAACTATACTTTATACTACTAGTTTGCATCTCCTCCATCTTAATCTAGGTTTTCCAACCAATGATGTTTCTTGCAAGTGTAACAGAGAAAAAAGTTCATCCAAAGCATGATCAAGGGAAGAGAGGAAGAACATACCGATTCAAACCAATTGGCATGATATACAGCTCCACAGGCACCTGCATAAAGATACGCAAAGAGGAAGATCAAGTCAGCACATATGTGTCCTGGCAGCCGTAACCATTAAACGAACAAATATCAGTAAAATTGTAAGCAAAACAACTCAGGAAAAAAGATAAGGAAGCAGCTACAATGATCTATTGATAATATAGGTGAACCTCAGTGTGGCTTAGGCCAATAGCTTTCAATGTAGCGAGTTTTATTGTTTTAAAAATCAGCGATTGCGTAACAGTATCCCATGTACTCAAAAGTCAGTCGATTCCCTACCGTAAAGATGAAATCAGATGATAACTAGAGGCGGCGCTATATATAAAGTAGACTAAAAGTATAGAGAAACTGTAAATAATGTCTGAAACTTGAAAACAAATAAAAAATTAACTAAACACGCACATATGTTCAAAAAATGAAGTTAACAGGTAGTGGAAAGAACATAGATATGGTTAATTCAATCGAAAAAAGGTTATGAGCAAGTTTGTGGCATATTCAGAAGTTAAAATCAGTTATAAATAATTAATATACACAGAAGAGAAAAGTCGTCATTTCAACATCAAAACACCAGACGAAGTAATTCCGAAGTTTCAGAGTGACACCACCCAAGAAAAAAACCTTGACTTTAAAATGTTTAATCACCTTTAAGTGGAGAAAAATCAATAAAAAAAATGACAAATTAGAGATAGTACACTCCAGTTTTTTTCAATTTTGGGCTAACACAAAAGACCATTGACAACTCTCTGAAAAGGTTACTAATCAGTGGGTTCGAACTGCTATATATTAAAGAGAATGCTATAGGAGCCGAAATAAGCTCCCGGTGGTCTTCCAAAAGTCCATGTCATGGACCAGCTGGCAGGGGTTTTAAATGCTTAAACGGTGTAGTGGTTTTTTAATTCAAGAGATAATAATTAGTGGGTCAGCATTCAGTAAATTATTTAGATAACTACATCTTCCTCCCCCACTTACAATAGAAAGGACAAAAGTAACCTCCATGCAAGTATTTCAAGAGACAAATCACTATCGGCTGAAAGAGTTTCTCTCTTCTGTGTGGGGATTACATGCTTATGTAGCTGACTTGAGCGGTGAAGAATGGGGTCCCTTTTCAAATCGCTTTCTTCCATTTTTAATTTTCCAATGGATTTTGGCTTCTGCGGTTTGTTTCTGTCTTCCCCAGTTGTTTGCATTTCCTATACGGCCTTGGCTCGATACAACACCTAGGGGTTGAGCGCCGAATGGCTTTGGCGGTTTGTTCAACTGAGCAAGTGGTATGTGACTTTGTGCTTTTTTTTTTTTTTTTTTTTTTTTTTTTTTTTTTTTTAATATGATTCGGTTCTGTTCGAACCATGATACCACTCCGTTTCTTCTCTTTAGCCCTACTTTGACTTTTTAACTCGTATCTGGGTCACTTTGACCGTGTAATTTGGACAGCAAAACGATTCGATTTTTTAATAATTTTTTTAGTGTGTTATAATGCAACTTTTACTCTACAACACCACGAAAAAATTATCAAAAAATTTCATCATTTCGATAGCCAAATCACAGGATCAAAGTGACCCAGTGAATAGTGGTAAAAGTCAGAATAGGGCTAAAGAGAAGAAACAGTGATACAAGTCAATGTATTTTAATATTTTAATTAAGACAAAATATCGATTTGACTAAGATTTGAAGTGTACTACTATTACTCAAATTTAGTTTGGATTGGCGATTCAAGAGCATCTCCAATGGTATTAGGTAAAAATTATGCATATTATGTCTAAAATTTTTATTTTGCAATAGCATTTTTATCTTGGACTCCAACAGTATTAGCAAAAAATTAGGCATCTAGAATTACATGAATTAGTGCATCTTGTTTGTACGGGAAAACTTCAATTAAACTCTAGTTTTGAGATAAAATAGGAAGAAGTTATATTTTACTAGGACACGTGTTTGTTTTTCCTTATTTCATGGAGAGATGGCGAGGAGATTAACTTCGCCAAACATGGCGAAGACTTTGCCGAATCTGATATTTGCCTATTTAAATGCCTAATCCGTTGGACCCTAGTTTTTCTCAAACTTATCTAAATTTTACCTAAGATAATCATTTTACCTATTCCGTTGGAGATGCTCTAACAATCTTAACCAATCAAATAGCATCATAGATGCTAAATTAGTAAATTCGAACCGGTTTAGAACCGATTTAGAACATAGCGGTTTCATTGGCAATATAGGTTGGATTCTATGCCTTCGAGTGATCTTTTTGATGGCCTTGTTGGCCTAGGTTTAATATGAGTTTATGGATTCTATTCCTTAACCATGTTAGCTTCTCTAATCAGAAATTTTCTACTCTATAATTAAAATAACTTTTATGTATAACAGGCAGACTGTCTCTCGCCATAGCGATATGACGATGTATACTAGCCGACGATCTTAACGTCACTCTAACCTAGAGAGAGAACCCCCTACATCTTCTCCTTCTCCGAAAGGTAGTGCCGCTTCGGCGATGCCCGTCCGACCATGCCCTGTCCATTTTTCTCTCAGTTCCCACCTTCACAGCCCGGGAAACCAGTGACCAGGGGCGGAGTCAAGAATCGAAAACCACGAGGGCACTAAGAAACAATTCAAATTAAGAAAGGCACTTTTTCAATTATTGCAAGGACACTTTTGAATAAAATTTTGCAACATAAGGGGTAAAATTGCATCTTTTTCTAAAATGGGTAGGGCACGTGCCTACCCGTGCCGGGGTTGGCTCCGCCCCTGCCAGTGACCTTCAAGAGATCTTTCTCGTGGAGGTTTCTTTTGGTGCTTTCAATTAGATATATACTTTGTTTTCATTACCTTAGCAATCATGTTCCTTGCGGCATTTTCTCTTCTTTCTCTTTCTCTTTAGTCCTCGCCACTGTCTTTTTTTTTTTGATGACGTGGGAACCCGCAACCACTACTCTTCAGGTGCGCACTGGGTAAACTCTCGCTCTAGTTCAATAGCCTGCAAACCACACTAGAGAGGCAAACCAGCCTGAGAAACCCAGGCTGACAGCCTCGCAGTTGAGAAGGCCAATAGGCTGCCCTTGGGTTGCCCAATGTTTGAACTCAAGATCTCAAGGGAAATGCCCAAAGTCTTAAGAATGCTCACCCAACCAACTCAACTACACCCTGAAGGGTGCCCTCACCACTGTCAGTTCTAGGTGTAGGTGTAGACGGCAAACAAACTTCGTAGAAAAATATGATCATTATTGAGGATTCGTTATGAGGGATTTAGGACCTCTCACTTCTCACGGGTTAACCTGCGTTTGGGGTCAATACACTTTGATAGTAGGAGAGATTTTGATTCTTAGCAGATCAGGAGGGTTTAAATTGGGCTATTCACTTACATTTTAGATTTTATGACCTCTATTCTAGGGGGTCTCCACGTTGGCGTTCTGTCTCGAGCAGTTTGTTCTCCCACGCTTCAAGTATGTATGATGCTAAAAGAAGGGATATTGTGTTTTGTCGACCCACATTTGCCCGTGTCTTTTGCGCCAAATCAAAATGGGTTGTTCTTTTTTTGTTTTTGTTATGTTGCTATATATACGGGTTTTTGGAAACGCCATCGGCTGGATTCGCCAGTAGTGTTTTTCTGCAGGTCCGGTCCACTGTCATTTAGCACTCTTGGGCCACATCTTAGAAGCGGTGTTTTATTTAAGTCTACAATTCATGTCGTTGCAGTTGCGGATCCAGCATAGCCAGGCGTTCACCGACATTCCAACCAAGGATATTTTATGCCAATCGACAACCTCTCCATTAGAAAACAGTATGTGTGCTATTTGTATCGACGTATGCAAAAATTTACCAATTTTGTTACTTCTAGTGTTTGTGTTCGAAGGTTTTGTATGAGCTACTAGTTTATTTTGGGAGGAATGTGTTCCACCCGATTTTTGTTCGGAGAATTCAATTATTCGATATATGATTGGAGGAATTTATTTCATCTCGTTCGGTCTCAACTTGTTCGAAGTTCTATCATGAATGGACTCGTGTGAATGATTCAAGCAATTAAGAGAAACAAGTTTTAAAGAATTATTTAACAATCTTCTCTCTTTTGTGTTGGAATAGATGCCCTAGAGGCAATCTAGTTTAGTATGAATTTATTTGTGGCTAGTGATAACTCTCTTTTAGGAGTTATTATTATACTTTCTTAGTACTTGTATTAGTCTTATTTCACATGATTTATATGTTATATTTGCACTAATATGTGAATTTGACTATTTCTAAGCCTAAGAGTGAAAAGTTGTGTTTCTAGCTTATTTGTGCATGTTGTCTCTCATATTTGCTATGATAATTGCACGGGTTGGTTAGTGTTGTGTATCTCAGGTAAAATAGGTGCAATGGAGCTTATGAGATGCTTGGATATGCTTGGAATGGAGCTAGATGAAGATGAGAAAAGGAGACGCAAAAACGAAGCAAAGTTGGAAAAGTCACACAGGACCAGCCTGCACTCTTTTCGATGCTCAGGAAAATCTACAAAGAATTTTGGAGCAAGGCCTGCGGCATTGGAAAGTAGACATCCGTAGCTTTCCAACGATATATGGTAGGCCCAAAACCGAGTCCGTATGAGGGAGTTACAGCCCGCGCAAGATCAGCAAATAATTTTGGCCGAGAATTACAAAGTAGAGGGGCTTAAGTGCAAATTTCGGCCAAATCACTTAGAAATTCGTGCCCAGGCAATAAAGGACGATTCTCAGACCTAAAACACAGAAGAAGCTGCTGGAAACGAGGGAGGAAGGCTAGGAGAGAAGAGGATCATGGAGAACAACGCCGGAGTCGCCGGAACGCGATTTTCGTCACGAGTTTGACTATCCCTCCTATCTTTTCTATCGTTTCTCAATACTATGAACTTTTTAGCACTTATTTTCAGATTATTTGAGTAGTTTTATTTGCTAGGCTCTATGGAGAGCCTAGGGCTTTGTTAGACAAGTTTTCCGGATTCGTTTGTTTGATTCACGCTTATGGATTCACGTTATTGATTGATTTTATCTCGTTTGATGGATTGTTGAACTTGCACTATTGACACGTGCTTGGTAGGATATGAATGATCATATGAGATGTTTCAATACATATCGTGTTATCTTAGCTTAAAGTAATAATGAATTTGCTTCTTCTAGTAATCTTGTTCTTAATTTTATGCTACCTTAGCGTCATGAACTAGGGTATCTACTTGGTGAAAGATTGATGGACTGACAGGTGAAGATTGATTAGCTTATGAATTTAGGATTGCTAGCAACCCCGTATCATGATGGACCGAAAGGAGAAATGTTAGGGTTTGGATCAAAACGTAGGATTAATCTTAGTGCTTGTTAGGTGATGTAGTTTATGGATCGACAGATGACGATTACAGAACCTAGCATAGGCTTACATGAGACCGAGAGGAGATTGTAAGTAGTTAGACGTGATCAAGAGCATATTCAATATTACATGTTTCAAAGCAATATCCGGAATTGTCTACTGCCCTAGGTGATCCATAGCTCGCCTAGTTACTATTCTTATTTAATCAAACTTTGTTTAATTATAAAAATCCAAAAATATTTTCTTTTAGTTAGTTTAATACTGTCACTTGATTGGGGGTGACAACTTCTCAAATCAACAACTTTCTTCCTGTTATTTCAATTACACTCTTTAGATTTAATCTCTAATTAACAATAAACCTACTATCTGTCCCTGTGGGTTCGACAACCTGAGCTTAATACTCATCTTTATTACTTCGACCGTGCACTTGCGTATACACGTAAGAAATCGTGTCAAGTTTTTGGCGCCGTTGCCGGGGACAGCGGTTTATTTGCTAATTAGAAATTACTTTAGAGAGTTTTTATTTTTTTTATTGTTATTATTTATTCTTATTACCTCACGGTATTTTTTGAGATCTTTGGTGTGCAGGAATTTTGCTAAGCATGGGGGATAATAACAAAGGACGTTTTGTCTGCTTAGCGGAACTGATTGATCGCGAGGATGGATTCTACCCTGAAGGAGATATTGCGGAATATTATGCCAACAAAAGCATGATGTATAGCCGCCAATACTTGCTTCAGCAATTGTTTGGAGCACTGCATAAGGGAATCGAAGAATTAAAACTTAGTGCAATGAGAATGGGGTTGGATGTGACAGAATTTAAAGCAGGACTTGACAAATTCTATACGATTGTCAATCTCCATTCTAACGAAGAATGTGCTCCAACCTTCTCAAAGCCCGAAGAACATGATGGTGAGCCATTGTGTATCCCAACATGTCCGAACATTGATTCGTGGCTTGAATCAAGTATGAGGGAGAAGCATGATGCAGTTTTTGGTGAGATTGAAAGTATTCTCCATGGGATCAATATTGACGAACTTGACTCTCCGGTTTTAAATGTGATGGACCATCTCATGTACGAGCTTGATGAAGATGAGAAAGACGTCAAAATTGAAGTAATTGATGATTCGGGTGCTTCATATGAAGGAGATGAAGGTACTCGAACTTTCATATTTTATGGCTTACCGTTTAAATCTTCATCGAAAGTACCACGAATGGAGAAAACAATCAAAGTGGATATCAATCTTTTCTCAATACTTGGGATTATCTTTGAAAGCATTATGATGCCGACTCCCATGAATTGGAAGAAGAAGAAAAAGTTTATGCATTGTATTCATTTTTACAACACTTGTTCGTCGTTGTTGAGATTTGTGTTTCTTGTGAAAGTTCGAACTTGCTCGCTTAAGAAGAGAATGAAAGAAAAACAATGGTGGAAGAAGAAGAAGTGGAAAGAAAAGCGGGAGTTTCAAAGTTGGGGAGGTGATTGTGTGGTCTAGAAGTGCAAAAACTTTGGTTGAAGGCTCGGTAATTTACTGTCTACCAGCAGCAGGTTGCAATATGGGGTTGCAACATGAAGAACCCCTTGAAGCTTCTTATCCGACCAAAATACCCCTGAACTTGTGATATTTCCAAACCCAACCCCAATCTTCTTCCCTGTCGTCTCCTTCTTCTTCTCTGTTAACCCCAGCCACCAAACCACCGCATCACCGCTTGTTCTCCATCGTCTTTCTCTCTCTGCCCTGCACCGCCCTCTCCTCTCTCACTGACTTCACCCAGAAACCTACCCCTCCACCGGTGTTCATCCATCGGACCTTCCCCACAAATCCATGAACCCTCCAATCGTCTCTGCAAAACCCAGCGGCCAAGAACGCAGCCGCCGCCGTCTAATCCAAATCTCCAATCGACCACCACTCAAACCTCCTCTTCGTTCCCTGATTCTATCCCCAAACCCAGATACAGCCGCAGCTTCCTCCATCGCAAACCCAATCCTCGACCTCCATTAACAGCGAACCCACCCCATGAATCCGACAGAGACATAAACCAAGCACCGCCTCTCTCTGAATCAACCGAACCCACCCCTGAACTCCATCAATTCCGACTGAAGGCCAGAATCTCACACCGAACCCTAATCCCTCTCTCTGCCTCAGAATGGGAAAATCAACAACCCAGAATATCTGCTCTCAATCCTTCTTCCTCTCCGCCTCAAATTGACGCTGCCAGAGTGCCCTTGGTTAACAGCTTCGACATCTGCAAGGTCCAGAACCCAACCCAGATTTACAAAAAAAAAAAAAAAAAAAAAAAAAAAAAAAAGACATAATAATGAAAAGGCAGCCACTGATGCTATGGTGAAGGTACAAGTGGTTATGTGTGTTGGATGGTGAAGGCAGTATTTGGGTAATGAACATACGGTGATAGTGTTTCCACAATCTGAGTAAAACAAAATCACAGAGATCGTTTTGGTATTCATCATTATCAACTGTCAAAGGATCAGCTGATATTTGTGGCTATAATTCATAAAGAAATGAGAAATTGGGCGAAGACATCGACCCCGGTGTGCTACTTGCACACTTGACCATTACGGGAGCTAGTATTGGCGTACGCGATACGAGTTCGGGGATTCTTCGCTCTATTTCGTCAGCAACGGATCAATCGACCCCGGTGTGTTTCACATACTCGACCGCAAGGGAGCTTGCATTGTTCCGCACAATGTTAGCTTGGGGATTGTTCTCGCTATCTCAGTCAGCACTTATCGGATTTCGTCCCCGACCTTGTGTCGGTTGTGAGTACTTTTCTCTCTCTCTTTACTTACCGTTTAGGCACATCGTACTTGCTCTAGGATTTTATTTTTTAGAATTCTAGGGAATTACTTGAGTACTTGCTTAATTTCGGTACACACAACTCGTTCACGTGCACGTAGCTTGAATTATCTCTAAATTTGTTGGAGCTACCTTCTTGTGCCGTGACTTTGACTCCGAGTAGAACCACCGCCCTTCGCATTTGAATGCCGAGTCCTCTGTTTTATCTCTAAATTCGTTGAGGACAACGAAGCGCTCAAGTGTGGGGGGATTTTTAGCTATTTGCTAGCCAGTCAGTGTCTGCATCGCCATGTCTGCATATAGTTGGTTCGTGTCGTATTGTGGCTAATTTAGTAGTCTGTGTCGTGTTATTGTGATAGTATATCGTATTGTGATTTGTTAGTCGTGTATATACTTGTTTATGTTTGTGTTTAATATTGCATGTTTTCTTATTTGAGTCTACCTACCCTGTCGAATGTTTTGTGTAGTTTCGTTCGTGTCGGCTTGCATGTAGTGTAGGAATTATATGAAAAAAAATCAAAAAAATCAAAAATTGAAAAATTTAAAAAAAATAATAATAAATAGAGAAAATTTTGAGAAAAGGGCAATCAAAAGAGGCTAAAATTTGATAAATCGCGAAGTGTGAGGATTTTAGGCGTAGAGCATGATTTGCGACCGAGAGTGACAACGTGAGTCCCCCCTAGTAGGTATAGAAAGACTTTCTTTACGGGAGTGCCTACCTATTTTTAACACTTACGTGATTTTCAAACTCAAAGTGTGTGCCTATTTTCTTACAAGAGCTGAGCTAGGTGTGAGCTAAACAAGCCGAACATCCATGTGTTCGTCTTAGGTAGTCGCCAACCCGCCTCGTAGTGGCACACGAAACAGCTGTGCGAGGACGTGTATTAGAGCACTCACTGCTTTTAGAACTCACCTTGTAGGACCATTAGACGCCCCAATTTGAACCTTGGATTCTTTGCTAGCCTTCGGACCTAGGGTGACGATTCTTGGCCTTCATCACAAATTGATTAGAATCACCACTTTAGTGCGTCACGAGGGGGTTGTGTAGTTGAGGGGGTTCGATGAGGGAGTGATTATACAATTCGTTGAGTTCTACATCTCGCTTGCACTTCATTGATTATCTACGAGGGGATGCGAGGGTGAGTGAGTAGGCTTGCGCACTTCGGTGTGGCGGTGTTCCATGCCACTACATCATGGACACAGTTGTGGAGAGCCGTGAGTGCGTGAATCTAATACGCACAAAATTGGGTTGGGAGAACTTAATTGGTGGATCGTGCTAGGTACCGGTTTTGATTACTTTGGTGTAGGAGGATCGGTTGGATTAGGCACGAGATACATTCATCTTTCGGGATTACTTGAGAGGGGATATGGTTACATTCGAGTGTGGGGGTGTCGACTTTTGACTCCGGACATTGAGTGTGAGCTTGCGACGACTCCACTCCCACACATGTACTTCATTGATTTTGCGGCTTGGACTTGACATGGACTTTGATTGAGTTAGGAGGAGATGATATTTCTATGTGATATTCATTCATCGATTTACGTGTTTCCTTCTCCTAACATATTTGATTGTTATTTGAAGACCACTCGGATATTATTGTTGGATTTTGATGGTATTTTGAGAGAAAGAAAAAAAAAACAGAAAATAAAAAAAAAATAAAAAAAGAGAGAAAAAGAAAAAGGAGAGATGAAATAAAGTTGAGTTGGAATTGAATTGGAACGAGTGGTGGAGCTACTTTGACGACGACGGTTCACGTTTCATGCACGACGAACGACGATGGCCACGGAGATCACTAGTGTACCGGGGTTTGAGGGAATTGAGGGTCGGAGGTGGTGAGCTTTGGGTTTTGGTTCCTATCATCGTGGTGAGGGTGTGTGAGATGTGGGATTTGATGTGACAATGTGACGCTTATGACTTGATTTCGACGAGATTATCCATATGTCCCTAAGCCTCATCATGTGAAAACCGTTAGCGGATTAGGAGCTCGGACCTTGGATGTGGCTTTGCCTAGCGTAGTCTCTTATTTCGTGGCACACGCGAAGAGGTAGCGTACTCTTCTACATAGTAAAGTTAGGCTTTCTATACTAACTAGGGGAGAGTCTCGTTGTCGAATTTAGTTTCAACTCATGCTTTGTTCCTAGGATTCTCATCACTTCATGTACCCGATTTAAGCCAATGGAGATTGCCCGATCTCAACCAAAAAGATAAAAAGTGTGTTTTGTGTATATATGTGTTTGTGTAGGATCGAGTCGTAGTTTGCATTTGCATCATATTGTTGCATTGTTGAGTCTTGTGTCGTTTGCGTCTTGAGTCGGCTAGTAAATAGTGGTTTTACTCGGGACGAGCAAAAGGTAAGTGTGGGGGTATTTGATAACTCTCTTTTAGGAGTTATTATTATACTTTCTTAGTACTTGTATTAGTCTTATTTCACATGATTTATATGTTATATTTGCACTAATATGTGAATTTGACTATTTCTAAGCCTAAGAGTGAAAAGTTGTGTTTCTAGCTTATTTGTGCATGTTGTCTCTCATATTTGCTATGATAATTGCACGGGTTGGTTAGTGTTGTGTATCTCAGGTAAAATAGGTGCAATGGAGCTTATGAGATGCTTGGATATGCTTGGAATGGAGCTAGATGAAGATGAGAAAAGGAGACGCAAAAACGAAGCAAAGTTGGAAAAGTCACACAGGACCAGCCTGCACTCTTTTCAATGCTCAGGAAAATCTACAAAGAATTTTGGAGCAAGGCCTGCGGCATTGGAAAGTAGACATCCGTAGCTTTCCAACGATATATGGTAGGCCCAAAACCGAGTCCGTATGAGGGAGTTACAGCCCGCGCAAGATCAGCAAATAATTTTGGCCGAGAATTACAAAGTAGAGGGGCTTAAGTGCAAATTTCGGCCAAATCACTTAGAAATTCGTGCCCAGGCAATAAAGGACGATTCTCAGACCTAAAACACAGAAGAAGCTGCTGGAAACGAGGGAGGAAGGCTAGGAGAGAAGAGGATCATGGAGAACAACGCCGGAGTCGCCGGAACGCGATTTTCGTCACGAGTTTGACTATCCCTCCTATCTTTTCTATCGTTTCTCAATACTATGAACTTTTTAGCACTTATTTTCAGATTATTTGAGTAGTTTTATTTGCTAGGCTCTATGGAGAGCCTAGGGCTTTGTTAGACAAGTTTTCCGGATTCGTTTGTTTGATTCACGCTTATGGATTCACGTTATTGATTGATTTTATCTCGTTTGATGGATTGTTGAACTTGCACTATTGACACGTGCTTGGTAGGATATGAATGATCATATGAGATGTTTCAATACATATCGTGTTATCTTAGCTTAAAGTAATAATGAATTTGCTTCTTCTAGTAATCTTGTTCTTAATTTTATGCTACCTTAGCGTCATGAACTAGGGTATCTACTTGGTGAAAGATTGATGGACTGACAGGTGAAGATTGATTAGCTTATGAATTTAGGATTGCTAGCAACCCCGTATCATGATGGACCGAAAGGAGAAATGTTAGGGTTTGGATCAAAACGTAGGATTAATCTTAGTGCTTGTTAGGTGATGTAGTTTATGGATCGACAGATGACGATTACAGAACCTAGCATAGGCTTACATGAGACCGAGAGGAGATTGTAAGTAGTTAGACGTGATCAAGAGCATATTCAATATTACATGTTTCAAAGCAATATCCGGAATTGTCTACTGCCCTAGGTGATCCATAGCTCGCCTAGTTACTATTCTTATTTAATCAAACTTTGTTTAATTATAAAAATCCAAAAATATTTTCTTTTAGTTAGTTTAATACTGTCACTTGATTGGGGGTGACAACTTCTCAAATCAACAACTTTCTTCCTGTTATTTCAATTACACTCTTTAGATTTAATCTCTAATTAACAATAAACCTACTATCTGTCCCTGTGGGTTCGACAACCTGAGCTTAATACTCATCTTTATTACTTCGACCGTGCACTTGCGTATACACGTAAGAAATCGTGTCAGCTAGAAAAATTCATTTATTATTTATTGGATATTTAATATAATGAAGTCCTTAGATTTACAAATGTGTTGTTTATCTTAAATATCCCTAGTCCAGTATAATGATTAATAGGACAATCATCTATAGACTAGTATGGGGTTGGATTGATATGGAGATATCGTGATCCAACACACAGGTGTGCATTAAGGGTAATGGCGCACTGGATTGACCCATCTACGCGAAGGCTACATACACGTTATGTTAAGTCACAAGTGCTTCTCGCGGTGCAATGGTATTGTCATCCTTAGGCTTGAAGTCGCTAGATATTCTAGTTGTGGATTATTGTGATTTTGGTAGCGTTAAACGCTACACCGTAACTGGGTAGTTATAAAGGCGTGTACCGGATACAATAAGAAGCAAGCTTAGATATCATAGTGGACGTAGATAGAATTTGTCCCTCCCACATAACGGGAGCAAATATCCTAGGCCACTCGAGGGATAGTGCTTATAGAATGTCTGGCCAGACTCAAATAAATCAATATTGGATATTGAAGTTATTTGCACGAATAAGGTTATTCCCATGGATCGAGAAACTGTGGATTGGATATACGAGTGTGACTTGTATGTCTCGTGTCCAATCCGGATATAGAGACAAAGGGATGAGACTATTACTTGTACAAGGTTTGTCAAGATGACTATTCTATTAGTTGGCTAGAATGGATGTTTTGCTAGAAACCGCTCCATATTAGCAAATTGTTGCTACCAACTAGATAGAACTTATGTGGTCACACGCTATATAGAGTTGAACTAGATTTGGGAATTAATTAATTTGATTAATTAATTAGATGGATCACTTTGCAACACCTTGCAAACTTAGTAGGGACTAATTTGCAAGGAAGGGACTAAATTGAATTCTAGTAGGACTAGAATAGGTCCTTTAGGTAGTTGGCAAGGATTTGTTGGACTATATAAAGGACACTCCTTCCTTCCCACACTTATGACCTTATTGATCATAACTTGAGTGGGATAGAACAAAAAGGAGAGAGCAAGCAAGCAAGAGAGGAGCCGCCGCCCTCCCTCGCCGCTGCCGTCCCCGTCGGCCACAAGGAGGCCGAGACCTCCTTTGTTGGTCTCGTTTTGCGTGATTCTTCTTCCTCTTCTTCTTTCCGGGCTAGAACCAAGGATTGGAAGATCTAGAAATCAACTCTAGGCGTGGATCAACTGTAGAGAACGTGACACAATTCGCGTTTGAAGTCATCAAAGGAGAACCCTAAGGTGTGTTATTGATTTCTTCCTTTACCATCGTTATGTCTCTTGACTTGTGATCCTTGGAGGGTTTTGCATGGGTTATGATTGTTTGTGTTTCCGTTGCGAATCCATGAATCAAAACCCTACGCTTTGCCCTAATATGGATGCGCCTACGCTATGAAGAGTTCAAACGAGTGCTGGACATCCCTCTGTGGTGTTTCTCAAATGAAATTTATAGGCCTTCGTTGGTCTTGATTGGTGAAGATAATTAATTTCAAGTGGATAGTGGTGCGATATTACAAAAAACTGTTAACTTATTGAGTGCAAGCTGCACATATCTATTATATCAGTATGTTGTAAATGTATGTTGTATATGTTTTTTTGTGGAAACCGATTGAGTTATCAATTAGGCACACGATGAAGAGAGCACATCAAATCAATCTCCAAACTTTTACAAGCCCACAAAGGCGGAGTAGATAGCCAAAGCCCACAATGGCTGGAATTTAGACAGTTTGGTGCTAGTACATGTGCACAACTGTTACATTTCTGTGGAATGTCCTGAATTTTGAGTATGTTCCTTGCCTTATCTTCATCTGCACTCCTCAGTTATTCCTCCCCCTCCTAAGACTTTCTTTCTATCTGTCTCTCTTCCACAATTTCTTTGCACAATTCATGGTATCAGAGCCATGGCTCAATCTACAAATCAATCACAGGGTTCATCGAATCCCCTTGTCTCTAACGCCAGCAATTCAGGTTCATTTCCATGGCTTTCTCAGTTCCATCTATGCCACTCCTACTTTTGCAATTAACCATAACTGATGAAAATCAAGCTCAAAGTGTTGAAGATAAGGATACAGTTGCTGCACAAGTCAAATTGAAGAAATTGTTGGTCAAAATGGTGCTTTTATGAAGTATAAAGAAAGATTATTGCTGTTTAAAGTTTCCTTAAGTATTTTGGGTACATATGCCATTTCTCAAAATTAAGAGGTCTTTTTCTCATTTCTAAAGATTTAGTTGAATTCAATTACATAGTCTCTGGGCCACTCTACAATTCTTGTTTTGTTTTGGCCATAATGAATTTTCTCCTTCTTTGTGTACCGTTCAGATCTCTCAGCTCAATTCAACGGTCATAAATGAGACCGTTTGGATGACTAAGTATTTAAGGCCTTCATTCGGCCATTTAGGGTTAATTGTCTTCTCTGGTTTTTAGCAGCGAAGCTCTGCCAAAATGTTCTATGAAATATGTTCATCTTTTTCCATTTTTTGTGTTTGATTCTATCTATTTGATTAATTTCTTTCAAAAATCTTTGATTTCTTTCCTGGTATCAGAGCCATGGATCTATCTACAAATCAATCTCAGTGTTCATCGAATCCCTTTTACCTTTTTTCTCAAATCCATAATCTGGTTCCTTTCAAGTTAGATAAGAATAACTATGTTATCTGGAGATATCAAATCTCATCGGTGCTTAAGACTCAATCTCTCTATGGTTATGTTGATGGTTCTATGATCTGCCCCTCTGAATTCCTTCTCAATGAAAACGGTGAACCGATGGATAACCGAAATTCGGCGTTTGACGTTTGGGTTACTCAAGACCAGACGATTCTGACTTTTCTCACAGCAACGCTCACTCAAGAGGCTCTTGTTCAGGTTGTGGGTAGGCTTTCTTCTCGTGATGTCTGGGTTTCTCTAGAAAACAGATACTCCTTTCTCACTCGCTCCAATATCATGCAATTGAGATCTGAACTTAAGACGATTCGTAAGAAATTTCAAACTGTTGATGCTTACATGCAAAGGCTTAAAACCCTAAGAGACAAACTCTCTTCTGATATGGTTCATAGTGATGATCAGGACATGATTCTATATGCTTTACATGGTCTTCCTCCTGAATATAATCCATTTAGATCTGGTATTCGTGTTACTATATCTCTTGCTCCTGATAAAATTTCGTTTGAAGATTTACATGTCTTGTTAAAATCTTAAGAACAAATGATCGAGTCTCAGTCTGTCATTGCTTCTGATTTGGTTGGTAATGCTGCTAATATGTCTCTTGGTCCTCAATCTGGGTCGTATTCTGGTAACAATCGTGGTAGAGGTGGTTATGTCAATGGGACTGGTACTGGTAGAGGTTAAGGGTCAAAATTTCAAGGTCAAAACCCTAAACCTAACTTTGGAAAGGGTCGGGATATCAAGGTCAAAACCATAACCCTAATTTTGGTCAAGGTTCAAGATATCAAGGTCAAAACTATTATTCAAACTACGGGAAGAGGTTTTGATAGTCAAAGAGGAGGCATGTCTGGACCTAATAAGTGTCCTTCCAAAAGCAGAGACAGCAATGGTAACCCATTAAACCACCAAATATGTGGTTATGACTATCACTCTGCTATTGATTGTTGGCATAGAATGGATCATGCCTTTCAAGGCAAGAAACATCCAACTCAATTAAATGCTTTGAACACTGTCACTGTGCCTGATCCATCTCCAAGCATTTCTCCAAATTATTGGTTGACTGATTCTGGTGCAACCAATCACATGACTTCTGATTTTGCCAATCTCTCTGAGAGCTCTCCTTATCATGGTTCTGATCAAGTTGTTGTGGGTAACACTCCAACTTATACTTCTCAATTAAATGAAACTCTTCATATTCCACATTTAGCAGCTAATCATTTATCTGTTTATAAACTTTGCAAACAACACAACTGCTCATTCTATTTTGATGCTGATTCTTTTTACATTCATGAAAAAACTCTAGGCAAAGTCCTGTACAAAGGACTGAGTGAAAATGGGCTTTATCCCATACACACTCACCCTTTCTCTCATGTTTCTAAAGTCAAAGACTCTGTCAAGCTTGCTTATCTAGGAAAAAGTGTCAAGTCTCCTATCTGGCATGCCAAATTAGGACACCCTTATGAGGACATTTTGAAACTTTTTTTGATTTCTGCTTCTAACTTATGAAAAGACCTAAAGTCGTCTGATATTTCATCTTTCTATTTATGTGAACACTGTGTGAAAGGCAAAATGACTAGATTACCTTATAAGTCTTCTGTTTCTGCATCTACATGCTCTCTTGATCCTGTTATAGTGATGTTTGGGGTCCAGCTAGTACTAAATCTTATCATGGCTACAGATTCTATGTACTGTTTATTAATGATTATTCCAAGTTTACATGGATATTTCCTTTACATCACAAAGCAGAAGTTTCACATGTGTTTAACAAATTCAAAACTAAAATTGAACTTCAGCTTGGTACCAACATTAAGATTTTGAGATCAGATGGTGGAGGAGAATATATGTCTTCTGTCTTTCAACAATATTTGAAAAGTCATAGAATTTTGCATCAAAAGTCATGCCCACACACACCACAACAAAATGGCGTTGCAGAAAGAAAGCATAGACATATTGTTGAAACTGCAGTTACATTCGTGATTCATGCCTCTTTGCCTAAGCATTTTTGGTATCATGCTTTTGCTGCTACAGTCCATCTCATTAATTGTATGCCTAGCAAAAACACTTTCAAAAAATCTCCTTGGGAATTACTGTATAAAACTAAACCAGACTATTCCAAGTTTAAAGTTTTTGCCTGTGCATGCTATCCTTATCTCAGACCCTACAACAATTCAAAATTGGGTCCCAAATCTGTGCAATGTGTGTTTCTTGGGTATGCTCAAAATTACAATGGTTATGTTTGCTTTGACAAGTCTACAAAAAAAATCTTCATTAGTAGAGATGTGCTATTTGATGAACTTATTTTCACTTATCCAAAAACCAACATTGTTGAAACAGAAAATGTTAACTTTTTCAAAATTGGAGACATATCAATTTTCTTACCTAACAATGCATCGCATGGTTCTTCATCTAATTTAAACGACTTGCATGCTTCTGCTATACCATCTGATGCAAATGTCTCTCCTACTGTACCTATCTTTACTGACTTGTCTTCTAATTCTTCTTCAGGTACTCTCAATGAGAACAGTGCCACACTTGAATCTTATCAAACTCATGATACAGAACAGATCACTACTCTTGACTTAGACAATCAGACTGATGAGAACAGAACTACACCTGTCTCTGGGAGCTCCCATGCTCAGGCAGAGCCAGCACATGTTCCAGCCATGGAGCCAACAAATTCAAATGATGTCTCCAACAGAGATGCTGATGAAAATACACACAATACAAGTTTAGGCTTGGCACCTGGACATGTGAGTGAAGCTTTACTAGTTGGGAGCCATCCTATGCATACAAGAAGCAAGTCTGGAATCTATAAAAAGAAAGTGTTTGGATTCAAAGTTGCTACATTTGGTAACTCTGATATCTCTCCTTTCTTAAGTGATTCTACTTTCTTCAGTGAGGCTAGTAAACACTCTCAGTGGCAACAAGCTATGACTGAAGAGTTTTCTAGTCTCCAAAAAAAAAATACCTGGACCCTTGTGCCTCCACCCAACAATGCCAATATTGTTGGGAAAAAATGGGTTTTCAGAGCAAAATACAACCTAATGGAACCATATCTAGATACAAAGCTAGATTAATTGCCAAAGGGTTCAATCAAACTCCAGGAATTGGCTATTAAGAAACATTTAGTCCTGTTGTGAAACGTGCTACAGTTAGAACAATTATTTCCTTAACTGCTTCTCTAAATTGGCCTCTAAACCAACTTGATGTGAAAAATTCATTTCTCCATGGTTACCTCAAAGAAACTATTTTCGTGCACCAATCTCCTGGTTTTAAGGATCCACAACACCCACACTATGTTTGCAAACTTAACAAAGCCATTCATGGACTCAAAATAGCTCCAAGAGCTTGGTTTGAGAGATTTACAATTTTTATTCTTTCACTTGGTTTTGTTGCTTCCAATGCAGACTCATCCATGTTTGTTAGATACACATCTCATTCCAAACTCATCACTGTCTTGCTCTTATATGTTGATGACATTATACTTACTGGAAATGACAATGTTTACATGAAAAAACTAGTTTCTCAGCTGAACACAAGATTTAGCATGATTGATCTTGGTCCCCTGGCATATTTATCTGGGCTTAGAAATTCAAAGATCCGAAAATGGAATTTTTATTCATCAACACAAGTATATCATTGATTTGCTTGCTAGATTTAACATGCATTCCTGCACACCTTGTGATACTCCTACCACTTCTGGCATTAAATATCATGCCTTGATTGATAGCTTCTATCTGATCCGACTCCCTTCAGACAACTGCTGGGTGCTTTGCAATACTTAACCTTTACTAGACCTGATATTTGTTTTGATGTAAACCATCTCTGTCAATTCATGCACAATCCTACCACCCATCACTTGATTGGTGCTAAAATAATTTTGAGATATCTTAGGGGTACTGGCAAAGAAGGCATTCTTTAAAAATCCAGTTCTCTTGAAATCTTTGCATATTCTGATGCAGATTGGGATGGCAACCCAACTGACAGAAGAAGTACAACTGGTCTTTGTCATTTTTATGGGAAATACTCCCATTCACTGGGCTACAAAGAAGCAACCCACTGTGTCCGGATCTTCTGCACAATCTGAATACAGAGCTCTGGCTACTACAACTGCATAACTGTGTTGGTTTCAATATTTGTTTCATGACCTTCACATCTTTATGCATTATCCTCCAACTCTGTTTTGTGACAATGAATCTGCTATTGCAATGGCTGCCAATCCCATCATGCATGCCAGAACCAAACATATAGAATTAGATTATCATTTTGTCAGGGAAAAGTGTTTAAAAACAATTACTGGTTTCTTATATTCATTTTGCAGATCAGCTTGAAGACATTTTTACCAAAGGATTAGCAGCTCTACCATTCAGTTATCTCAAGAAAAAACTAATGGTGTCTCAACCACCATTAGTTTGTGGGAGGGTATTAACCATAACTGATGAAAATCAAGCTCAAATTGAAGAAATTGGTGGTCAAAATGGTGCTTTTATGAAGTATGAAGAAAGATTGTTGTTGTTTAAAGTTTCCTTAAGTATTTTGGGTACATCTGCCATTTCCGAACTTAAGATGTCTTTTTCTCATTTCAAAAGATTCTGTTGAAGTCAATCACATAGTCTCTGGGCCACTCTACAATTCTTGTTTTGTTTTGGCCATAATGAATTTTCTCCTTCTTTGTACCGTTCAGATCTCTCAACTCAATCCAACGGTCATAAATGAGACCGTTTGGATGACTGAGTATTTAAGGCCTTCATTAGGCCATTTAGGGTTAATTGTCTTCTCTGGTCATGAGCAGCGAAGCTCTGATAAAATGTTCTATGAAATATATTAATCTTCTTTCCATTTTCTGTTTTTTATTCTATCTAATTGATCAATTTCTTTCAGAAATCTTTGATTTTTTTTATTTACCTCCATGTCTAACTGCCAAACAGTAGTGATGTACTCTTGCCGGTGATGAATATGTCATCGCTGTCGGGCATCACGGTGCCAATTGCAATCCTTTACCGGCGAGCGTTCAACATCGCATCACTGCTTATGGCGACCCAGCCAATCGGAGGCTTTAACCTTTTTTAGTATGATAGTTGGTGGTTTCGAGCTGAACCTTCCCGATCTACACCATGCATAGCTTCTTATATTGTGATAAGGGTCAATTTACTTCCTCTAATAAATTTTCTCGCGTCTTGAGTTTTGTTTCTGAAGATGACACGCCTTATATTATTCTACAAGGCCCAAAATGTAATACTCGGTTTCTCTTTTCTTGGATTCTTAGGTTTTGGAAGGCACTCGGGAACCAGATATGGAAGTCTCTCGCCATCGATTTCGTAAGTCTTCTCTAAAGATAGGCCCCATATTTCCTTCGCAAATCTGCAGATCATGAACAAGTGGGGTTTCATCCTCGTCCCCATTTTCTCATACTAGATAGTCAGTTTCGATCATCATTCCTCGTCTATGTGAATTAGCCCGAACCGACAGACTAGATTACCTTCCTTTCAAGACAAATATAGGAATTTCTTTTGAATGTCTTGCCTCCAAAAATTATCCACTAGCTTTTCTTGTGCTTGTAGAATGTCATATCTGCCTTGTTGCTTATTGTTCCTCTTGTGGAATTAGTAAATTGTACCTTGTGGCTAGCTCATTGTAATGCCATATAATTCTGTCCAGTATCTCCACTTTGGGTATTGACAATATGGCTATTTCCTCTCTATCATCTTCCCATTGCTAGATTTGGTGGTTCCATTCTCTATTTTATGTGATTAAGTCAGCAACCATAAGGTACAAGGGCTCATTAGCAGACTCGAACCGCTTATTAAGAGATTCGGACCGCGTACCTCGGGCTTCTAACCCTTACGGTATAGCTGTGTGCCATTAGGCTAGGTCCATCTGTGGTCATTTATCACGCTGAATATTCATCACTGAAAAACAAAATTCGGATTCAAAACTTTATATTCCGATCCATTATTAGCAACCAAACGGATTAATTTAAATCTCTCAGTATTTTAAATTTTAGAATTTTAAATTCTTGATTCGAAATCCAATTCCCAATCCGAATCATAGTTGCCAAACGCAACCTTGAAATCTTTTTACATTTGTGCCAAGTGTTCCATGTAAACCAAGCAATGAAGGATTTTTTTTGAAGTTTTAACTACCAAAGACCAAACATGGCCTAACATTGGAAGAATTGTTGCAAATAGACCAGTATGCTGCTTTGGAGCCAAAGCAGAACACCAGTCCAATAAGGAGTGTCCGAGTGGTGAGTGTAGGAAGGGAGGACAATTTTACAAATAACATCACAAACACAAAGGGGTCAACAAATGTTGAGAGCTGTGAACTAACAACAACGGTGTCTCCCATTTCCTTAACTTGTCTCTCTCCTGTTTGGCCGTCCTTCTTCCTTTCTCAATTGAAAAGTGTACTAGTAAAGAATTCCTTTTGAAATTCAAAATGCAAAATCTTTGCACTCTTGTTTCTGATTTTTCATATTAATAACAAAAATCACCTGATTTTGAAAAAACAAACTCACATAATCAAGCCGGAACGAAGCCAAAGACATAACGTCTTCTTGTGCACCTTAAGCTTCTTTGATTTGCACCAAAAAATTCATTTCCACCACAAGACACCTAAATAACTCAAAGCATTAGTTGTACTAGCCCAAATTTAGTATAGCCATATGAGGTTGGATGTATTCTCATGTGAGCTTAGATGGCTCTGTTAGTCATGTTTGTAAAACAAAACATTTTCATACTCCTTCCCAAAATAGGATTGCAAAATATATGTTGGCGCACACAAAGTTAGTCAATGATTCAAGGCTTACTTTTATTTTTGATGGAAAAGGAAATATATATTAAATAGAGAAAGGTTAAGTGGGGGTGATCACTCCCAATATAAAGATTCATAGCTACAGAGAAATTATTTTAACTAACAAACCTTAAAGTTAACTTGCCTAGCCAATCGCAAGATTATGAGCATCAACATTGGCCATCCTAGGAATAAACTGCACAGAAAAGTTAATAACTAACAAAACTTCTTTGGAAGCCTTTAATCTTTGAGACCAACCCCAGGGAGGAGTGAGAAGACCATTAAAGCATTTAGCAACAATCTGTGAATCTGTTTCAACAATGACCCATACCAATTATTATCCATAACTCTGCTGGTTGCTTGTTCTACAGCTGAGAATTCTGCCTCAAGTCACATTTGAGTTGCTGTAGATCAAGGAGCTGACCTCCACATAGGTAGCCTCACTATCTTTAACAATGAACACAGCAACACTTAACCCATTTTTAACACTTGCATCATAATTTATCTTCAAGAAACACAAACTTGGAGCCTTCCAGGAAAAAGAAGAAATACCCTTGTGCTTAACTGTGGTAGTCTCCCTGCAAATACTTGAATGCTCAGTCCACAATCTTCTAACTTTCAATTAAAAAGTCCAGGGCCCAGCCCTCGCCATTGAAGATAATAACTTTTCTTGTCTTCCAGTTTTTTTCAATAATGATAGCACTCAAACAAGCTAAGTCTAGATCAGAATAGTAATAGCGATAGCATACTTAGTTTAAGGGCTAAAGCGTAATTACGATCGTATTAGTTTTGTATATATTACTAATCAATAGAGAAGTCCGGAGACAATATCACAATCTTACATGGTATCAGAGCAAAAACCTTAATTTTCTTCTTCATCTTTTTCTCTCCTCCCTTTCTCAACAACACTGCTTCTGCACCAGTCCATCACAGCTGTTCAAATCCGCCGCGTCTCAGGTCGTTTCCTCGGCATTCTCAACAACGCTCTCAGACAAAGTTGTGATTGCCCCTTTCTCTCAACAGCGGCGCCCCCAGACCCACTGCAGTTGCGATTGCCCCTTTCTCTCAATTGACATCTCAGAAACCAGTGTCTCTTGCGTGAAATACCAGCCCTCTGATTGTGCATAGCCCTCGACACTATCAGTTTTTTGAACGCATTTCCACATGGTTCAATTTTGGGTCGTCTGATCTTGTTTCACCAAAGTTGTGTGGGTTCCTCTATTTCTTTACTAAGATTATATCATCGAGTGGGTTATTTCTTCAACATCTCCCCCATTATCTTATGTAATTGTGTTGCCTCAGTTCATTTGTTTGGTTTGGCTCACTTGCTTAGTCGGTGACCAATTTTACTTGTGCGCAACAACTATTCCTTGTGGGGTAATAGTTAGGGATGTCAATGCGGTTCGATCCGATCCGAAATCCGAGTGATTCGATTCGAATGGATCAAGTCCGAATCCGATCCATTTTAAAGTGGATCGGATATGGATATTAAAAATCAAAATCCGGTCCGTATCCGGATTTGATCCGATTATGATTGGATATTCGATGGATAACCGACCCGAAAGGATCCGAACACGCATAGTTTTACGAAAATACACTTAGAGTTATAAAAAAATTATGTTTTTACGTACATATATATAAACACATTACACTAATCACTACACATTATCTTTTCAGGCACGAAGAAAATATTCCACTATGGTTATGGACAATTTTAGTGTTGTTTTGATTAAATTTGTAAACAATTTTAGACATTATTGGTGCCTTAAACTTTTGAATGGATTGCTTATATTTCTTGGTAGATTTACGTTTGTCATATTTGTAAAATATTTTTAATATATTTTTACATTTTTGGGCATTTTTTTTTTATGGTGTGGTGAGTCTTTTTTTTTATATATATTTTTCTGAATTTGTTGTGTATTTTCTTATGAGAAGTAAAAAAAATGCTCAGGATCCAAATCAGGATCCGAATCAGATCCGTTTTTGGAGATTTGGATTGTCGGATCGAATACGGATATTGCAATTTAAATCCGGTCCGAATTCGATCCGAATTCGTTTAGGATCCGGTCGGATTTGGATCGAATATGGATCCACTTATTTTGGTCGGATTCAGATATGGATATAGGTGGATCCGATCCGAATTCGATCCATTGCCATCTCTAGTAATAGTATTTGTTGGTAACTACTTGGTAGTAGTTTGGTCACTTGTCTGCTTTCTCATGGCTAGTGACAAACTGGACTCATCACCCACCTCCAAGGAACAACTCCATTCTGTATCGCAGGGTCGCCATAGTCGCGGTGGCCGACGTCAGAATTCTCGGAAAGGGTGGGGTCGCTCTCAGCAACACAATGCGCCACGGGCCTCTCCTCACAGCAGTTGGGTGTGGTGCCCCGCCTCCTCATTCCCGGCTGCACCACCATGCTCCTATCCCGTAACGAAGCACTGGGCACACTCAGGACCCCCTCAGCCTACAGTCACGTCAGATATTCTTGGTCCAGGACCTGCTCAGCGTCCACAGGTTCTTGTTGCCACTATGGGTTCGTCTCTCTCTGTTACTACTTTGAGTTCGGAACTTCCTGGCATGGTTGTCAATGCTCCGGATAAGACATGGTACATGGAATGTGGGGCCTCCTCTCATCTCACATCTCAGGCATGTACTCTCTCTCTTCTATCTCATCAAGTTCTCCAATTTCTAATATGATGCTCGGTAATGGGATGCAAATTCCAGTGTGCGGTTCCGGTCAGCAGACTATTGCTACCCTAGCCCGTCCCCTACACCTCAAAAATGTCCTTCTCGCTCCAAACATCATTAAAAATATTTTCTCTGTCCATCAGTTCACCATTGATAATAATGTCTCTATCGAGTTTGACCCGACTGGCTTTTTTGTGAAGGACCTTCACTCGGGGACCCTTTTACTTCGTAGCAATAGTTCAGGGGACCTCTATCATCTTATTTCCACTCTGTCCCCCTCTCCAGCCCAGTCTCTTGCCATTCTTCCAGCCCCATTGTGGCACAACCTTCTTGGACATCTTGGTCGCCACGTCTTACTTCATCTTAGCTCTAGTCATTTCATTTCTTGTACTGAAACTGAGCAGACCGGATTGTGCCATGCATGCTGTAGATAGTGCTTTCTGAGCTGACAGATCTTGGCCACGTGGCAATCATCTAGCACACCATATTGTGCTCCATACACACTGGATCACCAGCCGCGCTGATCCATGTGGGGGCTGCGAGACAGGGTCCTCGCATACCACTGCACGGGACTTGTAGGGACTTAGTGGTTTGGAGGCTAGAGTAAGTCATGTCGCGTGCGAGCCAAGCCCGCGCGCGACCTTTTGTAACTGCTTTTGAGAGATTTATGGCACGAGCTCCATAAACCCGGTCAATCCGGTCAAACCCGGTCAACCCCATAACGGTTCCGGTATTCGCGCATAACGTGCTGTAACGGTCCCTATATACGCGGACGAACGTGCCGTTGTGGTTAAGCTAATTAAGCCGCCATTGATGGGCGCATTAACCACACTGCAACAGTCACATTCTCCGTTATATATAGGACGTTAACCTTTCCATACAAAGGAGAACACATCAGACATACGCGGAAGCTCTGCCAAACCCCTGTCTCTCTCTCAGACATTACTACTGCCTTACTCTCTCCCTACACACAACCCAACTCTTCCTGTGCCATTTCCGATCCCCTACTCTCGGTGTACACAGAGTGCTCCCCGCCGGATTCTCTTGTGCACATTTTGGTGAACCAGACGTGAACCTACCATCTCAAGCAACCATGTCTCAGGAGGATGATGTCAGTAACAGATCGCCTTCCACGGAGGCCGCCTCGGGAGAAGAGATTCGCCGTACTCCTACAACTACCGGTGAAGCTACGACGCTAGAAGCCTTGGACGCCACCATCCAGAGTCGGGCGAAGGCTCTCAAAGCTCAATCTGCACAGCTAGAACGGATCATGGCTGTCTTGGGGACTCTTGCTCCAAACCCTGCACCAGCCACTGCCGTCTCTCAGGGAGGAGGAGTATCCACCACTCAAGGATTGGGAGTGTCAACCACACCACCCAACCCCAATCTGCAAACTCCACCGGCGACTACGCAACTACCCTCAATTCAGGGGTCAACAGCTCAAATGTTGCCTCTCGCTGCTCATACTCCTCAGCTTCCGGCTTTGGTACCTAATCCGGCCTCACAGTATCCCTTGCCTCCCCCAACGGCAATATGGGGTAACGTGAATTCGCAATACGTTCCTAGCCCTCCTGCGGCATATGTGTCGCCTCCACCTGCCGCAACCCCTCCTCCCGCTGCCGAGGGAAGTACTCCGGAGTGTATGACGTCGCTGCAACGGCGCATAGACACCATTCTGGCTCACCAATCGTTCGCGGATACCATCATCCCGAAGCTCGACAACGATCCACCTATCCCACGAGAGATCTATCTCATGCAAAACCCTGCTGGGTACAAGGCTCCTAAATGGGATAAGTTCGAAGATGTCAATGGGAACGCCCATGAGCATGTCATGCGTTTCATCGATGTGATGGGGCCGTATGGAGCTGATCCCAAACTGCTGATGCGCGAGTTCCCGAAATCCCTGTGGAACGGGGCTTTCAAATGGTATAGGACATTGGAAGCCGGATCCGTGAAGACTTGGGACGATATGGTCCAGAAGTTCTACACCAAGTTCTTCCAGATGGAGGAAAAGGTGACGATGATTCATCTCTCGCGGATGTATCAGAAGCGCGAGGAGGACGGAATAACCTTCATCAAGAAGTTCAGGGCCAAGTCTTTGGAATGCAAAGATGTGATACTCGAAAGCAGACTCGTAGAGATATGCCTGCAGTGCATGCGAGACGAGTACAAAGGTATGCTTATTAACTTGCAAACGCCTACGTTTTCAAAGCTAATCGAATGCACGAAGAATATCGAGCCTATAGTGGAAAGGCAGAAAAAGAGAAACGCCCCAGAGCGATCCTCGGGCGGTACTAATTTCAAGATCGGGAGATTCAGCTACAAGAGGGGACGCGAAGCCGAAATGAATACGGTCTCACCCCAAAAGCAGGCGAAGATTGTGAACTTTGATGCACCACCCCTGCCATGTTCGGTGGAAGAAGCAAGCGACCTTTGCAGGCAATGGCGTAAGGACGGTGTCCTACCGCCGCTCGAGAAGGCACCCTCCAGGGAGATGGTGAGGGACCCGAAGTGGTGCGAATATCACGGAAAGGTCATGCACCCCACGGCGGACTGCAAGAAGCTCAGAATTGTGTTTAGCCAAAAGATGAAGAATGGCGAACTGATTGTCAGCGATCAAAGGCAGGATGTGCGCAACAATCCACTCCTTGCCCATGCAGAGCAAGAACCGAAAGGCAAAGAGGTCGCTATGATCTCGATTGTGGATCTTGAAGAGGTCGCAGAAGATGGTCTACCCATCGTTGCCGAGATCCAGGATGAGGACTACAGCATAGACACGGAGGACGAACGCGCCGACCGGATGAAGGGGTCGCACGGATTCAGCAGGTTCTTCGACAAGATGAATTTCTCAGAAAAGTGCCGGACGGAAATGACAAAGGCGATCTTAAGGATAGCAGAAGACTACGAGGAGGATCTCGTAGTCTCCAATGGGAAATTCGTTAGGGCGTCTCGCTCTACAGAAAAGGTCATAACCTTTTCCGCAAGCGACAAGAAGACGGATGCGAGCCACCAGAGGCCTCTGTACGTGACGGCTATCATCAATGGTGTTGAGTTCAAGAGAGCGTTCGTTGACGGAGGAGCAGCAGTTAACGTTGTTTCGCTCCATACATTGAAGCTAGCAGGAATTCCAGAGTACAAGATTGTCAAGCGTCCATCCCCGCTGATGGGATTCGGAAGCGACTCCAGAATGACGATAGGATGGATCCGCCTGGGTATCCAGATCGGCAAAATCAAGTGCTCAGCGAAATTCTATGTCATAGATGCGAACACTACGTATCACATGATCATAGGTCGAGCCTGGATTCATCGCTTCGATGTTGTCCCTTCAACAGCTCACCAAGTGATGAAAGCCATTTGGAATGACAGCATAGTCGAGATACCAGCTTCAACAAATCCATTCAACATGGATGAAGCGCATCTCAGTGAGGCGGTGTGGTTCACCGAGATGGCAGATGAGCAAACACCAGGACCATTCAACCCCACTCCTTTGCCCCGATGGGAGGATATCAAAGATCAATCGCCTGCGGGAGTAATGGTGACAAGAGAGGATGCCAACGAAAAGCCGCCTGCGCGAGAAGAGGCGCCGCGAATTGCCTACCAGCGAAAGAGTGTGTACACTCTGAAAAGAATAGCAAAACATGACCCTGAAGGCAAGGAGATAGAGAGTTTCTATGCCAACGGGAAGAAATGCTATCGCATATGAAGGTGCGCGGGGGTGTCCCCACGTGGGCATGGGGATATCCCTGAGCAAATCAACCAAATTGAGCAGGTCTCGGAGACAGAAAAACCAATGCCAAGCGCTCTAGAAGAGAAACTCAAAGAAGCACCCGAATGCATGGAAGACAAACCCAGACCGCAAAAGCAGGAGCTGAAGGAGGTATTCCTAAGCCCGAGCGAAGAAAGAAGAGGCCAGTCTTTCTAAGTGCGGACCTCACAAGCGAAGAGGAGGAAAGATTGCTACAGCTCTTGACCGAGTACAAGGACGTATTCGCATGGGAGTACGATGAAATGCCTGGCCTGGACACGAGCATCACCATGCATCGGTTGGATGTGATTCCAGGATCCAAGCCGGTAAAGCAGAGCACAAGAAGCTTTAGGCCGGAGCTCAACGTAAAGATTAAGCAGGAGATTGTCAAACTGCTGGATGCCAAATTCATAGAGCCAAATCATCATCCCACATGGCTGGCCAACATTGTGCCCGTGGTAAAGAAGAATGGGCAGCTTCGTATTTGCGTGGATTTACGGGATCTCAATCGTTTCTGCCCTAAGGACGATTTTCCGCTTCCCAACATTGATTTACTTATTGATTCGACAGCGGGTCATCGCATGTTCAGCTTCATGGACGGCTTCAGTGGGTACAATCAGATCAAGATAGACCCCGAAGATGCACGGAAAACCGCATTCATCACCCCGGTAGGAGTATTCAACTATACAGTGATGCCTTTTGGCCTCAAAAACGCAAGTGCAACCTATCAGCGGGCCATGATGGCCCTGTTCCACGACATGATGCACAAAGAAGTGGAATTCTATGTGAATGACCTAGTTGTCAAATCCAAGCAAGAGGCAGACCATCTGGCGGATTTGCGAAAAATGTTCAACAGATGCAGGCGCTTTCAATTGAAGATGAATCCCATGAAGTGCGCATTTGGGGTAACATCAGGGAAGTTCTTGGGATGCGTGGTACATCGCCAAGGAATCGAGCCCGACCCTGCGAAAGTATCAGCCATCACTGGCATGACTCCGCCGCATAACCAGAGTGCCTTGAAAACCTTCTTGGGAAAGCTATCCTATCTGCAAAGATTCATCCCAGCGATCGCCGAAATCACCTTCTGTTTCAGTGATCTTCTCAAAAAAAGATGCTATATACAACTGGACTGCGGAACACGAAGCTGCGTTCGGGAAATTAAAAGAGCTGCTGACATCTTCAAAAGTAATGATCGCACCTCAGCTCGGATCACCACTCTTGTTGTATCTGACGTCAACAAGGAGGTCTATAGGAGCTCTCCTCGCTCAGGAGTATGAGGGTCAAGAAAGGCCCATCTACTATATCTCTCGCATTGTGCAGCCCGCGGAATCAAGGTACACAGACATCGAACGTCATTGCCTTGCTTTATTCTTCGTAATAGAGAAGTTGAGACACTATTTTGCTTCGCACAAAGTAGTGGTGGTCACAAAGAGCGATCCCATACGATATCTTCTGACTCACACCACTTCTGGGGGAAGATTGGCAAAGTGGTATATGACCATTTCCCAATATGACATCACATGCGTTCGGCCGCGAGCGATCAAATCGCAGGCGGTAGCGGATTTGCTGGCGCTGTTCCCCGATAACAGTCATGAGCCCGTGATTGAAGAAGAATTGGAGGGACGTGAAATCCACGCAGTTGAGTTGCCTTACTGGACGCTCCATTTCGACGGCTCGTCAACATGGAAAGGTGGAGGCATCGGGATAGTCTTGACCAAACCAGATGGGGAAGTCATACAGATGTTCGCAAAGCTTGACTTCGCAGTTACCAACAACGAAGCAGAGTATGAAGCTCTCATCGCAGGACTCCGCGCGGCAAAGGCCTTGGAAGTAAGCAACTTGACGGTATGGGGGACTCCAAGCTAATCGTCAAACAAGCCTCGGGCGAGTATGGTTTGAAGGAAATAAACTTATTGCCCTACAGGACCCTAGTGCAGAAATTGGTGCAACAGTTCTGCGACGTTAGATACGAGCACAAACCTCGAGCGGACAATAGGCATGCTGATGCTTTAGCTACCTTGGGATCCAAGGTCAGTGCGGACAAATGTCCCGCAAGGATCTTCATTGAAGTGCGAACATCCTCGGCGTTGACAGAAGACGCGTGCGACGATGAATGCATGGACGATGCGGACTGGAGAAAGTCAATCTTACGCGCCATCGCAAAAGGCACGAGCAGCGAGAATTGGGCATCCACAAAGGGCTATTGCATACATGACAACACCCTTTATTACAAGGGCCCTGGCGGAACGCTTATGCGATGCGTCTCCGAGCAAGAGGGACAATTGCTGTTAGAAAAGTTTCACCAACATGCTTGCGGGGAAAGTGAGGTGTCAATCTATCGGAAAGCCTAGAGGTATGGCATTCATTGGCCGGACATGTCAACGGCCGCAGCATTGATTCAAGGAAAGTGCGAGAGTTGCGCACTGATCAAGGACTCTTTACTCATTGCTCTGACCGACGATGATGCGGATTGGAGGAAACAACTCTTTGATTTTCTTACCCAGGGTACTGTACCCGAGTCAAGAAAAGAAGTCGAGAAACTAAAGAGAAAAGCAGCCCGATATGTGGTGCAAGAAAATTTGCTTTGGCGAAGGGGCCATGAAGGTAACTTGCTGCGATGTCTAGACAGCACAGAAGCACAAGAAGTGATGGACCTTTCTCATCAGGTGGAACATCAGGGAGGTGCGAAATTATGCAGAAAACTCCTCTCAATTGGATATTTCTGGCCCACTATGGAGGCTGATTGCCGCACCAAAGTAAGACGCTGCCAGGAGTGTCAATTCAAGGGTAATCTAGTGCACGTCCCTGCCGTATATCTACATGCATTGGGAACACCATGGCCGTTTCACACATGGGCTCTGGATTTCATCGGTCCCATTCGACCGACCTCGCACGGGAATCACTTCATTCTCACTGCGACCGAATTGTTCACCAAGTGGGTAGAAGCGATACCACTGAAGACAGCAAATGCGCTAGCTGTGGTCCATTTCATCCAAGAAAACATCATATGCAGGTTCGGAATTCCCAACACCATCCTTTCGGATAATGGCACTCCTTTTGTCAATCGCCAGGTGGCTGCAAAGCTAGCAGAATACAACATCAGGCAGATATGCTCCATTCCATACTACCCGAAGGGGAATGGGCAATCAGAAGCAACCAACAAGACGCTATTGAGAATTTTGAGCAAGATGGTCGCAGATGACCACAAGAAGTGGGCTGATTCTTTAAGCATAGCCATGTGGGCTTATCGGAATTCTCCAAGGACACCCACAGGGGTCTCACCATTCCTTTTATGCTATGGAGCTGAGGCCGTGGTACCTGCGGAAGTAAAAGTTAACTCCGCCAGGTTGGCTTTTCACGCGTTATATGACAACCAACGCGATCATGACTTAGCCCTGCTAGAAGAGAAGCGGGAGCAAGCTAAAAGGACCAACAAACGATACCAAGAAAGGATCGCTCGTGCATACAAAAAAACAGTCCAACGTCGAGATTTCGCAGTTGGAGATTTGGTCTTACGCGCGGCTGACCATTGCATGCGAGAGGCAGCTCACCCAAAATTCGCAGCCAATTGGGAAGGACCCTTCGAAGTCACGGAAGTCTTTGACAGTGGCTACTGCAGCATACTGAGGTTACATGGAACGACCTCGACCCCAAGCTCAGTCAACATGCGCTGGATTAAGAAGTATTATTCTTAACTTCTCTCGTTATATGCGTTATATTATAACGTTTGCTTTATGCTCTGTGTTGCCATGATTCGCACATCTTCTCTCCCATATGAGAGAATTGTAATCCCATCTCTCCCATACAAGAGTTTTATAATAAAAATACTTCTCCCAAATGAGAAGAACTTTATGCTTCTAGCTATCTTTATTGCTCTATTTAGCTCATTATTACTGTTAGCGAAAGCCTATCCGCCGTGATAGCAACCCCTGCGAATACGATCCTAAGTGATCTTCTAAAAGCCTATCCGCCGTGATAGCAGCCCATGCAAATACGATCTTAACTGATCTTTTAAGCCTATCTGCCACGATAGCAGCCCATGCAAATACGATCTTAATTGATCTTTTAAGCCTATATGCCACGATAGCAGCCCATGAAAATACGATCTTAACTGATCTTTTAAGCCTATCTGTCACGATAGCAGCCCATGCGAAAACGATCTTAAGTGATCTTTTAAGCCTATCTGCTACGATAGCAGCTCATGCGAATATGATCTTAGTTGATCTTTTAAGCCTATCTGCAACGATAGCAGCCTATGCAAATATGATCTCAAATGATCTTTCAAAGCCTATCTGCCACGATAGCAGCACTATACAAATGCGATCTTAAAATGATTCTTAAGTCTATCTGCCATGATAGCGACATTATGCAAAATGATCTTAAGTGATCTACAAAAGTCTATCTGATGAGATAGCACCTGCACTTGAATCTAAAGCATATCACAAGCCTATCCGCCAAGGTAGCAAAGCCGCGCAAATACGATCTCGAACGATCTAAAAACATATCTGCGAATCTATTTGACAGATAGTCAATCATAGCAACAATGCAAAGTGTGAATACAACACTACAAAAGACGAAATTTGTCAATACGCATGCGAAATCGTAGTTTGTTGTAACAAGACAGCAAATCATACAAAGCGATTTATCATTATGAGTCAAAATGACTTACAGTTTATCTGTCTAGGTAACAGCTTACAAGCGAAAAAGCTCAACTCAAGCTGGCTACGCAGCCAACATGGCTTACAATGTATCTAAGTAGTAACTTACAAACAGAAGTTACACATCGGGGGAATCCCAACTGGAAAAGGATTGACCTAACGGTCCTAGCAGAAGCTATGCGATACAAAGATCTGCGACCAAAGATCTGTAGCAAGTAGGGTGTTCCTGCGAGAAGAACAGCCCGCAGCCCGCCACGCCTACAAGACCTATGCGACGCTAGGTTCAGGATCTCAGGATCTGACAAGGCCTCTGTCTGATCAAGATATGTGCCTGAGGAACCACCTGTTCCGGCGTATGCGGCGGTGAAGAACAGGCAAACAGCAACTCCAAAGGCCAGAGGCTCCTTGTCCACGGAGACGAGCACATTGGCTCGCCATCCCGAGTTCAAGAACGAGGAGGCAAGAAATTCTCCTACGGGCATGCTGGAGGAGAATCCCGCCGTTCATTACGAGTCGGTAGCAAGGTCAGTACGGCGCTGCACCTCGCCGGGAGGCGGCCGAAAACATGACCTGCAAGCATAATAGACGAAGAAAATTCTTTGAGCAAACATGAGGTATTATCTGAATCTTCTTTATGATAGTTATAAAGATCAATAAGCCTTACAACGCAGATCTTGGAAACTATTTCTATAGCACAAAGCACAAACTCAGGTTTCACAACTTGAAGCTGCCATGAATCAACGAAAAACAAGCGTTGAAGCCAGCAGTCGTAAGGACTCACAGCAAGCCACATTGTGGGATAAAGAACCCAAATAGCAAAAGGCAGGGTTTGTATAGACCTTGTGGAGACTCTTCAGTTACCAAGATGAGTCAGCAGAATTCGAAAAGAGGGTAAGGATCAATCACTTACGCCTTGAAAAGAGGTAGCAATCAATTACCCTACTAAAGGCTACGACGATTCGGTTGCGTATCCTAATTAATGACCGATAGTCATGATACGGATGGACTTCCCAAGGAAGGCGTGCTTATCTAATGAGCAATTAGCGCGAAAATCAAGGCAGAATATGTAACACCCCTAATTTCCGAGAGAATTTTTAGTGCAATATCAAGACTTTGGGGGCGAATTTGTAAATAGTTTGTCACGACTTTAAAGTTTGAAATTCGGAGTGTTCGCAATATTTGGGAGTCGTTAGAATGATTTTGGAGCACTAGCGATGTTCGGGGTGGTTGTGCAATTATCCGAAATTAAGTAGGAACCTCTAATTCTAGTTGTACACTAAAGTTTGAAAAACTACACTTTGACCCCCTTTGCATGTGAGACACTTGTCAAGTGAGTTTTGACACCTCATTAGGAAGGGGGAATCATCATCTCCTCCCTCTCCCATACCAGCTGCTGCTGAGAGAGACCAGTTTCATCATCAACACCATGAAACTCCTTCTTTTTCCCTCTAGAACCACCAACCACCACCATCTCCACCATGCAACCACCACCACCACCAAGGCAACCATCCAATTCCTTTTCCAAACCAAGAGCTGCTGCTACTGTAGCACCTCCTCAGTCCACAGATCAAAACCCCCAAAAAAATTCGTTGTTTCATTCAAAATCGAGAGAGCAATCGCGTTTTGAAGGTGAAGAACCCTAGCCCTTTCCCCGACCAATTTCTTGATTTATGTTGTAATTTGATCTAATTGAACCTTGTTTTTGTGTTCTGGTGGTGATTGCGCACCTGGGGAGTCCAGGATCGCGCTGTGAATCGACGGTTTTTGCCTCGCCGGATTCTGGGTTTGGAAACCCGACGGGAACCGCCGGCGAACGCCGAACGTCGGCGTTTGCTTCGTTCTGCGCGGTTCTTCTCCCTCCCGACGCGTCCCCGTGACCTATGGACCTTGCAGCAACCTCAGGCGAACCCAGAAGCTCCTGGGCAGGCGTTGAATCGCCGGAAACCGTGCGGTTGTTCGCCGGTTTCCGCCATTGTCGCCGGAAAAGCTCAAAGCTCGGTACGGCCTTCAATCTTGCTTGTTTTGATCGATTTTAAGCCTTAGCATGCTCCTGAATATGTCCTGAACACATTTAGATCATCAAATCACGACTGTAACAACAAATCATCATAGTTTGATTCGTGAATTTGATGTGTTTTCGGTTCACAAACTGCCCCTGTTTAAATGCTTGTAACTCCCTCAATTCTTGTCCAAATCATGCACGGTTTCTTCCTATGTAATCCTGGGTATGCTAGCTACAAGTTTCGTTTGAATTTTGTGGTCCAATTTCATCTCTAAACCCTCTGAAATTGGGCTTGAACATGGCTAGTTAGCAAAGTGGTTGTTGTGTTCTTCGCTGCCAAGTGCCAAAAAATTCTAAGTATGAAAAGTCATGGTGAAACCCTCATTTTCTAACCATTGTATCTTCTTCAAAACTTAATGAAATTTAGATTTGTTTTCTCCTGTGTAAATACGATACATAATACTTCATTTCATCGTCTCTGGGTCATCTTCAAATTTATAACGGATTTCTCACAAAACGAGCCTAAAGTTGCTAGTTTGAACTCGCGAAGCACTATCGGATTTTTCTAAGTATTGAATCGTAATTTTCATCCCACTTTGACTAGCGATATCTCTTTGTATACTTGGAGTTTGTAGGAGTTAAAATATGTTCCGGAATCCTTGAACTATCTTCTTCAAAACCCTATTCTCAGATTTTCAAGTATCCCCCTCAATTGATTACAAATCAGCTCTAAAGTTGACTAGTTGAGTCGATTTCCTTCTATATTTGACTTTTGAATTCGACACTCTAAATGACATTTCTAGCCTTAGTTTTCTTCACGAAACTTGCTCGTATTCATATTCTGAGTCTACATATCATATTTGACCAAGTTTGACTTTTTGCAAACCCTAGTTTGACTGAACTGTATAGGAGGGGCAAAATAGTAATTTCACTTAAACTTTGAATTGAGGTTAGTTTAGTAACTTGGAGTTTGTCAGCATGTCTTGTATGCTTATTTGGAGTACTTGTATGTAATTCTGGGCTAGGGTTAACCAAGTCAAATGTTGGGGTCTTTTTGTAGTTTTAATACACTTCGGGGGCCTACGTGCATTTAATTAAAACTTCACACTTGAACTAATTTAATGTTTTGAGACTAAAAACCTGACTTAGAAGGATATTTGAAGTCTCAAGAAGGAAGTATTTGAATGGGGATTTATCAAATCAATGGTGGGGGTCTTTTTGCAATTTTACCAAACTTTAGGGGCCTAAGTGCAATTTTATTGAAAGTTGTAGATTTCGATGCTAAGTACATATGGGAGAGTTTAGAGTCATTCTTACATGTTTTTGGGCCAATATGAGTATAATTTGAGGACCGGGCAACTAGACAGTTTTGGAGTATGAGGGGCGTTTTAGTCATTTATCTTACATGACCCGATTTCCATTGCATTCTTGCATACAACCTCATATAGAGGGTAAATGCTAATAGACTGTATACTTGAACTGTTTATATCCAGTCGTTGTGCTCGTACCAAGTAGACGTACGTATTTGTGCTGCTGCGTTGACTGTGAGACCCGGATCCAATGTGAGACGAGAGTTGTAGGAGTGCTAGCTTTGCGTTGCGCCTTTCATGGCTCAGAGGTAAGTACATATGTACGACCTTTTCATATCAAAATGTGTGTATGTTTTTGATGTTTCAAATGAATGCTTGTTACATGAAAAAGTATGAGAATGCATGTTTTCCACTCGAATGTTGTTAAACTATTTTATTCATCTCCTTTGAGAACTCTCGGAAATTACTTGTGAAATTTTGATATTCTGATTCTGGTTATGTGAAAGAGAAGAAATAAAATACCTCTAATAGACTTAGGACGATGTACAGAGTGTTGTTATTAATGGGAGGCGTCAAGCGATCCTCCATTTTCTTATGGCTAAGACCATTGAAGCAATGCTTCTTATTATTGGATAGAACGTCAAAGTTAAAAAATCCGCCCCCGATGAGCCAAAATGTATCAAGATATTGAGGCCAAGGGTTTTATAGAGCTATAGAGTGCTACTTATACTTGTAAGGGTCACTACGGTATAGGGGTGTCGACACTTAAGGCCTTTTAGCTAATGTTGTGAGCGGGGTAGACGAATGGGCTCCCTTAACGCTCGGGTGAAATAGGGTTTGATAGACCCTAGAAGGAACCCATAGTGATTATTTCGTGATCCCTCTGTTTACATCGATCCTGCTGGTGGCTCTTGACACGCCTCAGCTAAATTAAACTGTTGATTGAAGTCGAAATTATAAATTGACTACTTATTAATGTTGTTTGTGGCTCTTGATATGCCCTAATCGATTGAAATGAATTGTAAATCTTGGCTACTCATGAACTGCTATCGTTATCAGTTCAAATGAACTTGTTTACTCTGAATATTTTACCAACTACTCGTGGTTTCCTCATGTTATTAAATTGAGATGTTTTTGTTACTCAGTTACTTCAAGTTGATCCAAATTCTACAATATGATAGTTTTACTGTTTGAATCTTCTGATTTCTTTCAACTCATGCTTCCGTGCCACTCGTTGCTTTACATGTCGTAGTGTGTACTTACTCAGTTTTTACTGATCAATTTCTTCAAAACTGCGTCGGCTTTTGCCATTTTAAAACCGCAGGTGGTCAAACAAGTTTGGGGAATGGGAACGCGGATCGAGATGAAGAAGTATAGCTTAACTTAGATCACTTAGTAGATCACACACGATTTGTTTTAGATTGTACTTATTATCGAAATTCTGTTATGTACATTAACCGAAATGTAATCTTAATAGTATATTTCTACTTTTGGTTGTCGATTGTCTCTTTAACCCTGAACCGAGATCCGGGTCGTTCCAGATGGTATCAGAGCATCGGTTCTCCGGTTAAAGTGACTTTTCGATTTCCATTAGTAGAGAATAAGAAGATAAAACGTTTTCAAAATTTAAAATTGATTAGGATAACCCAATTTGGCAATAAGGAGTAAACAAGCCGTCGGGGAGTTTGGGTACTTACGTATTGTTCAAATCGATTTGTATTTACTTGTTGATTAACTGTTAACTACTTATTGATATGTGATCTATGCGAAATCCACTTGTTAATTATATGTTGGTTATTATATGGGCATGTTTAGTTGCTATATAGAAATGATTTATCATTGTTGTGTGATGCGTATCCGCGTTCCTTTGTTGATTATGTTAATTAGTCGACGAGAGAGTAACGACGCTTTGATCTAGAAGACCATGAGACCAATCTTTTCTTACCTACGAGAGATGACTTTTATGATTATATTTTGTTTTGTTTCATTTTGAGTTTATTTGACACAGTCATTTCCAAATTAGACAGTTCAAACAATAAATTATTTATTAAAAAAAATGGTTTTCCAAAATTATTTGGGTGTCGAGCTACCAAATGCCAAGTGATATGGACCACTATGTTTATCAGTCCGCTGGTGCGACTCTTAGTACGACGGTACTATAAGTTGTACCCGCTGTGTAGACTAAGTTGGAACATTTGAAACACATGCGAGTTGTGTTAGAGAGGCACATTGTGTGACGACACATAGTGTTCTTTCTCCCTCGTATGCGTGGAACCCTTTGAGGTAATTGGTTTATCTAATCCTATACAGGTAAGACAATATTTTCAATGTGGCAGAGTTTCAAAAAGATGAGATATTAGTCTTGTTAAAAGTATTTGTCTAAAATTTTCGAAATTTGTATAAATTCCAGCAAATTTTTGAGTCGCTTCTAAAATTGAGAACTTTTATGTTGTTATTGAACTTTTAAAATATTGTTCCGAACTTTTGCTTGTACTAGTCATATACGAAACCCTGTTGTGATGCGAGTCTAGGCTGGATAGTAATATAGACCCATAATAGACCTCGTCGTGCGGAGAGTAAGCTTGAGAAATTTCTGTCACTTAAGGTGTTTCTAGCTGACCATGTAAGGAAGCGATCTTTTGGGAGCAAAACATCCGACGAGAGTTATTTATGTCCTTGTCTGACTAAGTCAAATAGACTGAGTCACTGTGCTGCATTTTGTGTATATGGGTAAGTATAGAATGAGATCTTCGGGGACGAAGATTCTTTTAAGGTGGGTAGACTGTAACACCCCTAATTTCCGAGAGAATTTTTAGTGCAATATCAAGACTTTGGGGGCGAATTTGTAAATAGTTTGTCACGACTTTAAAGTTTGAAATTCGGAGTGTTCGCAATATTTGGGAGTCGTTAGAATGATTTTGGAGCACTAGCGATGTTCGGGGTGGTTGTGCAATTATCCGAAATTAAGTAGGAACCTCTAATTCTAGTTGTACACTAAAGTTTGAAAAACTACACTTTGACCCCCTTTGCATGTGAGACACTTGTCAAGTGAGTTTTGACACCTCATTAGGAAGGGGGAATCATCATCTCCTCCCTCTCCCATACCAGCTGCTGCTGAGAGAGACCAGTTTCATCATCAACACCATGAAACTCCTTCTTTTTCCCTCTAGAACCACCAACCACCACCATCTCCACCATGCAACCACCACCACCACCAAGGCAACCATCCAATTCCTTTTCCAAACCAAGAGCTGCTGCTACTGTAGCACCTCCTCAGTCCACAGATCAAAACCCCCAAAAAAATTCGTTGTTTCATTCAAAATCGAGAGAGCAATCGCGTTTTGAAGGTGAAGAACCCTAGCCCTTTCCCCGACCAATTTCTTGATTTATGTTGTAATTTGATCTAATTGAACCTTGTTTTTGTGTTCTGGTGGTGATTGCGCACCTGGGGAGTCCAGGATCGCGCTGTGAATCGACGGTTTTTGCCTCGCCGGATTCTGGGTTTGGAAACCCGACGGGAACCGCCGGCGAACGCCGAACGTCGGCGTTTGCTTCGTTCTGCGCGGTTCTTCTCCCTCCCGACGCGTCCCCGTGACCTATGGACCTTGCAGCAACCTCAGGCGAACCCAGAAGCTCCTGGGCAGGCGTTGAATCGCCGGAAACCGTGCGGTTGTTCGCCGGTTTCCGCCATTGTCGCCGGAAAAGCTCAAAGCTCGGTACGGCCTTCAATCTTGCTTGTTTTGATCGATTTTAAGCCTTAGCATGCTCCTGAATATGTCCTGAACACATTTAGATCATCAAATCACGACTGTAACAACAAATCATCATAGTTTGATTCGTGAATTTGATGTGTTTTCGGTTCACAAACTGCCCCTGTTTAAATGCTTGTAACTCCCTCAATTCTTGTCCAAATCATGCACGGTTTCTTCCTATGTAATCCTGGGTATGCTAGCTACAAGTTTCGTTTGAATTTTGTGGTCCAATTTCATCTCTAAACCCTCTGAAATTGGGCTTGAACATGGCTAGTTAGCAAAGTGGTTGTTGTGTTCTTCGCTGCCAAGTGCCAAAAAATTCTAAGTATGAAAAGTCATGGTGAAACCCTCATTTTCTAACCATTGTATCTTCTTCAAAACTTAATGAAATTTAGATTTGTTTTCTCCTGTGTAAATACGATACATAATACTTCATTTCATCGTCTCTGGGTCATCTTCAAATTTATAACGGATTTCTCACAAAACGAGCCTAAAGTTGCTAGTTTGAACTCGCGAAGCACTATCGGATCTTTCTAAGTATTGAATCGTAATTTTCATCCCACTTTGCTAGCGATATCTCTTTGTATACTTGTAGTTTGTAGGAGTTAAAATATGTTCCGGAATCCTTGAACTATCTTCTTCAAAACCCTATTCTCAGATTTTCAAGTATCCCCCTCAATTGATTACAAATCAGCTCTAAAGTTGACTAGTTGAGTCGATTTCCTTCTATATTTGACTTTTGAATTCGACACTCTAAATGACATTTCTAGCCTTAGTTTTCTTCACGAAACTTGCTCGTATTCATATTCTGAGTCTAAATATCATGTTTGACCAAGTTTGACTTTTCGCAAACCCTAGTTTGACTGAACTGTATAGGAGGGGCAAAATAGTAATTTCACTTAAACTTTGAATTGAGGTTAGTTTAGTAACTTGGAGTTTTTCAGCATGTCTTGTATGCTTATTTGGAGTACTTGTATGTAATTCTGGGCTAGGGTTAACCAAGTCAAATGTTGGGGTCTTTTTGCAGTTTTAATACACTTCGGGGGCCTACGTGCATTTAATTAAAACTTCACACTTGAACTAATTTAATGTTTTGAGACTAAAAACCTGACTTAGAAGGATATTTGAAGTCTCAAGAAGGAAGTATTTGAATCGGGATTTATCAAATCAATGGTGGGGGTCTTTTTGCAATTTTACCAAACTTTAGGGGCCTAAGTGCAATTTTATTGAAAGTTGTAGATTTCGATGCTAAGTACATATGGGAGAGTTTAGAGTCATTCTTACATGTTTTTGGGCCAATATGAGTATAATTTGAGGACCGGGCAACTAGACAGTTTTGGAGTATGAGGGGCGTTTTAGTCATTTATCTTACATGACCCGATTTCCATTGCATTCTTGCATACAACCTCATATAGAGGGTAAATGCTAATAGATTGTATACTTGAACTGTTTATATCCAGTCGTTGTGCTCGTACCAAGTAGACGTACGTATTTTGTGCTGCTGCGTTGACTGTGAGACCCGGATCCAATGTGAGACGAGAGTTGTAGGAGTGCTAGCTTTGCGTTGCGCCTTTCATGGCTCAGAGGTAAGTACATATGTACGACCTTTTCATATCAAAATGTGTGTATGTTTTTGATGTTTCAAATGAATGCTTGTTACATGAAAAAGTATGAGAATGCATGTTTTCCACTCGAATGTTGTTAAACTATTTTATTCATCTCCTTTGAGAACTCTCGGAAATTACTTGTGAAATTTTGATATTCTGATTCTGGTTATGTGAAAGAGAAGAAATAAAATACCTCTAATAGACTTAGGACGATGTACAGAGTGTTGTTATTAATGGGAGGCGTCAAGCGATCCTCCATTTTCTTATGGCTAAGACCATTGAAGCAATGCTTCTTATTATTGGATAGAACGTCAATGTTCAAAAATCCGCCCCCGATGAGCCAAAATGTATCAAGATATTGAGGCCAAGGGTTTTATAGAGCTATAGAGTGCTACTTATACTTGTAAGGGTCACTACGGTATAGGGGTGTCGACACTTAAGGCCTTTTAGCTAATGTTGTGAGCGGGGTAGACGAATGGGCTCCCTTAATGCTCGGGTGAAATAGGGTTTGATAGACCCTAGAAGTAACCCTTAGTGATTATTTCGTGATCCCTCTGTTTACATCGATCCTGCTGGTGGCTCTTGACACGCCTCAGCTAAATTAAACTGTTGATTGAAGTCGAAATTATAAATTGACTACTTATTAATGTTGTTTGTGGCTCTTGATATGCCCTAATCGATTGAAATGAATTGTAAATCTTGGCTACTCATGAACTGCTATCGTTATCAGTTCAAATGAACTTGTTTACTCTGAATATTTTACCAACTACTCGTGGTTTCTTCATGTTATTAAATTGAGATGTTTTTGTTACTCAGTTACTTCAAGTTGATCCAAATTCTCCAATATGATAGTTTTACTGTTTGAATCTTCTGATTTCTTTCAACTCATGCTTCCGTGCCACTCGTTGCTTTACATGTCGTAGTGTGTACTTACTCAGTTTTTACTGATCAATTTCTTCAAAACTGCGTCGGCTTTTGCCATTTTAAAACCGCAAGTCGTCAAACAAGTTTGGGGAATGGGAACGCGGATCGAGATGAAGAAGTATAGCTTAACTTAGATCACTTAGTAGATCACACACGATTTGTTTTAGATTGTACTTATTATCGAAATTCTGTTATGTACATTAAGCGAAATGTAATCTTAATAGTATATTTCTACTTTTGGTTGTCGATTGTCTCTTTAACCCTGAACCGAGATCCGGGTCGTTCCAGAATATCAATTGCTGACGTCATAAATTTATATGCACAGAGATATTTGAGCAAATCCCAAAAAGGGCAAAACGGGCAATTCAATTATTTTTGAAAAAAAAGGGGGAGAAACCCTAGCAACATTACAGTAATGTTTCAGCTACTTATTTGCTACTTTTTCAAAACAAGCCCTTGATCAAAGAGTCGTTAGGAGTAAACTGGCGGCTCAGATTTTCCACTTGCTCCACTTCTTGTTTCAGTTGCTCGCATTTGGCGTTCATCTCATGAAAGAGCTTCACAGCCTCTTCAACCTTTTGCCTTTGTTGCTCTACCTTCTGCTTCTCAGCTGCGAGGTTTTGGTGGCCGCGTTTCAAAGTCACGACCGCGCGAATTAGGGTGACTCTTTTGACAAGGAACCCAAAGCCCAGTTTACCTTGAACTTTGGCGAGAAGGTTCTGGCACATGTCAAAAAGCAATTCCGCGCTCTGAGGAGAAATGGTCGCAGGTGTGGCCGCGGATAGCTGCTCTAAAACCCAGATGGCCTCAGTCAGAAACAGCCTTCTATCGAAGGGGCCTATCTCCAGAGACCTCGCAAACGATTGGGGGTAGGAGAGGCGCATACGAACTAGCCAGTCCACGTCAGCTTGCTTCAACCCTAAAGCAATGTTAAAGTCAAGATTAGACTGTCAAACTCGCAAGCAAAGAATGCAAGATGCGAACAGCAAACCACGACATACCGGTTCCTTCAAGGATTTGGCGCAGAGAGGGAATGCGCATTGCTGGGGCAGTTGAAGACTGTCCTCGCTCCATCGCCCTTCTATCAGCTGCGAGCTCTAACTCCTCATAGTTGGGGGGAAGAGTATAAGCCGCACCAGGTGCGATTGCAGCCCCGACCTGCGAACCCCAAAAGTTCCACGCAGGAAGAGGTGCCGCAGGCTCATTCATTGCTGGAGGCATGGCGGTAGCAGAAGTTACAGCTTGATCAGGGATACCTTCAGGTGCGATAGCATCAGCAGCGTTTGTTCCTATTTCCTCAGCACCGGCATGGGCATCTTCCTCCATCAACACGGTGTCAGCTTCGGCATAATCAAAGAGTTCAATGATGTCCTCGAAGGGCTCTCCTGCATATTCAGCAGCTGCGACGGGCTTCTCAGTATGAGAACTCGGCACCGGGACATAGGATGCAGAAGGTTGACTTCTTTGCTCCAACACGGCTTCATCAGCATTACCTGCGATACAAAATACGATGGTGTGAGGTAACTTGTATCGTATATTATTTTATTATCTTTGGTAAGCTAAGAGCGAGCACCTCCACGCGAAGGTGGGATCGCAGCGTCCTCGTCATATGCTAAGGACGTGGAGCCTTGCCCTATTAATGTATCTTCGTTAAGCATGTCTTTAAGGTGAGCATGACCTGGGGTGCGGAGAAACCAGTCATGATTATGTTTGGGGTTGCTAAGCCAAGTTCACACATACTGCTCAAATGATTACCTGAAGGTTCACCGCACTTGCCTACTAGCCAACGGCGAATGTCAGCTTTTGACACACCGTGCTTTAGCGCACCGACAATTACATCTCGGTAAGTTACTGCGAGATTAAAAATCTCACCTTCGTTATCGCCTGCGATTTCTTCGAAGTCTGCTTGGGCTCGCTCTAGAGCTGCTGCATCTTCTTCTGCAGCCGCATCCTCCTCGTCAACTTGAGGAGCCACCTCTTCTGGAAGCGCATCTTCCTCATCAGTTGGACGCACTAGGTCGTCGACATGTTGTTCTTCTAGGCTCCTCTGCTTCACGCGGTCGAGCTCCTCTTCTTCTCGCTTTCTTCTTCTTTCAGCAGCCTCCGCAGCTGTTCTCCTGGACTCGGCAAGAATGTCCTCGCTTATGGTTTCGTCAGAAACACCAGAATGAGAACCTCTCTTCTGCTTCTTGGCCAAAAGGCCACCGATGGTCTCATCGTCATCATCTGCTAAGAAACAATTCGTTCAGATAAGATTGCAAAAGAGTTAAGGTAATGAGAAAAGAAGTACAATTGAGATACCTCCTGAGTCTTCCTCTCGTATCTCATCTCTCTCTCTCTGTCGCCGACATCTTAAATTCTTTCTTCTTCTTCGTCTCCTTCTCTTGTTTCTCTTCTCTCCTCTTCTTCCTCCTGGCCAAACGGAACAAAGGTCTCCACCGCGAGCTCCTTCCGCGCTTTACTGGTCATGCGACCTTTACCTTTATCCCTGGCAGTAAGGGATCTCGCAGGAGGGGAAGCTGGAGCGCTCCTAGGGGAAGAGATTTTAATTCACCTTTGCCTGGGTCTCTTCGCTCTCGGAGCAGCAGTCGCTGGAGGAGACGGATCATTCCTGGGAGGAGACAAGGCTGGAGTATTGTCTATCAGCGAATCAGCAAAAGCATTCATGATCTCGCGAATTTTGGTCTCGACCGCGGGATCCATTTTTGATGCCAGCCGAACCGGCTGTCCTTGCCTTCTTGCAGTAACAATGGTGGTAACTAGCGATTTGGAACGCTCACCAGATGCAAACCTCTACACATGGCACTACAGCAGGAAACGTAGTATGAAGTTTTCAATATATTGAAGTAAAGAAGCTTAGCGCATGCAAGAGAAATTGCTTACCTTAGAAAACGTTTCGCTATATCTGATGACATGCGAATCACCTTTCCTAACCGCGGCGATCTTTTCTTCCAGAATGATGGAAGGAAACAGGTGATTCTCGCGATCCAGCAATGAATAGCAACCATATTCAGACTCGTCCAGGCTACAATTGGGACGAAAAGGGAAAGAATTCCTTTTGATCACAGGAGCTCTGCCTGGTTGAGGGACCGACTGCGTCTCAAACCTTGTCTGCTGGGCGTTCCAGTAAGCGATCCAGTTTCTGGAATAGCCACCTTCGCGGTTACCTGGAGGTTGCTCAAAGGGAAGATTGCTCATCAAGATTGTTTTACACTCCCTAGACAATAACCGCTTGTAGCAGCCTCTGATGATAGACTGCGGCCAGATTGAGGGTGCTACTGCATCGAAGCCAAACTGGGGAGACACGCGAGTAGGATCGACATCCACGGTAATTCTCTTTTACCTAGGTGCGAGCTCACGTACATGCTCTGCAAGAGCAGGAAGGGAACCTCGCAGACACCAGCAAAAGAATTTGCGATAGCGCTCGTGGAAATGCTCCCCGCCCTCGAAAAGAAGCTCTTCTGAGAAAGCAACAGCCTTGGAGGGATACAGTTTTGGGAACCATCACACGTTCTCAACGCGCATGGCATAAGGCCTGGCTATAAACTCTTCCCGATTGTCGCATATCAGGCTCCAAACGCATTTGGGAAAGTTAGTTCCAAACCACCTCGCAGCCCTGCCACTGTTACGCTCCTCTTCCGTACCTGGGGGACACCATTTGCTGGGTTTAGAAGCAACTGGGGCATAAGAGGTCCATCGCTCGAAGACCCACATTTTCAAGAAAGCAATGTTAATGTAAGTCAGTACGTCGAGGCGGCCACGCGATTCCTTCATCGCCACAACCAGCTGATCCAACCTGTAGTACAACGTGCCCAAGACTAAGGGTCCAAGTGCGACTTTCTGACCGAGGGCCAATTTCACAGCAAGAGGCAGAACATGATAGAAGACTCCATCATGCGGGTGGCCAATTCCATCTGCTTGTACAAAGCGATCTCCGCATCTGTCCTCAAGGGACTCAAAGGATCCACCTCGCCCATGGGAGACATATCATACATCATGTGCAAATCTTCGAGCGTGGGAGCAGCCTCAAACTCAGCAAAATGGAACATGTGAGTCGCAGGCGAGTAACGAGAAAGAAGGTTTAGAAGCATGGACTGATCCAGCTTCACGGCAGCACCCTTCATAGCACGAACTGCGAAGTATATTCCGGCATCGTTCAAAGTCACGGCATGATTGGTCAATACATGGTCAATCCACTCATCCATGAAGTCCAATTTCTGAACAAATGCTTGAATAGAAATCGCAGTGTATGGGAAGTACCCATTTTCGACTCCCAATCGAACCACGTCTTCGGAATCGATCAATTCGAGTAACGCCGAGTTAACTGGAGGGGTTAACGTTTGCAATGCTTCACCGGAGACAGCGATTGGACATTTCTTCGCCTTAAACCTAGCATGATAAAAGTCTTTGCCGCCCAGATAGGGGGTTTTCGCCATAAAGACCGGGGAAGATCAGGTATTTCTTCGATCTCCTTAATGGGTTTGGTTCCTTTTGTCTTTGCCATTCCTGCGGAAAAGCAAGAATAAAGGGGGGAGAAATATGCACACTTCTGTTTGAATTTCAAGATTCAGCTCTAAGCATACGAGGGTTTATTGGAAGAAAGATGAACAGTCCAGTGGCAATTTGCCAAGTTAGAAGATTGGAATCATTTGCATTATCAGGGATTTCAGAAACCCTACATTCAAGATCCTTATCATTTGGGGATTAAATCAAAAATTGGATTCAAAGATCGAGAGCTTCTTCATAAGTTTTCAGTCGATAATATGTTACGGGTTCGCAGATCCAACGCAGTTCAAAGCATATATTAGTATATTAAACACAATTGAACAAGGCCAACCTTGTTTTGGTAAAGCTTGCTTGGATGCGCACAATTGAAGAAGACGATTGACAAGAGAGAACTGGTGATTGATTATCTGAATCTGCTCTTGAAGGCTTCCGGGTATCATTCACTTTAAGAGAAAGAAGTGATGCTTTGCAACAATGGAGAGTACAAAGCATTTATCCAAAAACAATGAAGGGTTGCGTCCTTTCAGTGGTCGAATCGCAACCGCCACCGTCGAATAGCGCAATCACAGGACAATCTGACATCACGCCTAAAACCCTAAAAGACCAGATGGCAAGACTATAGGGGTTTAGGTCATAATGGCACGCACGGGGGCTGAACTTACTCATATTTGAATTGGTGCGTGGCAGCGACGCGTACGTTGATTCCTGCGCATGGAAGTCTATCCGGCTATGAGTCTTCACGCGCAGAAAGGGGGCTAATGTAGATAGTGATTTCTGAGCTGACAGATCTTGGCCACGTGGAAATCATCTAGCACACCATATTGTGCTCCACACACACTGGATCACCAGCCGTGCTGATCCATGTGGGGGCTGCGAGACAGGGCCCTCGCATACCACTGCACGGGACTTGTAGGGACTTAGTGGTTTGGAGGCTAGAGTAAGTCCTGTCGCGTGCGAGCCAAGCCCGCGCGCGACCTTTAGTAACTGCTTTTGAGAGATTTATGGCACGAGCTCCATAAACCCGGTCAATCCGGTCAAACCCGGTCAACCCCATAACGGTTCCGGTATTCGCGCATAACGTGCTGTAACGGTCCCTATATACGCGGACGAACGTGCCGTTGTGGTTAAGCTAATTAAGCCGCCATTGATGGGCGCATTAACCACACTGCAACGGTCACATTCTCCGTTATATATAGGACGTTAACCTTTCCATACAAAGGAGAACACATCAGACATACGCGGAAGCTCTGCCAAACCCCTGTCTCTCTCTCAGACATTACTACTGCCTTACTCTCTCCCTACACACAACCCAACTCTTCCTGTGCCATTTCCGATCCCCTACTCTCGGTTTACACAGAGTGCTCCCCGCCGGATTCTCTTGTGCACACATGCCAACTCGGAAAACACGTTAGACTTCCCTTTGCCCCATCACAATCTTGTACTGTGGCTCCATTTGACATTATTCATAGTGATATTTGGACATCCCCTGTTGCTAGCAAATCAAATTTCAAGTATTATCTTCTCTTCCTTGATGATTACTTGCATTTTCTATGGGTTTTTCCTTTAAAACTTAAATAGGATGCTTTCACTCACTTCAAACAATTCCACACGTATGTGCATACCCAGTTTTCTCGTGACATCAAGAGTTTTCAATGTGACCTTGGGGGGGGGGAATTCAATAACGCTGTGTTTCATGAGTTCGCCAAGTCCAGTTGCCTTGTTTTTTGATTTGCTTGTCCACAAACGTCTCCCCAAAACGGCAAGGCCGAACGTATGATACGTCGTATTAATGACATATCTCTTACCCTTCTCTCTTAGGCCTCCATGTCTCCTCGCTTCTGGGTTGAGTCTGTTCTCACTGCTGTCTATCTCCACCACATTCTCCCTACCAAAGCTCTCAACGATGATATTTATACCACCATTCTCTATCATTTTCTTCCTACTTACGATCATCTTTGTACCTTTGGGTGTCTCTGTTACCCTAATTTGACTGCTGTGTTTCCCCACAAGCTTGCCCCTCGGTCCACTCGATGTGTGTTTCTTCGTTACCCTTCGAACTATCGTGGTTATCGGTGTCTCGACATCTCTACTGTTCGCATTCACATCTCTCGTCATATCACGTTTGATGAGCATGTCTTCCCGTTTTCCACACCGGGTTCCGTGTCACTTCCCGGGCATACTGTCTCTGACCCCGGCGATGGTCTTCCTCTATAGATCTGTCCGGTCATACTCACAACCCCTCTGCTCCCTCTCGGCTAACCCCACCCTTCCCTCTTCACTACACTCGTCGCCCGGCCGCACCTTATCCTGCTGCTTGACACCACCTCAGTCTCCTCCACCCCAGGCTCCTCCTCAGCCTCCTGCCTCCCCACCTGTCACGGTCTCCCCGCTGCCTCCAGCAACAGACTCTCCTAACCCACCAGCTCCACCTCTCTCCCCTCATATGAGAACCCGATCCCAGCACCGTATCCATAAACCCATCTCCCGTCTCACCCTTCATACTCAATCTCCCTCTTTTGTGTCTCCTTGCCCAAATCCCATGTGTATGCCCTTTCGGACCCACAATGGAAAGCTGCAATGGATGATGAGTTTGAGGCTATGATTACGAATCAGACTTGGGAGTTGGTTCCTCACCCGTCTGGGGCAAATATTCTCCGGGCGATTTGGTTATTCTGTCACAAGTTTCGGGCTGATGGTACTCTTCAGCAGTACAAAACCCGCCTGGTGGCGAAATCTCAGTTAGTGGGTGTTGATTGTGATGAGACTTTTAGTGTTGTTGTCAAACCGACTACCATCCATACTGTTCTAACCATAGTTTTAAAAACCGGACCGGACCGGCCGGTTCGACCGGTCGGACCGGCGAACCGGGCCCAGCCCGGTCCGGTTCAGTGAAAAGACCGCCCATGCATTAGAACCGGGCCACGTCATCCGAACCGGCGGTTCAACCTCCGAACCGGTCGAACCAGCCGGTTCATGACCCGCCCGTTTCGACAATTAAAAGGATATTCTCGCTGGTAGTAGGGCTCGAACTGCCAACCTCATTAAATTGGCACTCCACGCTTACCACCAGGCCATGCAACCTTTGTTTGTCTGATATAACAATAAAAATACTTACACCGTTTTCCATGAATAAGTAACTAACTTTAATTACTTTTGTAGATTTCTTTTTATTGTTTCTTTTCAATATGTATTCTCTTTTCAAGAGCTCCAATATAAGTATTATGCTTTGCCAAAGTATTTTATTTATAGCGTAAGTTTGAAATTAAGCATATAAATATATATTTTCACAACCAAAAATGTCTATTGCTCTCACAAAATTTTTTATTCAAAAAAGGAAAATGCGTTCCATAAAATATACACTATTATTTTTATTTGCCAGTTAAATGGGTTCTACAAAGTTATGAGTCTTATGACTAATTGTATCCTCAAAATATATATTTGCTAATGTAAATCAACATTTTTATATTTCTTATAACCTCAAAATGTATTTGTTGTTGACTATAATTTAATTATTTTTGTGTGTTTGTTTATTTTTATAAACATAGCTATTACTACAAAAATGTTACAACTCTAAATAAGATTCAATTTAAAATATTCAAGTATTTTTTGATTATTTTCTATTATGTTTACTATTAAAAAATTATAAATATATATTATTAAATAAACGTGCAATTGAACCGGTCCGACCACCGGTCCGACCATGAACCGGTGCCTCACCGGTTCGTTGGCCGGTCCGGTTTTTAAAACTTTGGTTCTAACTCTTCCCATCTCTCATGCTTGGCCTATTCGCCAGTTGGATGTCAAGAATGCTTTCTTGCACGATGATCTGGATGAGGCAGCGTATATGCATCAGCCGCCGGGCTATCGGGATCTTCGTCATCCGGATCATGTCTGTCGTCTTTGTAAGTCCCTCTATGGGATGAAACAAGCACCACACGCGTGGTTTCAGCGTTTTGCTACCTTTCTCACGGGCTCAGTGGGGTTCTCCAGTTGTCGGTGTGATGAGTCTCTATTTGTCTACTGTCAGGGATCATATATTGTTTACCTCATCCTCTATGTCGACGATATCATCATTACAGGGTCTTCTGCTACAGTTGTGCAGAGGATTATTGCTCAGCTTTCGACTGAGTTTGCTATGACTGACCTTGGACCTCTACATCATTTTCTGGGCATTGCTGTCACTCGCACTGAATCTGGTATGGTTCTCTCTCAGCGTCAGTATGCCTCTGAGATTTTGCAGCGTGCATTGATGGTCGGCTGTAAGCCGGTTAGCACTCCGGTTGAGACTGGCTCTAAACTCATCGCGGGTTCGGGACCTCCGGTTGATGATCCCACTCTCTACCGCAGTTTAGCTAGTGCTCTTCAGTACCTCACATTCACCCGTCCTGACATCTCATATGCCGTTCAGCATATCTGCCTCTTCATGCACGATCCTCGAGAGCATCATTTTCGCGCGTTGAAACGCGTTCTTCGCTATGTCAGTGGCACTCTTGATCTCGGGTTTCACATCTCTGCTACTGCCTCCACGGGTCTCACGGCGTACATTGATGTGGATTGGGCAGGCTGCCCGGACACACGTCGCTCCACCTCCGGCTTTTGCACCTTCTTTGGGTACAACCTTCTCAGCTGGTCATCCAAACGACAAGCTACTGCCTCTCGTTCTAGCGTCGAGGCCGAGTACTGTGGCGTGGCCAACGCTGTTGCTGGCTCTGTTGGCTTCGCAATCTTCTTCTTGAGCTTAAGGTTCGTCCTCCCAAGGTCTCACTCTGCTATTGTGACAATGTTAGTGCAGTATACTTATCCGGTAATCCGGTTCAGCATCAACGCACGAAACATATTGAGATTCCTCTTCACTTTGTGCGGGAAAAAGTTCGTCTCGGCCAATTTCGGGTTCTTCACATACCCGCTGTCTTTCAGTATGCGGATATCTTCACCAAAGGTCTGCCTCGCTAGTTATTTGAAAAGTTTCGCTCCAGTCTGAACGTTCATCATTCTCCCGCTCTGACTGCGTGGGTGTAATAGCGATAGCATACTTAGTTTAAGGACTAAAGCGTAATTACGATTGTATTAGTTTTGTATATATTACTAATCAATAGAGAAATCCGGAGACAACAATTTCACAATCTTACAAAGACGTGATCAAGTCAGAACTGGGATTGAGAAAATAACTTAACCAATCCCCAATATTATGTTCATGTGTTGGGTTATTGGACATGTTTATATAACTTTTTTTGTGGCGGACTCCATTCGTTGGGGCAACGATAAAAACACAATGCAGAAATATTAGTAAAGGGATAATAATAATAATAATAATAATAATAATAATAATAATAATAATAATAATAATAATAATAATAATAATAATAATAATAATAATAATAATAATAATAATAATAATAATAATAATAATTCATCAAGTTTAAACTTTGTTAAAAGTTAAACAAAACATATCAAATGAGACAGAATAAACAGGTGCTATGTGTGTCACTGTATAAAAACAAAAGGATAAAAGAGAGGGGAATCGGTACATCCAACGGTCATCTCCCCTTCTGTGCCTCCTTCCGGAGCTCCACCGGAGCTCTTGGCTCCTTCTCGACGGGTTGTTCGATGGCCTCACAGCCACTGAACGATGACGAATCCCCTCACTCGGAGGAAGAACAGGACCATCTGGAAAGAAGCACCAAAAAGATCAAAGCCTCGAACCCGCTGTTGAGTCCATCCTCCTTGTCGCACGATGCCGACATGTCAGAAGCTCTCCCCGACCAAACACAGTCCCTGAAGGAGAATGCTTCAACATCATATATCAAAGCCTTGGTCGGCATTACCGACAAGGAAACCCTTTTCGATAGTGATGTTGAAGATTTCTCCTTGGTCGGCATTTAAGAAGTCCTTTTTGGAACGCATTAGGCAACCCTGGAAGGAGTATCTCATCGTCCGGCCACTGGGTAAATATATCGGAGAGAAGACTTTGATCCCCAGAATTATGAAGATCTGGAATCTGCAAGGAATGATCAATCACATTGAAATTGGGAAAGGGTATTTCCTCCTCCAATTCGAAAGCAGAGCTGACTACCACAAGGCCCTCATCGGAGGCCCATGGATTGTCTTCGACCACTATCTCACGGTTCAAAAATGGGCACCTGAGTTCAAAGTTTCGGCCATCAAAGAATAAAAAACGGCAGCTTGGTTTAGAGTTCTCGAGCTACCAATCGAATACTACGAAAACTACAGCCTTCGAAAGATTGCGAGAGCAATTGGCCGACCCCTCAAATTGGATCTTACCACTGCTAATGCAGAAAAAGGGAGATTTGCTCGTTTCTGTATTGAAATTGATTTATATTTACCGCTTATCACTGATGTTATGATTGGGGGGAAATCCTATACCCTTGAGTATGAGCATATTCATACCGTTTGTTTTTCTTGTAGCAGATTGGGTCACACTCGACAGTTCTGTCGCGAGGGGGAAACAAGACACGTTCAGAAACAAATTGAACTAGCTAAGCCACCGGAGAATTAGGAGTCTCAATCACAGCCACTGTCTCCGGAGAAGACGAACTGCACCCAAAACATAGGTACGACAAACCGTCTTGTTAACCATTCGGATTCGGGCCCTAGGGGTCCAGGCCCGTGGACACTTGTTACCCGGAGAAATAAGAACTGGGGCAATCGCCCAGGCCCACCCAACAACCGCAATAGGTTCGGGCCTCTAGGAGATGTGGGCCAAAACAGTAATTCAAAGACTGAGCTCCAAAGCCCACCTGATAAGGTTGAAGCCCGATACAACTCTGACCCAAATCACACGGAAGGTAAAAGAGAAGAACCACGTGAAGCCCAAAGAAACTACTAATACAACCCTCGGTATAAAGGTAAGAATTTTGACATTAATAGAGGGGCCAACGGAGGGAAAGGAAACGACAATTACCGCTCGGGAATTGCAAAGAACTCTACCGCTGATGGAAAAGTCAACAGAGATATCAATGCAGCCTCTAATGTGAAAGATAGTATCGAAGAAAATGGGGGAAAAGAGCAAGAGTAATAAAGAAGGCATTGAAAACCCTCTTACTGCTGCCTGCAATGATAAAAAAGAAGACCCACATCCTAGGGCTGATATTGAAGGAAATATGGACAACCAACCAACGGTGGAGATGGTTGATATGGATTCCAATCCAACGACTCAAATGATAGAGGACAGGGATCAAGACTTACATCACGAAGTAACACAAATCAGTGAAGAGGGAGAGGGTTCACCCCTTTATAACATTGTCAATCCCACTGTGAGCCTAGAACCGAATCAAACCGATCAATTAAGCTCTGGTAGCACTACTCCCCCGGCGAATCATCTTCACACCCCCCTCACTATCAACTCTCAGATCGACCCCCCTCATCCAGATCTCACCCACCAAGCCGCCAGATCTCAACTCCTTCGCAAGAAGGAAAGAGAGAACCAAAAAGAATGGAGATTCAGGAAGTCCCAGAGGTAGAAACCCTCCCAATCAGGGGTCGCAAGTCCAGTTTCGCGATGGGGGATCTCTGCGACAAGGTAACTCTAGCCAAGACGATGTGGCTGATCAAGACTCTGAGTGTGAAAATCGAGGTAATTCAGGAAGGAGACTCCGATCGGTTTCTCCAAGTCGCAGAATTGGAGTCGTGGGACGACACTGCTCAGACCAAGACTCGGCTCGTGGAGCTCTGTAAAGCCAACATGGTCCGTTTCCCTCCAAGTTTTTCCATGATAGAGTCAATCAAGATGTTATATTGGAACTGCCGTGGGGCTGGTAACCGCTCTTTCAGAAGGACTTTCAAGTTCCTCAGTAGAAAGCACAAGTTTGAAGTTGCTGCTTTATTCGAAATCAAGGTAAGACTCGGAGATATGGGGACTTTCTTTGATAATCTCAATTTGTCCTCTAAGTACTTTGTTGATCCTGAGGGTAGAGTGGGAGGTATATGGCTCCTTTGGCACCCTGATATGGTTGATATTACTCTGATCGATGAAACCTTCCAAGCTATTCATGTCAAAATCCAGAAGCACAATTACGACGAATGGCTTCTATCGGCCATTTATGCGAGCCCCTCAGAGGCTAACAGAAGTGTGCTTTGGGATGAGCTCAGAACCAAAGCTGCTAATGTGGTGGAACCCTGGCTCCTTTCCGGGGATTTCAACGATTTTTACGGGTGATTCAGAAAGAAGGAGCTTTGTTAGACAGCGAAATACTTCAAAGAACCAAGCTTTCATGGACAACCTCAACGACTGCAACTTCATCGATCTTGGCTGCTCGGGTCCGAGAATGACATGGACCAATAACAGGGAAGGGATGACAAATACTCAAGAACGCCTCGACAAAGCTATTTGCAACAATCAATGGAAGCTTAAATTTCCCAACACTCGTCTCTTGTCTCCCCCGGTCCTACTCCGATCACTCCCCACTAATTGTGGAGACGAATGGTATGACCACTCCTTTCTCTAAGCCTTTTAGATTTGAAAATGTTTGGCTTCTGCATCCTGAGTTTTCTGCTCTTGTTAGTAACAATTGGAATATTGATAACCTGTCTGTTAGTGAAAGCCTTATTTTCCTTAGAACTAAACTCCTTGTTTGGAACAAAGAGGTTTTTGGTAATATTCATCGTCAAAAAAGGTTACTTATTGCGAGACTTGATGGTATTCAAAGAAGTCTTAGTAGGTACTTTAGCTTTTATCTGCATAATCTGGAAAAATCTCTCATTTTGGAGTTCAATGAGGTGCTTAAAAAAGAAGAGCTTTTATGGCAACAAAAAATCTAGGCTTAATTGGATTATTAATGGGGAACGCAATACTAAATTTTTTCATCTCTCCACGGTTGTTAGAAGACGTCGTAATAATATTTCAACACTTAGGGATGCCTCCGGGACCTGGATCACTGATCCTGATCTTGTTAAGAACCATGTCTCCAACTTCTTTCTGAACCTCTACACCCCCGAGTAGGTTTGGGATTCCCCCAATTTTCTCTATGATATGGATGTTAACCCTATTGAATGATGCTAACTCCTTTCTTCTTGTTCCGGTTACTAATGAGGAGACCCACCAAGTGGTTAAAAGCATCAAAGGTAATAAGGCCCCGGGGATTGACGGCTTTAATGCGGCCTTTTATCATAAATGTTGGCCTACTGTGGGCAATAAAATTTGTGATATGATCAAGAATATCTTCCTTGTGCAAAATCTTCCTAGGGATATGAATGACACCTTTATTACCCTTATCCCTAAAATTGATAGGCCGGAGATTATTAGTCAGTTTCGACCCATAGGTCTTTGCAATGTGACCTATAAGATTGTCACCAAGATCATTGTTAATCACATTAGACCCCTCCTTGATAAAATGATCTCCCCTAACCAAAGTAGCTTTATTCCGGGTAGAAGCACTAGTGACAACATTATTATTGTCCAAGAAGCCCTTCATACGCTTAAGAAGAAGAAAGGAAAAAAGGGGGGTATGATTATTAAAATTGATCTCGAAAAAGCCTATGACAGACTCTCGTGGGATTTTATTAAAGATACTCTTGTTGCCTTTAATTTTAATGCTACTTGGGTTAATCTCATCATAGAATGTATCACCACGGTGAATTATTCTATTTTGTGGAACGGAGAACCTCTACCTATGTTCAAAGCTAATAGGGGGCTTAGACAAGGGGATCCGCTCTCTCCCTATATTTTTGTTATGTGCCTTGAGAGACTTTCTTGTATGATTAATGAGCATGCGTTTGAAGGTAATTGGAAAGGGATAAAAATCGCTAATTCTTGCCCTCCTATCACTCACCTCTTTTTTGCCGATGATATGCTTCTTTTTGCTCAAACGGACGACCAAACTTGGGACTATATCCATTTTATTCTTAAAGACTTCTGCACCCTCTCCGGTCAGAAAATCAATCTCAAAAAGTCCAAGATGTTTATCTCCAATAATGCGCACCGGAGCAAAGCTCGCGTTATTAGTCAGAACCTGGGCATTGCTCTCACCCAAAACCAGGTAATTACCTTGGTATCAACCTCACCCAAGGTAGAGTGGGAGCCACCCACTATAGAGATGTGGTTGAAAAAGTTTATAAAAAGATCCCGGGTTGGAAAGCCGACCTTCTCTCTAATGGGGGAAGACTAACTTTAATTAAGTCGATCACTGCGGCTATTCCCATCTATACTATGCAAACTCAAGTCCTCCCCAAGAAGATCTGTGATACTCTTGACAAAATTAATAGAAATTTCTTTTGGGGAGACAAAGAGAATGCGAGGAAAATGCACTGTGTGGATTGGGATACCATTTGTAAACCTAAAAGCTTGGGTGGGGGGGGGGGGGGGGTTGGGCATTAAATCTACTAGGAAGCAAAACAAAGTTCTCATGATGAAACTTGGGTGGCATGTGTTCTCTAATAAAAATTCCTTGTGGGTTGAAATCCTTAAAAAGAAGTATCTCCATAACTCTACTTTTCTAAACTGGCCCAAAAAAGGAGTGCAACCCGTACCTGGAAATGTATCATTGAGATGAGGCAGCAAGTTTTTGATGGTCTCAAGTGGACCGTGGGAAACGGTAAAGACATTTCTATTTGGAATGATAGGTGGATTGGGGACTTTGCGCTTAAAGATTTGTACCCTAATGCTCAGTTTGATGCTAATCTCAAAGTCAGTTGTCTTATTTCCTCAAACTTTTCTTGGGATTTATCTTGTCTGGACGGTATCATCCACAGGGATATTACTAATACTATTACTGCCAAGTTTTTAACTCATGATGAAGATTTGAATGATTCAATTCACTGGAGACATTCTTCTAATGGTCTTTTTAATGTTAAATCTGCCTATGAGTATCTTGCTAACCACCAAAGGAATCCTAACAATTCTTGGGATTGGATATGGAAACTCAAAGTTCCTCCCAAGCTTGTCATCTTTATTTGGAAAAAATTTCACAAAAAAGTTGTTTACAAATGTCCAAAGATTTATTAGGGGACTGGCCCCAAATAATTTCTGCTCTCATTGTGATGGGTGTCCAGAGAGTCCCGAGCACCTTTTCTTCCTGTGTCCAAAAGCCAAGCTCATCTGGACAACCCTATGGGGAAATCATTGGTATCTCAGGAACAGCAACCACTCTTCCTTTTTGGAATGGTGCCAAGCTAATCTCATTGTCACTAAAAGTAATAGTAAAACTAAATCAACCACTTTCCTTGTTTTCTTGTGGTGGATCTGGAAGCGTAGGAATGATGGGATTTTTAATAATCGTACCATCAACGCCACACAAGTGGTTAATTTAATTTTATGTTACTCTAATGAGATCACAAATGCTCTTGCGCCCGAGAATACCACTGATCTCCTCAATATTTATGGGTCTAATTGGCTCCCACCTTGTGCAGGTAAACTTAAGTTGAATACTGATGGGAGCAAGGATGAAGGCACGGGTATTGTAGGATACGGAGGGGTTCTCAGAGATGCTGATTGCAGTTGGGTGAAAGGATTCATTGGGCAAATTGACCACAGCTCTGTCCTTGAAGCGGAACTTTGGGGTATCCACCGTGGATTGGTGATCATTCACGAGGATAATCTCAAAGAAGTCATCATAGAGACTGATTCCTTGGAGGCAGTTAAGTTCATCTATGGGGAAATCCCTGCAAATTTCCCCTACGAGATTATTGTGCTGGATATTCGCATCCTCCTCAGAGGTTGTCAATGCACTGTCACTCACATCAATAGAGAAACCAATGAGGTTGCTGATGCCCTTGCCAAGATGGGCAGAAACCAGACTGAGAGAGCTCTCATACTGCAAGAGCCCCCGGCTCAAATCGCTAATCTGCTCATCAGGGACATCATTAGTGCTAGCAGGGCCAGTGGCTAGAAGCTCGCTGTGGTTTCCTGTTTTGTCTTGTTTTTCTTTTCTTCTTTGTTGTTAATTTCTTTTCCCTGTACTGGACTCCTTTGGTTAATTAATCTGTTGAAGCAAAAAAAAAAAAAAAAAAAAAAAAAAAAAAACACACACACACACAAAAGTAATATAATAGAATCGAACAACGACAATGTTTTTAAGTCAACTGTATAATTATCAAGACCAATCTTTTTATATAATACGGTTCTCGCCTACAGTGAACCAAAGCAACATGAAACAACAACACAAATGAAAGAATCATACCGTGTCATCACCAACAATAATAAACAAACAAACAACCTATGACAGACCATGACAAATGTAACATTTGTGTTTCTCTTATTTCTGCAATTTTGTTGCTCTGTGATAAAGATCCAAAGAAAATGCTCCCACCGTCTGACAAGCCCAATGCTATAATCAGCCATGCCACGGGCTAGCAGAGTATCGATGGCCTACATGAGCCCAGCAATCACAATCTTCCAATAAAACAATTCAATGCAAGGATAGAGCTGTTATGATGTCCCAATAGTAGGATTAGCTACCAGCTGCCTATAAATTGTTTCCGGGTTATTGAGCAGCATAGCTTTTATGCATAATATATTGAAGATGCTTCAGCAATTCGCGGAAGGTTGGCCAGATCTCAATTCTCAGGCTCCTGATGAAATTTCATGAAGTCGTTAGTGAGGAACTATTCTTACATCTATGTTTGTAGATGGTTAAAAAAATGCATGTATACACCTTGCATCTATTAGAATGGCTGAGATATGTAATCTGATCGAACTCCCACAACTATCTCATGGATTCCATCCATCCAATGTCTAAATAAAAATGTAACTTGCTTGTTTGCTCTTCAAACAACAGTTGTAGCTCCATATGCATTTATTAGCAATGCTGGGGAGCCAGAAAATCGAACCAGCCGGGGCAAAATTGGGATGTGACGGAAAATTTGAATTCCAGCCGGGGCATTTATGTATTTTCTAAAGGGTCTTAGAATAAAATAGCTATAATTAGAGGGATGCTAGTGGAGTTTTCAAGAAGTCAGGGGTGGCAATTGCCACCCTTTTCTCAAGTAGCTCCGGCCCTGTAAGCATATGGTATCTTCTATTACACAAACCTTTACGGTTTTATCAATCTATTTATGTGCAAGTTTAGAGATTTTCTGCAATCTTTTGTTTATTTAGAAATACCCGCTAAGGCTGTTTACTCTTTGCCCTCCAAGTCTCTAAGAGCCACGTGATCGAAAGTTGAGAAAATGTTACAAAGTTGAGCACTTCTGTTAGTTAACGATATGAGTTTATGTGTCACCAGATACTAAAGTGTGTGTGCGTGTGGGTGGGGGGAGTTGTAGTGGCAAATCGAAAGTGTGGGGAGTTTACTGTCAGTCGAGGCATACGACAGTAAATTGATCGAAAGTTGAGAAAATGTTACAAAGTTGAGCACTTCTGTTAGTTAACGATATGAGTTTATGTGTCACCAGATACTAAAGTGTGTGTGTGTGTGGGGGGGGGGGGGGGGGGGGGGGGGTTGTAGTGGCAAATCGAAAGTGTGGGGAGTTTACTGTCAGTCGAGGCATACGACATGCAAGTTTATTGTCAATGATTCCAAAAATTAATATTTAGATACACTTTTAGGTTCCTTAGCAACTAGAAAGACCTCAAAGCTAGTAAAATAATCACATTTCAATGTCAACGTCATACAAATTCTGCGAATTTCCTCATGCTTATATCTGCTTGCAAATATATACCCAGAGGAAAGGGACGGGACACAAGTAATGATGGATATATGTTTCTAAGATGATATTTAACCATTTACCGTTTCTACTACAATTACTTTATACTAAAAATCTTATTCTTGCTTAACTATAAACGAACCATGAATGAAAGAAGCAGATAGCAGGAACACAAACCTCCGCACCGCTCAGTCATAGAGGCCCATGGTTGATCCACATCTTTGGGGACCTTAGTAGTTTTTTTTCACGACACTTACAGCAACAACCACCTGCAGATATTCCAAGCAAATTATTGATAGACATTCCTCATATAATGCAGTACACATTATGTTCCTTTAAAAGTACTATTTTGATGTCCCCCACTAGATAATGATGTACTTTGTTATATTGAGCAAAATATTGATGTACTTTGTTATATTTTTGTTCATGCATAACTGTACAGTAAAAAGAATTCAGCACATTACTACACCATACAACCAAATATAACTAATTATTGTTGTTCATGTGCAACAAATATGAGGAGCGACGTTAACTCTATAACCAAACACATACCCTAAGTATACTATAAAGACACCTACCATCAACACCAAGAAAGCAATTTAAGGTGAATGGCAAACTATCCTGGTGACAGGAATCAACAACAAGAAAGCAATTTATGTTGTCAACAAAATACAGCCCATTAAAAAACTGACCATATTTTAGTTCGGTTTCTTTTGTCGCCAAGGCCAGAGAGGGCGTACTCCCCGAAGATGCTCCCGCAGTCCAACAGACTCATCACTTTGTGTAAACCACACCGCTAGTTAGTTATCGATATGAGGCCAGCAAAAGCAAACTCCTGGTTAAAAAATATCAGAAGGCACTGGCTAATTACAATAGCAAGACCAAGCATCAGTTCCCAAACAATTCCTTTTGGGTTTCTTTTCCAGCAGATGAGCTGGCCTGACAATGGACGGAATGCTTCTTTTGCATATCCTTGAGCTTTACCATTAATTCTAGGAACGTTGGTCGGCTCCTGGGCTCCCTGCACAAAGTCACAAGTGTAAATTTTCATTCTTAGCTGCGTTCATAGATGGATAAGAATGTGCAGATGCATTCCAAAAAATGTACTTCTCTACCACTACCAATGCTAATTATGGTATGAGACGATCAATTTATCATTTGACAACAACATGCAGGTCATAAATTTCCCTATGTCTCGAACAAAATATTTCTTGATCACTCGCCAATTTTACAAGAAGATCAGAGCCACATAAGTATCTTAAGACAACAGTAAGGAAGCATCTAGTTGCATCTAAACAAAATGTGACACTCCACATTTCAAATACCCCCACCCACCCAGATCGTAAATCTTTTCAGTACTTTAATTGGAAATAGTATGACAGTCCTTGTCCCAATTGTACACAGCAGGCATCACTAACCTGCACCTAGTATCGTCCTAATGAAGTCTAGTTTGACATTTCTCATTTCAATTCCAATTATCTCAGGTTGCCCCTCCATTCACAAATGTGTGCCAAACCCTCCATTAGTCCATCATCCCACAAACTAAAAGAAAAAGCACTTAATCAGCAATTCCACATCATCACAGAAATGCCAATACAAACTGAGAAATGATGGCACTGTCACCAGTGCAATATCACAGGGTGGCTGCTACTTGTTTACTATTACTTGAATCTCAGCCCAGTCATGTTAGAAATAACAGACCCGTTATCTTTTCAGTTTTATACTTTTATGTAAGATCTTTCTGTACAACCATAAAAAAGGAGCAGGCATAACAGGAAAAAAGGAGAAGTAAGGAAGTTTCTTTCTCTCCCTCCAATTACTACTTCTACCTTCCGCCACTTCCCACCGTCACCCGCTGCACCACCAGCAAAAAACGATTCCCTTCCACAAGAATAAACACCTCCACTCGTCTCCAGTTTGAATGTAACAACGAAATAGGTTAAATTTGTAAGGTTATATAAGATATGTTATATAAGATATTTAGCTACAATTTTAATCAATAGGCCTGTCTCAGAATAAGCAGCGTTAGATCTTGTTAAATACATCCCTATAAGGACAAACTAAGATACATGAATTTTTCTCAACTGAATTTAAGTCTCCTTGTCAAAGAGAAGGTAAATGTTCTTACATCACACGTCATATTCAACTTTTAAATTGTAAATTATAACCATGATCTAGTAATGATGGGGGAGAGGCTCTCACTTGTGTTACGGGATGTTGAGACACTTGAATTTACACTTGGACCTTGATAAGGGCCACGTCCCGTAGTTGAAACCTCCCACCTAGGGAGTTACAACCTCCACGATCCATGGGTAATGTGGTCCTAACTAACTTGTCTCAGAATTATATAAAGGCATCATCTCCTACCTTGGAGCAGTTAAAAGTTCCGGTACTACCATTAGGAAGCTAATGGACCAACGTTCGTTGAGCTTTTACTGTTTCCATCTTCTCTCTGTGACTAGCTTATTTCTACCACGATCCTCCGAGCCTCTCCAGTCCTTTGCTTGAGTTCTACAATCTTACAAATACTCACCCCTCTCTGCAGGAATCGCTTATCAAGGTTCAACAATTTCACTAACCAAAGTTTATCTTCCTTCGGAACAACACTCCTAATCGGAAAAGAAGACGCGGGTCTAGAAAACAAAGAAAATCAATGTCTCTTGCAGGATACTGAACTTTCCTTTCCTACTACGGATACATACCAACTTCCGGATACTACTCATTTACGAAATCAGAACTCATGGAGAAGAAGAGGGGCGGAATAAACAAACCTCCAGCAGCTCTCAATCATAGAGGCCCAATCTGGATCTGTGTCTTCGGGTATCTCCAAACGTTGGTTCATGAAGCCTACGACTCCAATCACCTGCAAATACTTGCAATAAGCATCACACCATTTTTTTACAGGTAATAAGCAACCCACCATTTGATTTTCCTTTCTATTTTGGATCTCAAATACATGCAGTTTGGGTGAATGCATCGGAAGTCGGAACCTTCCTCTAATAGAATCAAGTATCAATCTCAATAATAAAGTGAAGAAAGAGCATCATACCTGCATTGGGTTGAGATTATCCCAAGGTATTTTCTGAGATACCAGCTCCCACAATATCACACCAAAGCTGTATACGTCAGACCTGCAAGATTATCAAACCAAAATGGACATCGATAAGAACATGACATAGCGGCGCTATTTGAATTGACTAGTTAAGGCCTTAAAGAATACATACTTCTCATCTGAGGGTTCATTAAGGAGAACCTCTGGAGCCATCCATTGAGGCTACAAAACAAGAAATCACAATTATACATGAGCCAAAATGCCCAACTACATTAAACTAAGAAATGCCAAGAAATAAGTTGTCAAAGAACTCAGTTGACTTACCGTTCCTTTCCCACTTCCAGTTTTGAGAAAGGTCTCATATTTGAAACGTGACAACCCGAAGTCACCAACCTATTGAAATGATCACAAACAATTATTCTACTGCCGCAAAAATAATAGAATCAGAAGCAAGAAGGTCAAAAGGGAAACAAAGCATCCGTACTATAGAGTGAAAGTACCACCTTCACAGTCCAGTTCTTGTCAACGAGAAGGTTGGATGACTTTAAGTCGCGATGAACAATAGGTGGGTTGTACTGATGAAGGTAGTTCATGCCTCGTGCCTATAGTAGGGAATAAAAAGTGAGGTGAATACATAAACCAATAACAAGAACCCAACTCAGGCCAAAGATTGTATTACTAAACATAGAAAACTGCACCAACAAAGACTCACAATGTCCAAAGCCATGAGAATACGTCGCCTCCAATCAAGTTTTGATACATTTCTTTGTATTATATGAAACAAGCTCCCACTATCAGAAAGAAATAATAACTATGAATACATAATACATCACAATCCTTTCTGGAAGAGTTTAAACAAGTGAACATTTAACATGCGGGGAACATGGGATAAAGAAAAATGCATAAGAATTAACTCAAATTGTTAGAAATATCCAACTTTTTCAAGATGGAAGTGAGGAATGAACCGTGGAAGGAACTCTGTTACGATACAGAGATGCTGAGGTGAGGTTACCGCACCCATAAAGAGTAGCACATTTGGATGTCTAAGTCTTTTCATGAGAGATACCTTCATAAACAAAGTAAACTCAGATCTGAGCCATGTGAGAACAAAAACCAGAATAATGATAATTACACTGTCATTACCCCCTCTGAATTATGAGGATAATTTCACTTAGGCATAACCAGTATAACCACAACATTACAGAGTCACAGATGACATTCACACCGATGTTTCCAATAAGTCATCCATTTTCTTATTTATTGACGTGAGTTTGTAAGGTGGAAAGCAATGTAAATTCTTCCTTCAATCCGAGATAGAAGATTTTCAGTTAGTTGGTCTCTTTTGTATCTAGAAGCAGCCAGTAAAATTTTGATCGTCCAAACACACAGCTCAAGAGAAACTAATCTATTTTTGAAATTTTTAAGCCATAAGTTTCTGTTGTTACGTGACAAGTCATACTTCCTCAGATTTTTATCATCTGAAGTCTAACAACATCAACTACTCATAGGGACCTCTGAAGAAAAATCAACAAACTAATGGAATACCTCTTCTCTGAAAGATAGTATCACGCCATCGGAATAGTCTTGCTTAGAGAAAGCCTTGACAGCAACATCCTGAAAAAAATTATCTTGGACTTAGTGAGCAAAATGGAGACATATTTAGCATACAGTCGGATACCCATTTGGCCATTTCTGAAGGTCAAAATACACTAACAAACAAGTGGACTTTTTGCCATCTAAGTTATATCTTGTAAGTTTAGTTCCTTCAAGGTCCTGGTCCAAGTTGAAGGCGATTCAGTGAGCATTAGGGACTATCTGAGATGGGATTAGACAGCAGTTCCTAGTTTCACAGGGGCTTATAGTTTATATTCAAATGTAATTTTGATTAATTAAGAGTCGGGACTCAAGGTGCTTGGGGGGTACTAGACTACTGGCAATAGAAAGACTTTAATAACTTGACTGTTTAAATATCTACAATTTTTCCTGACAGTTGGTAGTAGGCTAGTAGCAGTAAACTAGCACAATGGTTCATCTGTGAACCAATCTCCAAACTTGGGGCTCTTAAGTACTTAAAAGAAGTACTTCTGGTTGCAACATATACAAATTTTCGAGCTAGTTGAGAGGTCTTTTGAGGCTGCAAGCAGAAGAAACACTATAATAACTGTTTGCGCTACCACGTTGCACCCTGACATTATGGAGTTATGGTGGAAATGGAAATGCCGTTATGAGGGCTGGTATTAGCAGTCAACCTACAGTTGGTTAGGTAGGAGTATCTAAGAGTGTACTGAGAGTTCCTTATTTTAGGCAGTGACTTGTCTGTCAGTGTCCAACACCATCAAAGACTCGTGGGAAGTAATCTGAAATGCTAATTGTAACAAACAACTCATTCAATCTAAACTTTTTACTTGATTATGCTACAAATGTCCAGTAATTGCTCCATCCCTCCAGAATTGAGTGTCCGGGTGGACATTTCACGGGGTTTAAGGGTATACTTTTGACTTGATAAATTTGCCAAAATGTCCTTCGTTTTATGTGGCACTTTTTCTAGGAAAGTAAGAAAGTAGGAATGTGAAAAAGGGTGGAGGGAAGTTAACTGAAAATAATTAACTTTTGGGAGTAAGACACTTAATTTGGGATTTCCATTTTAGGAAAGGAAGACACTTATAGTAGGATGGAGGAGTATATTATATCTCCTCAATCCTAATCAAGGAATAAGAATCAATGATGTTTCTTTCAAATATAACGTTAAGTAAAAAGTTCATCCAAAGCATGATGAATGGAAGAGAGGCAGAACATACTGATCCAAACCACATGGCATGATATACAGATCCACAAGCACCTGCATAAACATTTGCAAAGATGAAGAGCAAGTCAGCACCAATTTGTAACAGTAGCCCTAACAATTAAACAAACAAGTAGCAGTAATACTGTAACCAAAACAGGTCAGAAAACAAAACAAAACAAAAAGAAAGTAGCAAAACGATCTATAGATAATAGAGAAAATCAAGGTGGGTGTAGATGAACCTTAGAGTGGCATAGGTTAATAGCTTCTCATGTAGTGAGTTTTATGGTTCTAAAGACGAGTGATTGTGTAAAAGTATATCAGCACGCCGTTACAGATGCACCCGAGTTCTACTCATGAACACCATGTAATTAAAATTCGGCCGATTCTCTAACCTTAAGGTGAAACTGGCCAATAACTACCGGTATCGCAATATATCAAGAAGAATACAAGTACCGAGAAACTGTAAATAATGCCTGAGACTTGAATACAAATCGAAAATTAAACTAAACATATGGTACATAATTAAAAAAAAAGTGAATTCAACAGGTGGTGAAAAGACAGATATGGTAATTCAATCATACAATGTTGGGAGCAAACTTGGCATTTTCTCCTATTTCAAAAGATTCACATCCCGTGTAGCCGATAACTGTTACAGTTTGTTCAAAACAGCCAATACCATTACACTGCAAACAGCCGATGTGGCAATTTAGAACCGCATGAAGTCATGCGACATCCCCATGTTTACAAGCCTGTGTCAAAATTTGTTTCTTTAACTTTGTTTTTAAAAAGTATGAGGGACTTTTCAATTGCAAGTTAGTCGCTTAAGTTGCATGTGCACTTATATATTAAGAAAATACTCTTCATTTGACCTGCAATTTTAAGTTTCTTCATCCATTTTACCTGGTAACGAGATCAACAGAAGTTAATAACCTTTATAGACAAATTTTCAGGAATGATTCACAAATATGGAAATATTTGAACAAAACAGATTACACGTTAACAGGAGACCAATTCAGTAATATAGCGAATAAAAGATAATAATTTTCAAGGTTTCCTGGCAAGTCACTCTTAGTAACTGTAAGGTATGCAGCAAGGGAATGAAAATGTGTCATTAAAATCTGTAATTCAGAACTTAATATCAGTTCTCTATAAATAACTCACGCAGAAAATAAAACTTGTCATTTTCAATACAGAAAATCATATGAGATAAAATCCAAATTTTCATAGTGACACCACCATGAAAAAAAAACCTTGACTTTATGATGTTGAATCACCTTTAAGTGGAGAAAAAATCAATATACAAACATGATGAGTTTGGGATAGTGTTCTCAAAATTTTCCATGTTGGACTAACACATAAGACCATGGAAAACTCTCCGAAAATGTCAGTGATCATTGGGTCCTAATTTCTGTCTTATATTAACCTATGATATGAGAAGTATTATCTCGAGCTTCCTTCGTGTGAGAGTGGCCAACACATCTCAGCGTGTCCTAAAACTACAAACAGAAACTTGGCATGTGACAGTCTATTAAGTTCCTTCCGTCTCTGGTCATTGAGATTTCTAAATTTTGATTTGGTGGTGCACAGCACCATAAGTAGAAATCATGGCAGAACAAACTTAAATTTTCAATTCAGAAGAGAAAGAAAGTACAGACAAAAAAAAAATACACAGAAAAAAACGCTAGGGGGTATAATAACATCTGGCGGTGGTGGTGGTGGTGATGATGATGATAATGATGATCCAGTTTGACAAACAAAATACCTTGGCCAATTAGCTCTCCCAGAGTTAGATCCTCCCACAATATTTCGTGATCCAAGTCATTGGTGTACTCTTCACTAGCACCACTACTACTACTGGCACTACCTGTGCCACTTACATTGTCTTGGGACGACCATGGTTCTGACCCTGGAGCCTCGCCAATTGTAGCCCAATTACTATCACCTGCTTGGTTTTCTGGTTTTAAACCTGCTGAGCTTATTTCATGGTCCAAGTCACTATCATGGTCCTCGCAGGACGAGGATGAGGCAAAAGAAGTGGTCTTCACCCCCAAACCTGTGTTTTCACTCCCATTCAACAACAATGATATTCCTTGCTTATGAATCCATGCCTTCGCCTTTGAAGCCATCATTTTATGGATTCCAGGTTTTCCATTTGTCCAATCACCGGAATCCAATGATTGTATCCTAGAGTGTTCAACATGTGAAAACACTCCGATGACGATGAGAGACCATGATAGTATATCATCTCTAGGTGTACTGCCTCCATTTGAATTAGAATCCTTCCTAGTATCCGAAGAAGATGCCCTTAGAATGCAGTTATCACGACAATCTCTATGACGTTTATCCATGACATTCTTTTGTTTTCTTAATTTTGACTTCATCTTGTTGATCAGCTTTGCAACCTGTTCAATGCAAATTCCCTAGTCAAATTACAGACACAATGGCCTTGTAAGGGGACAAAAGACATCTCCGATCTTTGGAATCAGATTTTTCATCATGTGGTGCCTCTCTTATCATCTCAACCACGTGTTGAAATATTCGACCTCAATAACGACATAACTCTAGTCCCCGCACATACCCAATACTACGAAAGCCCGTGAACAAACATGAAGACTGAAAAAAGAGACTTACCAAAATTGATATTCTTGATGCAAATGCAACTTGGGAAGGTTTTCTAGGGTCAAGACCACGTTTGGTCGAAGCAATGCTTCTGGAATCAGTACAAGTGGAATCTACCCTCAAGCGACTTACACCATCCTTGATTGCTGTGTTCACACCTTGAAATGGGCTCGCATCACATGATACACATATGAGTCCAACCAAAGTGCCGTGGTCATCATAGAAGGGACTGTTGGTTGCAATTACGAGAAGATCCTGACCATTCTTATGCTTGGCAGGGAACTGACCGGACCAGATCTCCCCTTGCATCACGCGGGTTACTATTGTACAACCAGCATCACGGTCTCGCACATCAGACATGAGGCGAAGCGCTTCTCGACCTAGAGCTTCTTCAGCAGAATGACCATAAAGGAGTTCCGCAGATCGATTCCTGCCCATTACATAATTATTTTTTTAATTTAATCAATATGAGCAAGTCTTCAACTTCCATGATAGATTTCACAACAAGAAATTCATACTATGCAATACAGTGTGCAGTATGTAGACAGTATTGAAATACAGTAAATGCAGTACTGAAATACAGTATGTACTATGTAGACAGTGATAACTTCATAAACTACAAATCCAAGGTTCTCTAGAGAAAACCAACCCATGAGACCAAACAAGGAATGTGACATATAAATGAAGAAAATGCAGGCAGTTGAATTGGGGACTGACCAGTAGATTATGAATCCTTGTAGATCCAGAACATGGACTGATTGACCCATTGACTCCAATACATTGAGATATTGCTTATCGGTGAACTTGAATGCTTCCGGCTCCAAACTTCTACCACTCTGCAACGGCGACGATGAACCCTCTTGCCAGGTCACTGAATCGCCCCCTCTATGCCACGGCGAGGAAGCTGGGTACGGCTGTCTAAGGCTAAACAGCTGCGACACATCATTTATGAGATGGGTATGATCTGATTCGAGCTCTTGAAGCTTCTTCAAGAGTTTTTCGGGCGATGGAGGTTCCATTTAATGGACAAACCCAAAATCAAGTTTCGGAAACGGCAAAAACAATAACCATTGGTATTCTCTCTTTCTTTCAAATGGCCTTCTTCGGCTCTAACTAGCCTGAAGGGGTTAGTTTGGCACGATGTTTATTTTGGTTTTTGGTGGGTTTTTGCTTTAAAATAGTAATAGTAATATGAGTGTGTTGTTTTTTAGTGGTTCAAGTGGTTCACAAACCATTTTATAACTAGTCTATTCTCAGGACATTCCGGAATCTTGTATTTGGATAGATAAGGTTACTCCCCATGCAGATAGCGGTCGCCCATGCAAGATTCTTGTGGTTGGAGCTTGGATTGGAAGATCCTTGGGGTATTGTCATTAAGCAGGACAACGATAGAGTGATCCACATGTCGAGCCTTAGTTGCGTTCTCCCCCTAGACAATGGATAATATCATGCTATTCATTTAAATTTAAAGTACATTTATGTATGGATATACACATTTTTTATCGATTTTCCATATCTTTCAAGGATGTGAACAGTCAGCAGCGGCGGAGCTAGAAAATCGAACCAGCCGGAGCAAAATTAGGATGTGACGGAATTTTTTAAATCGAGCTGGGGCATGTATGTATTTTCTAATGAGTCTTAGTGTAAAATAGATATAATTAGAAGGGTACTAGTGGAGCTTTCAAGAAGTCAGTGGTGGCAAGTAGGGGTACACACGGATCGGACTGGTCTGGATTGAGGTTGAGTTAATCCGATCCATCGGTTTACGGATCGAAGCAGATCGGATCCATTCGGATCCACAGTTTCCTTGATCGGACCGGATTAATCCATGGACCGCAAATATTTCAAAATATTTTTGAATATGTTCAACTAATAAAGTAAACACTAACATACAATTATCATTTAGTATAATTTTTAGTTAACGTACGAAATATCTTCCTCTTTATATCATCAAAACTCAAAATTATTCAACACAATATTGGTAAGTAATGACATTACTAAGTAAAAGTTAATATTACAACAAATTTCATTCATGAAATTAGTAAAAATAGCATAATAGTAAGCATAAATGGATCGAACGGATTGACAGATCGGATCGGATTTATATTTCTTGATCCTAGTCCGATCCGTCACGGATCGGTCCGGACCCAATCTGTCACGGAGTGGACGGATTAGCGGGTCGGTGCGGAATGACGGACACTTGTGCACCCCCAGTGGCAAGTGCCATCCCTTGTCCTCAAGTAGCTCTGCCCCTGACAGTCAGCATATGAGGACGAGGCAATCAATTGCAGAATTAAAATATTATTGGAGGAACTAACTTTTACTGTTTTATATAAAGTTTCATTCATATTGGTAGTTTATGTGCACAACCAAGGGTTAATGTCTCGTAGTCTTGTTGCACCTCTTTTGGTTTATTTGTAGCGCTTGGGAATCCATCGCGCGCGGGTTTTAATCCCTGTTATTTGCCCATCAATCAATGATGGACCATTTGTTACGGAGACGCCATTGCCCTTTCCCATAACTGAGAAGACAAAGAAAGGGCTAACGGTATCCCGATTAAGGAACACTAACGACTTTCGCTCACCTTTGTTTTACCGAACCCTTTGATACGGACATTCACATGGCAGACGATACAGACGTACCCGATAGCACACCCCACCGATTATCGTAGACCCAAACGTAGTGTTGGGCATCCAGAGTACTTAGATGATTACGTGACTAAGTACTTAGGCTAGCTTAATTAATTGTAATTTGTCTTTGAGCGTGTTATAAGCTCCGACTGGGTTTTCATTGCAGTTCTTTCCCGGGTCGTATGGTCAAACCGGGTCTATAATACTTATTTAAAATAGTTGTTATTTCTAAATTTTAATACAAAAAAAAACGTTATTCTATTTTTCTCTCCTCCTCATCCATGATCCCTTCCTCCCTTGTGTCAAAACTTCTTCTTCTCCACGAACTCACCCGATCGTTACTCACTCATTAACAAATTTGTGCCTTCATTATTGACAGTGGAGCTCAGACCCTCACTGTGCCGCCTTCTCCACTGAACTGGCATCGCCCAAAGCCCCGAGAAAAACTGTAGCACGGTTACGCGAATCATATTTCACTTTTCAGCCATCACCGACCCACCATAAGGGCTCCCCCCTCCTCACCGGCGCCCTCTGACTCATGCCATGGCCGAACACATCCCATTAAACCCCGACATCCCCATTCAGAAATGAAAACATCATGAAATGCTTTAACACAATTCAGAAGAATCTCCCAAAGCAGCGAGCATATATTAATTGGCTAGACGCACGACCCAGCGACGTCGTTCCTCCACCACCGTTGCTGAGCCTCCTCGGATTGCCACCACAGTCGACGGGTACATCAGCCCACCGCGCTGCTCAAAATGCACCAATCGTCCAATACTCCGTCTGGAAACCACCTTAGTCACGTGTAGCCACTGTGCCGGGGGACCAAACGTCGCGAAAGCATATGGATACACCTCGCTTTTTCGGGAAGACCCCATAAGTTGGATTTTCAAGAACCAGAAGGATTTTGATTATTTTCATACAAGCGAACACGACATGTTTCAGTTAGTTTCGATTTTGATTGACCACCCTGCTTCAAAATGGTTCATTTAATAACAAAGTAATAACAACTCTTCGACATGGATGGATTTCTTATGCACGATGAAACATCGTTTTGACCTGAATCACTATGATGACTATTTTGGCTTGCTCTCCACACTACAGAAGCATACCACGGTATTGTCATATCAAACAGAATTTGAAACATTGTTCAATGAAATCTAAGGGGCCCATGAATCCACACTTATCTCTACTTATCGCTTCGGACTCAAACAATCGCTGAAATGAGAAATTGGACTGCGTAATCAGCCCACATTGGCCACTACTTTCGCTTTTTCACGTGAATTAGGCGCATCACATCAGGAACTTCTTCAGACATACACGACCACACCAAAACGCCAGTGGACCACTCCCTCCACCCTCCTCTCCTACTACAACCGACACTGCGTGTAATACTATGTCTAATTACTAGGGGTAAAATAGCCATTTTGAAAGTCAAATAAGAACTTTAGTTGCAAAATAAGATTTGGGTAATTAATTGAGTTTTATTCATGTAGAATTGTAGACAAATATTAGATTAGTATTCATGGATTATTATGTGAGCGTCTCTCTAAATTTTAGTTTTTAGTTAATAGCGCGTGTTCGACCACCGCAAAATAATGTGTGTAGGCTACGCCCAATAACCTAAGTGACTAGTGCTCCACCGACACTTTATAGTTTCTCCCAACTTCTTCTTCTTCTTCTTCTTCTTCTTCTTCTTCTTCTTCTTCTTCTTCTTCTTCTTCTTCTTCTTCTTCTTCTTCTTCTTCTTCTTCAAGCCAATTTCCTTCGGGAGTTTTCTTCACCGCCTCCAACACCCCATCACCGCCACAATCACTATCAAGCCTCCACTGCCTCTAAGTGTTGGAATAGATGCCCTAGAGGCAATCTAGTTTAGTATGATTTATTTGTGGCTAGGAAATTCATTTATTATTTATTGGATATTTAATATAATAAAGTCCTTAGATTTACAATTGTGTTGTTTATCTTAAATATCCCTAGTCCAGTATAATGATTAATGGGACGATCATCTATAGACTAGTATGGGGTTGGATTGATATGGAGATATTATGATCCAACACATAGGTGTGCATTAAGGGTAATGACGCACTGGATTGACCCATCTCCGAGAAGGCTACATACACGTTATGTTGAGTCACAAGCGCTTCTCGTGCTGCAATGGTATTGTCATCCTTAGACTTGAAGTCGCTAGATATTCTAGTTGTGGATTATTGTGATTTTGGTAGCGTTAAACGCTACACCATAACTGGGTAGTTATAAAGGCGTGTACCGGATACAATAAGAAGCAAGCTTAGAGATCGTAGTGGACGTAGATAGAATTTGTCCCTCCCACATAACGGGAGCAAATATCCTAGGCCACTCGAGCGATAGTGCTTATAGAATGTCTGGCCAGACTCAAATAAATCAATATGGGATATTGATGTTATTTGCACGAATAAGGCTATTTCCATGGATCGAGAAACTGTGGATTGGATATACGAGTGTGACTTGTATGTCTCGTGTCTAATCCGGATCTAGAGACAAAGGTATGAGACAATTACTTGTACAAGGTTGTCAAGATGACTATTCTATTAGTTGGCTAGAATGGATGTTTTGCTAGAAACCGCTCCATATTAGCAAATTGTTGCTACCAACTAGATAGAACCTATAGGGTCACACGCTATATAGAGTTGAACTAGATTTGGGAATTAATTAATTGGATTAATTAATTAGAAGGATCACTTTGCAATACCTTGCAAACTTAGTAGGGACTAATTTGCAAGGAAGGGACTAAATTGAATTCTAGTAGGACTAGAATAAGTCCTTTAGGTAGTTGGCAAGGATTTGTTGGACTATATAAAGGACACTCCTTCCTTCCTTCCCACACTTATGTCATTATTGATCATAACTTGAGTGGGAGAGAACAAAAGGAGAGAGCAAGCAAGCAAAAGGAGCCGCCGCCCCCCTTGCTCGCCGCCCGTCGGCCCACAAGGAGGCCGAAATCTCCTTGTTTCGGTCTCGTTTTGCGTGATTCTTCTTCCTTTTCATCTTTCCGGGCTAGCACCAAGGATTGGAAGATCTAGAAATCAACTCTAGGCGTGGATCAACTATAGAGAACGTGACACAATTCGCGTTTGAAGTCATCAAAGGAGAACCCTAAGGTGTGTTATTGATTTCTTCCTTTACCATCGTTATGTCTCTTGACTTGTGATCCTTGGAGGGTTTTGCATGGTTTATTATTGTTTCCATTGCGCATCCATGAATCAAAACCCTACACTAAGAAGTTCACCTCTCGAAGCAACCCTCTCTATTTAAGCAGCTCACCTCCTCCCTCCTCATCACCAACCGCCACCACCTCCTCCCTCACCATCCTCATCTCCATCACCATCATCATCACCTTCAGGCTCTCGACAAGAATAACCCACCACCTTCATCTCTCTCTCTCTCTCTCTCTATCTCTCTCTCTCTCTCTCTCTCACTCTCCTCCTATCTTTCACCAGGAGAAAGCAGAAACAAAGCAGGTAGTGGCAGCATCCACAACCACAACCACCAATGTTTCAGGTGGCAACAACCCAAGAAGCAAACCTACTTTGTTCACTCTCCTTCTCTGTCTTCCCCATCACTCTATGATCTCCACTTTGTTCCCCTCAGTCCAAAAACAGAGGCCAAAAGCAGTAGCAGCAGCATAGCAGAGGTCACCACTGCCGCACCGGACCTCCATTAACGGCTGGCCAAGATTTGGCCAAGCTTCACCAAGCATCACCCACACCTTCTCATCGATTCCAGTCGACTTATAGGACCTCGAAGAGTTCATTAGTAGGCTCAGTTGCAGCTCAGATCACCCATAACGCCGGCGTCGAATGGCACCTCCGACCACGTCGACGTGAAATTCAACGTGCTTCATTTCTTGTCCGTTTCTGGCCATTATTGGCCTAGGTATGTTCTAAATCATCTAATTAGTTATTTTAGATAGTCAAAATTGCATCTTGATAGCTTGAATTCATGTTTAGATTGATAAAATTGAAGTTCTTGTTAAGGGGGTAAAAGTGTACTTTAGAAAAACTGTTTATAGCATAAGCTAGGCGGAGCTGATTGCCATATTGAGAACTGTAAATGTAGTTTTGTTCTTTAATAAATCTGGCTTGTGAGTAGGAGGGGTTCTAGCTGTCTTTTAGTATTACTTAGGGGATTTCACTTGTCTTGTACTTAAACGTTATACTTTCGCGAAAAATAAAGAAATTATTTTTGGATTAAAAATATTTTCTGAAAAATACTAAATTTCTTCCTCGTTCCGGAAAAGTGATTCGGGTGTTGAAATAGTGTATGAGTCTTCCGATAAATTAAACTAGAAATGTTCTATTGAAAAACTAAGTAAACATTTTTTAATCACTTAGATTTCAATTCGGCTTTGCTAACACGGTTTCTAAACAATACTTTCTAGTTAATCTCCTTATTCAAGTTATGTCTAAGTATTTTTCTTAGAAGTATAATACTCTAAGGTACTGTTTAAATATTTATAAACGCCATTAGAATTTATTTCTCTAATTCATGAAAATAAATTAGCTTTCGCTTTCACTATTATATCATGTCTTTTATATAAAAGAGATTCCGTAAGTAAATATCCACATTTTGAAACATGAATTTAAATAGATGTTTACAAATAAATGCGTTGTTTATGATATTATTTCTTTAATAAGAAAATACAAGTAGAAGAGAGACGTTAGGAAATTATCAAGTGGGGTATTTGGTTTATCTAAAGACTAAGTAGGATTTATGGCATTATACTTGTATAGTTGAACTTGTGATTGAATAAAAAAGTATAATTTGTAGGTGGCAGGTCTGTAGACGACGGCTAAGTTCATCTGCAAGAGCCTTTTTTGTGTCAGTTGCTGTGGATTAAAGTAGGTAAACATGCCAAGCGTTGCGTGTCTAGCTCCTTTCATGTCTTAATATGATTTTAATACTTATCTCAAATTGTATTTATTATTTATTTACATGTTTACTTGTGATTTATTTACCTTTTTAAAGAAGTTGCTTTACTTTGATACTATTACACAAATAATAATAGTCCGTACTAACGTAAAGTGGAAAGAGTTGTGTGGGGATTGTTCTGTTTGCTTTCGATTGTATTGGTCGTGTTGGCTGCCGTCACTCGACCCGTATTATTTTAACCCGATCGCAACCTGTCGGGTCGCTCCATGTACTCACCTCTCTAGCCGCGAGGAGTCTTAGGGGGTGCCGGTACTTAAGGAGATGGATGGTAGTGATAGTATTGTAGATCTTCCCCGTATCAACGAAGTTAATAATAAGGTCTTTCTCTGAGACATGTACAAGAAAGAAGAAGAGTTGAAAGTAGTAATTCTCGTTGGAAAACTGAAAAGAAAAGATTTAAAGTAAAGAAGTTAAATGTTTATACTTCATTCCTTATGTTTTATTTCCTCTTTACTTTGATTGTAAAAAGAAACCATGCTTCCTCATCTGTTTTACGTGCTTGGATGTTACTTACTCAGTATTTCGTTGTTGAATTTGAAAACTGCAGTTCATGTTTCCTTCCCACCACAGGTTTAAGAGCTGAAGACTGTGATATAGCTGGGTAAGAGACTCATCTAGTTGGGTATCATCACGAGTAGTAATGTAGTATGGTTAGTTCAGCATAATGTAGTAGTTTTAGTTTTAGAGACGCATGTTATATCTAGAGACTTTGTAATGTTTAATATTATGTAATAAATAATTTGAGATGTTATGCTTTCGTTTTCGCCGTTACTTTTAGCATCACCCTCCCAGGTCTTGTCCGAGCCAGATAAGGGGGTTGTTGCAGGTGGTATCAGAGCAGGTAATCCATTAAAAGGGAATTAAAAACCTGTAGGGTAACTTAAAATGAACATAGAACAAAATAATTGAAATTGGAAAAGCCGTTCGGGTTATGGGTAGCCTAAGTATAAGTCTTGATTATTCCCGCCCACCCTCATCCTGTCTCAAGAAATGTTACGTGATCTGATTTCATTTGAGATGCATTTTTGTTGCTGTGGTGTATTGTTACTTCCATGATGAAAAGAATGATAGAAACATAATTTGATTTGTACTTTATGTACTATCTTATTGGCAAAGAGGAGTTGTGTTATTAGCAGACATGATTTATATGTGCTTGCATGTAAAGTTGCTATGTGATGCATGTTAGACTGCTTTATATGATAATTGTATGGGAATACTGATAATTAATAAATTGTTTATTCGGATCCATGAGACTGTGATAAAATAACCAAGTATACAATAGGATGTGATTAGTAGACCATTATGATATTAGACTAGGAAGATTTGACATGAACAAACAACTTAGAACAATAATCACATGGAACAAACCTTGGTTCTACTACGATCTTACAGTCGTAGCTACTGAATATTTTTGGTGTGTTAATTGTTGATTGGGGGTCTAGTTCTTCATGATTTGTATTCAAATGTCTATGCTAGACTAGTTCGTTATAAATGATTTGTGGGTTCTAATGATATTTAATTAATTTAGGTGTTACTTGGAGTCTAGTTACCCTAGTGCTGCCTGATGATTGGGATGTCTATTTGGTTATGTATTTCTCTTAGAATTGTAGGACTCACTTGGAAGGAATGATGTTTAAATTGTGAAGTAAGTACTGTGGTTTCACTGATAATCGTCAACATGATAGATCTAGTCGTGCTTATTATTAAATTGCATGCTTGGTAATATCTTAAATTTTCTGGTATGGAGATTATCATGGAGTTGTGACTCAAATTCTGAGAGTTTTGTTTGGATTCTGTTAAATTTATATTTGGAATTTGTTATTTCATGACGTTTAATTTGGAGCTATTATTCTATGGAAAATATTGGCAGCTTCTTATATTGGTCAACTATCTTAACTACCGAGTAACGCTTGGAGTATTGTTACCATGTCTGTGTTTACGGTTGTGATATATGTTCATATATGTATTGTTCTTGGGTATGTCACTTGGAGGTTCTGGCAAAGTATCAAAAATGCTTCGATGTCATGTCGTCTAGCTTATGGTATGTGGTATGAACTTTATAGAAATAATGATAATACGAGACAAGAAGTTAAGAAGAACTTGGAGTTTGTATTAAATGTTGGAAACTGGAGGTATATTCTAGATGTACATCTGGAGACTTTCTTAGTTATATACATGAGGTCAAGCAGTGTTTTAAATTATTTATTTGAACTATCGAGTTTCAAATTTGGACTACGAAGAGTTATGGACTTAAATCATTGTTTGGGGTCTGATTAGAATACCAGGTAGGAACGTATGAATGTTGTCACTTGGATGAAAAAATACGTTAATTCCCGTTTTGTGCAACAATTTGTTATTGAAGTACTACCCTAAGTTTGCCTATATACTGAACTCCTAGAAGAACCTACCATAAGAGATTCATCTCCAGATACGAACATAAGAAGTATTTAAAAACTCTAAGAGTAGTCAGTTCAGTAACGGATCTGCAAAAATGACCAAATATAAAGTTAAAGACTTCTATCAGCTTGAATATTTGACTCCTCATAGCATGATGTCACGTGTGATGTGTTGTAGCATGGAAATGTGTGCTTTGTGGTATATTGACATATTATTGTGATCAAGATATTGTGATAGCCTACCAGGCTTGGTTGAAGAGATTGATATGAGGATATGGCACAATCATGATAGAATTAAGAGTCTGGTTGCCCGATTGGGCCAAAGTTAGTTTTGCAAGTGAAAGGAAAGATGCACAGCATAACAGCTTACGTGAAAATTTCATACCTGATTATATTTTAGCAGTGATTGTGATTATGAACCATATGTGACATTACATGCCCATGTGCACATTGCTTTTTATGTGTTCGCTTTACTTGTACTGCATATTAGATTAAGGGAAGAAGCACCAATATATCTCGAAATAGTGAAGTTGATAGATCACACCATCACAATGTCAGGCACAATCAACATAACTATATAGTAAATCACTAAGTTGATCATAGTCGCTAGAAATGTAAATTGGACAAGGATAACAAATGTACTTTGAGATAATCCTTCTGCGAAGTGAGAAGTAAAAGCTAAAGATTTAATCTCTCCACGTAAAAAACCTAGAAAAATGGGATCTAAGGATAAAGTTTTAGATAGTTCGTTGCTGACCAAGCAAGGGAAGTTTGATTTAGGAGGAATCAACTAGATATGAGTGAGATTTGGATATAAGGCAATCAACAGTCAAGATAAGATAACTTGGTAACAAGTAGAAATTTAGGAGACCTTGGGAATTTGACCAAAGGTCGTAGGATTCACCCACTAGATTTTAGATGCTTTCGACTAGACCGGTTTGAGGTGTTGCAACAATTTGGAATTCCCATTTGGAGTTATATTTTCATTAGATAAACTACCCTAAGGATTTAGTTATCGATATGGTCGGGAGTTCACTTTTTGGGGTTATGTAACATGATAATATATTTCGGTGATCTAAGGTTCCTTTTCTGGTGGTACATATTTTTCACATAAATTCTATTTGGAGTCTTGTTGATAGTGTCTTATTGCAGAATAAGTTCTTCACATAAGTTATATTTGCAGTTTTTGTTCCATTATGGGATTTCCCACTAAGGTTGGTTCAGGTTTGGTTTGCGAGGTTTGAATAATTTTCTTGTGAATTTGGTCTTCAGAACCATAGTTCTTAAGTTGTTACAGAATCTGAGGAACCTTGAAGTGACATCTTAGTAATTGGGTTGGTGGCTACATTCCAAAGGGGTAAGAGGATTCGTATTATTTTGAAGTCTTGTCTGTCATCTTCTAGATCATCTACTGTAATGAATAGGGAAGTTTGTGTGGCTAGCAAGGTAATAGTTGCTTGGGCACTACTGTTTTGGAGTTTTGTTACTTAATTATTACTAGAGGAGCATAAATTTTGGTACGAATTTACCTTCGGAGTCAGAGAACTCATAGAATTATGTGTTGTGGGGATGTATTATAGTTCATTTGTTGATTTATGTCTGGGATTACTATTAATATAAAATGATTAATAAAGACGGCTTAGTCGTTTATCAAGGATTTGGAAGATCTACCGCATTGGTTTTATCATTTAGTGTGTTCCGGCTTCGTTCATTGGAGTATGGTATAGAATGGGGCTTTAGGTTTGATTCGTTAGTGGGAGTGTACGAATTGGAGTAGATATGGGTCCATGGGATGCTGATTATCTTTTCAGTTATTTCTAGATGTTATACAATTTTATTAGGAGTTCCGAGGACGTCACTCTCTAAGGGGGAGAGGATGCAACCCTTCGTCTAAACTCGTTACATGTCTAGACATCATGCATAGAGTTAACATTTGGTAAATGGAATCAGAAGGGCCATTTCTTGATATTACGAGCGTATTCCATATTGCATAGTGAATATCATATAGAGATTTGTCAAATAAAGATTTCTTACATGGGAGATATTACCTCGAAAAGAAATTGCTCGCCATTGGGGTCTTAGTGTCGTGGCTATTCATTGGAGTCTAGCTTCCAGGAAGAAGCTCTCTTTAAGGGGGGGGGGGGGGAGTATGTAATACCCCGTCTAGTTACTAGGGCTAAAATAGTCATTTGGAAAGTCAAATAAGAATTTTAGTTGCAAAATAAGATTTGGGTAATTAATTCGTGTAGAATTTCAGAAAAATATTAGATCACTATTCATGGATTATTATGTGACCGTTTCTCTAAATTTTAGCTTTTAGTTAATAGCGCGTGTTCGACCACCGCGAAATAATGTGTGTAGGCTACACCCAATCCCCTAAGTGACTAGTGCTTCACCCACACTTTACAGTTTCTCCCAACTTCTTCTTCTTCTTCAAGCCAATTTCCTTCGGGAGTTTTCTTCACCGCCTCCAACACCCCATCACCGCCACAATCACCATCAAGCCTCCACCGCCTCTATGAAGTTCACCTCTCCAAGCAACCCTCTTTAGTTAAGCAGCTCACGCCTCCCTTCTCATCACCAGCCGCCACCACCTCCTCCCTCACCATCGTCATCTCCATTACCATCATCACTACCTTCAATGTCTCGGAAAGAAGAACCCACCAACTTCATCTCTCTCTCATTCTCTCATCCTCTCTAACACCAGGAGACAGCAGAAACAGATAAGGTAGTGGCAGCAACCACAACCACCACCATAGCAACCATTGTTTTCTGTGGAAACAACCCAAGAAGAAAACCCACTTTTTTCTCTCTCCTTCTCTGTCTTCCCCATCACTCTTTTCTCTCCACTTTGTTCCCCCCTGTCCAAAAAGAGAGGCCAAAAGCAGTTGCAGCAGCGGCGTAGCAGAGGTCACCGCCGCCGCACCATACCTCCATTAACGGCCAACTAAGCTTTGGCCAAGCTTCACCAAGCATCACCCTCACCTTCTCATCACTTTTAGTCGACCTACAGACCTCGAGGAGTTCATTTGTAGGCTCAGTTGCAGCTTAGATCACCCAGAACGCCGATGACGAAGGGCACCTCCGGCGACCTCGCCGTGAAATTCAGCCCGCTTCATTTCTTGTCATTCTTAGCCTAGGCATGTTCTAGTTCCTCTAGTCAAAATCGCATCTTGATAGCTTGAATCCATGCTTAGATTGATAAAATTGAAGTTCTTGTTAAGGGGGTAAAAGTGTAGTTTAGGAAAGCTGTTTATAGCATAAGCTAGGGGGAGCTAATTGTCATATGAGAACTATAAGTTAGTTTTGTTCTTTAATAAAATCTAGTTTGTGAGTAGGAGGGGTTCTAGCTGTCTTTTAGTATAACTTAGGGGGTTTCACTTGTCTTATACTTAAACGTTGCACTTTTCGCGTAAAAAAAATGTTATTTTGATTAAAAATATTGTCTAAAAAGTACTAGTTTTTGTCCTCGTTCCGGATAAGTGATTCGGATGTTGTAATAGTGTCCGAGTCTTCCGATAAAAATTAAACTATAAAATTTTTATTGAAAAACTAAGTAAACAATGTTTAATAATTTAGCTTTCAATTTTAATTTGCTAACACGGCTGCGGAACAAGACTTTCTAGTTAATCTACATAGTCAAGTTATGTCTAAGTAGTTTTCTTAGAAATATAATACTCTAAAGTACTGTTTAAATCTTTATAAACTCCATTAGAATTTATTTATTTAAATTTTCATGAATATAAACTAGCTTTCGCTTTCACTATTATATCATGCCTTTTATATAAAAGAGATTCGCGAAGTAAGTATCCATTTTTGAAAACATGAATTTAAATAGTTTTTTTTTAGAGAAACGCATTTTAGTAAATCACATGGCCCAAGAACCGGCCCACTATATCAGCATCAAGAGAGTACAAAGCCCAACTCGGAGCTGTATGGGTTAAAATAAAAGCCTCAGGAAACTGAAGGGCTCTCCGTGCAAATTTGTGTGCCCATTCATTCCAGCTTCTTGAGACGTGTTCTCTAGAAGACGTGTGGCTTCTTCGAGAACCACCTCTACCTCTGTAACATCTTCTGTTTCTTTCATCTCTGTCCGTCTTCTCATTTCTCTCACTAGAGAGATGGCATCCATCTCAATCCAGAGCTTTGCATGTCTGTTCTCTAAGGCAAGATCAATACCCTCTTTCTTGGATGTGGCTTCTGCTAGCTTTGGCGAACTCGAGAAGGGGATTGATTTTTCCATACCGGCAATGAAGACACCCGAGCCAGATCTGATTACAACACCAATTGCTGCTTGTTTGCGAGAAGCGTTCCAAGCCGCATCCGTGTTGATAATCACCCAATCCTCCGGTGGCCCTGGTAGAGGGCTAGCCGTTGAGAGGCTTGTCTGAGCCGTAAAATTTTCAGCAGTCCCCTGAACCTCGCCGGAAACTTCAACAAGGTAACCTTTCACCTGAGAAATCACTTCATCAGCACTTTTAGACAGGTTCTTGAAAATTATGGAATTTCTATTTTTCCAGAGACACCAAATCAGGACACTCATGCACAATCTTTCTTCTGTTTTTGCTGCTAGGAAGGTTGAAACCCACCAGATCTGAAAGTGCATGTTTGATTTCGGTACAAAATCAGGGCCAGGAAGCGAAATCCAACAGTTTCTCGCAAAAGAGCAGAAAATAAAGAAATGAGTTTCATCTTCCCTTTCTTTTCTGCACACTTCACATCTGTTTTCAATCTCTATACCTTTTTTCAAAAGGTTTTCACGAACCGGTAAACTCTTGAGAAGAGCTCTCCAGGTTGTGTGGAGGACTCTTTTGGGGAGTTTTAATTTCCAAAAGATCCTCCACCAATCTGGGCTTGGATTCGTTCAACTACCCGATTGAACAATCTGCTTCTGTTCCTCTTGTCTTTTAATCAACTGGTACCCTGAACTTACCGTATATTTTCCTGAGTCTGAAAAGTGCCATATTAAGCGGTCTGGAACTGGAGTGGTTGGAATTGTGATTCGTTGTATTTCCTCAATGTCTTCTTTCCGAAAAAATGATTCAATTTGCTTAAATCCCACTTTCTATCTTCTGTAATCAGGTTCGACACCCACACCAGGGTATTTGGATTCAAGTTCGGAGTAATGGGTTTGAAGGAATTAGCACGAAAGAGCCACGGATCTGTGAAGGCATTCAAATTCTAACCATTACCCAATCGCCATCTACAACCACTTAGAACCAGACTCTTACTCGACATAATACTCTTCCACAGGTACGAGCTGTCTTGCTTTGTTGTAGCTTTCAATAGACCTGTATCTTTGTAGTACTTATGTCTAAAAACTCTTGCTGTCAGGCTGAAAGGGTTCATCAAAAGTCTCCAAAACTGTTTCCCGAGCATCGCAGTATTGAAGAGTTGCAGATGATGAAAGTTAAGTCCTCCCTCCTCTTTTGACTTCTTTAATCTGTTCCAAGAAATCCAACTAATTCTTCGCTTCTTTTCATCAGAGCCCCACCAGAACCTTGCCATATCAGATTCGATCATATCACAGAGGTTAACAGGCAGTTTGAAACAACTCATCGTGAAAGTGGGTATTGCTTCAATCACAGATTTTAGCAAGACCTCTTTACCGGCTTGAGATTTGTACCTTTCATTCCAACTAGATAATTTCATTCCAACTGGAATATTTTGGAAGCTTGACATCTTCTTTCTCCCCACTTCTGTAGGTAGTCCCAGATAACGCTCATGAATATTTTCTTTTCGCACACCACAAAGAGCGCTGAGATGAATACATATATCTTCAGGCACATTGGATAAGAAGACAACAGACGACTTCTCAAGATTAATTTTTTGCCCCGTGGTATTTTCATATGTCTTTAATAATTTAGATAGGGCTTCTACTTCTGTTATTGTAGCTTTTGTAAAAAAAAGGTTGTCGTCGGTAAAAAGAGGTGGGACTCTGGGTCCACCTCTCGACGCAGCCGCCCCTGTAATAATGCCCTTAGACATAGCTTGCGAGAGTGCACGAGAGAGAAATTCACCACAAAATAAAAGCAACTAAGGTGAGATTGGGCAACCTTGACGAAGCCCCCGCTTGGGCACAATATTACCAACTACATGCCCCTTAAAAGCTAAAGAGAAAGTAGGTGTTGTAATGCAGTCTTTTACAAGGTTTACCCATCTTGGACCAAACCCCATCTTCCTTAGGATCCGTAGCAGAAACGACCATTCTACCCGGTCATAAGCTTTGCTGATGTCCATTTTAAAAGCTAGATAAACTTCCTTTCCTTTTAATCTATGCCTCATGGTATGAAGCAATTCAAAAGCGGTGATAGTGTTATCCGTTATTAGTCTGCCTGGCACAAAGGCAGACTGACTCTCGGATATAACAGTAGGAAGAACACATTTCAATCTATTGGCCATAGTTTTAGAAACCAGTTTATAGATAACGGTTGTGCACAAGAGATTCCGGCGGGGAGACCTCCGTGTACACCGTATGTAGAGGATCAGAGATGGCACAGGAAGAGTTGGGTTGTGTGTAGGGAGAGAGTAAGACAGTAGCAATTTCTGAGAGAGAGACAGAGGTTTGGCAGAGCTTCCGCGTATGGCTGGTGTGTTCTCCTTTGTATGGAAAGGTTAACGTCCTATATATAGCAGGGAACGTGACCGTTGTAGTGTGGTTAATGCGCCCATTAATGGCGGCTTAATTAGCTTAACCACAACGGCACGTTCGTCCTCATATATAGGGACCGTTACAGCACGTTATGCGCGAATACCGGAACCGTTACGAGGTTGACCGGGTTTGACCGGATTGACCGGGTTTATGGAGCTCGTGCCATGAATCTCTCAAAGCAGTTACTAAAGGTCGCGCGCGGGCTTGGCTCGCACGCGACAGGGCTTACTCTAGCCTCCAAACCACTAAGTCCCTACAAGTCCCGTGCAGTGGTATGCGAGGGCTCTGTCTCGCAGCCCCCACATGGATCAGCTCGGCTGGTGATCCAGTGTGTATGGAGCACAATATGGTGTGCTGGATGGTTGCCACGTGGCCAAGATCTGTCAGCTCAGAAATCACTATCTACATTAGCCCCCTTTCTGCGCGTGAAGACTCATAGCTGTATAGACTTCCATGCGCGGAAACCAACATACGCGTCGCCGCCACGCACCAATTCAAATACGGGTAAGTTCAGCCCCCGTGCGTGCCATTATGACCTAAAACCCCTAGAGTCGTGCCGTCTGGCCTCTAGGGTTTTAGGCGTAACGTCAGCTTGTCCTGTGATTGCGCGATTCGACGGTGACGGTTGCGATTCGACTACTGAAAGGACGCAACCCTTCATTGTTTTTGGATAAATACTTTGTATCCCCCATTGTTGCAAAGCATCACTTCTTTCTCTTAAAGTGAATGATACCCGGAAGTCTTCGAGAGCAGATTCAGATAATCAATCACCAGTTCAGAACTGCAAATCGTCTTCTTCAACTGTGTGTATCCAAGCAGGCTTCGCGAAAACAAGGTTGGCCTTGTTCAATTTCAATTTAGAATACCGGTGTATGCTTTGAACTGTGTTGGATCTGCAAACCCATGACATATTATCTGTTGAAACTTGTGAAGAGGCTCCAATCTTTGAACCCAATTTTGATTTAATCCTCCAATGATAAGGACCTTGGATGTAGGGCTTTTGAAATCTCTGATAATGCAAACAATTCCAATCCCTAATTTCTGAAATTGATACCAGAAACTGTTCATCTTTCTTCGCATAGATCTTGAATCTCGAAATTCAAACTGAAGTGTGGCATATTTCTCCCCCTTTTTTCTTGCTCTTCCGCAGGAATGGCCAAGACAAAAGGAACCAGACCCACCAAGGAGGACGAAGAAATACCTGATCTTCCGCAAGCTTTATGGCGAAAAGCCCCCTATCTGGGTGGCAAAGACTTCTACCACGCGAGGGTTAAGGCAAAGAAACTGCCTGCTTCCGTCCCCAATGAGGGATTGCTAACATTGACTCCACCAGTTAACTCAGCCTTGCTCGAGTTGATTGGCTCCGAGGACGTGGTTCGATTGGGAATCGAAAATGGGTACTTCCCCTATGCTGCGATTTCCACGCAAGCTTTTGTCCAGAAATTGGACTACATGGATGAGTGGATTGACCACGTGTTGACCGATCATGCTGCGATCCTCAACGAGGCCGGCGTATACTTCGCCGTTCGTGCTATGAAGGGTTCTGCCGTGAAGATGGACCAGTCCATGCTTCTAAACCTTCTTTCCCGCTACTCGCCTGCGACTCACACATTTCACTTCGCTGAGTTCGAGGCTGCCCCCACACTCGAGGATGTGCATATACTGTATGATCTATCTCCCATGGGTGAGGTGGACCCTTTGAGTCCCTTGAGGACGGATGCGGAGATCGCTTTGTACACGCAGATGGAGGAGTGCCTATCAGAGGTAAAGAAGATCTCCACCCGGTGGACCACTACCAAAGCCCTTCCTAACTGGTAGTTGGTCGATACGTCTGCGAAGAATACTTGGAACAATGGGTGCAGTACTTCTTCCGTGACTACGCGAACAGCAGCATCACCAAGAAGCTTCTGAGTCAGGACCCAGAGGCCAAGAATTATGTGGAGGGTAAAGGCTATCACTTGACCCTTTATGCTTTCCTCTGTGCCTGGCTGTCGAGGTACTTAATCGATGGTCACCCGCATGATGGGGTCTTCTATCACGTTCTGCCGCTTTCTGTGAAGCTCGCCCTTGGCCAGAGAGTCGCACTCGGACCCTTGGTCTTGGGCACGCTGTACTATAGATTGGATCAGCTAGTTGTGGCCATGAAAGAGTCGCGTGGCCGTCTTGATATACTGACTTTCGTCAACATTGCCTTCTTGACGATGTGGGTCTTTGAGCGATGGCCGTCCTATGCCCCAACTGCTCTTAAGCCCAACAAGTGGTGTCCCCCAGGCGAGGTGGAGAAGCGTAACAGTGGCAGAGCTGCAAGGTGGTTCGGAGCGAACAATACCAAGTGCGTTTGGAGCCTGATATGCGACAACCGGCAAGAGTTCATTGCCAGGCCCTATGCCGCGCGTATTGAGAACGTGCGATGGTTTCCAAAGCTGTACCCTTCTAAGGGCATTGTCTTCTCAGAAGAGCTCCTCTTTGAAGAGGGATCGCGTTTCCATGAACGCTACCGCGAATTCTTTTGCTGGTGCCTGCGAGGTTCCCTACCTGCTCTCGCAGAACATATTCGTGAGCTCGCGCCAAGGTATGAGAGAATTACCGTGGATGTTGATCCTACTCGCGTTTCTCCCCAATTCGGCTTTGATGCAGTGGCACCATCAATCTGGCCACAATCTATTATCAGAGGTTGCTATAAGCGCTTGCTGACAAAGGAGTGCAAGACAGTCTTTATGAACAATCTTCCCTTTGAGAAGCCTGCAGGTAACCGCGAGGGCGGTTGTTCCAAGAACTGGCTCGCATACTTGATCGCCCAGCAGACGAGAATTGAGACACAGTCGGCCCCCCAGCCAAGTAGAGCTCCCTTGATCAAAAGAAACTCTTTTCCGTTTCGTCCCAATTGCAGTCTGGACGAGTCTGAATATGGTTGCTACTCATTGTTGGATCATGAGAACCATCTGTGCCCTACCATCATTCTGGATGAAAAGCTCGCCGCAGTTAGGAAAGGCGACTCGCATGTTGTCAGATATAGCGAGACTTTTGCTAAGGTACGCAACTTCTTTTGCATGTGTTGTGTTGGAATAGATGCCCTAGAGGCAATCTAGTTTAGTATGAATTTGTATATGGCTAGAAAATTCATTTATTATTTATTGGATATTTAATATAATGAAGTCCTTAGATTTACAATTGTGTTGTTTATCTTAAATATCCCTAGTCAAGTATAATGATTAAATGGGACAATCATCTATAGACTAGTATGGGGTTGGATTGATATGGAGATATCACGATCCAACACATAGGTGTGCATTACGGAATGTTGCACTGGATTGACCCATCACCGAGAAGGCTACATACATGTTATGTTGAGTCACAAGCGCTTCTCGTGGTGCAATGGTATTGTCATCCTTAGACTTGAAGTCACTAGATATTCTAGTTGTGGATCATTGTGATCTTGGTAGCGTTAAACGCTACACCGTAACTGGGTAGTTATAAAGGCGTGTACTGGATACAATGAGAAGCAAGCTTAGAGATCGTAGTGGACGTAGAGAGGATTTGCCCCTCCCACATAACGGGAGCAAATATCATAGGCCACTCGAGGGATAGTGCTTATAGAATGTCTGGCCAGACTCAAATAAATCAATATAGGATATTGATGTTATTTGCACGAATAAGGCTATTCCTATAGATCGAGAAACTATGGATTGGATATACGAGTGTGACTTGTATATCTCGTGTCCAATCCGGATATGGAGGCAAAGGGATGAGACAATTACTTGTACAAAGGTTGTCAAGATGACTATTCTATTAGTTGGCTAGAATGGATGTTTTGCTAGAAACCGCTCCATATTAGCAAATAGTTGCTACCAACTAGATAGAACCTATGGGGTCACACGCTATATAGAGTTGTACTAGATTTGGGAATTAATTAATTGGATTAAATAATTAGAAGGATCACTTTGCAAACCCTTGCAAACTTAGTAGGGACTAATTTGCAAGGAAGGGACTAAATTGAATTCTAGTAGGACTAGAATAAGTCCTTTAGGTAGTTAACAAGGAGTTGTTGGACTATATAAAGGACCCTCCTTCCTTCCTTCCTCATAACTTATGCTCATTAGTGATCATAACAAGAGTGGGAGAGAACAAAGGAGAGAGAGCAAGCAACAAAGGAGGCCGACGCCCCCCATTGCCGCCGCCCTCGTCCCCGTCGGCCAAAAGAGGGCCGAAACCCCTCTTTTGTCTCGTTTTGCGTGATTCCTTCACCCTCCTCTTATTCCGGGCTAGCACCAAGGAGTTTGGGAGATCTAGGATCAACTCTAGGCGTGGATCAACTATAGAGAACGTGACACTATTCGCGTTTGAAGTCATCAAGGAGAACCCAAAGGTGTGTTTATGATTTCTTACCTTCACTATCGTTATGCATCTAGACTTGTGATCCTTGGAGGGTTTTGCATGGCTATTTGTTTGATTATGCTTCCGTTGCGCGATCCATGAATCAAAACCCTACAGTGGTATCAGAGCCACAGGTCATAGAGCATAAACGTAGTTTATGTGTTACATTCTTGTTGTTTTACACCTTAAATTGTTGTTTATCGCGTAAAACAAGACAAATCAAGCATGGGATGCAATTTGTCAACAATTAATCATAACAAGACCCAATTTTTGCATTGGATGCATGAATTGGTGAGTTTGAGAAATTTTAGGATCTTAGATCTAGGGTTTGGGCATCCTTGGGGAAGAAGGAGTTCTCCCAAAACAAGGAAACAACCAAACTTGGGCACCAAGCAAGGGAGTTGTTTTGGAAACAACTCCCATAGAAGGGTTCGGCCCCCCTAGGGACCGCCCCCTTGCTTGCCGCCCAAGCTTGGCCGCCCTAACGGGCCGGGCGGCCCTAACCCGCGGGCCTAGCTTGCGGGTTTTGGGCCGGGCCGGCCCTAGGGCCTTGTGGTTCACTTCAATGGGCCCGGACAATTGGATTGTTGGGCCCATGGACCGTTTTAACCCTAGAAATCCTAAAATCAATTAAAATTGACCAAGCACGTTAAATTTGGATTTTAACTGTTTATGTGCAATTCGCATGGTGATTGGATATGGCCTTAGGATGTGGTTTGATGTGGATGTTTAATTTTGTGGTTTGGTTTTACGGCCTGCGAGCTGATCAATTAATTGTAATAATTAATTAGGGTTTTATGGCCTGCGTGCCATTTTTTTTCTCAACTTGTGAGATTTATTTTATTTAGTATAGATGTTAGCTAGTGCTAGATAAAGTAGATTGTTAGCCAAGATTGAAGAAAAGAAGCCCAAAGCCAAAGAAGCCACAAAAGAAGGAGCATGGAGCATGGAGCATTCCACAAGACTATGAAGGATGGACCAAAAGATCAAGACGCATGGAGATGTGTTTGCTTAGGGTTCATAGATAATTCCATTGGCTTGGAATTATCTTAGTCTAGAAAAGGCCATATCCACATCACGTTTATTTTCTGTTTTGTGGTTGTTTATTTATTGTCTTATTATTTGTGTGGTTGGTGTATGGATGATGCATGCAATTAGGATAATAAGATAATTAGACAACCCGGATCTATTATTTGGAGTTGTGCCCAAACTCAAATAGATAGATTAGTTGATATTGATCAACAAAATAATTAAAAATTGAATTTAAAATCCCTCAAATTTTAAATATTGTGTTCTTGCCTTCTCGTTATTTAAACACTCATTATCATCATTATTTATCAAGTTCGTGCGTGCCAAAGCATGGCGACTTGATTCATAATGATGGAATGCGATGGCACGTAACAATGTGCAATTGTTTAGATAAGAGGTTGAACACAACTAGGCTATTAATTTGATTAAGAAACCTAGAGGCAATCAATTGGGATTATCCATATGGATGGATAAATAAGGAGTTATTTGCCCAATTGAACCAAGAGTTGCATATGGGATGCAATTGGAATTGTTCCTACCTAAAAGTAGTCAAATTATGGGTGACTTGCCAAAGCAAGCTCATAAGGAGATGAAAAGATGGATCTTGGCCCACTAGAAAATATAAGGATATTTTCCGCATTAATATCTTGAGGGTTATTAATCCGTAAAAAAAATAGTGGGAGCTATATTTAATAAACTAGCCATTATTAAATATAGTCAAAAAAAATTCACAAATACTAAAACTTGCGTATTTTCCTTTTTGTAGAATTCCAAATGGCAAACAACTCATCGAGTTCACAACATTCCCTACGATCTGTCCTTGAGAAGGACAAGCTCTCTGGAACCAACTTTCTTGATTGGTACAGAAACTTGAGAATTGTTCTCAAGCAAGAGAAGAAACTGTACGCAATAGAGGAGCATGTTCCAGAAGGTCCAGAGAATCAGACACCTGCTGCCTTAAAGGCGTATCAAAAGCGTGTTGATGACGCTAATGATGCGGCCTGCCTAATGCTTTGCACCATGACCTCTGAGCTTCAGAAGCAACACGAGAACATGAATGCTGTCGATATGATCGAACATATGAAGCAGCTCTTCCAAGAGCAGGCGAGGGTAGAGAGGTATGAGGTCTCAAAGGCACTGTTCAAATGTCATCTGGCAGAAGGGAATCCGGTGGGACCCCATGTACTCCGAATGATCGGGTACTTGGAGAATCTCGCCCGACTTGGGTTCCCGGTCGGCCAAGAGTTGGCAACCGATCTCGTGTTGCAATCGTTGCCCGAGAGTTATGGACAGTTCATTATGAACTATAACATGAACGAGATCGTTAAACCACTGCCAGATTTTCTCAACATGTTGAGGACGGCTGAACAGAGCATCAACAAGGGTAAGGGCAAGGCCATTATGATGGTGCATAAAGGAAAGGGCAAAAAGTTTGCCTCTTCCTCCAAGGGCAAAGGCAAGTCAGTTGCCAAGTCCAAGGAACAAGCCCTTAAGCCTGTTGGTGGCATTGCCAAGGTCGTGACTAAGGGTGAGTGTCACTACTGCAGTCAACCTGGACACTGGAGGAGGAACTGCCCAAAATATCCGGAGGACAAGAGGCTTGGAATAGTGATTCCACCACCACCAGGTATTTTTGTTGTAGATGTCAATTTAACTGTCTCTACATCATGGGTATTAGATACTGGATGTGGATCTCATATTTGTCGAAATATGCAGGATCTAAAGAGAAGTAAAAGATTGGCTAAAGGGGAGGTAGATCTGCGCGTTGGGAATGGAGCAAAGGTTGCTGCGTTGGCCATAGGCGTGTGCGAGCTATCTCTGCCTTCAGGATTAGTTTTAGAATTAAATAATTGCTATTTTGTGCCTGCTATGAGCAGAAACATTATTTCTATTTCTTGTTTGGACAAGGAAGGTTTTATTATTTCAATAAAGAACAATTGTTGTTCCTTTTATTTGAATAATATTCACCATTTTAGTGCGCAATTATTTAATGGACTTTATGTCCTTGATCTAAGCAATCCTGTCTACAACATTAATACCAAGCGGATTAAAATAAATGATTTAAATCCTGCTTATTTATGGCATTGTCGTTTAGGCCACATAAATGAGAAACGTGTATCTAGACTCCATAAGGATGGATTACTAGACTCATTTGATTTTGAATCATATGAGACATGTGAGGCTTGTTTTTTGGGAAAAATGACAAAGTCCCCTTTCAATAAGAAAGGTGAGAGGACTAGCGAGCAATTGGCACTCATACATACCGATGTGTGTGGGCCATTTGCCACGCCTGCCAGGGGTGGTTATGTCTACTTCATTACATTTACTGATGATTACAGTAGATATGGATTTGTGTACCTTATGAGGGCAAAATCCGAATCCTTTGAAGTGTTCAAAGAATTCAAGAATGAAGTAGAGAAGCAACTTGGCAAAAGTATTAAGGCTCTACAATCGGATCGTGGAGGAGAATACTTGAGCCAAGAGTTTGACGACTATCTTAGAGAGTGTGGGATCGTGTCCCAACTCACTCCACCCGGAACGCCACAATGGAATGGCGTGTCCGAAAGGAGGAATCGAACCCTATTGGATATGGTTCGGTCTATGATGTGTCAAACCGATCTTCCATTGTCATTTTGGGGCTACGCTCTATTAAGTGCAGCTTTCACTATTAACCGTGTTCCATCTAAATCAGTCATGAAGACACCATATGAGATGTGGAGTGGGAGGCGTCCCACACTGTCGTTCATGAGGATTTGGGGCTGCGATGTCTACGTAAAACGTTTACAATCAGACAAGCTAGGGCCTAAATCGGATAAGTGTAAATTTGTGGGGTACCCTAAGGAAACTAAGGGATACTACTTCTACAATCCAACTGAGAACAAAGTGTTTGTTGTTCGGACCGGCGTGTTTCTAGAAATAGAGTTTGTCTCTAAAGAAGCAAGTGGGAGGAATGTAGAACTTGAAGAAATTCAAGAACCACAAATCACTGAACCGATTATGGAACATGAACAGGAATCACAAGTAGTTGTGGAACCACCTGTTCAGGTAACACAAGAGCTTCGTAGATCTAGTAGAGTGCGCCAGGAACCCGAGAGGTACGGACTTCTCGTAACTGATTCCGGTGACACGATGCTCATAGATGATGAGCCTACTAGCTATGAGGAGGCCATGAGTGGCCCAGACTCTCAGAAGTGGCTTGAAGCCATGAGATCCGAGATGGAATCCATGTATACCAACAAAGTATGGACTTTGGTGGAACCACCCGATGGGGCGCGACCCATAGGGTGCAAGTGGGTCTTCAAGAAGAAGATCGACATGGATGGTAATGTGATTACCTATAAGGGCCGATTGGTGGCTAAAGGATTCAGACAGATTCATGGTATTGACTATGATGAAACCTTTTCACCAGTCGCTATGACCAAATCCATTCGAATCCTACTTGAAATTGCAGCATACTACGACTATGAGATTTGGCAGATGGATGTCAAAACAACATTCCTTTATGGGAATCTCCTCGAGGACGTGTATATGATACAGCCGGAGGGTTTTGAGGATCCAAAGCAAGCCAACAAAGTCTGTAAGCTGCAACGATCCATTTATGGGTTGAAGCAAGCTTCTAGGAGTTGGAATCGACGTTTTGATGAAGTGGTCAAAGAGTTTGGCTTCATCAGAAACGAAGATGAGTCTTGTGTCTACAAGAAGGTTAGTGGGAGCTCTGTAGCTTTTCTGGTCTTGTATGTGGATGACATACTACTCATTGGAAACGACATTCCCATGCTGCAATCTGTGAAAGATTGGCTAGGAAAGTGTTTCTCAATGAAGGACTTAGGGGAAGCGGCCTATATACTCGGTATAAAGATCTATAGAGATAGATCTAAGAGGTTGCTAGGCCTAAGTCAAAGTACATATATTGACAAGGTGTTAAAACGGTTCAACATGCAAGATTCCAAGAAGGGATTCTTGCCCATGTCACATGGAATCACTCTTTCGAAGAGTGGTTGTCCTTCCAATGAGATTGAGAAGGAACGCATGAGTAGGATTCCCTATGCCTCGGCCATAGGATCCATCATGTACGCCATGTTATGTACTAGACCAGATGTGTCATATGCCTTGAGTATGACAAGCAGATACCAATCCAATCCAGGTGAGAGTCACTGGATTGCTGTCAAGAACATTCTAAAGTACTTGAGAAGAATTAAGGATGCTTTCATGATGTTTGGCGGTGAGGAAGAGTTGCGTGTAAGGGGTTACACTGATGCAAGCTTCCAAACCGACAGAGATGACTTTAGATCACAGTCGGGATATGTGTTTTGCCTGAATGGAGCAGCGGTGAGCTGGAAGAGTTCCAAGCAAGAGACGGTAGCTGATTCTACAACAGAGGCTGAGTACATTGCTGCAAATGGCGCAGCAAAGGAGGCTGTTTGGATCAGAAAGTTTGTTTCTGAACTTGGTGTGGTCCCTAGCATTGCGGATCCAGTGGAGTTGTTCTGTGACAACACTGGGGCGATCGCGCAATCAAAGGAACCCAGATCGCACCAGAAGTCCAAGCACGTGCTCAGGAAGTTTCATCTGATTCGAGATATTATCGATAGAGGAGACGTTCGGATATGCAAGATTCCTACAGATGATAATCTGTCAGACCCGCTTACAAAGCCTCTCACGCAGTGGAAGCATGAAGGGCACACTAGGAGTATGGGCATACGAGATGCGCCAGATTGGCTCTAGTGCAAGTGGGAGACTGTTGGAATAGATGCCCTAGAGGCAATCTAGTTTAGTATGAATTTGTATATGGCTAGAAAATTCATTTATTATTTATTGGATATTTAATATAATGAAGTCCTTAGATTTACAATTGTGTTGTTTATCTTAAATATCCCTAGTCAAGTATAATGATTAAATGGGACAATCATCTATAGACTAGTATGGGGTTGGATTGATATGGAGATATCACGATCCAACACATAGGTGTGCATTACGGAATGTTGCACGGGATTGACCCACCACCGAGAAGGCTACATACATGTTATGTTGAGTCACAAGCGCTTCTCGTGGTGCAATGGTATTGTCATCCTTAGACTTTAAGTCACTAGATATTCTAGTTGTGGATCATTGTGATCTTGGTAGCGTTAAACGCTACACCGTAACTGGGTAGTTATAAAGGCGTGTACTGGATACAATGAGAAGCAAGCTTAGAGATCGTAGTGGACGTAGAGAGGATTTTCCCCTCCCACATAACGGGAGCAAATATCCTAGGCCACTCGAGGGATAGTGCTTATAGAATGTCTGGCCAGACTCAAATAAATCAATATAGGATATTGATGTTATTTGCACGAATAAGGCTATTCCCATAGATCGAGAAACTATGGATTGGATATACGAGTGTGACTTGTATGTCTCGTGTCCAATCCGGATATGGAGGCAAAGGGATGAGACAATTACTTGTACAAAGGTTGTCAAGATGACTATTCTATTAGTTGGCTAGAATGGATGTTTTGCTAGAAACCGCTCCATATTAGCAAATAGTTGCTACCAACTAGATAGAACCTATGGGGTCACACGCTATATAGAGTTGTACTAGATTTGGGAATTAATTAATTGGATTAATTAATTAGAAGGATCACTTTGCAAACCCTTGCAAACTTAGTAGGGACTAATTTGCAAGGAAGGGACTAAATTGAATTCTAGTAGGACTAGAATAAGTCCTTTAGGTAGTTAACAAGGAGTTGTTTGACTAAATAAAGGACCCTCCTTCCTTCCTTCCTCATAACTTATGCTCATTAGTGATCATAACAAGAGTGGGAGAGAACAAAGGAGAGAGAGCAAGCAACAAAGGAGGCCGACGCCCCCCATTGCCGCCGCCCTCGTCCCCGTCGGCCAAAAGAGGGCCGAAACCCCTCTTTTGTCTCGTTTTGCGTGATTCCTTCACCCTCCTCTTATTCCGGGCTAGCACCAAGGAGTTTGGGAGATCTAGGATCAACTCTAGGCGTGGATCAACTATAGAGAACGTGACACTATTCGCGTTTGAAGTCATCAAGGAGAACCCAAAGGTGTGTTTATGATTTCTTACCTTCACTATCGTTATGCATCTAGACTTGTGATCCTTGGAGGGTTTTGCATGGCTATTTGTTTGATTATGCTTCCGTTGCGCGATCCATGAATCAAAACCCTACATGTTGAGCTTCTTGATTTTCACTTATTGACATCTTTACTGCTTGCTGCAGTGCCATGTGCGGAGATTCGCATCTGGCGATCGTTCCAAGTCGCTGGTCAACACCATTGTTGCTACAAGAAGACAAGGACAGTCGTTCTTTCTGGCATCGAGGATGGATCCTGAGGCCGAAACCAGGATTCGCGCAGTCATGAATGCTTTTGCTGACTCGCTGATAGACAATGCTCCGGCCTCGTCTCCACCCAGAGATAATCCGTCTCTTCCAGCGACTGCCGCGCCGAGAGCGAAGAGACCCAGGCAAAAGGGAATTACAATTTCTTCCCCTAGAAGTGCTCCAACTTCCCCTCCAGCGAGGTCCCTTTCTGCCAAGGACAAAGGCAAAGGTCGCATGCCCAGTAGAGCGCGAAAGGAGCTCGCAGTCGAGACCTTCGTTCCATTCAACCAGGAGGAAGAAGAGGAGAGGCAGGAGCCAAGAGAAGGAAATGAAGAAGAAGAAAGAGTGAATGTGATACATGAGGAAGAATCAGGAGGTACCCCCATCGCGTTTCCCCTCTCATTGTCGTAATTCTTTTGCAACTCGTTCTTAAACCAATCATTTCTTCGCAGATGATGATGATGATGAGACCATCGGTGGCCTTTTGGCCAAGAGACAAAAGAGGGATGCTCATTCTGGCATTCCAGACGAACCCATAAGCGAGGACATTCTTGCCGAGTCCAGGAAGACAGCCGCGGAAGCTGCTGAAAGGAGAAGGCAGCGAGAAGAGGAGGAGCTCGAGCGTGTGAGGCAGCGGAGCCTCGAAGAGCAACATGTTGACGACTTAGTGCGTCCCACTGATGAGGAAGATGTGCTTCCCGAAGAGGTAGCTCCTCAGGCTGAGGAGGAGGATGTGGCTTCAGAAGAGGATGCAGCAGCTTTGGAGCAAGCCCAAGCAGATTTTGAAGAAATCGCAGGCGGCAATAAAGGTGAGATTTTTAATCTCGAAGTAACTTATAGAGATGTTGTAGTGGGTGCATTAAAGCATGGTGTGTCAAAAGCTGACATTCGCCGTTGGCTAGTAGGCAAGTGCGGAGAACCCTCAGGTAATCATTCGAACGATGTGCATGGACTAGACTTAGCAACTTGAAACAGAATCATGAATGGTTTCTTCGCGTCCCAGGTCACGCTCATTTTAAGGACCTGCTTAATGAGGACACACTAATAGGGCATGGTTCCACGTCTTTAGTGTATGACGAAGATACTGCAATCCCACCTTCGCGTGGAGGTGCTTGCTCTTAGCTTTAGCAAAGATAGTAAAATAACGTACAATACGAGTTACCTCATACTATCGCATTTTGTATCGCAGGCGATGCTGATGAACCTGTGCTGGAGCAAAGAAGTCAGCCTTCTGCGTCCTATGTTCCGATTCCGAGTTCCCATACCGAGAAGCCCGTCGCAGCTGCTGAACATGCAGGAGAGCCTCTTGAGGACATCATCGAACTTTCTGATGATGCCGAAGCTGACGCTGTGCTAATGGAGGAAGATGCCCATGCTGGCGCTGAGGAAGTAAGAACAAGTACTGTTGATGCTACCGCATCTGAGAGTGTCCCTCGCCAAGCGACTTCGGCTGTCACTACGCCTCCAGCGATGACTAAGTCGGCGGCACCTCTTCCTGCGTGGAGCTTTTGGGGCTCGCAGGTCGGGACTGCAATTGCAGCTGGTGCGGCTTATACTCTTCCTCCTAACTATGAGGGGTTAGAGCTCGCAGCTGATAGGAGAGCTATGGAGCGAGGACAGTCTTCGACCTCTCCAGCAATGCGCATTCCTTCTCTTCGTGAGATCCTTGAAGGAACAGGTAAGTAGAGGTTTGCTGTTTGCATCTCGCATTATTCATTTGCGAGTTTGATAGCATAACTTAGCTTTGACATTGCTTTAGGTTTGAAGCAAACTGATGTGGACTGGCTAGTTCGGATGCGCCTCACCTACCCCCAATCATTTGCGAGATCTCTGGAGATAGGGCCCTTTGACAGGAGGCTGTTTCTTACCGAAGCCATTTGGATTTTGGAGCAGCTGTCTGCGGCCACGCCTGCGACCATTTCTGCCCAGAGTGCTGAATTGCTTTTTGGCATGTGCCAAAATCTTCTTGCCAAAGTTCAAGGCAGACTTGGGTTTCAAGTTTCTTATGAAAAGAGTTACCCTGATTCGCGCAGCCGTAACTTTGAAACTCGGCCACCAAAACCTCGCAGCTGAGAAGCAGAAGGTGGAGCAGCAAAAGCAAAAGGTTGAAGAGGCTCTGAAGCTCTATCATGAGATGAATGCCAAGTGCGAGCAATTGAAGCAGGAAGTGGAGCAGGTAGAGAATCTGAGCCATCAGTTCACCCCTCATGACTCCTTGATCAAGAATTTGCTTTGACTTTTGAATTTGAAAAGTAGCAAACGAATAGCTGGAACATTAATGTAATGCTGAAACATTAATGTAATGTTGCTAGGGTTTCTCCCCTTTTTTTTAACAAAAGAATCGACATGCCCGTTTTGCCCTTTCCGGGATTTGATGGGATATCTCTGTGCATAATCAATTATGACATCAGCAATTGATATTCTGCTTGATTTTCGCGCTAATTTCTCGTAAGATAAGCACGCTTTCCTTGGGAAGTCCATCCGAATCATGACCATCCGTCATTAATTAGGACACGCAACTGAATCGTCGTAGCCTTTAGTAGGGTAATTGATCGTTACCGCTTTTCAAGGCGTAAGGGATTGACCTTACCCCCTTTTCGAATTCTGCTGACTCATCTTGGCAACTGAAGAGTCTCCACAAGGTCTATATAAACCCTGTCTTTTCCATTTGGGTTCTTCATCCCAAAAATGTGCTTTGCCGTGAGTCCTTACGACTGCTGGCTTCAACGCTTGTTTTCGTTGATTCATGGCAACTCCAAGTTGTGAATCCTGAGTTTGCGCTTTGTGCTATAGAAATAGTTTCCAAGATCCGCTTTATGAGGCTTATTGATCTTTATAATCATCATAAAGAAGATGGAGATGATATCTCATGTGTGTTCGAAGAATTTTCTTCGTCTATTATGTCTGCAGGTCATGTTTCCGGCCGCCTCCCGGTGAGGTGCAGCGCCGTAGTGACCGTGCTACCGACTCATAATGAACGGCGTGATTCTCCTCCAGCATCGCTGGAGGAGAATTTATTGCCCCCACGTTCGTGAGCTCAGGGTGGCGAACTGTTGTGTTCGTTCCCGCAGATAAGGCCTCCCTGTCATTCGGAGTTTCTGCTTGCATGTTGTACGCCGGAACCGGTGGTTCCTCAGGCGCGTCTCATGGGGTACTGATCAGATAAGGGCCTTGTCAAATGCTGGGATCTTGAACGTATGGCTTCATGTGGCTCTCGTAGGACGCTCTTTTTATAGTAAGTCCCTACTTGCGATAGATCTTCGGCCGCAGATCTCGCATAGCCGGTGCTAGGACCGTTAGATTCATCCTTTTCCAGTCAGGATTCCCGCGATGTGTAACTTCTCGCTTATAAGTTACTTATCGAATGCATTATAAGCCATGTTGGCTGCGTAGTTAGATTTGAGCTTCTTCTCTTGTAAGCTGCTATCTAGACAGATAAATTGTAAGTCTTTTTGACTCATAATGATAAATGGTTTTTGTATTATCTGCTGTGTCGTTACAACAAAATACAATTTCGCATGCGTATCGACATATTTCACCGTTGTAGTGCTATATGAACACTTTGTACTGTTTTTAGATCGTTCGAGATCGTGTTTTCGCAGTTGTGCCATCTTGGCAGATGGGCTTGTGATTTGCTTTCAGATTCAAGTGCAGGTATCATCTCATCAGATAGACCTTTGTAGATCACTTAATATCATCTTGCATAATGTTGCTATCGCAACAGATAGTCTTAAGGACGAATTTTAAATCGCATTTGTATAACGCTGCTATCACGGCAGATAGGCTTGAAAGATCGTTTAAGATCACGTTCACATATGTTTCTATCATGGCAGATAGGCTTTGGAAGATCAATTAAGATCATTTTTCGCATGAGCTGCTATCGTGGCAGATAGGCTTAGAAGATCAATTAAGATCATTTTTCGCATGAGCTGCTATCGTGGCAGATAGGCTTAGAAGATCAATTAAGATCGCATTTGCATAGGCTGCTATCGTGACAGATAGGCTTTAGAAGATCAATCAAGATCATTTTTCGCATGAGCTGCTATCGTGGCAGATAGGCTTAGAAGATCAATTAAGATCGCATTTGCATAGGCTGCTATCGTGACAGATAGGCTTAGAAGATCAACTAAGATCGCATTTCGCATAGGTTGCTATCGTGACAGATAGGCTTAGAAGATCAATCAAGATCATTTTTCGCATGAGCTGCTATCGTGGCAGATAGGCTTAGAAGATCAATTAAGATCATTTTTCGCATGAGCTGCTATCGTGGCAGATAGGCTTAGAAGATCAATTAAGATCGCATTTGCATAGGCTGCTATTGTGACAGATAGGCTTTAGAAGATCAATCAAGATCATTTTTCGCATGAGCTGCTATCGTGGCAGATAGGCTTAGAAGATCGATTGGGATCGTAGTTGGCACAGGCTGCTATCGTGACAGATAGGCTTAAAAGATCATTTGAGATCATATTTGAATAAGTTGCTATTGTGGCGGATAGCCCATTGTTAACAATAATAACAAACTAGATGAAATAACATTAACAGCTAGGAATATGAAGTTCTCATTTGGGAGATTCCTTTTATTATAATGCTCTCATATGGGAGAGGTGACCTTACAATTCTCTCATATGGGAGAGGAGATTGTGTAAATCATAGCCATACAAGACATGAAGCAATGTTATAATAAAACGCATGAAATGAGAGAAGTCAAGGATAGTACTTCTTAATCCAGCGCATGTTGACTGAACTCGGGGTTGAGGTCGTTCCGTGCAACCTCCGTATGCTGCAGTAGCCACTGTCAAGACTTCTGTGACTTCGAAAGGTCCTTCCCAATTGGCTGCAAATTTTGGATGAGCCGCCTCTCGCATGCAATGGTCAGATGCGCGCAGGACCAAATCTCCAACTGCGAAATCTCTTCGCTGGACCGTCTTATTGTAAGCACGAGTGATCCTTTCTTGATACCGCTTGTTGGTCCTTTTAGCTTGTTCTCGCTTTTCCTCCAGCAAGACTAAGTCATGATCGCGTTGATTGTCGTATAGTGCGTGGAAGGCCAATCTCGCCGAATTAACTCTCACCTCCGCAGGTACCACGGCCTCGGCCCCATAGCATAGTAGGAACGGTGAGACCCCCGTGGGTGTCCTTGGAGAAGTTCGGTAAGCCCACAGGGCTATGCTTAGAGAATCAGCCCACTTCTTGTGGTCATCTGCGACCATCTTGCTCAAAATCCTCAACAGCGTTTTGAAGGGCGCCTCGGCTTGCCCATTTCCTTTCGGTTAGTAAGGGGTGGAACATATCTGTCTGATATTGTACTCTGCTAACTTCGCAGCCACCTGGCGATTAACAAATGGAGTACCATTATCTGAAAGGATGGTGTTTGGAATTCCGAACCTGCATATGATGTTTTCTTGGATGAAGTTGACCACAGCTAGCGCATTTGCCGTCTTCAGTGGTATCGCTTCCACCCATTTAGTGAACAGCTCGGTTGCGGTGAGAATAAAATGATTCCCGTGTGACGTTGGTCGGATGGGACCAATGAAATCCAGCGCCCATGTGTGAAATGGCCATGGCGTTCCCAATGCATGTAGATCCACAGCAGGAGCGTGCACTAGGTTTCCTTTGAATTGACACTCCTGGCAGCGTCGTACTTTGGTGCGGCAATCAGCCTCCATCGTGGGCCAGAAATATCCAATTGAGAGGAGCTGCCTGCATAATTTCGCACCTCCTTGGTGTTCCACCTGATGAGAAAGGTCCATCACTTCTTGTGCTTCCCTGCCGTCTAGACATCGCAGCAAGTTGCCCTCATGACCTCTTCGCCAAAGTAAGTTCTCCTGCACCACATATCGGGATGCTTTCCTTTTCAACTTCTCTGCTTCTTTTCTCGATTCGGGTAAGTTGCCCTGGGTGAGAAAGTCAAAGAGTGGCTTCCTCCAATCCGTGTCATCATCAGTTAGAGCGATGAGTAGAGAATCTTTGATCAGTGCGCAACTCTCGCACTTCCCTTGTATCAGGGCCGTGGCTGTTGACATGTCTGGCCAATGAATGCCATATCTCTGAGCCTTCCGATAGATTGACACCTCGCTTTCTCCGCAAGCATGTTGGTGAATCTTTTCTAACAGCAACTGTCCCTCTTGCTCGGAGACGCATCGCATGAGTATTCTGCCGGGGCCCTTGTAGTAAAGGGTGTTGTCATGTATGCAATACCCCTTTGTGAGTGCCCAGCTTTCACTGCTTGTGCCTTCTGCGATAGCTCGTAAGACTGCTTTTCTCCAGTCCGTATCATCCATGTGTTCGTCGTCGCACGCATCTTCTGTCAACGCCGACGATGTTCGCACTTCGATGGAGATCCTTGCGGGACATTTATCTGTACTAACCTTGGATCCCAAGGTGGCCAAAGCATCTGCATGCCTGTTGTCTGCTCGGGGCTTGTGCTCGTACCTCACATCGCAGAATTGCTGCACCAGCTTTTGTACCAGAGTCCGGTAGAACAGAAGGTTAATCTCCTTCAAACCGTACTCGCCCGAGGCTTGCTTGATGATCAACTTGGAGTCTCCCATGACCGTCAGATTGCTTACTTCCAAAGCCTTCGCTGCACGCAGCCCCGCTATGAGGGCTTCATATTCTGCCTCGTTGTTGGTGACTGCGAAGTCGAGCTTTGCGGACATCTGTATGACCTCCCCATCTGGCTTGGTCAAGACTATCCCAATGCCCCCGCATTTCCTTGTTGACGAACCGTCGAAGAGCGTCCAATAGGGCACGTCGACTGCATATATCTCAGGTCCCTCGAATTCTTCTTCGATCACGGGCTCGTGGCTGTTGTCGGGGAACTGTGCCAACAGATCCGCTACCGCCTGCGACTTGATCGCTCGCGGTCGCACACATGTGATATCGTATTGAGAGATGGTCATGTACCATTTCGCCAACCTTCCTCCAGGAGTAGTGTGAGTTAGCAGATATCGTATGGGATCGCTCTTGGTGACCACTACTACTTTGTGCGACGCAAAGTAGTGTTTCAACTTCTCTATCACGAAGAACAAGGCAAGGCAATGACGTTCGATGTCTGTGTACCTTGATTCAGCAGGCTGCACAATGCGAGAGATATAGTAGATAGGCCTCTCTTGACCCTCGTACTCCTGAGCCAAGAGTGCTCCTATGGACCTCCTTGTTGACGTCAGATATAGCAGAAGCGGTGATCCCAGTTGAGGTGCGATCATTATTTTTGAAGACGTCAGCAGATCCTTCAGCTTTTCGAACGCAGCTTCGTGCTCTAAAGTCTAGCTGTATACGGCATCTTTCTTGAGAAGGGCACTAAAACAGCATGTGATTTCGGCAATCGCTGGGATGAATCTCCGCAGATATGATAGCTTTCCCAAAAATGTCTTCAAGGCACTTTGGTTATGGGGCGGCGTCATGCCAGTGATGGCTGATACCTTCGCAGGGTCAGGCTCAATTCCTTGGCGATGAACCACGCATCCCAAGAACTTCCCTGATGTTACCCCGAATGCGCACTTCATGGGATTCATCTTCAGTTGAAAGCGTCTACATTTATTGAACACTTTCCGCAAATCCGCGAGGTGATCTGCTTCCTGCTTGGATTTAACCACCAGGTCGTCCACATAAAATTCCACTTCCTTGTGCATGATTTCGTGGAACAGGGCCATCATGGCCCACTGATAGGTTGCACCCGCGTTTTTGAGACCGAACGGCATCACTGTGTAGTTGAACACCCCCACCGGAGTGATGAATGCAGTTTTCCGCGCATCTTCAGGGTCCATCTTGATCTGGTTGTACCCGCTGAAGCCGTCCATGAAACTGAACATGCGATGGCCCGCTGTTGAATCGATAAGCAAATCGATGTTGGGCAGTGGAAAATCGTCCTTTGGACAGAAACGATTGAGATCCCGGAAATCCACGCAGATGCGAAGCTGTCCGTTCTTCTTTACCACTGGCACAATGTTGGCCAGCCATGTGGGATGATGATTCGGCTCTATGAACTTGGCATCCAGGAGTTTGACGATCTCTTGTTTGATCTTCACGTTAAGCTCCGGCCTGAAGCTTCTTGTGCTCTGCTTTACCGGCTTAGACCCTGGGATGATGTCTAAACGGTGCATAGTGATACTTGTATCCAGACCTGGCATCTCATCATACTCCTATGCGAACACATCCTTGTATTCAGTTAGGAGCTGTAGCAGTCCTTTCTCCTCTTCGCTTGTGAGGTCCGCACTTAGAAAGACTGGCCTCTTCTTTTCCTCGTTCGGGCTGAGGAACACTTCCTTTAGCTCTTGCTTTTGTGGTCTGGGCCTGTCTTCCATGCATTCGGGTGCTTCTTTGAGTTTCTCATCTGGAGTGCTCTGCGTTGGCTTTTCCGTTACCGCAATCTGCTCGATTTGGTTGATTTGCTCAGGGATATCCCCATGCCCGTGTGAGGACATCCCCGTGCACCTTCATATGCGATAGCACTTCTTCCCATTGGCGTAGAAGCTCTCTATCTCTTTGCCTTCAGGGTCATGCTTTGCTATTCTCTTCAACGTATACACGTTCTTTCGCTGGTAGGCGATCCGTGGCGCCTCTTCCCGCGTGGGCGGCTTTTCCTTGGTGTCTTCCCTTGTCACCATTACTCCCGCAGGTGACTGGTCCTTGATATCTTCCCATAGAGGTAAAGGAGTAGGGTTGAATGGTCCCGGTGTTTGCTCGTCCGCCATCTCGGTGAACCACACCGCTTCGCTGAGATGTGCTTCATCCAGGTTGAATGGATTTGTCGAAGCCGGTATCTCGACTATTCTGTCGTTCCAGATAGCTTTCATGACCTGGTGAGCTGTTGAAGGAACCGCGTCAAAGCGGTGAATCCAGGCTCGACCTATGATCATGTGATACGTGGTGTTCGCATCTATGACATAGAACTTTGGTGAGCACTTGATTTTGCCAATCTGCACGCCCAGGCAGATCCATCCGATCGTCATTCTAGAGTCGCTTCCAAATCCCATCAGCGGAGATGGACGCCTGACAATCTTGTGCTCGGGGATCCCTTCTAGCTTCAGTGTGTGGAGCGAAACGACGTTGACCGCTGCTCCTCCATCGACGAATGCTCTTTTGAACTCGACGCCATTGATGATGGCTGTCACATACAGAGGCCTCTGGTGGCTCGCATCTGTCTTTTTGTCGCTGGCAGAAAAGGTCATAATCTTTTCTGTAGAGCGGGACGCCCTGATGACTTTCCCGTTGGAGACTACAAGATCCTCCTCGTAGTCCTCTGCTATCCTCAAGATTGCTTTCGTCATTTCTGTCCGACATTTCTCCGAGAATTTCATCTCGTCGAAGAATCTGCTGAAGCCGTGCGACCCCTTCATCCGGTCAGCACGTTCATCCTCTGTGTCTACGCTGTAGTCCTCGTCCTCATGGACTTCGGCAATGATGGGTAGACCATCCTCTGCGACTTCTTCCAAGTCCACAATCGAGATCATGGCGACCTCTTTTCCTTTCGAGTCTTACTCCGCATGGGCAGGAAGTGGATTGTTGCGCACATCCTTCCTGTGATCGCTGACGATCAGCTCGCCGTTCTTCATCTTCTGATTGAATACAATCCTGAGCTTCTTACATTCCGCTGTGGGATGCATGACCTTGCCGTGGTACTCGCACCACTTCGGTTCCCTCACCATCTCCTTGGAGGGTACCTTCTCGAGCGGCGGTAGGACACCGTCCTTGCGCCATTGCCTGCAGAGGTCGCTTGCCTCCTCCACCGAACATGGCAGAGGTGGTACGTCGAAGTTCACAACCTTCGCCTGCTTCTGGGGCGAAACTGTATTGACCTCAGCTTCGCGTCCCCTCTTGTAACTGAATCTCCCGATTTTGTAGGTAGTACCGCTCGAAGATCGCTCCGGAGCGTTCTTCTTCTTCTGCCTCTCAACTATAGGCTCGATGTTCTTCGTGCATTCGATTAGTTTTGAAAACGTAGGTGTTTGCAGATTGATGAGCATACCTTTGTATTCGTCTCGCATGCACTGCAGGCATATCTCTACAAGCCGACTTTCGAGCATTGGATCTTTGCATTCCAAGGACTTCGCCCTGAACTTTTTGATGAAAGTTATCCCGTCCTCCTCGCGCTTCTGATACATCCGCGAGAGGTGGATCATTGTCACCTTTTCTTCCATCTGGAAGAACTTGGTATAGAACTTCTGGACCATGTCGTCCCAAGTCTTCACGGATCCGGCCTCCAACGTTCGGTACCACTTGTACGCTACGTTCCCCAAGGATTTTGGGAACTCTCGCATCAGCAGCTTGGGATCGGCTCCGTACGGCCCCATGACATCGATGAAACGCATGACATGCTCATGAGCGTTTCCGTTGACATCCTCGAACTTGTCCCATTTAGGAGCCTTATACCCCACCGGGTTAGGCATGAGATAAATCTCACGCGGGATGGGTGGATCGTTGTCTAGCTTCGGGATGATGGTATCCGCGAATGATTGGTGAGCCAGAATAGTGTCCATGCGCTTCTGCAGAGACGTCATACATTCTGGAATGCTTCCCTCGGTAACAGGAGGAGGGGTTGCCGCAGGCGGAGGCGACACGTATGCCGCCGGAGGATTGGGAACATATTGACTATTCGCATTACCCCAGATCGCCGTTGGCGGAGGCAAGGGATACTGCGAAGCCGGGTTAGATGCCAAAGCCGGAGGCTGAAGAGTATGAGCAGTGAGAGGCAACATCTGAGCTGTTGACCCCTGAATTGAAGGCAGCTGCGTAGTCGCCGGTGGAGTCTGCAGATTAGGGTTGGGAGGTGTGGTTGACACTCCCAGTCCTGGAGCGGTAGGGGCTCCTCCTCCTTGAGGGACGGCGGTGGCTGATGAAGGATTTGGCGAAAGGGTGCCCAGAACGGCCAAGATCCGTTCTAGCTGCGCAGACTGGGCTTTGAGAGCTTTCGCCTGACCTTGGACGGTGGCGTCCAAGGATTCTAGCGTCGGTGCCTCGCCGGGGGTCGTAGGAGTACGACGGGTCTCCTCTCCCGAGGCAGCTTTGGTGGAAGGCGATCTGTTGCTGATATCATCCTCCTGAGACATGGTTGCTTTTGTTGGTAAGTTCACATCGGGTTCACCAAAATGTGCACAAGAGATTCCGACGGGGAGACCTCCGTGTACACCGTATGTAGAGGATCAGAGATGGCACAGGAAGAGTTGGGTTGTGTGTAGGGAGAGAGTAAGACAGTAGCAATGTCTGAGAGAGAGACAGAGGTTTGGCAGAGCTTCCGCGTATGGCTGGTGTGTTCTCCTTTGTATGGAAAGGTTAACGTCCTATATATAGCAGGGAACGTGACCGTTGTAGTGTGGTTAATGCGCCCATTAATGGCGGCTTAATTAGCTTAACCACAACGGCACGTTCGTCCTCATATATAGGGACCGTTACAGCACGTTATGCGCGAATACCGGAACCGTTACGAGGTTGACCGGGTTTGACCGGATTGACCGGGTTTATGGAGCTCGTTCCATAAATCTCTCAAAGCAGTTACTAAAGGTCGCGCGCGGGCTTGGCTCGCACGCGACAGGGCTTACTCTAGCCTCCAAACCACTAAGTCCCTACAAGTCCCGTGCAGTGGTATGCGAGGGCTCTGTCTCGCAGCCCCCACATGGATCAGCTCGGCTGGTGATCCAGTGTGTATGGAGCACAATATGGTGTGCTGGATGGTTGCCACGTGGCCAAGATCTGTCAGCTCAGAAATCACTATCTACAACGGTACATAAACTAATAGGCCTCAAGTGAGAAGGTTTTCTAACCTGTTTAACTTTAGGAATGAGCGGCAAGAGGGTGTGGTTGAAAGCAGCAACGCTCTCTTCGCCATTCAAAATCCTGACCACACAACCACCAACCTCATTCTTAAGCAGATCCTAATATTTTTGAAAGAAAAGTGCAGGAAATCCATCGAACCCCGTGGCTTTTAGGGGTCCCATTTGTCTTAAGCTTTCCGTGACTTCCGTGAGCGTAAAGGGGCTTTCCAAGAAGTCTCGATCTTTAGAGTTGATCCCCTGATTAACCATTTCCAACATTGAGTCCATCTCTTCCTGATTTGGTTGAGAAGACTCAAAAATTCCTTCGAAGTACTCGGCCAAAACACGAATTAAGTCTTCATCATCTGTTTTCCAGACTCCATCTTTATCCTCCAAACCTTGGATAGTGTTTCGGGCCTTCCGGGCAGAAGCTTTCCTGTGGAAATACGCCGTATTTTTATCACCACAGCGTAACCACTGGACTCTTGAACGTTGCTGCCATAATTTCTCTTCTTTCAAAAGAAGATCAACAAGCTCTTTATTTGCTTTTCTTCGTTGAAAAGCAATACTAGTTGTTTGTTTTTGGCGTTCCAGACTTGCAATCTTCTTCTTCAACAGATGGATTTGTTTCTTAACATTTCCAAAACTGTTTTTTTGCCCAAACTTTCAATCTGTCGGCACAGCTTTCCAGCTTGGTCTTCACATCCAACTGGTTTTTCCAAGCTGAGTTGACTGTCTCATCACATTCATTTTGTTGTGACCACACTGCTTCAAAGTGAAAACGTCTTGACCCCATCAATCTGTTGGGTGAGCTTTGAATACCAAACTGCAATTCAATAGGGTTGTGATCGGAAGTATCCGCAACTAAGTGATTGACCCGAGCATATCCGTACGTCATTCTCCAACTCAAATTTTCCACCACTCGATCCAATCTTTCTCTAATATTTGCATCCTCCTCTTGATTGTTACTCCAAGTAAAAGGATTCCCAAAGAACCCTAATTCCTTAAGATCACAATCTCTAAGAACTTGTTTAAAAGGGTTGGTTTGAGCATTCGTAACACTCCTTCCACCTTCTTTCTCTTCTTGGCCAATAACTTCATTAAAGTCCCCCATCACGCACCATGGAGCATCTCCATGCGGTTTCAAACGAGATAAGAGAGTCCATGAGTGTTGGCGTTCTCCTCTTTCTGGGTCTCCGTAAAACCCAGTAAGGAACCAAGATTCAGATTCACTCTCAGTCTTAACTAAGAAGTGAATGTGTCTTGTGGTTCTGGAGATAAGCATGACGTCAGTGAAATTATCCCATAAAAGGGCTAAACCCCCACTATGTCCGCTGCTATCCACATAGATCCCTTTTGCATACTGCACCTTCTTACGAATAGTCTCCATCTCATGTGATTTCAATCTATTTTCCATGAGAAAAACTAGATTGGGACGTCTTTCCTTCACAGTATCGCAAAGGATAGAATGTTGCAGGGGTTTCCAAGCCCCCGCATGTTCCAACTTAGAGCACTCATTTCTCTAGGAAGAGCAGCCTAGCAGCCTCTGCCTCTGGTAATGTAAGGGTAAGAGTAGATTCACAACACATACTATCATCAAATTCTTTGTGACCATCTCCTTCAACAACTTTGGGTTTCTCGGTAGCTAAAACTTGCTGGTTTTGGAGCTGTTTCCTGATTTCACGATTTTTTCCCTCCTCCCATCAGCAGGCCATCGTCTAGTACCGTAATATAAATATGACCTAGTGGCTTCCTTTCTGTAGCATTACCCACTTCCAATTCTTCTTTATCTTTATTTCTAGCCTTGTTCTTCAGGTTAAGCCGCTTCCTCTTCTGGATAGTTTTTGCAGCAAAGGCGACACCTTTTGGGTTAGCTTTTTTCTCCAACGCTCCCATGGCAAAATTGGGCTTATACCCCTGTTGTGGGATAAAATCGATGGTGGGAAAGGATTTTGTTGGCCAGCTGTTGCTAGTAATCTCATCTCCTAGTTTTTCGGCGATCGGTTGAGATTTTGGAAACCATTTTTGAGATTGGGGAAAATCTCCCACCTTTGACTTCCCTTTGCTGCAATGATTTCCAATATCTTTGACCGATCCAGTATTACCAAGATGCCCTTCATTGGTTCGCCTTTTACCGTCCTTACCGGCGGTGGCCGGAACCCTGCGTTTTCCAGTTTGCTTTCCCAAAAGCCAGAATCCAAATTATGAGTTTTTATCTGCTTGAATCATGGCTTCTCGTTTGTCACAACGATTTTCACGATGATCCAAACATCCACACCATTCACAAACATAAGGAACACGTTCGTAAATGAGGTTAACCCAGAATTGTTCCCCTCTCGCAGTTTTAACAAAAGCCCTTCACCTCAAAGCTTTGTATGTTTTGATCCTAACACGGGCACGGACGAATCTATCTTTCTCTTCACCTTCAACATGAATAGATACACGTCCCACTTCCCCGATAGGGGCAGCTATAAGATATCCAATCTCTTCATGGATAAGATGAAGAGGGAGCCCTTTTATTTGAACCCACACCCATAAATCATTAAACTGTGGAGTGCCTTTGTCACCTTGAACATCCCACTCTTTGAGGAGTAGGATTTGATCGTCAAAGATCCATGGCCCTCCATACAACGCTTTCTCGAAGGAAGCTTTGTTGCCAAATCTGAAGATAAACTTGTTACTTTTCTCCTCCATAATTTTCAAATAGTCTTAGGGGCACCATAACCTTCTGAAGAGTTCTATCATGTTTTGAAAGTCAATCTTTGCATCCCCGATAAACTTCCCTTCCAAACAGAGCTTCCAGTCTTCTTTGACCCTGTTGCAGATCTCTTCACCGATGGTTACTGCCCTCTTTTCATCATCCGATAGCGTTATTCGATCGATACAACCTTCATCATTTGTATCCATTGAGCCGAGAAAACCTAGCCGTCAATTTCTTTCTAGAGAGAGAAAACCTCTAGAGAGAAAAAACTTTAGAGGTTTGAAAACAGAATTTAAATAGTTGTTTACAAATAAATTCGATGTTTATGATATAATTTTATTAATAAGCAAATACAACCAGAAGTTAGACGTTAGGAAATTAACAAGTGGGGTATTGAGTTTATCTAAAGACTAAGTATGATTTATGGCATTATACTTGTTTAGTTGGACTTGTGATTGAAAAAGAAAGTATAATTTGTAGGTGACAGGTCTGTAGATGACGACTAAGTTCATCTGCAGGAGCCTTTTTTGTGTCAGTTGTTGTGGATTAAAAGTAAGTAAACATGCCAAACGTTGCGTGCCTAGCTCCTTTCGTGTCTTAATATGATTTTAATACTTTTCTCAATTTGTATTTGTTATTTATTTACATTTTGAAATTGTGAGTGTGCAGATCGTAATGAAACTAAGATACTCCAGAACGGGGGGGGGGGGGGGGGGGGGGGGTTGAGTAGAGTATGCCAACTTTTTGCAAAACTTGCTAAAAAGGTGAATCTTGTGAAAGCTAGTGAAGTTCAAGGCCTTGAAAACAAGTTCAAGCCCTTGGAATGAAATACAGTTTGGAATAGATCAGTCAAGTCTTTTTCAAGGCCTTGAAAACAGTTTCAAACCCTTGAAAACAGACAAGTTTGAATGTTGTAAAAACTGAGTAAGTAAAGAAACTGTAAATGCAAGAGACAAGTGATTTATAGAGTTCAGTCCACTTGGACCTACATCTCTACCTCAGGGATCTTCTCCCTGCAGGATTTTCATCTCAATTCTTATTAATCAAAGGCTAAGCCCTAGATCTCAAGAACAGAGAATTGCCTTACTCTGTTACAGCTTGTGGTTCTCCCTAACCTATCTAGTACCTGCTCTAGCTAACTGATTAACTAAGAATTCTCTATTTTTCACCTTGAAAAAATCCTTGAGAATGAAGATAGAAATATTACAGAAATATTACACTTAGAGTGTAGAAGCTGCAGTGGAGTTTTGCAGTGATCTTCTGTGTAATGGATTGTGAGATGAATGAACTTCTTTGATGCTTCTCAATCCAGAACTTTGTCTCTCTTTGTGCCCGTTGAGTATTGTGTCTTGTTGCTTCAAAAAAGAGCTTTATTTAAACTTCAAACAGCTCTTCAAATCTTCCCAGATTTTCAGCAACAAATCTCCTATTTTGTAGGCAATAGACTTTGACTCTTTGACAATCTTCTCCAACGGTTAAATGATCACAATCTTCAGAGATAATGTTGTGATCTTGCATTTGAAAAGATTGAGAAGCTGTCATAACAGTCAGATCAAACACATAATCATCTTCTCAATTATTTCCTTCTCTGCACAAGTCAGTTTAGGAAATAATCCCTGCAAAACAGGAAATAAAATTCCCTGCAAAATCATAGTCATACAGATGATATTCTATGTTCAAAACATGTTGGAATGATTTGTCTTTCATCATAAAATAGAAGTGAAACAATCATATGAAGTAGAGATAGGAAATCAACTTAGAAGAGTTTACAGAAAACTCCCCCTGAGAATAGTCATATAGGTTAGACAGTTTCAATGATTTGAATCCAATTTCAAGGCCTTGAAAATAGGAAGCCTGTGATAACTTATTCAAGGCTTTGAAAGCTGATTCAAGGCCTTGAAATAGTCAAACTATTTCAAGACTTGCTCAACCTGATCTTACAATCTCCCCCTTGATGAAAGACAAAACCAAATTATGTTTGATCCTTAGTCTCTGCAAAAAATACTTAATAGTTCACAATTCATAATAACACAGTAATTCCAAAAAGTTCCAACTTATTCAGTTCAGCAACAGAAAATAAAAAGTTCAGTAGATAATTCGTAAAACCAAAAAAACCCTAGAATTTCTCCCCCTTTTTGACTTTCATTAAAAAGATAGAGAGGATGTTGGATCAAGTGTCTGGAAAATTTTGAAAAGAAAACTTAAAAGCTTAAAAAGAAATAGAGAGAATGAGTAATAAAGAGTAGGAAAGATTAAGGGTTTGGGTCTTCATCTACATCCTGATCTCCTTCTTCTTCACCAATGGCTTCAACATCAGTCTTATCATGTTCTTCCTGTTCATCTTCTTCCTCACCTGCAGTAGTCACTTCTTCAGTCTTGTCCTTTGTAGCAGCCTCTGGAGATTTCTTCTTTTTCTTCAAAGTAATCAACAGATCATCTGAGTTAGGACTATTGACTTCATCTCCTTTCTAAGCATCTTGTTCAACCACTTGCTTGCCCTTATCTTTGAATGGAGCAACCTCTTCCTTTGGAGGTGTTTGAGACAAACCAAGATTCATCAGGGTTTGGGGTCATTGAGTAGACTTGTAGTGCCTTCTCCATATGATCGTCTGGTTGTTCTTCTGTCACCTTCCCTTTCCATTTTTCATCTTGAGTTGCCTTCTTTTTTGTCTTTAACTTCTTGGGGCTAGAGATCTCTGTTTCATGTTGCTTCTCTGTAGCAAATTTCTTCTTCTTCTTCTTCTTCTTTTCTGAGGAGGAAGTTGCATCCTTTTTGACTTTTTTTTGGGTGGAGGAAGCTCTGCAACTGCCTCTACACTAGGAGTCCTAGAGCTAGAATCTCCACTTATCTCTTGAACCTCTTCCACTGCTGTCTTTCTTTTCTTCTCAGAGATAGGTTTTGATCCTCTAGCCATCTTGATTCTGTCTGAGGCTCTCCTCGTGCTCATTAGGGTTTGAGAGAAGAATAGAGAGAGGTGGGAATGATACGGAGAGAAGAGAAAAGAAGAGAAGATAAATACTAAAAGTGTTTGAGTTTCAAAAGGAAACTAAATCATCTCTCAGATTTGAAAAGATCTTAATAAATCAGAGAGGATTCAAATCTCTTAGTCCGTTGGAAAGGAACAATTTAATACTATATTTGGCTAAAAATAATTTTTGAAATAGGTAGGGGCTATATTGAGCAAATATCTACAGAGATATCACCCAATACAGAATGATCCAAGTTTATTGACTACTAGTATAGCAGACTTATTTTCAAGGCTTTGAAGAGGTTTTCAAGGTGTTGAAACGTCGTAACACAGCAACAGATAAAAATCATAGCTTTGAAGTGATTTTCATGGCTTTGAAAATCAGTTCAAACCTTTGAAAACACATAAAACTTACCTTTCTTACCTGATGCTCCCCCTAAACCAAAGCATCTTTATTTAACATTACCAATTCCAATCTTAGAGCTGAGTATCTCTCATCTGCTAATGGTTTAGTGAAGTTATCTGCAATTTGCATGTTAGTAGCAACAAATTCAAGAACAATATCACCTTTCTCAGCATGTTCTCTAATTAAATGGTGTCTGACATCAATGTGCTTGGTTCTTGAATGTTGAACTGGATTCTTTGTAATTGAAATTGCACTGGTGTTATTACATTTGATAGGCATGCTTCTGAAATCAAATTCAAGGTCTCTTAGCTGTTGAGAAATCCATAGAACTTGTGAACAACATGCTCCTGCAGCTATATATTCAGCTTCAGCTATTAATAGAGCAACTGAATTCTGTTTCTTGGAATGCCAACTGATGAGAGATGATCCAATAAATTGGCAAGTTCCTGAAGTGCTTTTCCTATCAACTTTGTAACCTGCAAAGTCAGCATCTGAAAAACCATACAAAGAAAAATTAGAATGTCTTGGATACCAAAGCCCTAAGTCTTTGGTTCCATTGAGATATCTGAAAATTCTCTTCACAGCACTTAAGTGTGGTTCCTTTGGATCAGCTTGAAATCTAGCACACATGCATACACTAAACATGATATATGGTCTGCTTGCTGTGAGATAGAGTAATGATCCAATCATACCTCTATACTCTTTCACATTGACACTCTTACTAGATTCATCCTTGTCGAAGGATAGTGTAGAACTCATAGGAGTCTTGGCTTCCTTAAATTGAGCCATGCTATATTTGCTTAACAAGTATCTTGTGTATTTGCTTTGATGCAGAAAGATGCCCTTATTCAATTGATGTATTTTAAGTCCTAGGAAGAAGTTCAGCTTTCCCATCATACTCATTTCAAACTCCCTGCTCATAAGACTTGAGAGTTCTATGCACAATTGATCATTAGTAGCTCCAAAAAATATATCATCAACATAAATCTGAACTACAAGCAAGTCTTTCTCATGAGTCTTTATGAAAAGAGTCTTGTTTACTAGTCCCCTTTTGAAATCGTTTTCATGAGAAAATTTTGACAATCTTTCATACCAAGCTCTTGAAGCTTGTTTCAAACCATAAAGACCTTTGTCAAGTTTGTAAACATGATCTGGAAACTTGTCATTTCAAAACCAGGAGGTTGTGAAACAAAAACTTCTTCTTGTAAGTAGCCATTCAAGAAAGCACACTTCACATCCATTTGAAATAATTTCATGTTCCTGTGAGATGCAAAAGCAAGCAAAATTCTAATTGCTTCTAACCTGGAAACTGGAGCAAAAGTTTCCTCATAATCAATACCTTCTTCTTGGTTGTATCCTTGAGCAACTAACCTTGATTTGTTTCTGATCACTTTGCCACTTTAAACCAACTTATTTCTAAACACCCATCTGGTACCAATGACAGACTAGTTTGTAGGTGGAGGAACCAGGTTCCAAACCTTATTTCTTTCAAACTCATTGAGTTCACATTGCATAGAAATGATCATGTCTGCTTCTTGTAATGCTTCCTTCACAGTTTTAGGTTCTACAAGAGAGATAAAAGCATTAAAAGCACATAAGTTCTTCAACTTTGATCTAGTTTGTGTACCAGTGGTTGGATCTGAAATGATATTATCAACTGGATGAGATGAGAAAGTCATGTTTTGGCAGCTTGTTCTCAAGAAGCATTGTCCTTGACCTATCTTCAAGAGTCATGTTCTTTCTTTCAACAACACCATTCTGTTGAGGAGTTCTTGGAGCAGAAAAGTTGTGAGTAATACCATACTTATCACAGAACAAATCAAATTCTAATTGATCAAATTCTCTACCATGATCACTTCTAATTTAAGCTACATGTAGGTTTTTCATAGTTTGAAGTTCTCTGCAAAGCTTTGAAAATTCAGAGAGGGCTTCAGATTTTTCTTTGAGAAACATAACCCAAGTATATATAGAAAAATCATCTACAAAAACTAGCATATACCTTTTACCTTTGGAGTAGGAGTTCTCATAGGACCACAAATATCCATATGAAGCAGTTCAATGGGTCTAGTTGTACTTACAAACTTATTTGGCTTGAAAGAACTTCTGGTCTGCTTGCCCTGAGCACAAGCTTTGCACAATTCATCTTGTTTGAACTTAATGGATGGCAATCCTCTTACCAAGTATTTGGAAATAAACTTGTTCAAAGTATGAAAATTGATATGACCAAGCTTCCTATGCCAAAGCTTTGAATCCTCTTTCAAGGCCTTGAGGCACTTCAAACTTTTACCTGCGACTTTGTTAGTCTGAAAAGTATAAACATTGTTTGATCTAGAGGCTGTGAGAATGCAATCTCCTATTTCTCATTTTGCACCACACACTTCTCTTTATCAAAGACAACTTTATTGCCATTGTCACAAAGCTGAGATACACTAAGCAAGTTAAATTTCAAACCATCAACTAGATACACATCAGAAATAGAGTTTTCAGAATTTGTACCAACTTTACCAACACCAAAATATTGCATTTGCCTTTGTCACCAACTGTAATTGAACCTTCAGATTGCTCTTTCAATTCTGAGAATAGAGATCTCTTTCCACTCATGTGTCTTGAGAAACCACTGTCCATAAACCACTTATGTTCTTTGATGTTGGTGAAAACCTGCAAACACCAATCACTGCCTTACCAAAGTGTTAGACTAAGTGTTGAATTTGGATTCATATTCAGGATCAACCATGTTAGGTGGTCTAACCCCTTTAGGAACCCAAATCTGTTTAACTTGTACTTTGAGTTGAAATGGAAAAGTGTTCCTCATTATGTGAGGGTCTCTTCTTCTGAAAGGACAAGTCATTTTAACATGACCAGTTTGCAGCAGTAATGACATTTAGGAAAAGTTTTGTTTCCAGCTTTCACAAATCTGGTATTGTTCTTTCTTGGAAAGTTTGGATTGAATCCAATACCAGCTTTGTGAACAGAATGTGAACTTCCTCCAAGAATCAAGTTCAACTTGTGTTCAGATCCAGCAAGCCTAACTTTGACCGATTTAGATTCCTGGCAGTAGACAGACCAGATTTAGACACAACCATTGAGGGGCTCAGAAACGAAGATGCCAAACACGTACACCTGTAGTGGGATCCGAGCCGGTACTGACCTGGCACGAGAGATCATCCCGGATTACGATACGGAAACGCAAACACAGCAATCTATGCGCCAGGATTCCAGCACGGGCCACCGGCTCAGCAAACTGCACCAACGCTGCACTTTCAACAGGGTCCATTTGCACAGCAGTACGATAGTCAGATGAAGAAAATCGAATCCATGTTTCAGACCATGGAATCCCGGTTTTCACATATGGACGCCTTTGCAGCTGACCTACAATCTACCAAAACATCGTTGCGTACTTTGGAAGTACAGGTTGGGCAGTTGGCACAAAACCTAGCAGAGAGGCAACCAGGAACTTAACCTCGACCAAAAGTAACAATCCACGTGCTCAGATCAATCTAATCGCCACTCGGAGTGGATTAGCACTACAGGATCCGCTGTACCCTAGCCATGCACGTGCAGAAAAGTTGAAGGAAGTCGAACACGGAGTTTTTTGCCAGGATAACAGTTGAGCCGGCCGCCCCTAGCCGAAGGGATCGATTGAACAGGATGTAGTGCATAATGACAAGGAAACTGAAACGGTGCATGTTTCCAAAGAGGTACCCTATTTTTGAATACACATAAGAGGGATGATAGCAAGGACTACGCTAGATTTCTCGATATTTTCAAACAACTGCAGATCAACATACCGTTTGCTGAGGCATTGGCAAAGATGCACACGTATGCCAAATTCCTTAAAGACATTCTTTATGGAAGGAGGCGTATGAGCGATTTCGAGACGATAAATCTAACGGCAGAAGTGAGCAACTGTGTGAAGAATGGGCTACCAAGGAAGAGGAAGGACCCTGGCAGTTTTGTCATCCCGGTGACCCTAGGTAATGCTTACACAGGAAAGGCTCTGCGTGACCTAGGGGCCAGTATCAATCTAATGCCCTTGTCAATTTTTAAAAATTTGAAAGTAGGTGAACACAGGCCCACTAGAATCAAGCTTCAGATGGCAGACAGACCTGTGAAGCAGGCTTACGGAGTTATTGAAGATATTCTGGTGAAAGTCGGAGAGTTGATTTTCCGACAGAATTTGTAATTCTGGACATGGAGGTAGGAGATGTACCACTCATTCTGGGCAGACCATTTCTCGCCACTAGAGAGGCCATGATAAACTGCAAGAGCGGAGAACTGACCATGCATATTAATGAGGACAAGGTGAAATTCAACATCTTTAAATCTCTCCAACTTCCAAATTATTACGAGCATGAAGACATCTACGCTATGGAGGTAGTCGATGATGACCTGGAAAACGAGGAGTTGGACGAGCTATGGGCAGAGATTGACAGAGTGGACAGAGAGAACGAGGAAAGGTTCCAGGAGGAGCAGGCCATGCAAGCTGAAAACCGGACCATTTTACATCTGGACGAAAAAGGTGGGCAGAAATTGGCCCTGGTCCCATCACTCAAAGAGCCACCAACCCCGGAGCTGAAACCGCCCCCGAGCCATCAAAGTTCAGCACAACCAAAGCGGTTTCAAGTAGGGCAGAAAGTACTTCTCGGCGATTCTCGAAAGTAGTTTTTTCCGGGAAAATTGAGATTCAGGTCGTCAGAACCGTTCATAATCAAATAGATATTGTCATGGGATGCAGTAGAAGTGGAGAATCCGCAAGACAAGTCAACTTTCAGGGTGAACGGTAACGGGTGAAGCCATATTTGGACCCGAAAGCAGTCGTCAAGGTAGACTGTTTTGACGTCCCTTGACCAAGCATGAGGTAAATGGGTTGGGCCGTCGACTTTAAATTACAAGCGCTTGTTGGGAGGCAACCCAACTTAGGAGTAGGAAAAGTTAGTTGTTTTTTGTTCAAATTTAAGAGAAGTGAGATGAGTGTGATCTAATATTTACGCAAGAATGTGAAGAAAACAGGAGAAAATGCAGGAAAACGGGCCAAAAAGCTGCTGTCTGCATGGCTGACTGGTAGCCACGCAGCAACCACGCAGATGGAAGGTAAAACATTTTGCAGAAACATAGCCCCGGAGTGCAGAAACGCAGCCTGAGAGTGCAAAAACACAGTGTGTGAGTGCAGAAACGCAACTAGAACCCTATCCACGCAGCCAGCCACACAAGTTGAGAAGTCAGCCACTCAGGCAGAACCCTAGCCACGTAGGCCGAGAGGTTAGCCACGCAGAAATCGAGAGATTCTTGGCAAATCTTTATGGTGTGCGTGGCTATCTGTGTAGCAACGTAGAGAGGAGAAGGTTTTTGGACGTGAAAAAAATGGAGCAGAAAAGTTGCTGTCAATGTAGTTATGCAGCAGCTACGCACGTAGCAACACGTACAGCGCGCAAAAAATGAAGATTTCCTGAAACTTGAAGAATCGACCCCGGTGTGATCTGCTACACTCGACCATCACAAGGACTCAAACGAGTTGGGGATTCTTCAGGAACAGTTTTCAGCAGACCTGAGCAATCAAACCTGGTGTACGAAAATACATTCGACCGTTGGGAGCACATTGTCATACACAATGGTGCTTCGGGGTTGCACATTTCAAGACCACATACACAGCCCAGACAGTTCAAAAAATTTCAACGAGCAAGTGTAGGGGTGAGGAGTTACTACTTGATAGGTTCCGAATTTTCCGGCGACTTTTCCGGCGACAAAAAAAAATCATTTTTGGCACTCGTTGAATTACTTCCGAGTGTCCAGGTTCAAAATCGCTTCCTTCGCTTTATTTTTGCGTTTTAGGCACGAAATCGTACCCGGGTCGAGATTTTTCTGCCTTTTCTCGGTTTCCGTGCCAACTGTGGTAGAACCCCTGGTAGTTTTAGGAGGTTATTTGATGAGACGCACGCATCACGGGCACGCAATTTAGCGTAATTTCTGCACAATTTTTTCTGCTTGATTTTTGGGCCTCATAGTGACCTGCCGAGCTTAGCAGCATGTCCACCAGCAGTCTGTCCGGTTCTTCCGAGACTGGATCAGACCCACCTTATGTACCAGATCAGTACATGTCCCGATGACATGCCATCCCTGAGTGTTGTGGTGGGATGCATTAACCAGGTCTGCACGTTTTTCAGCTTTATTTGCAGTTTTATTTTTTATTTTTGAGTCTGCATGTTTTTTTTTAAAATTTTGAGTCAACCCACCACAAATTTCTGACCTGGAATTGTAGATAGTTATTTAAATAAAAAAAATCATATAAATTGAAAAATTTCAAAAATCCATAAAAATTAAAAAATCAGAAAATTTGAGAAAGGGCAATTAAGATAACAAAAACTGGGGAGAGACCAATGATAGTCTTCTGACAAGAGAGAAAACCCGCACCGAGGTATAGTAGATAGGTGAGAGCCAGTGCGCCTCCTAATATACGAGTAGTTTTCTCCTGAGCTATGAATCCGACTGGTTGCCACACCGCCGTCACTTAGGTAGTCGACAACCCGCCTATGGGCGCCATCACGGTCATCGCATTTTTCGGTGGAGTGAATGGCTCATAACAGGCCCACTGCCCTGTTTCTTAACCCTAGGTCCAACTAGTAAACTCATTTGAAGCAGTTTACCCCTTTTATTCATAGCCACTGTAGCCTAGGAAGCCTTCTTTGTGACTTTCATCACTCGTTAGTGGACTGTTTCTACGCGTTATGACAGAGGGAGTGAGTTAGGGAGGGTTTTAGACGAGAGAGCTTCATGACAGATCATTGTTGGACATTTTTGACATTTGTACGTTTTTCGGGGGTTGGACATGGTGAGTGAGGCGACTGCGCTAATTCGCGGAGGTGATTCACTGCAGTACATAATGATCACAGGTGGAGAAGTCGCGTGCAAGGCATCTTTTTGCACAAAACTGGGTATCGAGGGTTGTTGGGTTAATTGGTGGTCGTGTCGTTTCTCTACATCTTTGATGATGAGGAGGTTCGGTAGGACTGCACGTATATCTTTTGACTACAGGATTAACGCTGTATGACTAGTGTGGGGTACCGCAAAACGAGGAAATATTTCGTACCACGCGGCATTGGATTATTTCTGCGCCACTCAGCTTATATCAGTTGTTTATGTACGTTTTTGTATATGTTAAAAAAATGAAGAAAAAAAATGAAGAAAAAAAAGAAAAAAAAAAAAAGGAGAAAAGAAAAGAAAAAAATGGTGTTCTATTTGTTAGCAGTTTTACAGTGTTAATTATTTAGTTCAAAAGTTGAGTTGGTGACACGGTTTTTCGGATTTTGCACCGATTCACATTCGTGGACGCGAGAACGGCGAAGACACACCGGGACTAGGGAGAATTGATGTTTTCGTTCAGTTTTTCGGGACTCGGTGAGGGGTGTGAGTTGGGAAACTGCGAGAATGTCATAACAAGTAGGATCATGTCGTACCTTGACATACATATATCCTACCTGTTAGACTTAGGATCCCGGATTCAGAAATAGCTCGGATGGTCGGGTAACTAGGGATTTGCTCAGGTTGATTACGGAAGTAACAGTACGAGGAGAGAGTGCTTGTTTCCACCATTAAATCTGTTAAGACTTACCTATCGCTTGCAGGTTGGTATTTTGTTGAAGAGGGTGAGGTCACGTAGACACCCCAGTTTATATTTTGGAGATTGCCCAATCTCACCCAAAAATAATTTTCTCTTTCGTACGCTTCTAGTCTTTGTCTATCGAGTCAGTGTATATTGTTTTCTAAGTCAGTCTTCTAGTTGAGTTGAGTCAACTGGTATTTAAGTTCGGGTCCGAGAAGTATGTAAATACGGGGCAGTATGCAAAGGTTTGCTCGGGACGAGCAAAGGGCAGTATGGGGGTAATTTGATAACTTCCCACTAGGAGTTATCGATGAGCGTGATTTAAGGGGTATTTGTGTCATAATTGAGGGATTTAGCTGGATTTCAGCCCTGTTTAGCCTTGGAATTCACGGCTGAGTGTTTTGAGCTTCGTTATGCATCACCGCTTTATTTCACGCATTTCGAGATATGATCACAGTTTTTTGTTCGTGTTGTCTATGCAGGAACATGATTTGTGCAGGAGCCGGGAATGAAGCAGGATTGCAGGGGCGAGAGCCGAGAGAGCTGAAAATGCCAGAATTGAGAATGACCGAGATGCGCTCGGTTGACAATATCTTGAGCTCTACTTGGAGGTTTAAAGTGAAACCAGCGGGAGAAGAAACTAGACGTCAAGGGCTTTCCGAAAGCAGGTCACAATGCTAAAACGGAGTCCGGTCTAAAAACTGACTCCCACCAAGTGTGGGTCCCAGATTGACCACCCCAAGTAAGGAGTCTCGGGTCCCGCTGTCCGGAGCCGTGATCAGCTATTTCGTGTTCAGGACGATTTCTGGGACGATTCTGACCCAGAGGTATTTTGGTAATTTTGGCACCGGGCCCGGGGTTTTCGAAAGTCGAGTTTGGATTTTGGCGCCCAGATTCAATCAGCAGTCTCTCTAGGACCATAGTCAAGATTTGGCAGAATTTGGTGCGGTTTTGAACCAGGGGTAAATTTGGTCATTTTGACAAGTTTCGCGTCAAAAGGCAGTCCGAGCAGAGAGGGTTCAGAAACCGGCTAGAATAATCCAGGAAGGCCGAGGAAGCAGAAGAGGGATGTGAGAGCTGATGTCTGTGTGTCTAGCTGCCAGACACACAGAGACACGCAACCCGAGGTAAACCAAGTGCAAAAGCAAGCCAGAAGCCCCAGTCTGCGTGTCTAGATGCCAGATACGCAGCAGAGACGCAACAGACACGCATGCAGGGAGTGAAGAGAGATATTCTGATGGACAGAAGCCCCTGTCTGCGTGTCTAGCTGCCAGATACGCTGCAGACACGCAGGCAGGGAGCTAGGGGGAGACTTGGGAGCATTCAGGGACTCTGTCTGCGTGTTCAGCCACGCAGTAGCCACACAGACATCACGTTTTCTAAGGCGGTTATTGCCAGTAGCAGTTTCCTAATTTCAGGCAGTTTTCCGGAAGCTTCTCAAGCACTATATAAAGGAACGTCCAGAACTCGTTTTTGACACACTACACCCAAGGAGATTTCTGAGTACCCTCGGAGAGCACGGAAGCGCAGATACAGAACTCAAGACACTCGTTTGATCTCAATTATCTCTTTTATTTCAGAACATTGTTATTTGGTTATGTCGTTTAGTAGCTAAACTCTTTACCTAGGTTCTCGGTGAACCTAGGGTTTCGTATTCAGTATCTAGTTCTATTTTCGACTATGGATTCATGATTTTAGGATCTTAATATCAGCATCTTTATTCGTTATTCTTTCTTTGATTTTACTGTTTATGCATGATCGGAGTTGCGAACCAGAATTGCTATAGACTCGACCCGGTAGGTGAAAACAGCTGGTTAGGGTTAGGAAGAGAAGAAAAAATTTAGCACCTTACCCCGATGGGGCGACTAGCGAAGGGGAGTTAGTACTAGCCTGAAAACGTTTGACCAACTGTTAGAGAATCTGACCCATACCTTTAAGACAGGTTATAAACCCTTGCAGACTTAGAACGAGACTCCAGACTTAGGCTGCTTAACAGGAACCCGAAAGTCTGCAAAATCGTGATAACGTGTGGGATCTGAAAAGTTACAGCACAATTGGTACGTGGCACAGATAAGTGAGTGTTGTGTGTTTTCATATCGAAAATAACGAAAAACTGAAGAGTCTCTAGGAGATCCCGGGACCTAGTACCTTAAACCCTGGTTTTACAACTTTAAGATTATTCAGAAAATTCTCACAAAAAGATTTACTTTTCAGTAATTTACTTTCTGTACTTAGTTCGTAATCAAAAACTCTCAAAATACTCCTCCTTTTACACTCTGTTCGTTAAAACGGAATACTAGAAAAACCTGCAAAAGTCCTTGTGGGATCGATAATTTGATTTGAAATACACTCTATACTACTTGATTCGTATACTTGCGAATAGCACGCTAGAAAGCGCATCAGGGATCTTATTTTTGCTTTCAATTAGATTGGTCGTGTTGGCTGCGATCACTCGTCCCATATTATTTTAACCTAGTCGCAACATGCCGAGTCGCTCCATGCGCTCACCTCTCTGACCGCGAGGAGTATTAGGGGGTGTCGACACTTAAGGTCATGGCTGCTGATGATAGTATAGTGGATCTTCCCCATATCAATAAAGTTAATAATATGGTCTTTCTCTGAGACACATACAAGAAAGAAGAAGAGTTGAAATTAGTACTTCTCGTTGGAAAATTGAGAAGAAAAGATTTTAAGTTAAAGAAGATTAAATGTATATACTTATTCCTTATGTTTTATATCCTCTGAACTTTGATTGTAAAAATAAATCATGCTTCCACGTGCTTGGATGTTACTTACTCAGTATTTCGTTGCTGACTTTGAAAACTGCGGTTCCTGTTTCCTTCCCACTGCAGGTTTAGGAGTTGAAGACTTCGGTATAGCTGGGTAGGAGACTCATCTAGTTGGTTATCATCACGAGTAGTAATGTAGTATTGTTAGTTCAGCATAATGTATTAGTTTTATTTTTAGAGACGCATGTTATATCTAGAGACTTTTGTAATGTTTAATATTATTTTATAAATAATTTGGGATGTTATGCTTTCGATTCCGCCGTTACTTTTAGCATCACCCTCCCGGTATTGTCCAAGCTGGATAAGGGTGTTGTTGCACTGCGTCCCCCCAACCTCTTCTACTTGAAAAGGCTACGGGTTTACCTATTGTTCGCCTAACCAGGGGAGAGCGGTGAACGTTCCAGGAAAGGGTTATGTTTGAATGGTGATGAGAAATAGTTCGCGGACATCAGTGCAAGCCCAAGTTTCGATTGTTAGGATTGGATGACGACAACACAGAGACTCCACCCCCGCTATCGGATGACGATGGGGACATCATTACGGGGGCTATTTTGAGTCTACATATCCTCACATCTTATATCCCTCGCTCATTGAAACTTGCTTTCACTATCTCTGGGACACTAAGTTCAGGTACTCATCGATAACGGTAGAACACATAACTTCAATCACTCGTGTACGACCGAATAACTTAGTTTAGTTTTGCACCCTTTCTCACCGTTATGTGTTTATGTTGGCAATGAGGAGTCACCTCGTTTCTCTTATTTTTTCCCAAAGATTCTTACGTCTCTACAAGGTCATTTCTTTGAGATCGATCTTCATTTGCTTTCGGTTCATGGGTTAGACATTCTCTTGGGGATCCACTAGCTTCAGACGCTGGGGAAAGTGTCTAACGATCAAGCAGTGATGACAATGGAGTATGTTTGGAACAATCAAAAGATCACACTAAAGGGAATTACTACCACCGTGCAAAAAAAATCTTTCAACTGTTTATCAGCCCTCATAAAGCGAGAGTCGGATGTAGAACTTTATGACATTCTCTCTGTCCCTCTCCCCCAACACCCCACGGTCGGTGACTTTGTGGCCTTCCCCCATATTTTCCACCCCCTATTCTCTTAGTTTTGTAGCGAAATCACAAGGTATTTTCCTTGCCGTCAGAGCTATTTCCTCCACGTCTTTGGGATCATAGGATTCATTTGACTCCGCGGACAAAGCCAATTAATGTTGGCATTATCTCTCTCCATATTTTCATAAAAAAGAGTAAGCAACACGTCCGTGACATTCTTCAACAGGGTATCATCTTGCCAAGCCACGTTACGCTTTCTTATCCGGTTTTGTTAGTTCGCAAGAAAGAAGGTACTTTTCGGTTGTCTGTGGACTATCTACCACTTAATGCGACTGCTATTCCTAACCAGTTTGAAAGGAGAGTAAGCAGGTAGAAATGCAGTACAAATACTCAAGAAGGGGGGTTGAATAGAGTATGCCAACTTTTTTCAAAACTTGCTAGAATAGGAGTTTCTAGGAAATAGTAGAGAAGTTCAAGGCCTTGAAATAATCTTCAAGCCTTTGAAGTGGAAAACTGATTTGAATAAGACAGACATGTCTATTTCAAGGCCTTGAAAAGAGTTTCAAACCCTTGAAATGAGACTAGTTTGAAAGCAGTGCAGACCAAAGTAAAAGAGAGAAAGATAAATGCAAGAGACAAAGGATATATAGAGTTCAGTCCACTTGGACCTACGTCTCTACCTCAGCGATCTTATCCCTGCAGTATTTTCAACAAAATTCTTATTAATCAAAAGCTAAGCCCTAGATCTCAAGCACAGAGATATGCCTTACTCTTTTACAGCTTGTGGTTCTTACTAACCTATCTAGTACCTGCTCTAGATAACTGATTAACTAAGAATTCTATTGTTCACCTTGAACAATCCTTGAGAATGAGATCTAGAAGTAGTATATGAATGTTATACAAATTAACAGAACAGAAGAACACAGGAAGTGGAACTACAGTGAAAATGCAGTGTTCTTATGAGAGCTGGATTTGACCGAATGATCTGCTTCTTTGATGCTTAGTAATCCTTGAATATATCTCTGATTTTTCCCGTTAATTTCCCCTTTGAAATGCTTTGTATTGAGCTCCATTTATACTGCTCAATTGATCAGTAAATCTTCCTGAATTTCAGCAACAAACTTCCATGTTTATTATGTAACAACTTTGACTTCTCTAACAGTCTTCTCCAACGGATAGTTGATCATAAATCTTCAAAGATATTGAGCTGATCTTGTCTTAAACGAATTGAGAAGTTGTCATGAGTATTTGATTGATCACAGAATCACAATCTCTCAGTATTTCCTTTCCTTCAAAACTCAGGTTAGGAAACCAACTCTATAAAATAGGAAATGAAATTTTCCTTCAAAACTAAGTCAAATAGACTAATCATTGAATTCTAAGTGAATCAAAGCTTTTGTTTTTCATCATCAATTAATAGCAGATCAATAATAGGGGTGAGAGAATTAGAATAAGATCAGAAGAACTCCCCCTCAGCATATGCAAACAGGTCAGATAGTTTCAAGTCTTTGAATGTTAATTCAAGGCTTTGAAAACTATTTCAAGGCCTTGAAATAGCTTTCTATTTCAATCCTGTGAAACCTGTGAACTTACAATCTCCCCCTTGATGAAATACAAAACCACTTTATGTTTGATGCTTAGTTTCTGCAAAAAATACTCATTAGCATATAACACAAAGAGTCATAACATATCATAACGCATAAGTTCCAAAAAAGAATCCAACTTATTTAGCAATCAAACTAAGCATAAAAACAAGTAAAGTCTCAGATAATTTCCTACTGACCAAAAAGACAGGTCGCTAAAAAAACACAAAAACAAACCTCAGATTTCTCCCCCTTTTTGACTTTCATCAAAAAGACTGAGAAAATGTTGGACCAAAGTCTTTGGAAAATATGAAAAGCAATTTTAAAAGAGAAGGAAAGAAAGATTAGGCAAGAGTTTATGGGGTTGGGTCTTCGTTTCCTTCATGTCCTCCTTTCTCTTCCTCACTGTCATCCTCATCTTCATCTTGATCTTGTGCAGCCTCTTCTTCCATACAAGCAGTTTCTTTTTGAACCAAGTCTTCAGCAGTGACAACTTCTGGAATGGTTGGCTTTGGAGATTTCTTCCTTTTCTTGATATCTATAAGCAGTGTGCCTGACTCAGGACTGTCTACTTCTTCTCCTTCTTGAACAATCTGCTTATCTATCACCTTCTTTACCTTATCTTTGTCTTTTGCAGTCTCTTCCTGGGTAGAGTGTTCACTAGGCAACTCTTTGTCAGAAACATCCTTCTTGAGGCCTTCCCCAACTTGAAAGACATCCTCTGGGACATCAAACACAGTCATGCTTTTAAAGATGTTCTCAACCATGTACTTTACCTGCTTGAGATCAGTCCCAAACTCATGTTGATTTGATTTGACTTCATACATGTCCAACTCTAAACCATCAAGTCTTTCAACAAATGAAGGCAGACCAGTAGGCTGTGAGGTCTGGCTTGAAGTAGGAGTGAAAGTCTTGGGTTTGATAAACTTCTTTGAACCCAATTCTTCTTCTGTCAATTCTGAGTACAACTTCCAAGCTTTTGCTTTGGTTTTCACCACACAAATCTTCTCAAATGCTTTTTCATTGAGCAGGCAAAACCCAGTAGTAATAGTCTCTTCACCAGCAGTTGGAATCTCAAGGTGTTGGAAAAAGGATGTGAGCAAATTAACATAGGGTAAGGGATGCTTTCTCTGATTAGTTTGGCTAAACAACATGTGTTCCATTACAAGCTTTGGAAGATCAATGTCATACCCATGCATAACCAGATACATTATGTATAGAACCCTATCAGTGATCAACTCCTTGGAATGTTCCCTTGGAAAAATGCATCTCATCAAGATAGTGAATAAGACTCTGGCTTCATCATTTAACACAGAGTGTGTTAACTGTTTGGTTGAGGTAAGTGTGTTGGGTAGAAAGAACTCTTCTTTTGCTAACTTCAAAGCTTCACTCTTGGGAGGGTGATTGGTTGTGTCATACATCATAGGACAGCCTAGAACAGTTGCAAACTCAACATGATCTAGTTCCCTATTGATACCAGCAACTCTATTTTGAATTACTAGATGTGCAGTGTTCTTAAGTTGCTTCATGTTGAGGTAGATGAATCTTGTAAGTCTTGGATAGGCTAGCTCTGGAGGGTTTAACATGAACCAAATAGAGCTTTTCCTTAACATAGTGATGCAGTTCAGATTCATTCCATACAACATAGAAACACTGACCAAGCTGCAGAATGCAATAGGTCTGGAAGCAAAACCATCTAACCACTGACCTTTGGAAGTGTTTGTGATGAACCAAGTTTCATCACGAGCTGATCTCTTTGAGTATATCTGCAGAGCTTTTTCAACATTGTCTTCTGGTTCTTCTACTGTCACCTTCTCTTTTCCTTTTTCAGCTTCAGAGTGCTTCTACTTTTTCTTCAGCTTCTTGGGACTTGAGATCTGTGTTTCTGGTTGCTTTTCTGTAGTATATTTCTCTTTCTTCTTCTTCTTCTTCTTGATAGAAGATGGTGTCACATCCTTCTTACCTTTCTTCTTGGGTGGAGGAGGTTCTGCAATCGCTACTGCACTGGGGGTCTTAGAACTTGAATCCCCACTGATTGTTTGAACCTCTTCTTCAGGGATCTTTCTTTTCTTCTCTGCACCAGACTTTGAACCACCAGCCATCTTGATTCTGTCAGATGCTCTTCTTGTTCTCATTAGGGTTTGGGAGAAGAAAAGAGAGATAGGAATGATATGGAGATAAAGAGAAGAGAAGAAGATAAATACTAAAAGAGTTTGAGTTTAAAAAGAAGACTTCAATATTTTTCTGATCTCGAAAGATTTGAAATGATCAGAAAAGATTCAAATATTTGAAGCCGTTGGAAATAAAATATTTTAATACTATACTTGGCTGAAAAGAGATTTTGAAAAGTTTTGGGGGTAATATTGAGCAAATATCTACAGAGATAGCACCCAATATTGTATGATCCAATAGTTAATGTCTAACAGTTATCAGACTTATTTTCAAGGATTTGAAATAGATTTCAAGGTCTTGAAAAGCTGTTATACTTAAGCAAATAAAACCAAAGATTTGAAAAGATTTTCAAGGCTTTGAAAATCAGTTAAAATATTTGAACTACATAAAAACTTACCTTCCTTACCTGATACTCCCCCTAAACCAATGCATCTTTATTTAGCATACCCAATTCCAGTCTTAGAGCTGAAAATATTTCATCTGGCAATGGTTTAGTGAAGATATCTGCAATTTGCGTGTTAGTAGAAACAAATTCAAGAACAATATCACCTTTCTCAGCATGATCTCTGATGAAATGGTGTCTAACATCAATATGCTTGGTTCTTGAATTGCTGAACTGGATTATTTTTGATTGAAATTGCACTAGTGTTGTCACATTTGATAGGTACTCTTCTGAAATCAAATCTATGATATTTCAACGGTTGTAAGACTTGTGAACAACATGCTCCAACAGCTATGTATTCAGCTTCAGCTGTTGATAATGCAACCGAGTTTTGTTTCTTGGAATGCCAACTGATCAAGGAAGATCCAATAAATTGACAACTTCCCGAAATGCTTTTCCTATCAACTTTGTAACCTGCAAAGTTAGCATCTGAATATCCGCACAAATAAAAGTTATAATGTCTTGGATACCAAAGCCCTAAGTCTTTGGTACCATTTAGATATCTGAAGATTATTTTCACAGCACGTAAGTGTGACTCCTTTGGATCAGCTTGAAATCTTGCACACATACATACATACACTGAACATGATATCTGGTCTACTAGCAGTAATGTATGGTAATGATCCAATCATACCTCTATAATCTTTCACATTAACACCCTTACCAGATTCATCCTTGTCTAAGGACAGTGTAGAACTCATAGGGGTCTTGATTTCTTTAGATTGAGACATATTGTACTTGTTCAACAAGTCTCTAGTGTACTTGCTTTGATGTAAAAAGATTCCTTTCTTCATCTGATGTATTTGAAGTCCAAGGAAGAAGTTCAACTCTCCCATCAAGCTCATCTCAAATTCCCTGATCATAAGACTCGATAATTCCTTGCTCAAAATATCATTAGTAGCTCCAAATAAAATATCATCAACATAAACTTAACTACAAGTAAATCTTCCTCATGAGTCTTTATGAAAAGGGTCTTCTCTACCAATCCTCTTTTGAAATCATTTTCAAATAAGAATTTTGACAATCTTTCATACCAAGCTCTTGGAGCTTGTTTCAAACCATAGAGAGCTTTGTCAAGTTTGTAAACATGATCTGGAAACTTATCAGTTTCAAAACCAGGAGGTTGTGCAACATAAACTTCTTCTTGCAAGTATCAATTTAAAAATGCACATTTCACATCCATTTGAAACAGTTTCATGTTCTCGTAAGATGCAAAAGCAAGTAAAATTCTAATTGCTTCTAACATTGCAACAGGAGCAAAAGTTTCCTCCTAATCAATACATTCTTCTTGGTTGTAACCTTGAGCAACTAACCTTGCTTTTTTCCTGGTCACTTTGCCATTTTCATCCAACTTGTTCCTGAACACCCATCTGGTACCAATGACAGACTAGTTTGTAGGTGGAGGAACTAGATTCCACACCTTATTTATTTCAAACACATTGAGTTCACTTTGCATAGCTATTATCCAGTTTGCTTCTTGTAATGCTTCCTTCACAGTTTTAGGTTCTACAAGAGAGATAAAAGCATTAAAAGCACAAAGATTTTTCAAGTGTGATCTTGTTTTCTACCAGTAGTTGGATCAGAAATGATGTTGTCAACTGGATGAGATGAAAGATATTTGAATCTCTTTCTTGGAGACCAAGGCTCAGGCTCTCCGTATTGATTTTCTTGTTTTGAAGTAGTAGCCTGACCATTCATATCTTTCTGATAATCCTTTTAAAGGATTTGAACTCTATTTTCAAGGCCTTGAGACCTAATTTCAAGGTCTTGAAAATGCCTTCTATTTCCTTATGAATATTTCTTGAATCCAAGTGAGATTTCAGCTTCTTCTTCTTATTCATGCTTGTTCAGATTCAAGTCTGCAAAACTTTCACCCAAAGAACCATCATAGCTTTCATAAAAAATAACATGAATACTTTGTTCAACTACCTTCGTTATTTTATTATAAACTCTATAATCTTTGCTAGTCAGAGAGTAACCAAGAAAGATACCTTCATCACTTCTTGCATCAAACTTACCCAAATTGTCCTTTCCATTGTTGTGGACAAAACATGTGCATCCAAAAGGCTTGAAATAAGAAATGTTTGGCTTTCTTCCTTTGAATAGTTCATATGGAGTCTTATTCAAGATAGGTCTGATCAAGCACCTGTTCAAAATATAATTTGTTGTATTCACAGCTTCTGCCCAATAGTGTTTTGGCAGCTTGTTTTCTAAAAGAATTGTTCTTGACAAATCTTCAAGAGTCCCGTTCTTTCTTTCAACAACTCCATTCTGTTGAGGAGTTATAGGAGCATAGAAATTGTGATAGATACCATGCTTAGCACAAAATATCAAATTCTAACTGATCAAACTCTCTACCATGATCACTTTTGATTGAAGCAATAGGTAGGTTCTTCAAGGTTTAAAGTTCTCTGCAAAGATTTGAAAATTCAGAGAGGGCTTCAGATTTTTCTTTAAGAAACATAACCCAAGTAAATATAGAGTAGTCATCTACAATAACTAGCATGCACCTCTTACCTCTTGGAGTTGGAGTTCTCATAGGACCACAGAGATCCATGTGAAGTAATTCAATAGGTCTAGTAGTACTTACAAAATTCTTTGGCTTGAATGAGCTTCTGGTTTGCTTACCCTGAGCACAAGCTTTGCATACTTCATCATCTTTGAACTTAATGCACGGTAATCCTCTTACCAGATCTGTGGAGATCAATTTGCACAAAGTGTGCAAGCTGATGTGACCAAGCTTTCTGTGCCAAATCTTTGAATCATCTTTCAAGGCCTCGAGGCACTTCAAGCTTTCTCCGGCAACTTTGTTAGTGTGCAAAGTATAAACATTGTTTGATCTAGAGGTTGTGATAATGAAATTACCAGATTTATCATTTTGCACCACACTTCTCTTTATCAAAGATAACTTTGTTGCCATTGTCACATAATTGAGATACACTAAGTAGATTAAATTTCAAGCATAAACTAAGTAAACATCAGAAATAGAATTCTTAGAGACTGTGCCCACTTTACCTATACCCAAATGCTGCATTTGCCTTTGTCACCAAGTGTGATAGATCCTTCCGATTGCTCTTTCAATTCAAAGAAAAGAGATCTCTTTCCACTCATGTGTCTTGAGCGACCACTGTCCATAAACCACTTTTGATCCTTGCTCTTGGTGACATCCTGCAAACACCATTCACTGCCTTACCCAGCTGTTAGAACAAGTGTGGAATTTAGATTCATATTCAGGGTCAACCATGTTAGGTGGTATAACCCCTTTAGGAACCTAAATCTGTCTGACTTGTCCTTTGAGTTGAAATGGAAAAGTGTTCCTCATAATTTGAGGGTCTCTTCTTCTAAAATGACAAGTCATCTTAACATGACCAATTTTATTGTAGTAATGACAGTTTGGGGATGTCTTGTTGCTAGCTTTCACAAATATGGTATTGTTCTTCTTCTGAAAGTTTGGATTGTATCCAATACCAGTTTTGTGAATAGACTGTAACTTTCCTCCAAGAATCAGATTTAAATTGTTTTCAGAGCCGCCAAGTCTTGTCATAATCTTCTTGGCATCGTGAAGTTTCTCAGTGCGATTAGTCTTTTGTTTCTCCAAATCATCACAATGATGTTCCAGAGTAACAAACTTGTCACTTAAAATTAAGTTCTCAGTGACTACTTCTTTGACTTGAGTTTTCAAGGCCTTGAAACTGGTTTCCAAGGCTTTGAAATCTCTATCAGTTTTCTTCTGAGAAATTTCAAGGTTTTGATTCTGATAGACAAGTTCCAAGTTTTTTTTTGCTTGCTCATGAACTTTTCTTTTAAATATCTGATCTCTTTCAGATAGTCCTCTTCATTTAAAAGCATAGATTTGAGATAATCTGGTAGAACTTCAGTAGGCTTTGAAATCCGACAGTTTACCATAACCTCAATGTTCTTTTCAGAACTTTCTTCTTGCTTGGCCATAAGACAAAAGTTTGCTTGTTCTTCCTCAGTTTCAGAATCACTGGAGGAATCAGAATCACTCCATGAAGCTACCATAGCTTTCTTTCTTCTTTCATGGTCCTTCTTTTGAAATTGTTTGTTTTTCTTGTGTGGAAAATCTCTGGTCAAATGTCCTGCATCACCACACTCAAAGAAATTCATGACTTTAGCTTTATTTCCATTGGAAGAAAATTTACATTTGTAGTCTCTGCCATTTGAGTTTCTATGCCTGTCCCTGTTGTGATCCTTGTTTCCAAAGTTCTTCATTTTCAGGGTTCTTGTCAAGGCTTTGGAAATAAGTGCAAAAGGATCTTCATCATCTTCTTCTGGTTCAGGGCTTTGGGAGGATTCATTCTCTTTTTCCTTGAGGGCTAGGATCTTAATTCCTTCTGGTAATTCTTCATCCATTTCATTCATGGATATATCATGTGTGAGCAGCTTCCCTTGTAGATCATCAAGTTGAAGAGATGATAGATCTTGAGCTTCTTCTATGGCTGTAGTCTTTGGTTCCCATTTAGTTTTGGGAAGGATTCTCAAGATCTTTCTTACTTTCTCTTCATTTGAGATTGTTTTACCAGGGAGTCAAGATTGTTGACTATGTAAGTAAATCTCTTGAACATCTGTCTGATGGATTCATCTCCATTCATCTTGAATAGCTCATATTGCCTGAGAAATATGTTGATTTTCGTCTGCTTGACTTAACTGGTTCCTTCAAAGGTTACCACAAGCTTTTCCCATATTTGTTTGGCTTTCTTGCATCCATATATCTTGTTAAATTCATCTGCACTCAAAGCACAATACAATAAGTTCATAGCTCTATAGTTCTTTGAATATTGTTCTAATTCAGAATTAGTAAGTAAGTCCTCTGTCTTGGGGGTTTTAATCCCATATTTTTCAAATTAGAATGTATGAGGACCCTTCTGAATGATATTCCAAAGTTCAACATTTTAATCAATGATGAACATTTTCTTCAATGCTTTCCAGTGGACAAAATTGGCTCCACAGAATAGAGGAGGTCTGTTAGCAGCTCTTCCCTAAGAGAAACCACCATCACCTGCAGTACTCACGATCACCATATGGTTAAATCTATACAGTGATACAAGATCTGATACCAAATGAAAGGAGAGTAAGCAGGTGTGTACGAGAGAATCCTGCAGAGAGAACTCAATATACACCAAGAGTAGGGGATAGAAAAGACACAGGAAGTGTGTGGTTGTGTGTGGGGAGAGAGTAAGGCAATAGCACTGTATGAGAGAGAGACAGGATTTTGGCAGAGCTTCCGCGTAGTTCAGATGAGTTCTTCCTTGTATGGAAGGGTTAACGATCATATATATAACGGAGAATGTGACCGTTGCAGTGTGGTTAATGCGCCCATCAATGGTGGCTTAATTAGCTTAACCACAACGGCACGTTCGTCCGCGTATATAGGGACCGTTATAGCACGTTATCCGCGTATACCGGAACCGTTGCGAGGTTGACCGGGTTTGACCGGTTTGACCGGGTTTATGGAGCTCGTGCCATAAATCTCTCAAAAGCAGTTACTAGGGGTCGCGCGCGGGCTTGGTTGTCTCTCGCGCGCGGCAGGACTTACTCTAGCCTCCAAACCACTAAGTCCCTACAAGTCCCGTGAGGTGGTATGCGAGGGCCCTGTCTCGCAGCCCCCACGTGGATCAGCGTGGCTGGTGATCCAGTGTGTGTGGAGCACAATATGGTGTGCTGGATGGTCGCCACGTGGCTAAGATCTGCCTGTCCAGAAAGCACTATCTACAGCAGGTAAAAATGCATTACAAATACTCTAGAGGGGGAGGGGGGTTGAATAGAGTATGCCAAATTATTTCAAAACTTGCTAGAATAGAAGTTTCTGTGAAATAGTAAAGAAGTTCAAGGCCTTGAAATAAGCTTCAAGCCTTTGAAGTGGAAAACTGATTTGAATAAGACAGACATGTCTATTTCAAGGACGTGAAACGAAAGCAGTGCAAACCAAAGTAAAGAGAGAAAGATAAATGCAAGAGACACAGGATATATAGAGTTCAGTCCACTTGGACCTACGTGTCTATCCCATGGATCTTCTCCCTGCAGGATTTTCAACACAATTCTTATTAATCAAAAGCTAAGCCCTAGATCTCAAGCACAGAGATATGCCTTACTCTATTACAGCTTGTGATTCTTACTAACCTATCTAGTACCTGCTCTAGCTAACTGATTAACAAAGAATTCTCTATCGTTCACCTTGAATAATCCTTGAGAATGAGAGCTAGAAGTAGTATATGATTGATATACAAATTAAGTACAGTACAGAAGAACACAGGAAGCGGAACTGCAGTGAAAATGCAGTGTTCTTTTGAGAGTTGGATTGAGTGAATTATTTGCTTCTTTGATGCTTAGTAATCCTTGAATACATCTCTGCTTTTTCCCGTTGATTTCCCCTTTGAAATGCTTTGTATTGAGCTCCATTTATACTGCTCAATTGATCAGCAAATCATCCTGATTTTCAGCAACAAACTTCCCTGTTTATAAGGTAACAACTTTGACTTCTGTAACAGTCTTCTTCAACGGATAGTTGATCATAATCTTAAAAAATATTGAGTTGATCTTGTCTTTAAAGTAATTGAGAAGCAGTCATGAGTGTTTGATTGATCACATAATCACAATCTCTCAGTATTTCCTTTCCTGCAAAACTCAGGTTAGGAAACCAACTTTATAAAATAGGAAATGAAATTTTCCTGCAAAACTAAGTCAAACAGATTAATCAGATGAAGTCTAAGTGAATCAAAGCTTTTTTACATCATAAAGTAATATCAGATCACTAATAGGGGTGAGAGATTTAGAATAAGATCAGAAGAAATCCCCCTCAGCATATGCAAACAGGTCAGACAGTTTCAAGTCTTTGAATGTTAATTCAAGGCTTTAAAAACTTTCTCAAGGCCTTGAAATAGCTTCTCTATTTCAATCCTGTGAAACTTGTGAACTTACACAGTTTCTGATTCTGACAGCTGACGAGCTATTTGACGAGTTGGGTGTCGTACGCTTTTTCACGAAGCTGAATTTACGTTTTGGTTATCATCATACATGCATGCATTCGGAGGATGTTTTGAAGACCGCTTTTGCACTCATGTAGGCAATTCGAGTTTTTGGTGATGCCTTTTGGTGTCACTAACACACCATCTACTTTTGAGTCCGCGATGAACCATGTATTTCAGCCGTTTCTGCGCTCTTTTGTGATTGTTTTCTTTGATGATATTATGGTGTACATCATAGCTCTTGACTCTCGCACTTCTCATTTGCACCAAGTTCTAGAGCTCCTTGCTTGAATCCAAGGAGACACGTGCGGGGGGAAAATCGAAGGAAATTGGGTACTTGGGAGATCGGATAAAGCAGCATGCGATGAGACAAGAAAGAAGAGACATGACCGATCGTTTCCAAGATATACGGTCGACGAGAGAGTCTACAAATTTGCGCCCGAATTTTTTCACGAGTCGAGCATTTAAGTGGATCCAAACGCGAAGTATATGCCCCTTGGCCCGTGACCATGGTCCTATCCATAAAACGAATTGTAGATCTACATGATGAAACCCAATATTAATTTCTAGAAGGGGTAGAATTGTAATAATAGGATAAGTGAGGTCAAGACCCAAGCCCATGGCACATGGCCTCTCAATCTATGTCGTTAGTGATAGTAGATCTAGAGCGTAGATGTGGATAGGGAATTGTATATACTTGGGGTAAGGCATTAGGCCAAACAATTGAACACTTGTGTACTCTCTTGCTCTCTTAATAGAAGTTCTCTCCCATCATCTTCATCGCATTCTTAGCGTCGAATTTTGTTTTCTTGATTGTATTTAAAGGTTGGCTGGCTGATTCCGAAGATCGAGGGGGAGGATCCACGAAGTGTTGCACGGGTTTAACTACCGAAACAAGCAGTCCGAGACAGGGGGCTAGAATTGTCACATCTCCCTCCCGCCGACCCCGATTAGCGACTGATAAAACTTTGCGTTAATGGGAGGAGGGCGCGACATGCCGGTGCGGCCTAGACTCGTCGAGAAGCTAAACGAGTAATTTTTAAAAGTCATGATTTAAAGTTTCTTAAAATAACTTTTTGAAAACTTTGCGGAAGCGTAATTAACGATTTACTTGGGGTTGTCATGAACATAAACAAATCGAATTGTAAAGAAAAGAAAGTTGAAACTTGAAAATCAATATCATTTAGTCCTCTCGACTCATAGCGTAAACAGAGCATAACCCGCGAATGTCTCTAAGTATCATACAATGGCTCATATAAAGTCTTATATACGCACATAATTATACAACTCTTACATTCTTAAAATAATTACGAACATGCATTCCACAAATCTCCAAGTCGGCTAACATATACTCGGCATCTAGGCACATAAGCGTCATCACGAACGTAATCACATATGAACTTAACGCCTTGCTACTTCTTGCTTCTTACGTGTTCTTAAAACCTGAAAAAAGGGTAATTGAAAAGGGTGAGCTCAAATAGCTCAGTGAGTTATGTGTACGAGAGAATCCTGCAGAGAGAATTCAATATACACCAAGAGTAGGGGATAGAAAGAACACAGGAAGAATAGGGTTGTGTGTAGGGGGAGAGTAAGGCAATAGCACTGTATGAGAGAGAGACAGGATTTTGGCAGAGCTTTCGCTTATCTCAGGTGATTCTCCCTTTTATGGAAGGGAGAATGTGACCGTTGTAGTGTGGTTAATGCGCCCATAAAAGGCGGCTGAATTAGCTTAACCACAACGGCACGTTCGTCCGCGTATATAGGGACCGTTACAGCACGTTATCCGCGTATACCAGAACCGTTACGAGGTTTACCGGGTTGACCGGGTTGACCGGGTTTATGGATCTCGTGCCATAAATCTCTCAAATCAGTTACTAGGGATCGCGCGCGGGCTTGGTTGTCGCTCGCACACGACAGGACTTACTCTAGCCTCCAAACCACTAAGTCCCTACAAGTCCCGTGTGGTGGTATGCGAGGGCCCTGTCTCGCAGCCCCCACGTGGATCAGCGCGGCTGGTGATCCAGTGTGTGTGGAGCACAGCTAGGTGTGTTGGATGATCGCCACATGGCTAAGATCTGCTTGTCTAGAAAGCACTATCTACATTAGCCCCCTTTCTACGCGTGAAGACGCATAGCCGGATAGGCTTCCATGCGCAGGAACCAACGTACGCGTCGCCGTCACGCACCAATTCAAATACACGCAAATTCAGCCCCCGTGCTTATCATTATGAACTAAAATCCCTAGAGTCGTTCCGTCTTGCCTTTTAGGGTTTTAGGCATGACGTCAGCTTGTCCTGTGATTGCGCGATTCGACGGTGACGGTTGCGATTCGACTACTGAAGGGACGCAACCCTTCATTGTTTTTGGATAAATACTATGTGCTCTCCATTGTTGCAAAGCATCACTTCTTTCTCTTAAAGTGAATGATACCCGGAAGCCTTCAAGAGCAGATTCAAATAATCAATCATCAATTCTTTCTTGTCAATCGTCTTCTTCAACTGTCCGCATCCAAGCAAGCTTTACCAAAACAAGGTTGGCCTTGCTCAATTCCATTTATTGCACTGATATATGCTTTGAACTGTATTGGATCTGCAAACCCATAACTATCTGAAACATGCCACTCCGTTGGAAACTGCAAGAGAGGCCTTGTTCTTTGAACTCAGAACTAATTTAATCCCCAGATTGTAAGGGTTTTGAATGTAGGGTTTCTGAAATTCCCAGTAGTATAAATGATTTTGAACTTTCAATCCCCAGAATTGACACTGAACTGTTCATCTTCTCTTTGACAAAACATCGTTGCTTCAACCGAAAACTCGAACTGATTTCTGAAATTCGAACTGAAAGTGTGTGTATTTCTCCCCCCTTTTTTCTTGCTCTTCCGCAGGAATGGCGAAGACAAAAGGAACCAAATCCGTTAAAGAAATCGAGGAGATACCTGATCTTACACAAACTCTATGGCGGAAAGCCCCCTATTTGAGCGGAAAAGACTTTTATCATGCTAGGGTTACGGTGAAGAACCTGCCGACTCCTGTTCCATCTGATGAATTGCAGACATTGACCCCACCTGTTAACGCAGCCCTGCTGGAATTGATCGATTCCAAGGATGTGGTTAGATTAGGGGTCGAAAATGGGTTTTTCCCCCATACTGGAATTTGTACCCAGGCGTTTGTTCAGAAATTGGACTTCATGGATGAGTGGATCGACCATGTGTTGACCAACCATGCGATCACATTGAACAATGTCGGCATCTATTTCGCCGTTGGTGCTATGAAGGGTGATGCCTTGAAGTTGGACCAGTCCATGCTTCTAAACCTTCTCTCACGTTACTCGCATGCGACTCACACATTCCACTTTGCTGAGTTCGAGGCTTCTCCCACTCTGGAAGATTTACACATGCTGTATGATCTTTCTCCTGTTGGTGAGGTGGATCCTCTAAGCCCTTTGAGGACCGATCCGGAACTCGCTCTCTACAAGAAAATGGAGGAGTTCTTGTCAGAGGTTAAGAAAATTTCCACCCGGTGGACGTCTCTGAAGCCTCTTCCTGACTGGCAGCTAGTTGATACGTCTGCGAAGAACACTTGGGGAAAGTGGGTGCAGTACTTCTTCCGCGATTATGCGAGTACTAGTATCACCAAGAAACTTCTGAGCCAGAACCCGAAAACGAAGAATTATGTGAACGGGAAAGGTTATCATCTGACCTTGTGTGCTTTTCTCTGCGCCTGGTTATCGAGGTACCTTATTGATGGCCACCCTCATGATGGGGTTTTCTACCATGTCCTTCCTCTTTCTGTGAAACTGACCCTTGGTCAAGGAGTCGCACTTGGGCCACTAGTCTTGGGTACTCTGTACCACAGATTGGATCAACTGGTTGTAGCAACCAAGGACTCCCGCGGCCGCCTGGACGTGTTAACCTATGTTAATATCGCATTCTTTACCATGTGGTTTTTGAGCATTGGCCCACCTATGCTCCTGTTCCTTCTAGGCCCAACAAATGGTGTGTCCCAGGTGCGGAGAAAGAGCTTTCCAGTGGAAGGGCTGCGAGATGGTTTGGAACTCACTTTCCTAAGTGTACTTGGAGCCTGATATGCGACGATCGCAGCAAGTTTACAGCTAGGCCTTATGCCACGCGCATTGAAAATGTGCGCTGGTTCCCAAAGTTGTATCCTTCCAGGGCTGTTGCTTTCTCGGAAGATCTTATTTTCGAGGGTCATAAGCGTTTCCACGAGCGCTATCGCAAATTCTTCTGCTGGTGTCTAAGAGGTTCTCTTCCTGATCTTGCGGAGTATGTTCGGGAGCTTACTCCTAGGTACGAGAGAATCACGGTGGATGTCGATCCTACTCGCGTTTCTCCCCAGTTTGGCTTTGATGCGGTGGCACCATCAATCTGGCCGCAGTCCATCATCAGAGGCTGCTACAAGCGACTACTGTCTGGCGAGTGCAAAACGATCTTAAGGAGCAACATTCCCTTCGAACAACCCCCAGGTAACCGCGCAGGTATCTACTCGAAGAATTGGGTCGCCTATTGGAATACCCAGCAAGCGAGGTTTGAGGCACAGTCGACCCCTCGGCCGAGCAGAGCTCCTGTGATGAAGAGAAATTCCTTCCCTTTCAGTCCTAACTGTAGCTTGGACGACTCCCAATATGGCTGCTACTCGTTGTTGGACCACGAGAATCACCTGTGCCCCTCACCCATTCTTGAAGAGAAGATGGTTGCAGTTAGGGAAGGTGCTTCGCATGTCATCAAGTACAGCGAAGATTTTTCCAAGGTAAACAATCTCCTTTACGCATGTCGAATTCCTTTATCTTGATATATCAAAACTTATACTCCCTTCTCTGTTGTAGTGCTATGTGAGAAGGTTTGCATCCGGTGAGCGTTCCAAGTCGCTGATCAACACTATTGTTGCTAAGAGAAGGCAGGGTGAGCCGATTCGGCTAGCAATGGGAATGGCTCCCGCAATTGAGGCCCGAATTCGCGAGGTCATGGACGTATTTGCTGACTCGCTGATAGACAACACTCCAGCTTTGTCTCCTCCCCGTAACGATTCGTCTCCTCCAGCAACTGCTGCTCCAAGGGCAAAGAGACCAAGGCAGAAGAGAATCACAATCTCTTCCCCTAGGAGTGCTCCAGCTTCCTCCCCTGCGAAGTCCCTTACTTCCAGGGACAAAGGCAAAGGTCGCATGCCAAGCAAGGCGCGGAGGGAGCTCGCAGTGGAGACCTTTGTTCCGTTTGGTCAGGAGGAAGAGGAGGATGAGAGAAGGGAAGTGAAAGAAGGATATGATGATGAAGAAGAAGAGAGATTAGAAGATGTCAGAGAAGAAGAGAGAGGTGAGATACAAGAGGAAGAGTCGGAAGGTATCTCAAACGTACTTATCTTCTCATTATCTCAACTCTCGCAATCTTTACTGAACAGTTTGTTCCCTTGCAGATGACGATGCAGAGACCATCAGCGGCCTTCTGGCCAAGAGGCAGAAGAGGGGTTCTCACTCTGGTGTTTCCAGCGAAACCATAGACGAGGACATCCTTGCTGAGTCTAGGAGAACAGCTGCGAAGGCTGCTGAAAGAAGAAGGAAGCGAGAAGAAGAGGAGATTGAACGCATAAAGCCAAGGAGCTTGGAAGAGCAACATGTTGACGACTTGGCGCGGCAAGCCTATGAAACAGATGCGGCTCAAGAGTAAGATGCAACTCAAATCTATGAGGAAGATGCGGCTGCTCAAGTTGATGAGGAAGATGCGGTTCAAGAAGAAGATGCGACTGCTCTGGAGCAGGCTCAAGCGGACTTTGAGGAAATCGCAGGCGGCAATGAAGGTGAGATCTTTAATCTTGCCTAACTTACCGAGACGTGATTGTTGGTGCATTAAAGCATGGCTTATCGAAAGCCGACATTCGCCGCTGGCTAGTAAGCAAGTGCGGTGAACCTTCAGGTAATTATTTGAACAGCGCTTGTGAACTAGGCTTAGTAACCCGATCATCATCATGACTGGTTTCTTCGCACCCCAGGTCACGCTCACCTTAAGGATATGCTTAACGAAGACACATTAATAGATCATGGTATCGCGTCCTTAGCATATGACGAAGATGCTACAATCCCACCTACGCGTGGAGGTGCTCGCTCTTGTTTATCAAAATAATAAAATATTGTTTGACATAAGTTGATGAGGAAGATGCGGTTCAAGAAGAAGATGCGGCTGCTCAAGTTGATGAGGAAGATGCGGTTCAAGAAGAAGATGCGACTGCTCTGGAGCAGGCTCAAGCGGACTTTGAGGAAATCGCAGGCGGCAATGAAGGTGAGATCTTTAATCTTGCGGTAACTTACCGAGACGTGATTGTTGGTGCATTAAAGCATGGCTTATCGAAAGCCGACATTCGCCGCTGGCTAGTAAGCAAGTGCGGTGAACCTTCAGGTAATTATTTGAACAGCGCTTGTGAACTAGGCTTAGTAACCCGATCATCATCATGACTGGTTTCTTCGCACCCCAGGTCACGCTCACCTTAAGGATATGCTTAACGAAGACACATTAATAGGTCATGGTATCGCGTCCTTAGCATATGACGAAGATGCTACAATCCCACCTACGCGTGGAGGTGCTCGCTCTTGTTTATCAAAATAATAAAATATTGTTTGACACAAGTTACCTCACATTGTCCTGTCTTGTATCGCAGGTAATGATGGTGAAGCCGTGCTGGAACAGATGAGTCAACCTTCTGCATCCTTTATCCCAGTGCGAAGTTCTCATATCGAGAAGCTTGTCGCAGCTGCTGAGCATGCAGGAGAGCCCTTGGAGGATGTCATCGAAGTTTCTGATGATGCCGAAGCTAACACTGTGCTGATGGAGGAAGATACTAACGCTGCTGCTGAGGAAATGGAAGCAGATGCTGCTGAGGCCGAGATTCGTGAGCAGATCGTGGAAGATGTAGGATCACATGTGAACGTGAATGTTCAAATGAGCGCTCCTGAGTCTCACGAGCCTTTCGCATCTGAAGGCGTCCCAAATCGAGCAGCAGCTTCTACTGTTGCCATCCCTCCAGCAGGGATTGAGCCTCCAGAGATTCCTCAAGCATGGAGCTTTTGGATTGCGCAGGTAGGAGCTGCAATCGCGCCTGGTGCGGCCTCTACCCTTCCTTCCAATTATGAAGAGCTAGAGCTTGCAGCTGATAGAAGAGCCATGGAATGAGGACAGTCTTCAGCTGCCCCAGCAATGCGCATTCCTTCTTTGCGCGAGATCCTTGAAGGAACTGGTATGTTATCACTTTTCCTGTTCGCATCTTGCATTTTTCATTTACAAGCTTCATGTTCTAAACTTGATTTAACATTGTTTAGGGTTGAAGCAAGCTGATGTGGACTGGCTGGTTCGGATGCGTCTCTCCTATCCTCGATCTTTTGCGAGGTCTCTGGAGATAGAACCCTTTAACAAGAGGCTGTTCTTGACTGAAGCCATTTGGATTTTGGAGCAGTTGTCTGCGGCCACACCTGCGACCATCTCTCCTCAGAGTGCGCAGTTGCTTTTCAGCATGTGCCAAGGCCTTCAAGCCAAAGTTCAGGGCAAGCTGGGCTTCGGGTACCTTGTCAACAGAGTCACCCAGATTCGCGCGGCTGTGAATTTGAAGCGCGGCTTCCATAACCTCGCAGCTGAGGGGAAAAAAGAAGAGAAGCAAAGGCAGAAAGCTGAAGAGGCTGTGAAGCTCTTCCATGAGATGAGCACCAACTACGAGCAGTTGAAGCGAGAAGTGGACCAAGTGACAAATTTGTCACTTCAGTTTTCTCCTGATGACTCCCTGATCAAAGACTTATTTTGAACAATAGCAAGTATTTGTTTTGAAAAAAATGCGTAAAACATTATTGTTAATGTTGCTAGGGTTTCTCCCCCCCCCCCTTTTTTATTCAAGGCTTGAATGCCCGTTTTGCCCTTCCCGGGATTTGCTCGAATATCTTTGTGCGTATCAATTATGACGTCAGCTAGCGATATTCTGCCTTGATTTTCGCGCTAATTTCTTATCAGATAAGAACGCTTTCCTTGGGAAGTCCATCCGTATTATGACATTCGGTCATTAATTAGGACACGCAACTGAATCGTCGTAGCCTTTAGTAGGGTAATTGAATGTTACCTCTTTCAAGGTGTAAGTGATTGATTCTTACCCCTTTTCCAAGCTTTGCTGACTCAGCTAGGGAACTGAAGGGTCTCCGTAGGGTCTATATAAGCCCTATCTCTTGTTGTTTGGGTTCTTCATCCCAAAATGTGGCTTGCCATGAGTCCTTACGACTGCTGGCTTCAACGCTTGTCTTTCGTTGATTCATGGCAACTTCAAGTCGTGAAACCAGAGCTTGTGCTTTGTGCCATAGAAATAGCTTCCAAGATCTTCGTTACGAGGCTTATTGACCTTCATAACCACCGTAAAGAAGATGCACATAATACCTCATGCTTGCTCGAAGAATTTTCTTCGTCTATTATGCTTGCAGGTCGTACTTTTGGCTGCCTTCCGGCGAGGTGCAGTACTGTACTGACCTTCTTACCAACTCGTAATGAACGGCGGATTTCTCCTCTAGATTTTCCAGAGGAGAACTTCTTGCCTCCACGTTCTTGAACTCGGGTTGGCGAGCTATTGTGCTCGTCTCCGTGGACAAGGAGCCTCTTGCCCCAGGAGTTGCTGCTTGCCTGTTCTTCACCGCCGCATACGCCTGAACAGGTGGTTCATCGGGCACATCTCTTGGGCAGAAGACCAGACAGAGGCCTTGTCAGATCCTGGGATCTTGAATACGCGACGCAGAGCTTTTGTAGCGTTTATAGGCCGTTCATTATATAGAAAGACCCTACTTGCTACAGATCTTTGGTCGCAGACTATTATTCCGCATAGCCTTTGTTAGATCCTGTAGGCCGATCATTTTACAGTAAGGATTTCCTTTATGTGTAACTTTTGCTTGTAGGCTGCTATCTAGATGAATTTTAAGTCATTTTGACTATGTAATTAGCTCAGTCTGAGCTTTCGCTTGTAAGCTGCTATCTAGACAGATAAATTGTAAGTCATTTTGAATCATAATAAAGCGCTTTGTATTATTTGTTGTTCGTGTCACAACAATTTGCAGTTTCACATGCGTATTGGCAAACTTCGCCTCTTGTAGTGTCGTATTCGCACTTTGCGTTGTTGCTCTGATTTGCTATCCAATAGATAGATTCGCAGATTATAAAAATCATTCATGAGAACTGCTATCTTAGCAGATGAGTTTTTAGATCGTTTGAGATCGCATTTGCATAGTTTTGCTATCTTGGCAGATAGGCTTGAGGATCACTTAAGATTGGACTCAAGTATGGCTGCTATTTCGGCAAATAGGCTTGAGATCAATTAAGATCATATTCGCATAGTGCTGCTATCACGGCAGATAGGCTTGAAGATCACTTAAGATCATATTCGCATAGTGGTGCTATCACGGCAGATAGGCTTGAAGATCACTTAAGATCATATTCGCATAGTGCTGCTATCACGGCAGACATGCTTGAAGATCACTTAAGATCATATTCGCATAGTGCTGCTATCACGGCAGATAGGCTTGAAGATCACTTAAGATCATATTTGATTAATGTTGCTATCTTAGCAGATAAACTCTCGCTATTGAGAAATGAAGAAATAAATAAAGCGATAAAGACACCTGAAATCATAAAATTCTTCCCATTTGGGAGAAGTCATTTATTATAAACACCATCATATGGGAGAGTTGAGATTAAAATTCCCTCATATGGGAGAGAAGATGCATGAATCTTTAACAATATAAAGCATAAAGTAAGCATTACAATCTAACGCATGTAATGAGAGGAGTTAAGGATAATACTTCTTAATCCAGCGCATGTTGACTGAGCTTGGGGTTGAGGCCGTCCCATGTAGCCTTTGTATATTGCAGTAGCCACTGTCAAAGACTTCTTTGACTTCGAAGGGTCCTTCCCAGTTGGCTGCGAATTTTGGGTGAGCCGCCTCCCGCATGCAGTGGTCCGATGCGCGCAAGACCAGGTCTTCAACTGCGAAATCTCGACGTTGGACTGTTTTGTTGTACGCGCGGGCGATCCTTTCCTGGTATCGCTTGTTAGTCCACTTAGCCTGCTCCCGCTTTTCTTCTAACAGGACCAAGTCATGATCGCGTTGATTCTCGTATAGTGCATGGAAGGCCAACCTTGCAGAGTTGATTTTTACCTCCGCGGGTACTACATCTTCGGCTCCATAACATAAAAGGAATGGGGAGACTCCTGAGGGCATCCTCGGAGAAGTTCGATACGCCCACAAGGCTATGTTCAAAGAATCAGCCCATTTCTTGTGGTTGTCCGCAACCATCTTGCTCAAGATTATCAACAACGTCTTGTTGGTTGCCTCCGCTTGACCATTCCCTTTCGGATAATAGGGGGTAGAACATATCTGCCTTATGTTCTACTCCGCTAGCTTCGCAGCTACCTGGCGATTGACGAAGGGGGTACCATTATCCGAGAGAATTGTGTTAGGAATTCCGAACCGGCATATGATGTTCTCTTGGATGAAATGGACTACAGCGAGCGCATTTGCTGTCTTCAGTGGTATTGCTTCTACCCACTTAGTGAACAATTCGGTCGCGGTGAGAATAAACTTGTTCCCGTGCGAGGTTGGTCGGATAGGGCCAACAAAATCCAAAGCCCAAGTATGGAACGGCCATGGTGTTCCCAACGCATGTAGATCTACGGCAGGAGCATGTACTAGGTTGCCTTTGAATTGACACTCCTGGCACCTTCTTACTTTAGCGCAGCAATCTTCTTCCATGGTGGGCCAGAAGTAACCGACTGTGAGGAGCTGTCTGCATAACTTCGCACCTCCTTGATGTTCCACTTGGTGAGAGAGGTCCATAACCTCTTGTGCTTCTTTGCTGTCTAGGCATCACAGTAGATTACCCTCGTGGCCCCTTCGCCAGAGTATGTCTTCTTTCACCACGTACCGGGCTGCCTTCCGTTTTAGCTTTTTGGCTTCCTTTCTTGACTCAGGCTCGATACCTTGTGTAAGAAAGTCGAAGAGTGGCTTCCTCCAATCCATGTCATCATCGACCAGAGCAATTGCTAAAGAATCCTTGATCAATGCACAACTCTCGCAATTCCCTTGAATCAATTTCGCGGCCGCTGACATGTTCGGTCAATGAATCCCATACCTTTGGGCTTTTCGATAGATTGACAACTCACTTTCCTCACAAGTATGTTGGTGAATCTTTTCTAACAGCGCTTGTCCCTCCTGCCGTGAGACGCATCGCATGAGTATTCCGCCTGGGCCTTTATAGTAGAGGGTGTTGTCATGTATGCAGTACCTCTTGGTGGATGCCCAGTTTTCTTTACTCGTTCCTTCTGCGATAGCACGCAATATTGACTTTCTCCAGTCTGCATCATCCATGCATTCGTCCTCACACGCGTCCTCTGTCAATGTCGAGGACGTTCGCACTTCAATCGAGATTCTCACGGGACAGTTATCCGCACTAACCTTGGATCCCAGGGTGGCTAAAGCATCAGCATGCCTATTATCTGCTCTGGGCTTGTGCTCGTACCTGACATCGCAGAATTGTTGCACCAGCTTCTGTACCAAAGTTCGGTAGGGCAATAGGTTTATCTCCTTCAAACCGTACTTTCCCGAGGCTTGTTTGACGATTAGCTTGGAGTCCCCCATAACCGTCAACTTGCTTACTTCTGGTGCCCTTGCTGCGCGAAGACCTGCGATGAGAGCTTCATACTCTGCTTCGTTGTTGGTGACTGCGAAGTCAAGCTTTGTGGACATCTGTATGACCTCTCCATCGGGTTTGGTCAGGACTATTCCGATTCCTCCACCCTTCCTTGTTGACGATCCATCAAAATGAAGCGTCCAATAGGGCAATTCGACTGCATATATCTCGGGTCCCTCTAGTTCTTCTTCGATCATGGGCTCGTGGCTATTATCAGAGAATTGTGCCAGCAAATCCGCCACGGCTTGCGACTTGATCGCCCGCGGTCGAACGCACGTGATGTCGTATTGAGAAATGGTCATATACCATTTCGCCAGTCTTCCACCAGGGGAAGTCTGGGTCAAGAGATACCGTATGGGATCACTCTTTGTAACCACTACCACTTTGTGAGAGGCGAAATAGTGCTTCAAATTTTCTATTACAAAGAATAGAGCAAGGCAATGACGCTCGATGTCCGTGTACCTTGATTCTGCTGGTTGCACAATGCGACAAATGTAGTAGATCGGCCTTTCTTGCCCTTCATACTCCTGAGCCAAAAGTGCCCCTATAGACCTCTTCGTCGATGTTAGGTACAGCAAGAGCGGTGATCCGAGCTGTGGCGCGATCATTACCCTTTTTGACGCCAACAAGTCTTTTAGCCTTCCGAACGCGGCTTCATGTTCTGTGGTCCAGTTGTACACAGCATTCTTCTTGAGCAGATTACTGAAACAGAAGGTTATTTCTGCGATCGCAGGGATGAACCTTCGCAGGTAAGATAATTTCCCCAAGAATGTCTTCAGAGCACTCTGATTAGGCGGCGCCGTCATGCTGGCGATGGCTGATACTTTTGCAGGATCAGGCTCAATGCCTTGGCGATGTATTACACATCCCAAGAATTTCCCCGAAGTTACTCCGAACGCACATTTCATGGGGTTCATCTTTAGCTGGAACCTTCTGTATCTATTGAAGACTTTCCACAGATCCTCCAGATGGTCCCTTTCTTCCTTGGATTTGATGACCAAGTCATCAACATAGAATTCTACCTCGTTATGCATCATGTCGTGGAACAGAGCCATCATGGCTCGCTGATAAGTCGCACCTGCATTCTTGAGTCCAAAAGGCATAACCGTGTAGTTGAAGACTCCCACCGGCGTGATGAATGCGGTTTTCCGTGCATCTTCAGGGTCCATCTTGATCTGGTTGTACCCACTGAAACCGTCCATGAAGCTGAACATGCGATGACCCGTGGTCGAATCGATGAGTAGATCGATGTTGGGAAGCGGAAAATCGTCTTTGGGACAGAAACGATTAAGGTCCCGGAAGTCCACACAGATGCGAAGCTGTCCATTCTTCTTCACCACAGGCACGATGTTAGCCAACCATGTAGGATGGTGATTCGGCTCAATGAACTTGGCAGTCAGCAGTTTGACAATTTCTTGCTTGATTTTCACGTTGATCTCCGGCCTGAAGCTTCTTGTGCTCTGCTTTATCGGTTTGGACCCTGGGATTACATCTAACCTGTGCATGGTGATGCTCGTATCCAGGACAGGCATCTCATCGTATTCCCATGCGAACACATCCCTGTACGCGGTCAGCAGCTGCAGCAATCTTTCTTCTTCCTCACTCGTGAGGTCTGCACTCAGAAAGACTGGTCTCTTCTTTTCTTCGGTTGGGCTTAGGAATACCTCCTTCAGCTCCTGCTTTTGCGGTTTGGGCTTGTCCTCCATGCATTCAGGCGCTTCATTGAGCTTTTCCTCCAAAACACCTGGCGTTGGTTCGTCTAATTCCATAACATGCTCGATTTGATTGATTTGCTCAGGGATATCCCCATGCTCACGTGGGGGTATCCCCGCGCACCTTCATAGCGGTAGCATTTCTTCCCATTAGCGTAGAAGCTTTCTATCTCTTTGCCTTCGGGATCATGCTTTGCTATCCTTTTCAGGGTGTAAACATTCTTTCGCTGATAAGCAATTCGTGGTGTCTCTTCTCGCGCGGACGAATTTTCTTTGGACTCCTCCCTTGTCACCATCACTCCTGCGGGTGACTGATCTTTGATGTCCTCCCATCGAGGCAAAGGAGTGGATTTAAACGGCCCCGGCGTTTTCTCATCTGCCATCTCAGTGAACCATACCGCCTCGGTGAGGTGCGCCTCATCCAGATTGAAAGGATTTATCGAGGCTGGTATCTCCACTATTCTGTCATTCCAGATAGCTTTCATCACCTGGTGAGCTGTTGAAGGGACCGCATCGAAGCGATGAATCCAGGCCCGACCAATGATCATGTGATACGTAGTGTTTGCATCGATGACATAGAATTTGGCTGAACACTTGATTTTGCCAATCTGGACACCCGGACGGATCCATCCTATCGTCATTCTGGAGTCACTTCCGAATCCCATCAGTATGGATGGACGCCTGACAATCTTCTGCTCCGGGATTCCTGCTAGCTTCAGAGTGTTGAGCGAGACGACGTTAACTGCCGCTCCTCCGTCGACAAACGCTCTTTTGAACTCCACACCATTGATTACTGCCGTTACGTACAAAGGCTTTTGGTGGCTCGCATCTGTCTTCTTGTCGCTCGCGGAGAAGGTTATGACCTTTTCTATAGAGCGGGATGCCCTGACGACCTTCCCGTTGGAGATCACGATATCTTCCTCGTAGTCTTCCGCTATCCTCAGAATTGCCTTTGTCATTTCCTTCCGGCATTTCTCCGAAAAGTTCATTTCATCGAAGAACCTGCTGAACCCGTGCGACCCCTTCATCCGATCGGCACGTTCGTCCTCCGTGTCTATGCTGTAATCCTCGTCATTGTGGATCTCGGCTACGATGGGTAGACCATCCTCCGCAATCTCTTCGAGTTCCATGATTGCGATCATGGAAACCTCTTTGCCCTTTGGATCTTGCTCCGCGTGGGTAGGCAGTGGATTGTTTCGCACATCCTACCTCTGGTCGCTGACAATCAACTCGCCATCTTTCATCTTTCGGCTTACCATGATTCTGAGCTTCTTGCAGTCAGCCGTGGGGTGCATGATCTTCCCGTGACATTCGCACCACTTTGGGTCCCTCATCATCTCCTTGGAGGGTATCCTTTCGAGCGGCGGCAAGATACCATCTTTACGACATTGTCTGCACAAGTCACTCGCTTCCTCTACCTAACATGGTAGAGGTGGCGCATCGAAGTTTACGACCTTCGGCTGCTTTTGGGGCGAGACCGTATTCACTTCGGCCTCACGTCCCCTCTTGTAGCTGAACCTCCCAATTTTAAAGGTAGTCCCCTCGGGGATCTCTCAAGGGCGTGCTTCTTTTTCTGCCTCTCCACTATAGGCTCTATGTTCTTTGTGCATTCGATCAGCTTCGAAAATGTAGGCGTTTGCAGGTTGATAAGCATACCTTTGTACTCGTCTCGCATGCATTGCAGGCATATCTCCACGAGTCTGCCCTCAAGCACTTCGTCTCTGCATTCCAAGGACTTGGCCCTGAACTTCTTGATGAATGTCACTCCATCCTCCTCGCGCTTCTGGTACATCCGCGAGAGATGAATCATTGTCACATTTTCTTCCATCTGGAAGAATTTTGTATAAAACTTCTAAACCAGATCGTCCCAGGTCTTCACGGATCCAGCCTCCAGTGTCCTGTACCACTTGTAAGCCACGTTCCCCAGAGATTTCGGGAACTCACGCATCAGCAACTTGGGATCAGCCCCATATGGCCCCATCACATCAATGAAACGCATGACATGCTCGTGGGCGTTTCCGTTGACATCTTCGAACTTGTCCCATTTAGGAGCCTTGTACCCGGCAGGGTTAGGCATGAGGTAGATCTCGCGTTGGATAGGTGGATCGTTGTCAACCTTCAGGATGATGGTATCAGCGAACGGTTGGTTGGCTAAGAAAGTTTCCATGTGCCTCTGCAGCGACGTCATGCACTCCGGTGCACTCCCCCCAGCAGCAGCAGGAGGAGTTGTTGTAGTTGGAGGCGACACATATGCCGCGGAAGGGCTAGGAACGTACTATGAATTCGCATTGCCCCACGCCGCCGGCGGAGGAGGCAAAGGGTATTGTGAAGACGGATTAGATGCCAGGATCGGCGGTTGAGGCATATGAGCGGTAAGAGGCAATATTTGAGATGTTGGCCCCTGAACTGAGGGTAACTGCGCCGTTGCCGGTGGAGTTTGAAGGTTAGGATTAGGTGGTGTGGTTGATACTCCCAACCCTTGAGTGGTGGAAGCTCCTCCTCCCTGAGAGACGGCAGTGGCTGATGCGGGATTTGGGGCGAGAGTCCCCAGGATGGCCATTATCCGTTCCAGCTGCGCAGATTGAGCTTTGAGAGCCTTCGCCTGATTCTGGATGGTAGCGTCCAAGGCCTCTAACGTGGGAGCTTCACCGGCGGCCGTAGGAGTGCGGCGGGTCTCCTCTCCCGAGGTGGTCTCCGTGGAGGGCGATCTGTTACTGACATCATCTTCATGAGACATGGTTGCTTGCAATGGTAAGTTCACGTCGGGTTCACCAAATGTGTACGAGAGAATCCTACAGAGAGAATTCAATATACACCAAGAGTAGGGGATAGAAAGAACACAGGAAGAATAGGGTTGTGTGTAGGGGTAGAGTAAGGCAATAGCACTGTATGAGAGATAGACAGGATTTTGGCAGAGCTTTCGCGTATCTCAGGTGATTCTCCTTTTTATGGAAGGGAGAATGTGACCGTTGTAGTGTGGTTAATGCGCCCATCAATGGTGGCTTAATTAGCTTAACCACCACGGCACGTTCGTCCGCGTATATAGGGACCGTTACAGTACGTTATCCGCGTATACCGGAACCGTTACGAGGTTGACTGGGTTGACCGGGTTTATGGAGCTCGTGCCATAAATCTCTCAAAGCAGTTACTAGGGATCGCGCGCGGGCTTGGTTGTCGCTCGCGCGCGACAGGACTTACTCTAGCCTCCAAACCACTAAGTCCCTACAAGTCCCGTGTGGTGGTATGCGAGGGCCGTGTCTCGCAGCCCCCACGTGGATCAGCGCGGCTGGTGATCCAGTGTGTGTGGAGCACATCTAGGTGTGCTGGATGATCGCCACGTGGCTAAGATCTACTTGTCTAGAAAGCACTATCTACAAGTTACATCTACGCCCCTCTGTAGGTTTGAAAAACTAAAAGAGGCTAACTTTCCCATGGAGCGACATGAACATAAGGCATAGTCATACATACATATACTTGTGAAACTTGAAAGATCATGACATTCATAAAGCGTAACTTGTATCATAGGGAAAGCATAACGTAAAGCATAACTTGACTCATGTGAAATCATATTGTTCCAAGTAGGAACCTTGATTTTTCTCACGTGGAGACCATAACGTACTTGAACATGTTTGCTTAGTTTCTTATCTTATAGCCCGTGTAACTTTCGTGACTTAACATAACGTAGGGACATGTCCATCGCGACGACTCGTGAGGCGACGTGTTGCCTGCTTATATTGCCCCGGCAAAAGGGTCGTAGCCTGCCTATACCCGACAGGGGGTTTCACTACGGTAACTGTGGCCTTTCTGAAAACGTGTTTTATCTTATGAATCATCCTTTATTTTTTTTAGCATCCATGGGGCATAAACGTTTACTTGATTCGGAAGCATACATACAAACATAATATGGAAAAACATGAACATACATAACCTTGTAAGAAACTTAAGGTTCGGTACAAACTTCGAGAGGTAGGGTAACTCACCTTGCGAGCTTAATTCATTTACTTAATATTTCTTAGTCCAAATTCGACCAACTAGAGCGCGTGAGCATTAACTCCAACTTCATATAGAAAGCAAATTGTGCTACAAATAACACATATAATCACTTGGCACGAGTTCAATCCAAGCATATCACATAATCACTTAGCACATAATCATTCCAAACATAGCACTTAATCGCTTATAAGCTAAAAGACACTAATCTTATCAATGCAAGATGAGCTAACTTCCAACATACCATATACTTTAGAGCCTTAAACGTCTTATAGATGCATATGAGATATCTAAGGCAGCACATGAATGCAATATGACATATAATGAACTAACACATAACTTACATACACTAGCTTTAAGAAAATTTTATAAGCTTCTAAATTATGCTTATAAGCAAAGCGTAACTATCGCTAGTACAAAAATTCATAGGTGACTCAAAATAATTATTTGGGACCTAAAATTTTTACATAACATATATAAAGAGTTTACTTAACATATAAAAATATAAAAAAATATGAAAACTTGTAAGTATTTTTAAATATTATCTTTCAGAGCTGTTTATGTATAAAACAGAGGCTGAAAAGCGGTCTTGGGAGTAAATTCATAAAATATTCATAGAAATTTCAAATATTATGAAATTTTAACTGGAAGTAATTAACACCCCTGGAAACAACATATCCACATTAGGTAACCATTGGAGTAGAATAAGTACATGTAATCGATGAAAACCTTCTCTGGTCTGGGTTGGAGAGATTGTAAAAACAGCCCAAGCTTTTGGCCGATTAAAAATTAAACACAAGTCCAATGGATCTGAAATTTTTACTGTAGAAACATCATATGAAAATACACAAACCATGAATTTTTCATATTTTTACGAAGTACTTAAGTATTTTTCTCAATTTTGTGAAAATCAGCTCAAAACATGAGTTTGATGGTTTTGTATAGTTCAAAACTTGTTGCATGCAAGAAATTTTCTTCCAAGATCTGAAATTGGACAATCAAAATATCTGAAGCATATACATATATACCCAACAAACTCAATTTTATACTTGCATGTGTGAAAATCATGAAGATGATGATGAATCAAGAACATGCAATCACAAATCCACCATGCTAACATACAAATGAGATGGTCAATGCTAAGATTGTATCTTAAAAATGATGATCTACTAACATGCAACTAAAGATTTGTCATAGAATCAAAAGAATGGGGAGTGATTGAACAAAATCATGATGTAGATGCAAAAGATGTAGAACTTACTCATACTTTCATAGTGTTCTTGATGTGGGTTATGGAGATGTGATGAAAGATGACTCCTAGGACCTTCAATCTTGGTGAAGATGCTCAAAACATGCTACCCACTTGATATACTAAAACCCAAGATGAGTTTTCTTCACTTAGAACCTCAAAATTTTGATGTTTCGGTCAATGTTTTTGGTGAGTGAGAAACAAAACCGGGTTTGAGGCTATGAAGAGAGAAATGAGAGCTTGTGGAACTCCATAGAGAGAGAAAAATATTGAGGAAAATGATGAGGAAGATGCAACTAGTGCCTTATATAGTCCCAAAAATAATAGAGTGTGATTGTCACACAAAAATAAGTGAAAACAAGTGAGTTTCAAATCACATAATGCACACTATCTATTTCATATTGATGCAAATACTTGGTTTATGCAAAACATTTAATTAAATCAAGAATGCTATATTTTATTTCACATACAAATATTGCACAAAAGACCACAAACTTATTTAAAAGACATTATAGTTACCAAATAAAACAAACATGTAACTTGATTTATACTTCTATAAATTTTCTTAACAAAAAGTCTAGCATAACTAACAAAATATTTTCCTTAAACACTCTATTAGATAATACTATCATCACTTAAAGTTAAACATGTAACATAAATATCGGGGTTACTACTAGAATGATCTGTTGGAATATGCCCTAGAGGAAATCTATTTGTCGTGACATTTATTAATAAATAATTTTTATTCATTATGTTATCTATATGGAGATATGTTGAAATAATGAAGTTCTTAGAATAAATGTTGTATTCGTAAATATATCTAGTCTAGTATTATTGTTAATTAGCACGACTATAATGCATCGAGACTAGTATGTGGGTAGATTGATGAGATATCAAGTCTAACACATGGGTACGCATTATGAGTAATGGCCTACTGGATTGACCACCATGAGACACTGCATGGGTGTTATGTGAGTGTCACAAATGCTTCTCATAGTGACAATGGTGTTGTGATCCTATGACTTGAAGTCACTACTTCTCTAGATGTGGAGTACATGTTTTAATATCGTCAAACATCACGTTGTAACAAGGGGATTATAAAGTCGATAATTGGACATGTTATGAAACATGCTGAGAGGCGCGAGTGATGTAGATAGGATTTGTCCCTCCTACATAACATGAGTAAATATCCATGGCCACTCGATGAGTATGATTTAGGAAAATGCATGGTTGTTCTCAAATGAATCAGTATGAGATATTGATGTCATTTGTCTGTTTAAGTCTGCTCAGAGAATCTAGAAACAAGGGATTGGAAAAACAAGGGTGACACTCCATGCCTTGTGTCTAATCTGGATATATGGACAAAGGGATTATACGACACCGTAACATTGGTCATAGAGGTTCGTCAGATCACTGACATTCATATTATTTGTGTAGCATTGATGTATTGCTAGATACCACTCAATGTTTGTCATTGTTACTGCCAACGTTATTAGGAACCTATATGGTCACACACAAGCATGGATCTAACTGGAATTAAATGCTCATTAGTTGGACTAAAGAGCAATTGTGGATTTCGGGCTTGAATGTAAACTAATCATAATTGTTCGGATCAGAGGGCAAGCCGAACTCTCTCATCCCTATAAATAAACATTTAACGTGGCTAGGGTTGATGATGCTTTTAGCAATATTCGTATGAGATACAAAAAACATAAGGTTTGAGAGTAGCCGTCAAAGTCCAGCCAATTTTGTGAGACAAAATCGTCCGTCTTCATCAAGCAGACTAAGGGTGAGTTTGGGAATGCTTCTGCTGCCAGCACAGTTGCTTTCCGACAGCAGAAGCAGTTTTAGTGTGTTTGGTAAAAAAAAAAATTCTGCTTTTTCGGACAGTTTCTGCTGTCCCACAGCAGTTTTCAGGAAGCAAGGGGGGAGATGCTTTTCCAGAAAGTGCTTTTGATTAATTTATCTATAACCGATTTTGACCTTACAATTTTTTTAAATAACAATAGTTATCTTTCCGGAAATGACACGTGTCATATAATTTTGTCATTTTACCCTCTCACAGCAACTTCACAGTTGAATTTACCAAACACAAAATTACTATATCAATATTTCACAGCAGCTTCTACGTAATATTTACCAAACAACATTTTGTCAAAAATTCACACTGCAGCTTTCTACTGTGTTTTCACACTGCAGCTTTCTACTACCGCCACAGCATTCCCAAACTAGCCCTAATACTGGCGAAGAGGGTGGCCAGAGCAGATCCGTTCATGTGGATACCGTAGAGGTACCATTTCTTTTCTGCGCAAGTGATCGTCACCAGTCAGTGCGACTGAGGTAAACCGGTAATCATCAAATCATGCTCATTCACATGGGTCCTTGGTGGGTTTCGGAAAATATTTTTGTTATATCCGCTGCGTTTGATTGCTCAAAACCCAACATGATCGTCTACTGAGCTAGCACTCATTTGCCGATCTATTCAAGCTTAAGCGAGGCTGTTTTATATACTCATCTTACTTGTAGACCCCATCCATATTTGTTGCTAAAAGATAAAAAGGTTTAAAAAAAACTAAAAAGATAAAAAGACATTGGTACTAGCATGATTTTGTACAATAGATTTCAAAGAGTTTTCATGTGGGCATACACGACTATGTCAGATATATGGACATGGATCAATTGTCTGCTGTAATGGAATGTAGTAGCTATTTTGGGATTTTGATTGATTGATATGTCGTGGAAACAGGTCCACCTCCAATTTTAGTCATAGTTTGAGAACGAGCTCTCAATTTTTTTGTGACTGGTTTGGATATATGCAGTTTCGAGTCTTAAAATGAATTCTAGTTTATGGATTTTTTGGTCTCTGGAAGGCTGGAACTGTATAAACAAACCACTCACAAAATTTATCAAACAATTAGTGCAAAGGAGCCAACTGAAGTCCACATTCGACATGTTCGAAATGGATGTATAAATATGATGGTTTTATAGATATATTTACATCTAGATATTTCAAAATGGGTTTTCTAAAACACGGATGTAAACAAAATTCAGTGTTTCAAGCACTGTACATATATCAAGATGGATTTGTCCCAACACCATCACAAGTGGCAAAGAATCATATTGTGTCAACAACGACAACAACAAACAACCTATGTCAGACATGACCAGAGTCTTCTTTTATTTTTGTGTTTCCCTTTTTTTTCCCTTTGGTTGCTAAGGCAGGCAACCACGCTCCCACCACCTGGCGCCCACGGGCTAGCAGCTACCAACCACTGATATGAGTCAGCGATCATCACAATCTTCTGATAAAAAGAATGTCAAATGCTGCAATGCTTATACAAGATAAGGCTGTTATGATGCCCCAATAGTGTAGGGATTAGCTACCAGCAGCTAATTACAAATCGTTTTCGGATTCTTTTCCACCAAAGTCGGCATACCCTTTGAGATCCTACTCTTAGCATAAGCAATGTGGACGTCAGTTTGATTAATATATTCGCGCATAATATAGTGTTGTTTTGCAAGTCTTTAAGTTACAAACTTTTGGATTGAAATACTCTCACAAAGTAAGTTATATAAAATTTACGGCTACCGGTAGTTGGTTCATTTGAAGAGAAAAAGTGGCTCCTGCATAGACTAGATAGCAAGCTTGATACCTTTAAGAGCAACTACAAGAACACACATCACATGAGTTATTTAGCGGTTATACTTAAAATATGTCTCAAAAAACATTAAGAATGTGACACATGTTATTTAAAAAATAAAAATGAATGATTCTCATAAAGAAAAGATGGATCATTTTCATCCAATTATAAATAACTTTTTACTATTAGTATTGGTCCTATTGGAAAAAGCTCTTAACTTGCTACTTAAACTATTCCCTTGCTAGTTTCATTTATGGAAACTCTTTTAATTTCTGTTCAACTTATGTATGAATAGAAGTCCTTTAAAAAAATGGTATGCATAGAAGTACTGGAGCAAACACAACAAAATTAACCAGCTAAATTGAACTTTTCTGCCAAAGAATAACTAAAATGTGTTTTGCACTCCTGTAGGAGAGTGCACGCCACGTGTTGAGACGAGAAACTTTTTAGTGCTCCAACAGAGCACCACGTGGTGCCCTACTACCAATAAAGTATCTGCCAACACATTGACAGTTTGTGTAAGTGATGCATTTTGATCGGAAGGAGAGCACCACATGGTGCTCTAATGAAGCACTAAAAAATTGCTCCAAACTAGAGGCTGTTAATGCAGTTTATGAACACAATAATGCTTCGCCAATAATGTAGTTCAAAACACAAAGCATGATTTATTTAAATCTGAATTAGTTGTAATAATGTCACTCAAATTTCAACAAGAGCGATACAACCATTATTTTACAATTGTATGAACATCGGTATGATCCTAACCCACCAGACGAAGAAGTTATTACAAATACAAAACCTAAATACCGTACATGCTTGGTTAGGAAATCGCCACCGGAATCTATCAGCACACTCACAAACAACATGTTCTCGATCCTCATAGAACAAGCTTTCTGCATTACACCGTATCGCGGGTGTTTTCACCAATCTGATACTCCCTCAACTGCATTTACCATCAAACACACTTGGCTTTCCTATTTGGTCTTCTTTCGGTTGTCTTCAAGACAACCTTGAAGCCAGATGGAGTATTGTTGGAAGAGTGGCATAGTCAACTGTCTTGGGGATCTCTCCTTGGCATGGGAAGTTCGAGAATGATTAGAAAATAGCACTTCTCGGACTCTCTTATGTATTGGACTTCGCCGTTCATAAGCTTTAGAATCTTTCTGCACATGCTTAGTCCAAGGCCTTCCTGTGTCATCCATCGACTGCTATGGAACATGTCTTGAACCACTTCAGGAGGAAGACCTTCCCCAGGGCAGACAATCCTTCATTTCAGACACCAGTGAATTAATTGTATGTAATTAAGGTTATTGCAGTACTACTGAGTAGATTTCATATACCAACAAAAAGTGGGTAAAAGACTCTTTCACCCCTTCATTGTACCAAATTTCGGGACACCTACCCTCTATAATTGTGACACTCTGGGTGGGGGTTTGTCATCTATAGTAGTTTTTGGTACAAATGTGCCATCTTAAAGATGGAATGACAAAACCAGGAGGGCAAGTGTCTTGAAGTTTGGCATATTGAAGGGGTGAACGTGTCATTTCACAAACCAGGAGGGGTGAAAGTGTTTTTGTGTGAAACCTAAGGGGTAAAAGTGTCTCATACCCAGATAAAAGTAGGTTGGTTATTTTGTATACCAAGAAAAGAAGAAGCATCGTATAAGTAAAGCATACCTGAACTCAGTGTGCACCATGGTTATTTTGTCCGAAATTGGTTTTAATCTTGGTCGAACTTGAATTTCTACCCAACCTTCTGGAGAAGGCGCATAACGTACCATATTCAACAAGAAATCTGCCAGGACTTGTTGAATTCTCACTTGATCACCATAAACAGACAATACTTTAATTTCTTCAGGGATATCCCGGATCAACTGTAGACCTCTTTCCCGAAGCATTAACATAACTTGGCTAACAACAGCGTCTATCACGCTTCCAAGCAAAAATTCAGTCTTCTCAAGCTCCAACGAACTACAATAACAGGACCAAAAAAAGTCAGATTGCATTTACAACAAAATGAAATTTTACTAGTTGTGACGAGCATAAGGTTTTGAAGTCTGCAAACCATGCATGATGAAAAAAAAAAAAAAAGTCAGTGAAGACAGAATTGGGGTTTGTTTCCTTCATATCTTCAATTTAACAGTTCTTACAGAGATGCAGAACAAGAAGTGAAAAGACTGAAAAATAAGAAAATAGCCAGTTGATAAGGTGCAACAAATGACCAGGGGAGATTAAATTTTGCATAAGGCAACTACTAATTATGAAAAAATCATAATTGTTGTGAAGGTGCTAGTAAGGGATGGTTATCAGATTTATTTATTCTTCACCTACTTCCAAAAATTATGATTTTATGTGCCAAATGGAATTTCACAACACCAACCAGATACCCATATCGAAGGGAGGGTATCCCACCATAGAAGTTATGAAGGCACATAAATGGCATCGCGATTTCATATGGGGTACACTGAAGCTTTACACCCACCGTTATTGGGCAGGTCTCAGGCCTCACCAGGTAGTTAGTTGTCCAGCCTTTGTTTCAGATAGATAGGGGGATACGACATCATAAAGTTACGGCACAATGAACCCCCAAGAAACTAGGATTTTCAATTAAAATCACCACAAATTTGGTGTACGCAAGACCATACTAATGACTATTGAGAACAGTAGTAAGAGATCTCACCCGTTCTCGATGCTGTCCAGATCAACATCCTGTATAATCTTTAGCATCTGTTTCTCGCAAGCAGCACTTGTCTCAATGAATTGTTTCTGGTCATCACTCAACTCTGTCGCTTCCATGAGTGAATTAGTAAACCGTATACCACTTAAAGGATTCTTTATCTCCTGAAAGATGTAAGCCAATTCTTTCATCCTATCGAAACAACTCTTCTCCTGCTGCCTCTGGACTTTCAGAGCTTGCTGAAGTTCAGGACTAGGGATCTGCAGGAAACAAAAAGCTCCAGCATTCTGGCCCTCAGCAGCAACCCTTTTGTTTGCTGTCAGCAGAGCTTGCACATATTTACCATTTCGGTCAAAGAAGGAAAAAGGAAACTTGTCTACATCCTGTCCCCCAATTGCATTGTGCAGGACAATCATGAACTTAGTCATGGCATCAGGGCCCTTGAGCCTACAACAGCCCCCGAAAATCTCCCCAACCAACATCTTACCTAAGACTTCCCCTTTAGACCACCCAGTGAGCTTCTCCATGGCGGTGTTCCACTCAGAGCAACCCGTGTTCTCATCCACGGCGAAGATTGGAGGAATTAAGGGGTTCGGGTTGTGTACGATGGCCCGGTAGTCACCTTGGATGTTGATGAACTTATCCATCACCACTTTCTGATCAGTAACATCCTGACCGACAAAGCAAACACCAATTATATTATCTCTGTAATCCCTGCTAGAGCATGCATTGACCACAACAAAAACAGCTTTCTTCTGTTGTATCGAGCCAAAAGTCTTCAGTTTGATTTCTATATTCCTATCTTCTTCACCTGCATCAATTAAAACTTTTGTATTAAACAATAGCAGATTAAGTTATCAACTTCATGTACTAACAAGGAAGAAAATATCCAAGAAGCCTTGTTACATAAGCATCCAGCCAATCCTACTGATGCACTTTGACCACACTACTACTTGGTCATCTTCCTTTGCTGTATCAACTATCAACATCAAATTCGTGAAGCACCTAAGGATACAGTCATAAAATTATCATATTATTCTGTATTTCATACAAAGATACACTCCCCAACAAATCATACAACTTGGAGGCCCCTCAAACCTGGTCCTTCATTAATGTCCATGCCACATATTTGATTACCAAGTTCAAATGATATAATCAACATATTGCAGTCTGGAAGCCTGTATAGGAAACGGCAAAAGCTACGCTAAATAGGTGTGGAGGCATATCTATGGTCAAAATACTTAACACGCCCACAATGGCTCAACCTCTGCAGCTTTGCTGAACTACTTCCTTTCCCATTACATTATTATTATAAGATGCTTTCCTATCTCTCATTTCGTATCAAATGATAAGAAACAAAGCTGTCACGCTATCATGTTTCTGATCAATTAGGACTTGGACATAGAATGTTTAATGTGGATTTACGTACAAAGAAACTGAATACGCGTGACAGATGAAATGTTCACATAATTGATATGGACTTTGGCATATCAGATCAACTAGCATGCATAAAATACTGTATGGTGACAAATTTTCAAGGTTAAAAGGAACTACCTCTCAAAGCGTTATGTAAGAGCTTCTGAACTGTTTCTTCTGATTCCTTGTAAACAAGATCAAGAATCAATGACTTTCCCATAGCTTCCTCAACCGATAATCCAGTCAACTCTGATATCTTAGCATTCCAACCATTTATCCGTCCATCAATGTCCACAGCAAATATGGGAGCAGTTGCAGTCTCGATCAGTCTTACCATCTCGCGTGCAACAGAGCCAAGCTCATCAATCCCTTGCATCTCTATATCTCCAACCTGAGCTTGTACAATAGCCTTAGAATTGCTCCCCTCAGCATTCTTAAACGAGTCTCGCAAAATAAGCTGCAAAGAGTGAATCGCATCCATTTCAGCATTTTCCCATGGCAGACTGCGGCTCTTAACCACCTCCAAGAATGCCTTGAATGAAGAACGCGGATGCATCCTTTGTCCATCATCTTTGTCCTCAGGGTGATGTTTCGCGCCACCCCACTTTATCTCTTTTCCTGTATGGGACCTGAACCAGAACAAGTAATCTTTCGCAGTGATGTACGCGACAGCCATTCCGCAAACTGCATCACCAAGTGAGGCTGCATCAGGGTAGCCTGCCTCCGCCAAGCTGTCAGTGCTCAAACCAGTTGAGTCCCCATGAAAAGCCAACAACCACTCCACGATATCCTTTATTTGGGCTTCAGTAGGGGTTACACCTAAGGGATAATACTTCCCTAAATAGAAGAGCGCAGCACCATCGCACTTCACAAGATTCATTATACTGGGGCTCTGAGTTACAATTCCAGTCGGGGAATCTCTAAGGAGCATATCACACAGCAGGGTTTGAGTTCTTAAAACATGCTTCTCTGACAACTGCGAAGCCAATTGCAACTCCATGTTCAGTTGGAGTCCAAGGGCTTGCATAAGAAACTCACACGCATAACGCAGAGGGAAAGGGATACTACGAGCAGAGGTGTGATGGCAAACCACCAAACCCCAAAGCCTCATTGCATTCCGGCCACCAGGAGCGTCATCATCGTTTCCATTGATTATAACAGCCATGACTAGAGAAGCAATGGAACCCATATTGGCCATGTATTGAGCATGACAACCATGAGGAGCGCGAAGTGTTGAACCGACTAAACATAAAGGCTGCATCAGCGCTTCATCTTGAATTACTCTAACCGTTGGGGCATGACAGTCCACAATCATCCTAACCCGGTTCTGCTTAAACAAAAACCTAGATGCTTGTGGAATGTCGGTAGCAGGATAGTGTAATCCAATATAGGGTTCCAAATCCGGCCTCTTATTCTCCGATACAACCTCACCGTGTTCATCCTCATGAAACTTGTACACCATAACCCTATCATAACCAGTCAGCTCTCTCACACTCTTCACCACAGTATCACACAAGAGCTTAATATCCCCACCAGGGAGAGACTGCAAGTTCGAAATCGCCCGCACGGCGAGCTTCTGGGACTGCACAGCACCTGCAATAGATATAGCCGGGTCTTCTGTCCTTGCAGGCTCCAAATCAATCACAATCCCAACATCAACCCGATGCAAAATCGCGTAAAACGGCCTACCCGAACTCTTGGAATGAACCCAGAGTGGGTTCAGTAAAGTTATCTCCCTAGCCCCAAATGCCCTCTCAAACAAAACCCCACTTGAAGGGGTAAAAAGGGTTCTCAAATCAGTCCCAATTGTGAGCAATTCAGGCCTCTCCATGCTGGGGACAGATTGGTTTGTTAAAGCAAGCATTTCTTGGGCGTTCTCACTGTAGGAGATGACCCTGTAACTAGATTCATCAACAGCAATCATGCAACCAAAGGGCTGGATACGGCCTCCTCTTTGGATTTTGGACAGATAAGCAGTGATTTGCTGTTCTGGGATTGATTGGGAAGAGGCTCTAACTGATTGTGAGTAGTCAAATGACTTACCGGGCTCGCCAGACTGTTCGAAGACGGCGTGGAGGCGAGCGTCGACGGTGAACTGAGCGATTGCTTTGCTGGTGGTTTCTCTGGCATTGTTTGTGCCGGAGGACTGAGCTTGAGTTCGCCTGTGCTTGTGGGTGCTCTCTGAAACCCCTTTGTTGCTGCTCATATTTGCTGGCTGCAAGTGAATTTAGTGAAATGTGTAGAGTATTGTCAGTTGGATCAGGCAATAGAAAAATTAAGAAGTGGGTTTTGTAGCTCTCTGCAAAGGGTATTCAGAGATTCAATTCATGGGAAGGAGATTGTGGTGGTGAAATCAGAGATCAGAGTCTGACGGTGGTGTGATTCTGAAGAAGAAGAAGAAGAAGGGAGGGAGGGGAAGGAGATATGTGGAAACTTGGGGGGTTGGGTTTTTGTTTGTTGAGGGACAAGATAGGTCCTACTACTCTCTGTCCTTCCCTGAGGTTTTTGGTTTTCTCGCCAAATTTTTTCTTCTGAAAATATGCATGTGGGTATTGAATTCTGGTTTTTGGAAATTTCTCTTTTGGGTTTTGTTTCTACTCCGGGTAAAAGACACTTTCACCACCTCAAAATTTAAAAAACGGCACTTTCTATCTCTTTAGTGTGCCGAACTTCAAGTAATTTATAATTGTAACACCCTTAGTGTGAGAGTGGGATCTGTTACTGAAAATAATTTACAGACCAATTCAATCCCTTATCATGCAAAAAAACCTATTATACGATTGGGTAATGCCTACAATTTTCATAACATGGGGGCAAATATTTACTCTTGTGACACCCTTAGTGTGGGAGTGGGATCTGTCATTGAAAATAATTTTAAAGACAAATTCGATAAATATCATGCAAAAAAAATATAATATACCATTGAATAATGCCTGCAATTTTTATAACATGGGGGAAAATTATCCCAAAAATTATTTTCATTGAAGGTTCTTAACTCTAGATTGACGGTATAACAATATAGGGTGTAATTTTTTGAAATTTGGCACGCTAAAGGGGTGAAAGTGCCCTTTCCAAAATTATAGGGGGTGAAAATGTCCTTCAATGAAATTAAAGGGGGTGAAAGTGTCTTTTACCCGTCTACTCCACTCTTCATGCCATTTCTGGATGATTTGGGGGAAGAATAATGCTATATGTCACTGTTTATTTTCATCAATAAAACTTTTATTTAAAAATGATTATTCTTTTGTTCAATGTAATGTTGAGGTTGCTCGAATTAAACAATTTGATCATAAAAAAAAAAAAAACAATTTTTAAAAAAATCGAAAACCATTACCATTAAAGTTGCTCGAATTACTCTTAATACAGTGAAACAAAAACTGACATGTATTATTATCTTAATTTAAGGTGCTCGAATTACTCTTTGTCATCTCATTTAATCTTTGCTTGTACTGTGCGTGAGTTCTTAGATTAAATGTAGACTTTTTATTTTGAGAATAAAATATAAACTTTTTTTATATTAAAGTTAGTAAAATATTATTCCTTATGGAAAGTTTATTTTAGAAGATTATATTAAAAGATTTACAACTATGGCATTAGTCAAATTTATACATCAATTAAGCTTCTAAAAAGTTTCATTAGAATACATGAACAAGTCAGTTATAACTATACTTTTAAAACAGTGAGATTAGAATGAATTCGCACTATACTCTAATATTTGTGGTATCTCTCCATAAAAAAGAATACGTTCTTGGTATTTCAGCCACTGCATTTGTATGATTGTATCCCCTCGGACAGTTTTTAATATTTAGCATAAACTTTGATTTGAATAAAGAGCCGTTTCAATACATAATTTTAAAATTTTACTAAAATAAAATTTAATTTAAGTTATATATGTACATACAAGTTTTGAATCTCTTTCAAGTTTTAATATTTTTGAATAAAAACTTATATAATTTATAAGATAAAATAACGTAGTTTCATATAAGATAACCTAATGAGAAGTTTTTCTCATAAAATCCACCAAATTAGAGCACACAACAATTCTTAAAAAAGAGAAATTAGAGCACACAACTTCCTCCGAACTCATAAGCAATTTTCCACTTGGGCTCATGATTTTTTTAGTCTATAGTAATTTTAATGTTGGAGAACAATCGAAACTTGATCGAAAACAAGAAGATGTAGAAGAATCAGAAACAGAATTGCATTATGGAAAAATAATATTCAATTAGAACACTTACAAATATCGTCGAATATGGATAATAATTTGAAAACGATCTCAAGCATTTACTCGATGTTCTTAAGGCTTTATTTGCTCTCTTTGTTGATTCGGAACATACTGTCTCCCAAGATAACCGTTTCACACCGTGCAAGAAGTCAGCACACCGCTTAAGCCCTACGAACCACAGTAGAATGACATCTCTCTTGAAGAAATTGAATTGGAGTATAGATATTAAAAAATCTGAAGTTGTAGGTTCAACAAAATTTAAGAGACTTTGTGAGAAACTGGGAGAGTAGAAGGAAATATTTGAATGTTCTAAAAAAAAATTGAAAAATTTGAATGTTACAAAATTGATGGATGAGACATCTATTTATAATAGAGTAAGTGACCCTTCGAATGAATGAAAATGAATAGATGTGTCAATTCATTTTCGAACAGTCACAACGTTTCATGGTGTAACTTCCAATAACTAACATTCGTTTTTTTGAAATAGAATAACTAACATTCGTTAGTAACTACCATTAACTATTTTTTTTTTGAGTAAATACCAATAAAATAAACTCGGTTATAAAAATTAATAGACTCATTAGTAATTTCATAACATTCTCTACTAGTTATACAATTATCATTTGAGGTTTTGATTTATATCGCACTCAAAGTTAAAATACGTCCATCAAAAACCCTATTTGCACACCAACATTTAACAACAATTTTCATTCCACCCATTACATATTTTGGACATGTCTCAAATGTAGAATTAACATATCAGAATGGAATTAAACTATACATTAAGCATTCAAAATTCAAAGTTCTCATAGTTAGAATAGTAGCTCGAGTGGTAGAGCGTTGAAAGTCCCTACACAAGGTCTCGTGTTCAAAACCCGATTGATGACAAAACAATTTCTCTAAAAGAATAATCAAAGTTCTACTACATTTAGTTCCCTAAGAAAAATACTATCTCAACTTTGTCTCATTTCTTTTTCTCTATCTTGGAATTCATCATCTGGTCACGGGAATTGTGGGGTTGTTGTGGTGAGTGAATTTTACTTTTCTTAAATACTATCTCAATTTTGTCTCATTTCTTTTTCTCTATTTTGGAATTCATCATGTGGGCATGAGAATTGTGGGGTTGTGGTGAGTGAATTTTACTTTTCTTCTCTTTGTTGGACTTTGCCCTTCATTTCCTGACCTGGAAACTAAATGTGGGGGCATGAAGAGAGGAGGAGTGTGTGGTTAGCACTAGAACAGGTAGAGGCAATTGATTGATTGGTGAAAGTTGAGGCCACGTGGCCCATTGTTGTCTTCAAGTTTTCAAGAAAAATACTCAGTCTACTGTTGAGACACGTGGCCGATTGTTGTCTTCAAGTTTCAAAATTTTCTTTTCATTGTACTTTGAGTTGACAGATGCCATGCCACAAGAAAATACCATAAGCAATTCCTGGAATAATATCCTGAAACCCATAAACCACAGATAGAATATGTTTGATGCTCGAAAATTGTAAAAGCAGTTGAAAATAACTTTCAAGATCTACTAAAGTGTGAGGGATTTGGATCCTCTCATGTCCAAATTTCCTCGAGTTTGTGCAGTTTAAATTTGGATCGTTCAATGATTTTTTAATTATCACAAAATTAATCTTTGACTAATCATCATATCAATCAAAATAGATTGAAAAGCTAAATTAGGATAATGATGATCACTCAAAGATTAATTTTGTAATAATTAAAAATTCGGTGGATGGTCCTGATATCTACTGCACGGACTTGAGGAGATTTAGACATGAGAGGATCTAAATCCAGTGTAGAGATCCACAAATTGTACAGAATTTGGGTACAGAACATAATCAAGAGAAAATATTCATTACCACTGGTTCATAAACGAGAAAAATCTAAAATACAATTGAAGGTCTAGCTCTTAGATAGCGCTAATGTTACAGTGTCGTCGAATTTGATATCAATTTTTACGCTACAAAGAGTTAACAATTTTGAGTGATAATTGACAGGTGCATTATTATGAGGCGAGACGAAATTAGCCAGAAGAATATTGTTAAAAGAATATTTCCAATGCACACAGTCAAATGGCGCGTTTAGAGCTTGTTTAGTTGCCGTTTATGAACTGAAAAATAGTTTAAAAAATCACCAAAATTAGTATTTATATAAACAACTGTTTTTTAAGAGAAATAGGCTTAAAACATATTAAAAAGATAGCGTTGTCAACTGACAAACATACATTTTGTTAATAATTCGCTCAACAATAGTCAACTGTTCTTTAACCAAGTACTAATAGTACAACATTTTATTGGAGATCCAAAACCACTTAAACAGAATTTTATGTATCGTTACCATGACAGCGATGATAAAAGAAGAAAAAGATTTGAAGGCATCTTTAGATTGAGTTAGCATGATGGGACATACTAGTAACCTACGGAGAAGACCAAACAAACAAAGAAAAACCATGTCAAATCCATCAAAGGAAGGGTTGGCTCAAGACAGCACCCACCTATCAGGTTATGACCACAATGAATAAAAACAAAAACTCCCATATGCTTAAGTGGGGGCACGCAATAGAGATATCTTCTTCTTTTATCCCTCCCGACTGCTGATGAAGAAGAATCATGTTCTACTTGGCTGTTCACAACCTTAGCAAGGTGCTCCGAAACTCTTCTCTCGTCTTGCTGAACTTTACTCAGAATCTTCTCACTTTATAGAATCCATAATTTTAGAGTGTTTGGTATCCGTTTAAAACTAAAAAACATGCTGAAACAACTTAAGAAATAGAACTATAAAACTGTTTAGCATGTGCTGAAACACATTTGACAACAATATAAAATTTTAATGTTAATTTACTCCAAGTCATTTAGTGCATACGACATTGCGTTGTAATTATATGTATTCAATAAGAGTGAATGTGTTGAACCTCCAAAATACTAAAAAGCATAAAAAAAAACGTCAAAACCGGTGTTTCTTTATACATGCATTGTTCAGACTAGTTTGTGTTTGTTTTTAAACAGAGCAGAATGTAGTTCCAAATCTGTTTCTTGAAAAAACACTATTTTAAAACATTTTTTGTGTGAAAAACAGCGATACCGAACATGCTCATAATCTAATTAAGGCTTGGTTCACTTTTATTGACAATCTTCCCTTAATAGAGAACTCCAAGCTTAGGCGAGATTAACTTTTACTGAGAATAAAGAACTCTAAGCTTGAGCTAGCTAAGTTTTGATTGAACTTTACTGAGAATATTCCCTGTATAATTATACGCTTGAGCTAACTAAGACTTGGGTAACTCTTACTGAAAATATTCCCCGTACAAAGAACTCTAAACTTGAGCTTGCTTCCAAGTCTCTATCTGAGCTTAAGATTGCTTGGTAAGTAAAACCTGCAAATTTTACCGGACATTTCACAAGTTGTGCAAATCTTGCACCCGTCGTGTATATATTCGTGCAAGCTAAGACAAGCGAGCAAACATTTATTTCTCTCTTTCTTCTAATTTTGGGGTTACTAGTGTCATTGTCAGATAAACCAATTTAGGAAATATGGAATATTCTAATCCTTGGAGCAGAATATGCTATGACAATGGTCAAGTTCATTCCAGAGCACAAGAGCTTTTACACAGTACTAGTAACATCAAGAATGTGACAGGCTAATCCCATTGAACCATAAGAGAACTGAAACAAGAGAGCTCTCCAAAACAAAAATCCAACTTTCTAAACGATGTCTTCTTATTTTTTTCATCACCGAGACCCAGATACAAGAACTCTCTTATGTTGTGCCTTCTACCCTTGTTCTTTAAATGATAAATGGGGAATTACCCAGTTCTTTTTTTCAACTGCCAGTAAGAAATACATAAGACTAACCGAACAATCAACACATCAAATTGTGTACTGAATAATGGAAATAAATGTCGTAGCAAAGGGAGGAGGTAACTTGTAAACCAGCCCTTCTGCAGCCAGTAGTAGTAGATCACTTCGTGTAGAGGACATCCTCCCATGGGTGACGGTAAAGTGGCTGCTTCAGCCTCTTCTGGTCGAACGTGTGCCTGCAAAATTTCAGACACAGAAGAAGAAAGAAACAAATTAAATGTGGATCGCAGCATCTCCATAAGGACAGCTGACCTAATTTGATACAAATTTGTTATCGGTAAGCCATCATTATTATTATGAAGCAGATTTGGAGAAAGCTTGAATGTTGCATTATATGTTGGACCCATAAAACAAGTCATTTTCTGATAAGTTTGGAGGCTCTCAAGGAGGGTGTCCCTATCAGTCACACTACACACACATGGGACTCAACTTCCTTTAAACATAAACCCACGTGACAAGAGAATTTTCTGAATTCTATCTTTGGAAAGTAGGTTGGGTTTTAAAGAGGAACTAGGACATGACCTGTGGGCAGAGCCCACTACCAACTTTTTTCCACTGTTGAACTTGAAAAGATCTAACGGCTGCAGTTTAGACAAGTAGTCTCCCATGAACAGTAAGAAGAGAAGCTCCTTTACTAAATAGACTAGAGGATAACCCCATCCCATTGGGACAACTACAACGTACCGGGACAAAGTATTGACAAAATTTAAAATATTTATTAGTCTATCTAAACCTATGACTAATAAAAAAAATGATGAATTTGGAAGGGATTTATAAGAAAAGTAGACAATCAATTACCAATGACGTACACTATTTTTCATACCCCATCTAATCAACCCTTCTCAAATTTTAGCCCTTAGATCTAACTTTGATCTAATGGTTTTTAAGATGACCAACATTACACAGTGAATAGGATAAAGGCCTTGTGTTTTAGTATATAGAGAGATCAACTTACCCGATCAACCCAATGGAACGGGCCAACACAAAGAGCCCGTTAAGGTAACCGATCCCGACAATCTCGTCGATCTCTGCCTTGGTGAACATACCACTCCCAGCAAGGAGATCCAAGAACAGGGATCCGATTGCACCGTCAACATTTAGGACTAGATTGTTCGCCTTGGATAGAGTGTAAGTCTCGACCTGGACAGCATACTCCATGTACTTCACTGAAGGGAAGTTGGTGCGTGCAAATAGTTGTAGCAGCTCCACTCTCTTGTCTCTGTTGTCGCCTCTCTTGATCCTATAAATTTTGAGAGTGGCAAGAACAGTTATTAAAATTAGTCTCGTAACATACCCATTTGAGAGGGTGACAAAGGGGAACAAAATGTCACACTTACCTGTGTCCAATTCCGGGCACACGAATGCCCTTCTTTTTCATGCTTTCGACAAACTCATATGGTGTAAGACCCTACAAGAACAAACCATGGGGATAACATATTAGGCTTAAGAAACCATTTAATACCCAGCTGCGATTATTATCTAATAATAATAATTTTACAATAATTCACCTTGTCGTAAGCATCCTTGAAGTATCGGGCAGCATCATCAATAGCACCACCAAATCGTGGGCCAATAGTTAGCAGACCTGTTTTGAATGCTTACTTTTAGTTGTCTCACAGAAAATAATTTCCACCATTTTCAGTAGTTTAGAAATCTCAAGGAATAGATAACCTTGTTATTCCATTAAATTTGGCAAAAAAAATGTATTCGTGTTTTACCTGAAACAAGGCTGGAGACTAGGTCTTTTCCTGCCCTTGCTGTTACTATGGTATTGTGGGCACCAGAGACACATGGACCGTGGTCGGCACATAGCATTATGCATATCTGACAAAATCACAGTGTGGTCAGCAACAGTTAACAGAAATACTTTGCTTCTACAGGAACAAACTATGCAGAGATCCAGCAATTAACCCTCAGTTAGGAACGAAATTACTTGAAAGAAAGGAAATCACTGAAAATTAAGTGCTACAATGCATGCAGATGACAATGGAAAGTAAAATATACTACATTCAAGCTAAAGTAAAAGATCAACGGCTAACTCTTTATCATATGCTGTATTATCAATCCATATACCCAAGTTTTTCCTTTCCTCACGCTTTAGTAATTACAAGTAAAGTAGTCCCAACTTTCAAACATCAACATCAATAGTACCTACATTTTATTTTCGCTTTAATCAAGTACCCAATACTCACTTCCATAGAAATCCGTTAGTGATCTTTATTTAAAGATTTTTTCCCCTCGTATCTCTTCAGTTGACCTACATATTGCAGTTCTTCTGTTCATTCATACTCTCTCGCCTGAACTGTTGACAATCTTGTTAGAGCATCTACAACCAACTCTTTAAAACACAGTTTCAGTAACGATAAACAATGAATTTGAAAACCTGATCTCTAGTAGACACTGTCTACTTAACATTATGTCTCCTTACATTTTGAGAGACTTGGACTTTTTGAATAGCCACGATTCCGAAACCTTCTACCTAAGCGGTCCAACCTTTATTGGAAAGACCCAGTGGAGTTCATGTGTCTTATGTGTACATCAACCGTAAATTATGCTTTTCTTTTTGTTTTTCTTTACGGATAAGATGCAAGTCCCTACGTGTACTTCAAATTTCAAGATTGCATTTTTTTTGCTAGTGTTAGGAGTTTTTTCTTTTCTCTCTTTTTTTTTCTATGCAACACTCTTTCCGGTAATTTAAATTCACTATAGATCTGATATAGTCATAAAATAAGAATATGTAAAAACGTTTCTACCTCTTCCGTCAAAATCATGCAATAATACATTATACGCAGTATTTATATGAGAATACAAATCTTTGTGAAAACATAACGTGAACAGCTAAAAAAATTAATTACTACTGGAGCACAACATCAAAATTGTGTCTGGTTTAGATAATGAAGAGTTTTTTTTTAGTAAACCAATAAGTAGATAATATGATGGTGTGAGTTGCAAGCGGTGGTTATATTTAAAAGAAAAAATATGTTTTTGGTAGAAATGATAGTATGGAGTTGTGAAACTTTTACATTTAAGGATATATTCTATAATTTGAAGGAATTCATAGGTAACATTATACTCTAACGAGTTTGCAAGAGGGAGAAAAAACAATATCAATGGAAAAAATTTCTTTTTGTTCAAGCTTACTAGCGGATTTGGATAGAAGTTACACTTGGGTACCACTGGTGCCTTTGAGCCGAGAAAAATGCCAAAGAATTTGTGGTGCACATGGATAGGAGGAATATGCAAAGGAAACTAGTTGTTCCTTTATTTTTCAATCAATTCAAGTAATCTCCTTTACCACCCGAGTTCCCAAGATAGGCTAAAACAATTTACCAGGTCTATGAATCATCAGAAGATGAAATGAATGAATACATTATGTGACTTGAAGATGATAGATTCAAACCTCAATGAACTTTGTGCAGTAACGAGGAAGGCTGCGTTTGAACCACAACAGGGAGATGACATCACCCACACCATAACCTTGTTCAACAATAGAAGACATAGGAACACCAGCATAGCATGGCTCTTCACCTGTAAACATAGAAGAAAACAAATCAAATCATGTCTAACGCAAGAACTAAAGGCTTCTGTTAGTACATTAATGGAGGTCCAAGAAATACCTCTATCATCGGATATGGTGGAAATAATGTGAGTTGGAGCTCTGACTTTTCCACTTTTGATGGCGGAGCTAAGATCCTCTGGGATTTGAGGGGGCTTAATTTCCTTCACAGCAGAAATCTTGCCCTCCGCAGCCTAATGACAAGTAAGCATATAGTTTAGGACAGTTGAGGGTTGAGAGGAATGGCTATGTAGTGAAGTAATAGATGAAAAAAGGCAAATACTTACCAGCTTCTCAAATGTTTCCTTAATGGCACCTTCAAAAGCTTCGTATGAGGTAGGGACAACAGCTCCAGCATCCTTAAGTGCTTGATTCTTTGCTTGTGCAGACTCCAATTCGCCACCACTCTTGGCACCCTGATTGAGGCAACACCAAGACAATTAGAGGGATGTGCACCTGGAAAATGAAACTACAAGAAAATGGGAAGTACAAGGGCATTCAAATGAACTTACAGCATGGCCAAATTGTACTTCAGACTTGAATAGCCGTGCACAAGTTCCACTGACCCAAGCAACCACTGGCTTACTAATTTTCCCCTGTTTCAAGGCTTCCACTAGGGAATATTCATCACGACCTCCAAGTTCTCCAAGAACAACTATCATCTTAATCTGAATTTGGAGGACAACATTAGGTCAGAATAAAAGAAGGTGAACCAATTGGAAGAATGAAAAACCTCGTCAGGCTATAACTAAATGCAAATTTTTAGTTCGAAGAATCACCCTAATTTGTTCATTTTACAAGGATAGCTGCGCAGAAAGATCAAAGATTCATATTTTGGTTGACTGATCTTAGGGAGGCAGATTTAATTAGTTCTTTGAATTCATTCTGTAGACAAGCAAGCGAAACTATTTAACTTTGTCCCACCATAAATGATTTACTACCTGGGGGATGTTGTTGAAACGCAGAACATGGTCAGAGAGCGTCGAGCCTGGGAACACGTCTCCTCCAATAGCAATACCTAAAAGAATTATGACACCCATGGTTATGAGACCAACATAAGTATGACAACTAGCCATCTGAGAGACAAAGGGAAAGTGTGAGGGCACCTTCATAAATTCCGTCTGAAACACGGGCAATAGTGTTGTACATTTCATTGGACATGCCACCCTGCAGTCATGCAGAATACATGTTACCAAACACCAATGTAATAACTCAAAAGCAGTTTAAATTGCTAGTCTGCCTTAAAAGAAACCGGGCAAGGGGAATGAACACCTATGCCTTTAGAGAAGCTTGGGGTTTGAGCTGACATCTACAGACATAACAGAACTTCAAGTAAACATACGATTACAGCATAGAATACCAATAGGGCATCATGTCGTTACATCACCCAAAAATTACAAATTATGATTTTAGTATGTGCAATCTTAAAAGCACCAGCTTGACAGTGTGACGTATGTTGTGTAATAGGAAGAGAAAAGAAGCAAAGCTAGTCTATCTTTTGCTCTTAGACTTCTGCGAGAAGATGCGTTAAACGGCAGGGACAGCAGCAGCGGAGTATAGTTCATTTTGTCGAAAATATAAGAACTGAGGCATGCATCCAAAATTCAGAGATCAAGTTTAAACCAATACGTACCGACTTGGAAACAAAACCAACGGATCCAGGCCTGTACAACTTGCATTGGATGATATTATCGATTGTTCCAGCAGTGTCGCCAATCTTAAAAGCACCAGCTTGAATGCCTCCCACAGTTGCTGGGCCAATAACGACCTGCAATCACAACAGCACTATATCAGATAAGACAATAACCTAGAAATCAAAGCCAAACGGAAGAAAATAAGAAAGATGTGTAAATTTTACATTTATCGGACAAAACAATCTGAGAGTCCAGAATTAGTATACCTTGTTATTCGTCCTCGCATAAGCAATCAACTCCTTGGTGTCCAATTCGGGAACACCTTCAGCTATAATAGCCACAACCCTAATGGTTGGCTGCTTTAGAGCTGTCTTGGATGAAGCAGCAGCACTGAAATACAATTCAAATATGATTTACAAAGATTGACATGATTCTCCAGTCCAACACTGTTAATAATAAATTGAGGACGGACCTTCTGTATGATGCGAAGTTTATGAAAACATCAGCAGTGGGGTGGGCAGCACAAGCATCTTCGACGCTGAGGTCAGAAAATACAATCAAATGAAGGTAAGAATATTATTGGAAATGGAAAATAATATGATGCGACAAGTTCAATGATAAGATGGCCATTGAAGATGTCAGCAATGCATTCTTGCATAAAAAATTTACAAAATATTACTCAGAAACAATTAACAATCATCAGTTCAATCAGCTCACATCAATTATTATGTGAACTCTACTTAGTGAAAACCCAACGAAAGCTTATGAAGACCACGTCTTTATAGTAATAAAATCATGACATGCAACATGGCAGGTACCTTCAACAAATGAACCAACAAACACAAAGAAAGCATGGAGAATGATTTGCTTTTTTACCATAAATATATGGTGGCTTTTCTGGCCGGAGATCGTGGACTAAATGTTAAATGATGATCCCTTAGCACTTGACACATCCATGTTTAGTGTATCACTGATACTCGTCTATCATTTGTCTTATGTGTCACATTAACATATTAATCAATTGAACATGGACAGTTGAGTAATTAAGGAAAATAATAGTAGGTGGATGAAGTGCCAGGGTCTGAAGTCTGAACCATAGAATTGTGGATCTAAAAACATAGATAAACTGAACGTCTAAAACACTACTATCTCTAATGATTGGCGTCAACAATAAACCCACAACAATACCAAAACTATATGGTTGGCAACAAAAATGTAAATATTTCATAATAATAGTGAACCATGCATTTGGAGTGTTTCTTTTTTACTCATTAATGTTATCCCGGCCTCCAAATAGAGTTCATGGATCTAACAACTGAACTAAAACCTCTTCAAGCTTTCCGATACCAAATTTCAGAGTCAAGTACGTTGAACTACAGAGCAAGAAAAATTGTAAGTACTCACGTCGGATGCACTGGAATAGCAATTTCCTCTTGACCAAAGAACAGCTTCTGGAAACCCTCAGAGCCAGGATTGATAATTCCAGCAACTGAAGGTGTTTCTCTCCCTTGAAAAACAAGAGATAAAAACCAATTTCAGCAAACCGTTCAACAGTGGTACAAACATGTTCTGAAGCTGAGAGATGCAATACGCACCGCAAAGGAAGTCAAAATCAAGCATCCGCTGTACGGGTAGTTGTTTAAAATTGTAGAACAATGCTTGTGTAGTCCGGGAGAAAAGTTGTCCGGAAGCCATGTTGCCACTCAAGGAGACCTGTATATGGGCAAAATGTTAAAACCGATAAGAAAGGCAAACACAGTAATTTCTGGTAATACAAAGGAAAATGAATTGATCCACGAACATCATAACCGAGGAAATAGGTCATATGATGATCTTATACGCCAAATCTATCATAGGGGAGAGTACCACCACTACCAAAATTTCAATCTAATATCTGATTTACACGGCACAAGCTAGCAGACAGCAAACATAGTAGCTACTTGTCGTTGTTCATTTTCAAATCAATTGTTAGACTAACAAAACAAAACCAAAGAATCCCACCATCTCTTTCGTTCATCTCCATTCGATTAAATTTCATTGTGAACAAATCTAAGAACGATAAATCAAAGACTTAGATTAGTTAGATAACACCTGAAACAATTTCACGAACAATCACGTGGACAAAGAGAAATGTTAACATTAGATGTGGATTGAATTCAAGATCATTGCAGGAATCATCAGCTAGTTAAGAGAAGAAAAAATTGAATCAATGAAACCCAATGGTGCAGATCTGCAGCATTACCCAATCACAATCAAATCCAATGATGAAACAGAATGGAGTAAATGATATCCTCAGACTGTCACTGACTCAGACTTGCAGTCCCTGAAGTGAATCAAACCCAGATCTTATTCACAAACAGCAATAATGTAGCCAATGTACTAAACACAATCCCACCTCAGCACCCCCAAATCCACAACCCCCCTTAAACTATTCCAATTAGATCTGACAGTGAGCTGGAATTTAAGAGCTCCAATTGCGACACTAGACAACAAATCAAAGCATATCATAATAACCCCCTCGAGCGTAATGAAATTGGGGATCACGAATCGTAAGATAGAGACAAGGCAATGAATCAACAAACCCAGAAAAACCCAGATCTCAAATACTACGAATTTGACTGGGTATGATACAGAATTAACAAATACCCACATCAGAATTGGGGGGGAGGAGAGATGTTACCTACAGAGCTCGGAGCTCTCACACTGCTTTGTGGGTTCCGACGACAGGTGGAAGACGTGGAAGAACAAATGGGAGAGAGTATCGGAGAGGATGAAAGAGGGTTGGGTTTATATAAAGAGCGGGATTATAGCTGCTACGCCTACCACGAGAGAGAGAAGAGGAAGAGAGAGAAGCACGTGGAGCAGAGTAGTTAGCTCATGGGTTAATTGGTTTCTTGGGGGTATATTATTCAAAATTGGCTGATCTGATGCTCTGTTTTTTAGAGAGAGAGTGAGAAAGAGAAAGGGGGCTGGTGTTGGTTGGGTAGGTAGATCGGAAGGTAGAGAAGCTTGACTCTGAAGTCTGAAGGACGATCAACCAAACAGACACTAGCCAAAAATTATGACTTGTTTGGATTGGAGTAAATGCTAAGCTTCCACTATTTTTATTTTTTCCTTAAAAGGAGAACATCATATTAATAACGAAACCATCATACATCAAGTACTAAGAGAAAGACTAAGCAGCCAGATGTTACAGACTAGGAAGGACAACTACCCAAAATAAAGAAAGAGGCCGCTAAACAAGCAGGCCATCCAAAACGACAAAGCAGCCTCTAGAAAAGCCCAACAACACAAACCCAAAACAAAACATAGCAAACTATCCAACAACCCAAGATACACGCAAAGAAAAAAGACATCAGAAAATTAGGCTTCAATGTACGGGATGATGGCACAATCAAGCTCATCACTAGGGAGAGGAGTCAAAGCAGGAACCCCATCCTGGAAAAGCTAAGGGAAGCTTGAGGGAGCATTAGAGACAACCAAGGCAGGATCATCAGCAGGGGCAGGCAAGGCCAAGACAACATCACTGGGAAGGGTAGGGACAAGTCAACGGAGACAGACCTGCAAGTGGAGAAGGCTCTGAGACAGGAACCAAAGTAGAAAGAGCAAACTGAACTTGTCATGGAACCCAGAACGAGAGCCCATCATCAACAGACACCTCCACTAAGCATGCGTCACCTAAAAGTAAACAGAAAGAATAATAATAATAATAATAATAATAATAATAATAATAATAATAATAATAATAATAATAATAATAATAATAATAATAATAATAATAATAATAATAATAATAAAGTGTGAATGATTCGAAGAGTTGTCTGCCAAATGGTGGAAGCCATAGCACTAGTTTGATGTAAAAGTTGATCCTTTGTTGACGTGTTGTTTCTCAAAGATCAATTTATTTCTGGTAGTTGAGAGGATCCAGAAATGGCAGCAATCCAGTGCCAATTTAACTGAGTATGAAGCATCCTTCTGTTTCTCAGCCATCCTTTGATCCATAATTGAAAATCAGTATTAGTATGAGGGATGTAATTTTTAGGAGCCACTTCCCATAGCCCTTGAGCTCTAGAGCATGCAAAGAAAATACGAAAAGGAGACTCAGGACAACTACGACAAAGAGGAAAATGAGGATTAATAGAGCTAATTCTAGTATGTAAATTTTCAAGAGTTGGAATAGAGTTAGTAAGAATGCGTCAGAACAGGGCTGTAATTTGAAATGGATGATCTAATGACCATTAGTTTTTCCACTTAAAAGAGTAAGAGATTGGCTTAAATTGAACATTCTTTGAAAACAAGAGAGGAGAGGAATTATAAAAAAATTGGATGTATTGACAGAAATTTTCCTGTGAAGGAAGGCTGCCCGAAAGGAAGGTCAACATATTCACTTGCAGGGACTGGGTCTCAAGAATGTGTTTGCATACCCAAGCTGGAAAGAGATATTCAATTACTTCTGAATTTCATTGATCAGTACCATCAACTAGAAGTTGTGAAACCCACTTAAAATTGTGTAGCTTCATCAGTAGTTGACAAACATTCAATGATGGATGCACCAGGAACATAATTTATCCAGCCCCCCCCCCCCATGATCTAATCCAAGTAGAATTGCCTCTGGCTATTTTCCATGAAAGCCCCAGATTAAGATATCTCTCCCCTTACATATAGGGATGGTAACGGGTCAGATCCTGATCGGATCAGGCCCTTACTGATCCAGATCCGACCAGGAGAAATGGGATCCAGATCTAGTATAGATCCGTTCGGATCGTCACCAGATTCGGATCAGATCGGATCGGGTTTCATTCAGCTGATCCAATTCCGATCCGTAGATCCATATAGTACGTGGTCGGATCGGATCTGACTAGCGTTTGCAATAAAACACAAAAAAATAACACAAAATAAACAATATTTCATACGCTAAAGCATGTTCGTAAGTTATGAAGTCTAAAACACAAAAGAAAGAGCTTTGTGGGTTGGCGTTACTATTGTTTTCTTGTTGGAAGTGTAAGTGGGGAGTTAATATGGGTATATTTATAAAGCACACATATACGTCCGATCGGATCAGGTCGGAACCGATGGATCTTCCCTAAGATCCAAATCCGACCGGGTCTGGCTTTCCGGATCCAAATTCGATCCATTTCAATTGGATCGGATTCGGAACTGATCCATTCGGCTCAGATTTCTCGGATCTCATATCGGATCGGACCATATTGCCATCCCTACTTACATATAGCCTTCCAAGTAAGAGAGGAAGATGGATTATTCTTTAGAGTAAGAAAATGTTTTCTTTTACAACATTTGGTTGTAAAGTAAGTGCGAAATTGTGAGTTATGATCAGATAGAAGCCTCCAACTTTTTTTTTTTGCTAAAAGAGCATTGTCAACGCAATTTACTTTTGTAACTCTAAACCCCCTTTCTTAGTGCCGTTGCATAAAAAGTCCCAAGAAACCCAGCACATTCCCTTCTTTAAACGATTTCTAAACCAGAAAAATTTGGAAAGCATACAAGTGATTGTATCACAAGTTTTTTTGGGAAAAATACAAACAGACGTGGGAAAAACGAAAGTGCTATTTAACATTGATTTAATTAGAATACATCTCCTATTAAGGATTAACCCATGTCAACCAGAGCATTTAGAGGATTTTTTTGAATAGTGTTTAATTTGAGCTCTGCATTAGATCCTTTCTTGTCTAAGAAAACTCCAAGATACTTCCCAATGAACTCCTTAGCCTAGACATCAAGAGTCTGAGAAAACAAGTATCTATTCTCCGAGTTACAATTAGGGCTTCAGACAAGAGAGGATTCATTAATGTTGATAACTTGACCTGATTGTCTAGCATACTCATTGAGAATGAATCTTAGATTAGAGGCAGTGCTTGTTTGAATCCGAAAGAAAAGCAGTGTATCATTTGCAAACTCTAGATGAGAAATGGCGTGATCCCTTGAGTAAGGGATACCAGAGAAAAGCATATCTTGCTCAGCTGCATACAGAGAGAAGGAGAGAACTTCTGCACACAGAGAGAAGCGAAAGGGGGACAATGGATCCCTTCGTCTAAGACCTCTCATGTGTTGGAAGAACTCAGATTTTGAACCATTGATTAAGAGGGAATATGATAAAGTAGAGACGCAATGCATGGCAAGCCTGATAAATTTACAGGGAAAATGCATTTGATTCATTAACTGTTCTCTGAAATCCCATCTAATTCTGTCAAAGGCCTTGGAGATGTCCAGCTCCAGAGCTCTCTTTTTTGGATGGGAGTTTTCTTTGGCCTTATGGATGGTATAAACAAGATATTGCCTATTGAGATATTGTCTTGAGTTAATCTATGAGGAATGAATCCATTCTGATTAATAGAAATGAGAGAGGGAAGAATTCGATTAAGCCTAGAAGCTAAGACTTTTTCAATAATTCTATACAAAACGTTACAAATGCAACAACCCCAAATTCGCGGGATGCATCTGCCCGAGGTGATGAATCTCATTGGGAACGGATAAGGATCGCCGGTTCACAACTAGTACAACCATCGACAATTCAAAACAGAATATATTACATAATTCAAGATAAACCAGTGATAGCGTCTCAAAAGCTATGAGTACATTAGTCCGTGAAATGTAATGAAATACTAAGTGATTGATGTTCTAAGCGACAAGTCTCCCTATTCAGATGTGTCGTCATCGTCCCCCACCTTGATTGTTGACTCGTGGTTTTAAAATGGCAAAAAAAAGATGCAGTTTTGAATAAAATGATCAGCAAACGACTGAGTTAGCTAACACCCATAGCAAGTAAATAGATTATGAGGCATGAGACATGAATAAAGAGTACACTACTCAAGTAATAACTATCAGATATTTGTGGGGGATAACATCTGTGTTGTTGCTTAGTCAAACACTATGACGATTTCCAATTTTATATTTCCAATGCAATGATGTGGACCTCTTGGGGAATAACAGTCAATTAGTATTTCACAATTTTTCCACAACACATCACTTTGAATCTCATAAGGATAACGTGCACTTTTCTCGGCGATAGGAATTGAATCCAGGAACTCATTTCATTAACTAGTTGATACGGGGAATGACCATATTCAATCCACAACCACTCTCTCATAATGAGCAAAAGCACATCCATAACCATTACAAAATCACAAGGAGCTTCGCATCACATCGCCTCATAACCACATAATAGTAACCAATCACAATATGTCTGAAACGTATCATATCAGGGATATGGCACAAACCCACGCACAACAGCTTCCACTTTACATCATTACGACTTTTTATTCCAAGATTGAAAATATCGAGTAAGGAGCTCCAAGAAAAGTCGGTGTGGCAATTTTTTATAATATTCGGTATAAGATTATGATAGATAATGCTTTTAATAATTGTGGCATGTGAACTAGGTAATCTGAGCTTAACATGGTAGTCGTCATTGATCAACACTTTCTTCTTTCGCAATAGAATTTCACGTGATACTTCAAAGTAGAATATTTCAAAAACAAGTAAATAATTCATATAAAGCACGTGTGGTTGTTTTTCACAAATAACGCACGCGATACACGAAATAAGGAAAGGCATGCAATGCTAGGCATACTAAATTATCTTAATCCAAAAGCACGTCCTAGATGTAGTTCTCGCCTACGAAACTATCACCTACAAATTGGAGCTTCTAACTCATCACAAACTTAAATATAACGCTATAAGACATAACAAGAATTCTACTTAATAATTTTTAGACTAACCCGTAACCCACTTGTTAAATTCACATATCTCTTTACTTACATTTTTTTTAATGTAGAAATTATGTAAAACGACGAATCTAATGAAATTTATGCTTCAAAAAGTGATTAAACACACTGTTTGCTTTGTTTTTAATAAAACATTTCTATTTTATTTTCTGGCAAACAACTCGTGTACTATTTCAATACCCGAATCAAATTTATACGATGAGGAAAAAAATAGTATTTCTAAAAATATTTTTATTCTAAAATTTTCATTATTATTTTTACGTAAAATGAAATCTTTAAGTAAATGACAAATAGAACCCCTACCTTATACTAAAAATCAGCTAGCACCCCCCTATACTCACAAGAAATTTTAAGAAAAAACACTTTAACCCCACCAAGTTTCCAAAATAACAGTTTTACCCTTACACCTAGTTTATGGAAAATACACTTTCACCCCTTTACACGAACTATTAAATTGATCGTTCTAATAGAGGATTCAAGCTACAAGACATGATTTTGATTGTTTAAACCGAACTAGGGAGTGATTTAGAGCATACGCACGTCGAATTTCGCGAGAAACAGTCAAGAAATGAGGCGGGTCAAGGTTGCTGTCGGCAGCGCCGGTGATGGAGCTCGACGGGGATGTCTCCGGTGGTTCTTGACTTCGATTCAAGTGTCCTCGAGCTCCTCGGACCTCCAGGAGATGATTGAGAGTGATTTTAGATGGTGGGTGCCCTGGGTTTTGTTGGAATAGGTGTCCTAGAGGCAATCTATATTTAGTATGAACAATGTTTTGGCTAGAACATTCATTTATTATTTATTGTGATATTTAATATAATGAAGTCCGTTGATACAATGTGTTGTTTATCTTAAATATCCCATGTCCATTATATTGATTAATAGGACTATAGACTAGTATGTGTGTAGATTGATATGGAGATATCAAGTCTAACACATGGGTATGCATTAGGAGTAATGTCATACTGGATTGACCCACGACGAGAAGGATACATTAGATTATGTCAAAGTCACAATCGCTTCTCGTAGTGCTAATAATATTGTAATCCTTAGACTTGAAGTCACTAGATACTCTAGTTGTGGAATATCATGTTTTGATATTGTCCAACGTTGCGCCTTAACCGGGTAACTATAAAGATAGTTATCGGGCATGCTAGGAAGCAAGCTTAGAGATCGTAGTGACGTAGAGAGGATTTGTCCCTCACACATAATGGGAGAAAATATCCATGGGCCACTCGAGGGATGGTGCTTATAGGAATGTCTGGCCAGACTCAAATAAATCAATATGGGGATATTAATGTTATCTGCTCACATAAGTATATTCCCAGGATCGAGAAACTATGGATTGAATATACGCGTGTGACTATTATGTCTCGTGTCCAATCTGGATATGGAGACAAATGGATAACACAATATGTGAATATTGGGCACATGGTTTGTCGGGATCACTGACAAATTTCTATTAGTTAGGTTGCATGGATGTGTTGCTAGACACCGCTCCATGTTAGTAATGAGTTACTACCAACTAAGTAGATACCTATGAGGTCACACACCGGATAGATTAAATTAGATATAGGTATTAATTAGTTGGACTAATTAATAAAAGGATCATAATGCAACCACAAGCAAACTTAATAGGACTAATCTGCAAGTGGGCTAATCCATGTAAGGACATGATTAGTATTGGGGCCTTTATGTAATTAATAAAGAGTTATGACTATATAAAGGAACTCTAGCTTGTTATTTATCTAAGAGAGTCATTATTTGAGAGAACATAACAAAGAAAGAGAGAGACAGACAAGGAAGGCCGAAGCCAACCCGTCCGCCCCCTCCTTGGAGTCGTCGGCCTCCCCTTGGCCGCGCCTCCTCCTCGGTTTACGTGATCCTCTTCCTCCTTATTCCGTTGCTAGCACTACACGGCGAGAAGGAATCCAATCAAGAATCCAATGTGTGGATATTCATAGAGACGAGGACAATATTCTTCGTGTGATCTCCCAAACTAAGGTACACATCTTCTTATGATGGCTCTGTGATCCTTGGTGGGATTTGAGCAGGATAATTTTTTGTTATTCCGCTGCGTAACCTGCATCAAAACCCAATAGTGGTATCAGAGCCACAGGTCGTAGCGCATAACATGATCTCATGTGTTACAGTTCTTCATTTTATACACCATATTGTTTATATTACGCGAAAACTAAAATTAATTGGCATATTAGATGCAAATTGAATTTAATTCAAGACAAACAAGACTCAATTTAAAATTGGATGTGAAAATGGGTGAGTTTGATCACATAGGATGTGAAGAATTGGGTTCTTGAAAAATTAGGGTTCTTGGGCACATAATTGGGAAAAGGGGTTTTTCCAATTATGAAAACAATTATATGGAAACAACTAAACTTGGGCAACAAGGAAGGAAGGTGAAGGAAGCTAGGGCCGAAACCCTAGCCGCCACCCCTCCTCTTCCTCGCGTGCCAAGAGAGGCCGCGACCACCTAGGGGCAGTCAGCCTAGGGCCGGGCCAGGGGTGGCATGCGGCGGTCCATGGGTTCGGCCTAGTTCTAGGTTGGACCTCTTGGACCGTTGTGACATTAATTACCCAATTTCAATTAAAATTGAACAAGCGCGTGAAAAATTGGTTTTAACTATATTATGTGCTTTGTTGCATGGTGGATGGACATGGCCTAGGTTGTGGATGTTTATTTTTGTGGTTTGGTTTACGGCCTGCGAGCTGTTCAAATTAATGTAGTAGTTAGTTAATTTTACGGCCTTTGAGCTAGTCATCTTCTCAAAATGTGAGGTTTTATTTATTTATTTATGCTAGATGCTAGGCTAGAATTAGAATATTTAGATGATTGCCAAGAGCTTGGAAGAAGACCGGAGGACCAAGAAGCCACAAAGACGATGAAGACTCCCATCCTAGGCGCGCGGCTATGGTGGAGCACATGGAGATGAGCTTGTCACTTTAGGACTAAAGATATTATCGTTGGCTTGGTAATATCTTAGTTTAGGGGCCATATCCATGCCATGTTAATTTTTCCTTTGTGGATGTTTATTATTTATGTCTTGTTATTTTTTTGTGTGTATGTGTGATACAAGCAAAACGTTAACAAGGTAATAATAAACAAGTTTGATCTTTTATTGTGGATTGCCCAATCCAAATAAGCAGATTATGTTGATGGGATCAACCAAACAATTAAATAATGGCTATTAAAATCCCTCAATAGAAATATTGCGTTTTGCCTTCTCTTGCCTAAACATCCTTCATGATCAAGGTCTATTAAATTCGGTCTTGCAAAAGCAATGCATTTTTATTCACCTTGGTGTGTTGCGGACGATACAAGCAAGTAATGTGTGATTGTTGAAGCAAGAGGTTGGACGCAACTGGACAAAATCAATTGGATTGATGAGCCTAGAGGCATGACAATTAGGTGTTATCTAAAGGATAAAGAATAAGAAATTGTTCACCTAATTGGACCAAGAGTTGCATGGGATGCAATTGGAAGAATTCTTACCTAAATAACCAATTCTTGGGTGACTTGCCAAAGCAAGCTCAAGTAGAAGTAAAATATGTATCTCGGACTCACTAGAAAATATATATGATATTTTTCGCATTAATCGTGAGGGATATTAATCCGAGAAAAATGGTAGGAGCTATTTTTAATGATCTAGCCATTGTTGAATATAGTTAAACTTTTCAAAATACTAAAATTTCACATTTCTCGGTTTTTTAGAATTCCAATGGCAAACAATCACGCATCGACTTCATCCCTGCGATCTGTCCTTGAGAAGGACAAGTTGTCTGGAACAAATTTCCTTAACTGGTACAGAAACTTAAGGATCGTCCTTAAGCAAGAAAAGAAATTGTACGTCTTAGACAATCCTATTCCAGAACCACCCGAAGATGAGTCTGTTCTAGCTACCGTAAGAGTACATCACAAACATGTGGATGATTCTAATGATGTGACTTGTCTCATGCTTTGAACCATGACCTCAGAGCTTTGGAAGCAACACGAGAACATGGAAGCCTATGATATGATCGAACACTTGAAACAATTGTTTCAGGAATAGGCAAGTCATGAGCGGTATGAAGTGCCCAAAGCACTATTCAAGAGAAATCTCGCATAAGGGAACCCAGTTGGGCCTCATGTACTCCGAATGATCGGGTACATAGAGAAACTCGCGAGGCTGGGGTTCCCACTCGGCCAAGATTTGGCTACTGATCTTGTCTTGCAATCGTTTCCTGACAGTTATAATCAGTTCATCATGAACTATAACATGAATGAGATCCGTAAAGCTCTGCCAGATTTGCTAAACATGCTAAGGATATCTGAACAAAGCATCAATAAAGGCAAGGGCAAGGCCATACTGATGGTGAATAAAAGGAAGGGCAAGGGAGTTGCCTCTACTTCTAAAGGAAAGCGCAAGAAAGTTGCAAAGTTCAAAGAAGCCTTATGGCCTAGTGGGGGCGTGGCTAAAGGTGATTGTCACTATTCCAGCGAGCCGGGTCACTGGAGGAGGAATTTCCCCAAGTATCTGGAGAATAAGAAGCTTGGAACAGTTATTCCACCACCAGGTATTTTTATTATAGACGTCAATCTATCTATTTCTTCATCTTGGGTATTGGATACTGGATGTGGATCTCACATTTTTTGAAATGTGCATGATTTCAAAAGAAGTAGAAGATTGGCTAAAGGGGAAATAGATTTGCGCGTCGGGAATGGAGCAAGAGTTGTTGCATTAGCCATAGGTGTTTATGCCTTCTGGACTTATTTTAGAATTAGACAATTGCCAGTATTCCATTACCCTAATGCATACCCATGTGTTGGATCGTGATATCTCCATATCAATCCAACCCCTTACTAGTCTATAGATGATTGTCCTGTTAATCAGTATAATGGACTAGGAATATTTAAGATAAACAACACAGTTGTAAATCTAAGGACTTCATTATATTAAATATCTCCATAAATAATACAATGAATATTCTAGCCAATTATTGTTCATACTAAACTAGATTGTCTCTAGGGCATCTATTCCAACAAACCCTCCAAAAAACATGAGCGAGTTCGAAGGTACTTCAGCGGCATCCAAGCCGCCCATGTCGCAAGATGAGTGGCTCACGACTTTCCATAGCCTCCAAAAGGATTTGTTTGCTCAGGACAAACATCGGAAATAGCCATGAAGGCTGAGTCAGACGCGTTCCGCGCAAAGAACGCCGCACCCGACCGCCGCTGGGATTCGAATATGGCCGAACTCAAGGTCGGCATCTGTCAATTGACTAATCCCCAGGCTAGCCTCCTGCCCTTGGCGCCCTTACAGCCACAAGTCTACCCCATCCCAACTGCCGGGGTGCGCGCTGCTTGGCAGCCTCCGCCATCGCATACTACTGTCGATCCAGGGACTTATAGCAACCCGCGTATGCGTATAGATTCTCCACGATTCAATGCGAATGATCCAGTGGGCTGGATACTTCGGGTTCAAAAGTATTTCGATTATTATCGAACGACTGAAGTGGCTCGTTTACAAATTGTGGCGATGTTAATTGATCACCAGGCATCAGAATGGTTTTGGTATTACCAATCCAATAATCCAACCGCAACATGGATGGAGTTCTTGAGCGCAATGAAGCAGCGGTTTGACCCGGGCCATTACGGAGACTACTTGGGTTCATTGTCGAAGGTTTAGAAGCATACTACGGTAATGGCATATCATACGACATTTGAGAAGGTCCTGAACAACGTATTAGGTGTCGATGAGTCGGTGATTATTTCTCTGTATCAAGCAGGCCTTAAACATTGCCTCAAGCCCGAGCTCCTCCACCGCCAGTCTTCCGATACGTCGTCTCACTCGGGAAGAGAAACAAGAACACATGCGCCAGAGACTTTGATGGTGTTCTCATGCACTCATGCTTAGACTTTTCAGCGCAAGTTTATGATCTTGGAGGTCGAGGATGTAATACCCCGATATTTTAGGGGGTATTTTAGGGAGTTTAACGAATTTTTCGGACCCTTATTTGAAGTATAAAAGTTGTTTTTCATTATTATTATCATTATTATTATTATTATTATTATTGTTATTATTATTATTATTATTTATATTTTTATCAAAAGTTTTCTTCTATATTTTTTTTTAAGATGTAATTTTTTTTTATATAGTTAGTTGAGTGTAAATTAGTGGGTGAAGTGTGGTGGGTCGTGTAACGTTGTAGCGTGACCAAAACATATCTTTTTAATAACTTTTACGTAACCAACCACCGCGTCACACCGTGTGCCCGCCACACCCTAACCTTCCTCCCTTCATCCTCTACATCATCTCCATTTTTACAGGAGAAATCTCTGCTCCTGAAAATCCGGCGACCACCATGGCAAGAGCCAATATTTTGACCTCCCCTCTCCTAATCCCCGCCATAATTTCCGCCAATCAAAGTCAAAGATGAAATCTTGCATCAATTTCACTGATTGAACATCCATTTTTTTTCGATTGGGTTTACAGTACACCCAATCTCAATCCCTCTCTCACCCTCTTTCTCTCTCTCTCGCCCCCTGTCTCTTCCTCTCTCGCTCTCTCTCCCTCACCTCTGTCTCTCTCCCTCGCCATCTCCCTCTTCTCTCTGTTGGCGCCGAGCGAAGACCCAGGCCGACGGCACCAGGCCGAAGCCCAGAACCGCCGACGGAACCCGGGCCGCCCGACGCCGCCGACCGTCGCCCCTCCGTCGCCCCTCTGCGTCGCCGAGACCCCCGACGCCGCCTCCCTCTGTTTCGCCGCCATCACCACCACCGTCCGCTCGCCTCTCTGTCCCGGCGAACCCCAAGCAGCGGCAGGACAAATCACCGCCGCCGCCACTTTTCCCCTCCGTGCTTTTCAATTGGTAAACACCAGTCAAATGTTTTGCTACTATCAATTGAATTCTTGGTTGTTCATGTGAGTTGTGGAGTGATTGTGGAGAAAAAAAAAATGTTGCAGATGGGTTTTGTTGGAGAAGAAACTGGGTGTGTTTGTTTGTGAATCAGGGGGTTTGAAAGTGTCTTTTTACAAAAATGGGGGTAGGCTTTTGTATGAAGCGAAACTGTTTAGGGGGCTGATTGTATATCAACAAATTGTAATTTAAGTTATTCTTTATCATAATATAAATTAGTATTTCTTATTTGTATATATATTTTATCAATTGTAAGTTAATTATCCTTTTCAAAAAAAAAATAAATATGCAACTTTATAATCAAATTAAAATAGTGTTTTATAAGTGTATATTATTTATACTATATTTTCTTAAACAACTAACTAATCATGTTTTCGATTTTATCGCAAAATAAATTATTTTCACTTATAACATGATTTTTCGTTAATATAAATTTATAACAAGATTGGTTAAGCTTTAAATTTAGTTTAAACTCCCATTTTCATTTATCTAAACTTTAAAATTTATATAGCTATCTTTGTGTATATAATTTCACCTTAGTAATTTAAATAAATATTCTAGAACATCTAATCAAGTCTTCTTTACCTCAAATATTACTTTTATAATTATAAGTCACTATTTTTCTTATTTTAATTTATATTCTAAACGTAAAATTATAGCTAGTGTAATATATTTTGTTTGGGGAATTAATTGGGGATTTCACTTGCATTTCATATAGGACAATTTAATTGCAATTTGTTGTGTGATGTATATGTGTTAATATAGGATTATGTGATTATTGTAGATACCGAGTTCGTAGGAGGCGAGTTCATCGAGGACCCCTACTACTAGTTCAGTGCTAGCTTGTGTGTGTGAAGTTCTCACCTCATTCCAGGTAAGTTTATGCGCACAATACTTTAACTATCAAAATGTTTCTTGGCGTGTGTACTTGTGTTTCAAACAACGGTTTAAAGTCTTGAAATTTGAGAATCTCTATTGCAAATATTCTTTTTGAAAGATATGTGGTTACTTCTGAATTTCGAACCGATGTTTATAAAATGATCTTGTGGAATATAAATGAACGATAAATGATATGGGGCGATGTACAGAGGATGTGTGTGAAGGCTATGGCCGGAGGCGCACGTGAGACGACCTCCTAGGGTTTCAACCCTACCCTATACGGGTTTATAAAATTGTGAAAGCTATAGAGTACTACCTATGCATGTGTGGGTCACAACTGTATAGGGGTGTCGACACTTAAGGTCCTTTAGCTATGTGATGGGCGGGGTAGTGTCGGGCTACCTACAAACGCCCTGGGTGAATTGGGATGGACTGTGATATCCCAAGAGGTACCTGTGTGATGATATTATTGCATCGTGACCTCTCTGTGGGCAATCGTTACCCGCTGGGCTCTAATACGCCTCAGCTCAACTAATAAGTTAAAATGTGGAATCTCTTCAGTTACATTCTTTTCATTCTTTCAGCCAAAACTCTGTTTTACATATTGTGGTATATTCTTACTCAGTTTTCACTGACAAATGTTTTTCTGCGTCGGCTTTTGCCATTTGAAAACCCGCAGGTTATGAATAAAGGTGGGGGAACGCGCACACGCATTTGAAGGCGAATAAGAAGCTAGGAGTCACCTAGTTAAATTGATTACTTTTAGTTGAACTTTGAAAATTCAAACTTTGTCGTCGTTGTTTCCTTTTTAAAAACTTTGTAAGGAGGGTTGCTCCTGTACTTTTGTGTTAATAAAGCACTCTTGGATATCGTTAAGTTGTACTAGCAAGGAACCGTAGGTTCCGGGTTGTTTCAGTTGGTATCAGAGCCGACGGTTCCAACGCTAGTACGACTTCTCGATTTCCATTAAATAAAGATTCAAAATAACTGGAAGCTTTTCAAAAATTTAAAATGGATATAGGATAACTAAAACCGGAAATAAAATTTGAACAAGCCGGGGTTGTGGGATAGTACAATAGGGTTCCTTGTTATTTGTGATTCTTTTGCTACTTGGATGTGAAATTTGTTACGTGCTACATGTATACCTCAATGTGTGTCATTACTGGATAATTGTTCTACGCATGTGATTTCTTGATTACTTAGATTATTTAAAATTAGTTCCGTTGAGATTATGAGTGTATACGCGGTCTAGTACACTTCCGAGACTCCTTTTTCTCTCCTTTCTGAACATGGACTTGGACGAGGACCAAGGATATGGGCAAGACCAAGTTGAAAACCAAGATGAGGACGCATAGGAGGAGCTTATAGATTGGGATGCCGATATGGATGAGATCGATGAGATTGACGAGAAGGAACATGAAGGAAACAATGAGGCGGAAGAGATTAGATCGACGCTGCTGATAGCGAGCTCATGCTCCCCACTGATGACGACGAGTAGTTCCACACCCATCCCACCCTTAGGATTATTATCTACTGCATTTATTTTATCACGAGAGCGAACGTCTAGCTTACTTTAGGAGTTACTATTTACTTTATAGAATTGAGTAGCTCCTTACCATTTAAATGTTTATGTGGATTATTTGATGGATGGATAAATGTATGCTTAAATTTTGAAACTTATAGGCTGCATGTATGTGAACTAGAAGTAGAATTCTTTTCGACCTATATTAAGTAAGGTTATATATTTAAACAAAGGTACAATGCAATATTATACCAGGAGACGTGCAAGAGAAGTAGGAACAATGAACCAGGGAGGTCAGCAAACCCATGGCGGCCAAGTTCCACCTGTGGACCCCATTGAATTTCAGGAGATGCGTCAGGCAACTCTAGCTCTCACCCAAATTCTACAAAATACCCACAACGGAGGGGGAAATGTTATGAGTAGGGTAGCTGAACTCCGCCCTGACTTCTTTTATGGGACGGATGACCCCACCACCTTGGAAAACTGGATTAGAGACTTTGGAAAAGTCCTAGTATCTGCGCGCTGCCCTGAAGATCAGCGTGTCGAAGTAGCCCTCTACTACTTCAAGAAGGAGGCTGACAACTGGTGGTCAGCCAAGGGAGAAGAACTTCTCGCCCAGCAGGGATTTGGCTGGGAACAGCTGAAAGCAGCGCTACGAGAACGTTTCTATCCTGAACATGTCAAGGATAGGAAGTTCAAGGAATTCATGAACTTGAAACAGGGAAGTGACAACCCTTATGATTATCATCAGAAATACATGGAATTGATGAGGTTTGGAAGGGAACTGGTGCCGACTGAGGCAAAGAAGATCAAGAGGTTTATAGGAGGTTTAAACTTCCAACTCCGAATGGCTTTGATTGCAACTCGATTTGACACACTTATGGACGCTTATGGGGCAGCTCAGGACGCCCAGAATTTGATTGATGAGAATAATGAAGAAGTTAAGAAGAGGAAGTCTGAGGCACTGGCAGGGACAGGTTTCCAGAATCGTGGTTCGGGAAACAATGGCGGAGATAAAAGGTTTCGTCCCAACCCAGCCCCCACCAATCAATTTGGAAACCAAGGCCAGGTACGAATCTACAACTGCAAGCAATGCGGCATGAACCATCCAGGAGTGGACTGTCGGGGGAACAAAGTTAACTGCCTCAATTGTGGTAAGCTAGGCCATCGAAGGTTTGAATGTCGTTCAAGGCCCTCAGGGAACAACAGCGGTGGAAGCTTCAACAACAACAACTTCAATAACTTCGGGAATAACAATGGTGGAGGATATGGAGGAAACAATGTGAACCGCCAAGGGGGAAATGGAGGATACAACCGTGGAGGAAACAACTACGGAGGGAATAACAACGGTTATAATCAGGGAGGCAATAACAACCGTGGAAATCAGTATGGGGGAAACAACAACAATGCTGGCAACAGAAACAACAATGGAGGAGGCTATAACCGAGGTAACAACTGGCAGGGAGGAAATGGTTACAACAACCGACCCCAAGGAAACAACAATGCTACTTCAGCAACCACAGTAGCAGGCGCACCTACATCCGCAGCCACAGCACGCAGCGCAGCTGGAACTATCAATGTGATGAATCAGACTCAGGCAGCACAGGCCAACGTGGTGACTGGTACATTCCTAATCCATTCTACCCCTGCTTTTGTGTTATTTGATTCTGGAGCCACATTCTCTTTCATTTCATCTACTTTTGCTAAGAAATTAGACTTACCAAATCCTACCCCAATATCTATCTCAATCTCTACCCCTACTGGAGAAGTCACACCCTGCAATACCATGTACCCTGGAGTCAACCTAGAAATCTTAGGAGCCAAGCTACCTTCTGATCTAATTCTTTTCGATCTCGGCAACCTAGATGTCATCTTAGGTATGGATTGGCTTAGCAAATACAAAGCAACAATAGAGTGTGCCACCCAAAAGGTCAGGTTTCGTGGACCAAAAGGCGAGCGCCTATCCTATAGGGGTATAACTAGAGAACCCAAAATCCAAATTGTGTCAGCCTTAACCATCCTCTCCGATGTGAAGAAAGGGCATAGGGCATACCTCTGTACGATCCATGATCAGGAGAAAGAAGGGGAGAAATTAGAGGATATCCCAGTTGTGAACGAATTTCCAGATGTCTTTCCAGAAGACCTTCCAGGAATGCCACCTAAGAGAGCCGTGGACTTTGCGATAGACTTAGTACCAGGTACTGGACCAATCTCGAAGGCACCATATAGGATGGCACCAGCCGAGTTAAAGGAGCTTCAAGAGCAACTGAAGGAGTTAATGGACAAGGGTTTCATTAGACCTAGTGTTTCACCATGGGGAGCACCAGTTTTGTTCGTGAAAAAGAAGGATGGTAGCCTAAGACTTTGCATTGACTATCGGGAGTTGAATGGGGTAACCGTTAAGAATAAGTACCCAATTCCCAGGATCGATGACTTATTCGACCAGCTACAAGGAGCCGATACCTTTTCGAAGATCGATTTAAGGTCTGGATATCACCAGCTTAGGATAGCTGAAAAGGATATTCCTAAAACGGCATTTCGAACTCGCTATGGCCACTACGAGTTTACGGTAATGCCATTCGGTCTCACTAATGCTCCAGCAGCATTCATGGAGTTGATGAACCGCGTTCTCCAGAAGTACCTAGATAAGTTTGTTGTCGTTTTCATCGATGACATCCTAATCTACTCGAAAGGGAAGGAAGAACATGCACAGCATTTGAGGGAGGTGTTAGAAACCCTAAGGGAAGAGAAGTTGTATGGGAAGTTGTCAAAGTGCGAGTTTTGGTTAGATAGAGTTCCTTTCCTAGGACATATTATATCCAAAGAAGGTGTGTCTGTAGACCCTGGAAAGATATCAGCGGTAAAGGACTGGCCCACACCAAAGAGCGTAACGGAGATAAGAAGTTTCTTAGGATTGGCTGGTTACTATCGAAGATTCGTGAAGGATTTCTCCAAGATCGCGAAACCCATGACAACGTTAATGAAGAAGACAAGCAAATACGTATGGGACAAGGATTGTGAGGAAGCATTCCAAACCCTAAAGGATAGGTTAACGTCGGCACCTGTGTTAACGTTACCTACTGAAGGAGGAGAATTTGAAGTCTACAGTGATGCGTCCAAGCACGGGTTAGGATGTGTTTTGATGCAAGATGGCAAGGTGATTGCGTATGCTTCAAGGCAACTAAAGTCCTACGAGGAGAATTACCCCACTCACGATTTAGAGTTGGCGGCCATAGTGTTTGCATTAAAGATATGGAGGCATTATCTTTACGGTACGACGTGCAAGATCTTTACCGATCACAAAAGCCTAAAGTACATATTCACTCAAAAGGAGCTGAATATGCGACAAAGAAGGTGGCTAGAATTGGTGAAAGATTATGATATCAAGATCCAATACCATGAAGGGAAAGCCAACGTAGTAGCGGATGCATTGAGCCGAAATACGGAGCACACGGTAAATGCAATGTGGGTTTTGCCACCAAAGCTTTGCGAAGAGTTTCGAAGACTGGAGATTGAAGTCTGCACGAAGGGAACAACGAACATGTTGTGTAATATGACGATAGTACCGGACATCTTCGAAGAAATAAAAGAAGCACAGAAAGAAGACGCTTTCCTACAAAAGATTAAGGAGAAGATCAACAAAGGCGAAGCACCCGATTTCAAAGTGGAGGAAGACGGAAGCGTGAAATTCAAGGGAAGATGGTGTGTACCAATAAAATGCGCGGAGGTAAAGGAGAAGATTATGAGGGAAGCTCATAACACACCTTATTCGGTACATCCAGGAGGAGACAAGTTGTACAAGGATTTGAAGAAGAACTTCTGGTGGAAAGGTATGAAGAAGGAAGTAGCTGATTTCGTATCTCGATGTTTGACGTGTCAAAAGGTTAAGTTCGAGCACAAGAGACCAGGTGGGATGTTACAACCATTGGAGATACCGGTATGGAAATGGGATTCCATCTCAATGGATTTTGTTACTGCCTTACCTGTTTCGACTAATGGGTTAAACCAGATTTGGGTGGTAGTCGATAGATTGACGAAAACTGCGAGATTCATTCCCATGAAGGACACGTGGGACATGGAAAAGAGGGCGGATGCATACATCAAGAATGTAGTAAGACTACATGGAGTACCTAGCTCGATAATTTCTGATAGGGATCCAAACTTCTTATCACACTTCTGGAAGGAGCTACAAAAAGCCATGGGTACCGAGCTAAGGTTCAGCACAGCGTTTCACCCAGCTACGGATGGCCAGACAGAGAGAACGATTCAAACGTTAGAAGACATGCTACGAGCTTGCATTTTAGACTTTGGAGGTTCATGGGTGGATAAGTTACCACTTATCGAATTCTCTTATAACAACAGCTACCATGCTAGCATAGGGATGGCACCCTACGAAGCACTGTATGGGAGGAAGTGCAGGACACCACTGTGTTGGAGTGACATCAGCGAGACTATCATTCTTGGACCACAAATGATCGAGGACTCGACAAACCAAATCCGAATGATCCAGCAAAGGATGAAAGCGGCCCAGGATCGACAAAAGTCTTACGCGGATTTGAAGAGAAGGCCATTGGAATTCAAAGTTGGTGACTAAGTGTTCTTAAGGGTTTCACCTACAAAGGGGGTTATGCGTTTCAATCAGAAAGGAAAATTAAGCCCCAAGTTCATTGGACCCTACGAAGTACTTGATCGTATAGGAGAGGTAGCCTATCGCCTGAATCTTCCAAACAGCCTAGGTAGAGTCCATAACGTCTTTCATGTGTCCCAACTCAAAGCTTATGTACCCGACCCGAGTCATATCATTGATCCCGAGCCTGTTGAACTTGATCCCTCTCTTACCTTTGAACAACAACCAATAAAAATCCTTGATACAAAGACCAGGAACACCCGTACCAAGTCCACCACGCTGGTCAAGGTTCTTTGGTCAAACCACCAAACGGAAGAGGAAACTTGGGAAGCCGAGGCAGACATGAGGAAACGTTACCCACACCTCTTCGACCAGGTATGAGCCGAGTGACGGGGACGTCACTCCTTTTAAGGGAGATGTGATTTAACAGCCGTATATTTAATTACCTGTCTTGTCTTGTTATTATGTGCACATTAGAACTGCATACCACATACTTGCATTGGGAGATTCGATTTACTTTAAGCTTCGGGGACGAAGCTTTGTTTTAAGGGAGATGTGATGTAATACCCCGATATTTTAGGGGGTATTTTAGGGAGTTTAACGAATTTTTCGGGCCCTTATTTGAAGTATAAAAGTTGTTTTTCATTATTATTATCATTATTATTATTATTATTATTATTGTTATTATTATTATTATTATTTATATTTTTATCAAAAGTTTTCTTCTATATTTTTTTTTAAGATGTAATTTTTTTTTATATAGTTAGTTGAGTGTAAATTAGTGGGTGAAGTGTGGTGGGTCGTGTAACGTTGTAGCGTGACCAAAACATATCTTTTTAATAACTTTTACGTAACCAACCACCGCGTCACACCGTGTGCCCGCCACACCCTAACCTTCCTCCCTTCATCCTCTACATCATCTCCATTTTTACAGGAGAAATCTCTGCTCCTGAAAATCCGGCGACCACCATGGCAAGAGCCAATATTTTGACCTCCCCTCTCCTAATCCCCGCCATAATTTCCGCCAATCAAAGTCAAAGATGAAATCTTGCATCAATTTCACTGATTGAACATCCATTTTTTTTCGATTGGGTTTACAGTACACCCAATCTCAATCCCTCTCTCACCCTCTTTCTCTCTCTCTCGCCCCCTGTCTCTTCCTCTCTCGCTCTCTCTCCCTCACCTCTGTCTCTCTCCCTCGCCATCTCCCTCTTCTCTCTGTTGGCGCCGAGCGAAGACCCAGGCCGACGGCACCAGGCCGAAGCCCAGAACCGCCGACGGAACCCGGGCCGCCCGACGCCGCCGACCGTCGCCCCTCCGTCGCCCCTCTGCGTCGCCGAGACCCCCGACGCCGCCTCCCTCTGTTTCGCCGCCATCACCACCACCGTCCGCTCGCCTCTCTGTCCCGGCGAACCCCAAGCAGCGGCAGGACAAATCACCGCCGCCGCCACTTTTCCCCTCCGTGCTTTTCAATTGGTAAACACCAGTCAAATGTTTTGCTACTATCAATTGAATTCTTGGTTGTTCATGTGAGTTGTGGAGTGATTGTGGAGAAAAAAAAAAATGTTGCAGATGGGTTTTGTTGGAGAAGAAACTGGGTGTGTTTGTTTGTGAATCAGGGGGTTTGAAAGTGTCTTTTTACAAAAATGGGGGTAGGCTTTTGTATGAAGCGAAACTGTTTAGGGGGCTGATTGTATATCAACAAATTGTAATTTAAGTTATTCTTTATCATAATATAAATTAGTATTTCTTATTTGTATATATATTTTATCAATTGTAAGTTAATTATCCTTTTCAAAAAAAAAATAAATATGCAACTTTATAATCAAATTAAAATAGTGTTTTATAAGTGTATATTATTTATACTATATTTTCTTAAACAACTAACTAATCATGTTTTCGATTTTATCGCAAAATAAATTATTTTCACTTATAACATGATTTTTCGTTAATATAAATTTATAACAAGATTGGTTAAGCTTTAAATTTAGTTTAAACTCCCATTTTCATTTATCTAAACTTTAAAATTTATATAGCTATCTTTGTGTATATAATTTCACCTTAGTAATTTAAATAAATATTCTAGAACATCTAATCAAGTCTTCTTTACCTCAAATATTACTTTTATAATTATAAGTCACTATTTTTCTTATTTTAATTTATATTCTAAACGTAAAATTATAGCTAGTGTAATATATTTTGTTTGGGGAATTAATTGGGGATTTCACTTGCATTTCATATAGGACAATTTAATTGCAATTTGTTGTGTGATGTATATGTGTTAATATAGGATTATGTGATTATTGTAGATACCGAGTTCGTAGGAGGCGAGTTCATCGAGGACCCCTACTACTAGTTCAGTGCTAGCTTGTGTGTGTGAAGTTCTCACCTCATTCCAGGTAAGTTTATGCGCACAATACTTTAACTATCAAAATGTTTCTTGGCGTGTGTACTTGTGTTTCAAACAACGGTTTAAAGTCTTGAAATTTGAGAATCTCTATTGCAAATATTCTTTTTGAAAGATATGTGGTTACTTCTGAATTTCGAACCGATGTTTATAAAATGATCTTGTGGAATATAAATGAACGATAAATGATATGGGGCGATGTACAGAGGATGTGTGTGAAGGCTATGGCCGGAGGCGCACGTGAGACGACCTCCTAGGGTTTCAACCCTACCCTATACGGGTTTATAAAATTGTGAAAGCTATAGAGTACTACCTATGCATGTGTGGGTCACAACTGTATAGGGGTGTCGACACTTAAGGTCCTTTAGCTATGTGATGGGCGGGGTAGTGTCGGGCTACCTACAAACGCCCTGGGTGAATTGGGATGGACTGTGATATCCCAAGAGGTACCTGTGTGATGATATTATTGCATCGTGACCTCTCTGTGGGCAATCGTTACCCGCTGGGCTCTAATACGCGTCAGCTCAACTAATAAGTTAAAATGTGGAATCTCTTCAGTTACATTCTTTTCATTCTTTCAGCCAAAACTCTGTTTTACATATTGTGGTATATTCTTACTCAGTTTTCACTGACAAATGTTTTTCTGCGTCGGCTTTTGCCATTTGAAAACCCGCAGGTTATGAATAAAGGTGGGGGAACGCGCACACGCATTTGAAGGCGAATAAGAAGCTAGGAGTCACCTAGTTAAATTGATTACTTTTAGTTGAACTTTGAAAATTCAAACTTTGTCGTCGTTGTTTCCTTTTTAAAAACTTTGTAAGGAGGGTTGCTCCTGTACTTTTGTGTTAATAAAGCACTCTTGGATATCGTTAAGTTGTACTAGCAAGGAACCGTAGGTTCCGGGTTGTTTCAGAGGAGGATGAACGGGTTGATGCGCCTATGCAAGTTGAGACCACGACTCAGGGGTTATCATCAAAAATCTTTTCCATTTACAAACCATGGCAGGTAATCCGCATCCTCGTTCTTTGAAGTTAACTGGTACTATTGCAGCTGTGAGTGTGCATATATTGATTGACGGGGGCAGTACACACAATTTTATCCATCCCGCCATGGCGTAAAATTTATCGCTGCTTTTACACCCGATTTCTCCGTTTTGGGTTTATGTGGGTGACAGTGAGTGCTTCCGATGTGCTTATTATTGCCCCAATACACCTTTGACAGTGCAGGGTAAATTTTTTGAGGTGGATTTGTATGTGCTCTCGGTCCACGGTATTGATGCGGTTCCGAGAGTTCATTGGCTACAAACTTTGGGGGAAATTTCACACGACTACATAAAACTTACAATGAATTTTATATGGCAAGGCAAACAACTTTTCTTATCAAGAGTGGATCAGGGGTCGCGCCCCATCTCTTATAATGCCCTTTCGGCATTGTGTGGGCCACCTCAGGAGCCCGAATCATATGAGCTTGTCGCCATACCTATTCCATCCACCTCAGGGTCAGTAGCGGACAAGTTTTCGGTCGATGTCCCGACCCTAGTGTTCTCCGTTCCACACGAGCACCAGGCGCTATTCGCAGTTTTGACTGATTTGCCACCGGATCGTCTGTGGGATCATCATATTTATCTTGTTCTAAGGTCCAAACCCGTGAATGCCCGGCCTTATCGGTATCCTTACTTTCAGAAGTCAGAGATTGAACGACAAGTTCATGAGATGCTCCAACAGGGTATTATTTGGCCTAGTCATATTAGTTTCTCATCACCTGTGCTGCTGGTACGCAAGAAGGATGGAACATACCGCTTTTGTGTTGATTACAGGGCTCTGAATGCGGTTAATTTTCCGGACCACTTCCCTATACCCACCATGGATGAGTTGTTTGACAAATTGGGATCAGCGCTCTACTTCACAAATTTGGATCTTCAGTCAGGTTATCATCAAATCCGTATGCATGATGATGATGTGGGGAATACGGCTTTTCGGAATCACGATGGGCTTTGGAGTTCTTGGTCATGTCGTTCGGTCTCACTAACGCCCCCCCCCCACCATTAACTTTTTAGGCAACTATGAATCGGATCTTTCGGCCTTTATTGCGTTCTTTCTTCAATGTATTTTTTGACGATATTCTAGTCTATAGCACAACTCTGGAGTTACACGCGCAACATCTCGGCCAGGTTCTCCATTTGTTATCTGATAATTCTTTTTACGTTAAACTGTCAAAATGTTCTTTTAGCAGGACTAGTGTGGACTACCTGGGACATGTGATTACTGATGGCCAGGTTCAGGCAGATTCTCAGAAGATTCATGCTATGGTTGCTTGGCCGACTATGTCTACAGTCAAACATTTGTGTGGTTTCCTTGGTTTAACGGGGTATTATCGCCGGTTCATATGCGATTACGCCACCATCGATTCGTCCTTGACTGATCTCCTCAAGCGTGATGCCTTCGTCTAAACTTCAGCAGCTGAGCAGAGCTTTGCAGCTCTGAAACAGGTCATGACTCGGCACCTGTGCTGGACCTTCCTGACTTTACAAAGTCATTCGCGCTCGAGACAGATGTGTCATATATTGGTATTGGGGTAGTGTTACTTCAGCAGGGCCACCCGTTGGCGTTTTTTAGTAAGAAGTTGGGACCAGGTCTTTGTGCTGCCTCTACGTATCACAAAGAGTTGTATGTCGTGGTTGAATCAGTGCAGAAGTGGTGTTAGTATCTGCTCGAATGGGAGTTTGTGATTTGCAGTGATCAGCGGAGCTTAAAGGAATTATTTTCGCAGGTTATTTATACTCCGGACCAGCAGTTCCACATCAGAAAGTTGATGGGCTTTCAATTCGCATAGAGTACAAACCCGACCCTACTAATCGGGTCATTGATGCGTTGTCTTTCCAGGACTCACCGGGTGACCCGACCACACTATTGGTTTCAACCCTGCAGCCCTTGCCATCGGTTTTGGAGACCATTCGTCGCGACACGATCACTACGCCAGATTTGCAGGCACTCCTTGTTGCGGTTCAGTCTGACGCCAGGCCACCTCATTTTTTGTTTGTCGACCGCATCAGCTACTACAAGACTTCTATATGTGTCAGTCATGAGTCTGTCGTCTGTGCCCGATTGTTGCACGAGTTTCATGGGGCTCCCACAGTAGGTCATCCAGGCGTGGATCATACGTATCACCGCCTTGCGGCTGTCTTCTACAAGCCAATTATGCGCGCCGAGGTTCAGCAATATGTCGCCGCATGTTTGGTTTGTCGGACGACCAAGTATTCCACCTAGAAACCCAGGGGAGCCGTTGCCGTTTCCTAATCCAGTCTGGGCTGCAGTCTCCATGGATTTTATCACCGGTCTACCTGCCTCGCAAGGTTCTACCGTTGTCATGGTCGTGGTGGATCGACTCACCAAATGCTAGATTAGATGCCATAGAGGCAATCTATATTTAGTATGAACATTATTTTTGGCTAAAATATTCATTTATTATTTATGGAGATATCTAATATAATAAAATCCTTATATTACAATTTGTTATTTGTCTTAAATATACATAATCGATTATATTGATTAATAGGACGATCATCATAGACTAGTATGTGGGTAGATTGATATGGAGATATCAAGTCTAACACATGGGTATGCATTAGGAGTAATGACATACTGGATTGACCCACAATGAGAAGGCTACATAAAATTATGTCAACGTCACAAGTGCTTCTCGTAGTGCTAATGGTGTTGTAGCCCTTAAACTTGAAGTCACTAGATACTCTTGTTGTGAAATATTATGTTTTGATCTCGTCAAAAGCTACACCGTGACTGGGTAGCAATAAAGGCGGTTATTAGACATAATAGGAAGGAAGCTGAGATATGGTAGTGTTGTAGAGAGGATTTGTCCCTCCCACATAATGGGAGAAAATATCCACGGCCACTCGAGGGATAGAGCTTATGGAGTGTCTGGCCAGACTCAGATAAATCAATATGAGATATTGATGTTATCTGCTTGGATAAGCCTATTCCCAAGATCGAGAAACTATGGATTGGATACACGACTGTGACAATTATGTCTCGTGTCTTATCCGGATACAGAGACCAAGGGACATACACAACACGGTAACATTGGGCACAAGGCTTGTTAGATCACTGATTATTCCTATTTATTGGATGGCATAGATGTGTTGCTTGACACCGTTCTATGTTTATAATTGTTACTACCAACTAATTAGGAACCTACAGGGTCACACACCATATGGATCAAATTTGAGTTGGATATAAATTAGTTGGACTAGTAAATTAAAAGGATCAATATGCAACCACATGCAAAGTTATTAGGACTTGTTTGCAAAGTGGACTAATTCGTGTATGAACATGATTAATATTGGGGTAAATATGTAGTAATAAGGAGTTATTAACTTTACAAGGGCACTACTAGCTTATTATTTCATAATTGAGTCTTCACTAAGAAATAAGAGAGCAAGGAGAGAGACCCCAAGCAAGGAGCACCCCCCTGCATGTCGGCCTCCCATACCCATCGACCTCCTTGGTGGTTTGGCACCATTGTGCTCCGTTTTGCGTGATTCTTTCGCCTCCTTCTTCATGTAGCTAGCACAAGACGTGAAGGGGATTCCAACTTTCAATCCAAGGTATGGATACCGGTAGAGACGAGGACGCTATTATTCGTTGTGATCACACATAGCCAAAAGGTACACATCGTCTTCTTTTATCACTGTATGATGGCTTGTCCTGCGATTCATGGAGGGTCTTGATCAGGAATGTTTTATTGTTATTCCGCTGTGTAACCTACATTAAAATCCTACGGTGGTATCAGAGCCTGGTTGTAGCATATAACGTGATTTATGTGTTATTGTTTTATGAGTTTTTACACTGTATCGTTATTTTGTGCGAAAAACTGATATTAGCATAATGATGCAAACTAGATATAATTCAGTAGGGAATGAGCCAATTTTACATATCGTGTAAAGTTTTTCAAATTTTGTTCACATATGATGCGAGTTTTGGTGTTTGAAAAGCTAGGGTTTGGGCAAAATTGGGGAAAAAGTGTTTTTGCCTACAATTGGGGATCCGCCCACGAGGAGAGGGAAAAAGTTTTTGAAACTGACCCTATAGGATTTGACCATGCCATCCGCCCCTCCCCTTGGTGCGCAGACCAAAGCCATCCGGCCCACTGGGCTCGGCCAGCCACCGGTCTGAACGTACGTGCTGGTCCGGCTAGTGTTGGCCTTGTTTGGCTTGTCCAAACAGTTCATCCAATAAGGATTGGCGCAACTGTTGGACCGTTTTAACCCTAGAAATCCCAAATGATATTATCATAATGATATTAGCATATGTGATTTGTCGCATGGTGATTGGATGTGACCTTAGATGTGGATGATGTGGATGTTTATTTTTGTGGTTTGGTTTTATTGTAATTAGTGTAGTTAATTAATTTTACGGCTTGCGTGTCGTCTTCTCCCTCACCTGTGAGGTTCCTCTATTTAGTTTAGATGCTAGCTAGAATTAATAGATAAAATTTAGTCAAGACATGGAGAAGAAGACCAAAGACTGAAGATAACACAAGATGGCGTTATTCCACAGGCTAGGACGCATGGACTGAAAACGGAAGCACATTTTTAGGGCTTATAGATATTCTTATTGTCTTGGGAATATCTTAGTTAGGAGGACACATCCACATCAGTTTTTATTTATTGTCTTGTTATTTAATTTTGATGTATGGTTGATGCATGCAAAACGTAACAAGATAATAATTAAAACGTTGCATCTTTTATTTGGGATTGCCCAATCCAAATAATTAGATCAGTTGATAGGATCAACAAAAAAAATTGACAAGGAAATATCTCAACGATGAATATTGCGTTTTGCCTTCTCTTACTTAACACTCGTCAAAATTATAATGTATTGAATTCACGCTTGACATAGCAAGGTGATTTGATTCATCGTGAGATGGCGCGATGGCACAAACTGGTAATGAGCAATTGTTGAAGTAAGATGTTTGTTGGAATTGTGCCCCCAGAGGCAATCAATTTATTGTGACATTTAATGGACTTACTATTCATTATGTTAACGATATGGGGATATGCTGCAACAACCCCCTTATCCGGCTCGGACAAGACCGGGAGGGCGATGCTAAAAGTAACGGCGGAAATCAAAAGCATAACATCCCAACTCATTTATTTATTACATAACATTAAACTTTACATAAGTTTCTAGATATTACACAAGCGTTTTCAAAACCACTACATTATTCTTACAAACTAAACTAGATTCTACTTGTGACGTTATCCTTTTAGGTGAGTCTCGTACCCAGCTACACCTTAGTCCTCAGCTCCTAAACCTACGGTGGGAAGGAAAACAGGAACCGCAGTTTTCAAAGTCAGCATGGAAATACTGAGTAAGTGACACCCAAGCTCGTAAAATAGAAGACGAAGCATAACTTTTTTTCACAATAAATATACAGAGGAAATAAACATAAAAATGTAAACTTGCAAAGTAAATCGGGAAATCAAATATAACTGTATAACTGTAAGAACACTTATAAAATTCTCTTTCTTTTGATCTTCCTTTCTCAACTTCAAACGGGGAGAATTAGTCCCAATCTCTTTCTTCTTTTCTTTCTCGAAGTCCTTGTCTCAGGGGTAACTGTATTGTTAACTTTGTTGATACGGGGAAGAATCTACTATCCATCTCGCATACTCCAAGACCTTAAATGTCGGCACCCCCCTAAGACTTCTTGCGGCCAGAGAGGTGAGTACATGGAGCAACCCGGCAGGTTGCGACCGGGTGAAAATAAACGGGTCGAGTGACCGCAGCCAACACGACCAATCTAATCACAGCCCGAGTGACCGAAGTCAACATGGCAATAATAATAAGCTTCTCCCGCACAACTCTTTCCACTTTAAGTTAATTACGAATTATTATTATTATTCGTGAGACAATATCAAGCAAATCAACTTTTGAAAAGGTAAGAATATCTCAAATAAAACATGTAAATAAATAGCAACCACATTTTAATACAGTTTTAAAATCAACTTGCGACACGAAAGGAGCTTGACACACAAGGCTTGGCATGTTCACTCACCTTACTTTCCGTAGCAAAAGCACGTCCTAGCAGTGGCTCGGGCCTACAAAGACGTCACCTACAAATCGTGTCTTCTACGTCAACAAATATTCAAATAAAATGCTATAAGTCCTAAAGAGTGTTTTCATTATATTAATCCAAACCTTGCTAGTTAAATTTTCTATCGTTTTATTATCTAGTTATAGTTTTCTATAAAGGAAAACAACACATCTATTTTTAAACGACTATTATTATTATTATTATTATTATTATTATTATTATTATTATTATTATTATTATTATTATTATTATTATTATTATTATTGTTTAAAAGTGACTAATTAGATTATTAAAAATAAAATCTAAAGAAATTCAACTTAAGAACTATTTATAACGACAAATGATTTTTCGAATACTATGTTTTTAAGAAAACTTTACACGATAATATTTGGAACTTAGTGAAAAGTCTAATTTTACAAATTAACAACCAATTTTATAAGCTAAGTGATTAAACATGGTTTATTAAAAGTTTTTAACAAAAACGTTTCTATTTTAATTTTTAACAAACCGTTTACAGTTTTTTCACCCGAATCAAATTTCCGGGACGAGGACGAAAGCTATTACTTTTAGAAATTATTGTTAATCCAAAATTATTATCTTTATTTTTAACTAAAAGTGTGGAGTTTAATTATATAAACCCTAAGTTATATTAAAAATCAACAAATACCCTATTTATTTCAAAAAAATTATGTTAAAAGACTCTAGTCACCTCCTAGTTTCAGAAAATACAAAACAGCCCCCTATGTCATGTTATAATAATTTCTGAAAAATACACTTTAACCCCTTTTCAACAACAATCTTGATTTAGCTCCTCTACTCATGAATTTAGCTACTAAGTTTTGATTTTGATTGCGTATAACAACTAAAAAGAGAGTATAGAACATACCTAGGCCAAAAATGGCCGGAAACCGTCGAGATATGAGTCGGGTCGAAGTCTCACGTCGGAGTCGCCGGAGTTGAACTTGGTGGACGGCTTTAATGGCTTCCTTAGCCACATCTGAGCCTTCCAGTGACTTAGTCGGCCTCCTAGGGACCTATTGGAAGCAGGGAGATAGAGTGGGTGGCGCTGGAGCTCTTCGCCGGAGCTTGGCCGGAGCTTTGACCGGTTTTAATGGAGGTCGGAGGTGGCGGGTGACCTTTGCTACTCCTGCTGCTGCTGCTACATGGGTTCTGGGACCTCTTTCGAATAAGAAGAGAGTGAAACAGGGGCAGAGAGGTTAATGAGAGAGAGAGGGAGAGAGAGAGACGGAAGTGGTGGTGGGTTTACTTTGCTGCCGGCGAGGGTGGCGACTATGGAGCTGCAAGTGGTTGCTGCTACTTCTGTTGCTGCCTCTATTTACTCCTGGTGGCAGAGGTTTCGAGTGATAAAGAGAGAGATGAAGTTGGTGGCAGTGGGTTTACACTTTCGGGTTCTTGCCGCCGGTGAAGATGGCGGCTGTGGTGGTGGTTGGCTGCTGCTACCACTGCTCTGCTGCTGCTGTTGCTGATTGCCGAGAACAGAGGGACAGGGAAGGTTAGAGAGCTGGGCAGTGAGTAGGTGGAGGTGGTGGGTTTGCTTTGCCGAGCAACAATGGTGGCGGTGAAGATGATGAAGGTGGTGTTGTTGATGGCGGCTGGTGATGAGCAGGGGAGGGGAAAACTGGTTTTATAGGCTACAATTCCTTGGGCGCCAAGCCCCCAACAGAGGCGGTTAAGGGGAATGCGGTGAAGGCACTGGTGGCGGTGGTTGTGCCTTGTACGTGAAGGAGAAGATGAACAACATTCTGGAAAGCAAAGTTTAATATAATAATAGTTTTTGGAAATATTTGAGTGTGGATGAGGCACCAAATGTTGGAGTGTTTGGGTGTAGCCTACACACAACATTCTGCGGTGGTTGGACACGCGCTATTTGTTTAAACTAACTAAAATTTGAAAAACGTCTACGTATTAATTTTCGAGTACTGTCTTAATATATATATATATATATATATATTTCTAAAATTTTACACAAATATAACTCGATGAATTAACCGAATATTATTTTGCAACTAAAATTTCTTTTTAGCCTTCTGAAATTAATTCACTATTGCTAATATAATGTTTTCTAAAATCTCACTCGAACTTTCTTAGCTATAAAATTGAAATACCCAACCTTATTTTTCTCAATTAATTTCTTATTTAAATTCTAAAATTACTACTTTACCCTTGCTATTTAGACGGGGTATTACATATGCTAACATGAATGAAGTCCTTACAATATAAATGTTATAATCTTAAATATCCCAAGTCGAGTACTACAGTTAATAGGACGACTGTATTGCATCGAAACTAGTATGTGGGTAGATTGATATGGGGATATCAAGTCTAACACATGGGTACACATTAGGAGTAATGGCGTACGGGATTGACCCACCATAATAAGGCTACATGGGAGTTATGTGAATGTCACAAGCGCTTCTCATAGTGACAATGGTGTTGTGATCCTTAGACTTGAAGTCACTAGATGTTTTAGTTGTGAATTATCATGCTTTGATATTATCAAACGTTGCGCCTTAACCGAGTAACTATAAAGATAGTTATCGGGAATGATAGGAAGCAAGATGAGAGATTGTAGTGATGTAGAGAGGATTTGTCCCTCCCATATAACGGGAGTAAATATCCATGGCCAGTTGATAAGTGAGACTTAGAAAAATGCATGGCCATGCTCAAATAAATCAATATGGGATATTGATGTTATTTGTTTATCTAAGTCTACTCACATATCGAGAAACTATGGATTGGATATACAAGTGTGACACTCCATGTCTTGTGTCCAATCCGGATAGATGAGACAAATGGATTATACAACACGGTAACTGGTCACAGAGGTTAGTCAGATCACTGACATTCCTATTACTTGGGAGCACTGATGTATTGCTAGATACCGCTCAATGTTTGTAATAATTATTATTACTGCCAACGTAATCAGGAACCTACAGGGTCACACACAATAATAGATCTAGTTGGGATTATTGCTAATTAGTTGGACTAAATAGAAATAATGAATTAAATGGACTAAAGTGTAAACTGTGCTCATTAGTTGGACTAAATAGCAATTGTGGGCTAGAATGTAACTAGTCCCACATTGTTGGATTTATGGGAAAGAGGAATTTCTCTAGCTATAAATAGGATTTATAGGCTAAGAAAATTCATGTTTAATTAATCCTACACAACACATTTTACTGGAGAGCTAGGGAGAAAAGAAGAAAAAGGAGTTTTTCCTCCCATGAGGGTTCGACAAACCCTAGCCGCCCCCACCAAGGAGTAGTCGGCCTCCTACGGTGATGGCCGCCCCTTTGCTCGCTGCCCAAAGCATGGTGATGCCTTCTCTCTCCCTCCTTGCCGCGTTAATTGATGTGATCCAGCCCGTGCACGTTCAAGTTCATCCTTCTTCTCAGATTGCTAGCACCATTGGAGAAGTAGCCCGATTGAAGTCTATTCGTGTGGATACCGTAGAGACAAATATATTATTCTTTGTATGTGATCGTCCCATCCTGGTACGGCTGAGGTAACCTTTCTTCCTTTCATCATGTTATGATGCTTCACTTGTGATCCTTGGTGGGATTTGAGCAGGATTAATTTTTGTTATTCCGCTGCGTAACCTGCATCAAAACCCAACAATGTTGAACGCAACAAAGCTACTTCAATAGGATTGAAATCTTAGAGGCAAGGCAATTGGGATTATCCATGGGATAGATAAATAAGGAGTCATTTTCCCAATTGAACCAAGAGTCGAATACGATGCAATTGGAAAGGTTCCTACCTAAATAACTAATTTTTGTGTGACTTGCCAAAGCAAGCTCAAGAAGAAGTGAAATAGGGATCTTAGCCCACTAGATGCTAACAGATTCATGAACGGTTGACAAAACCCAACGAAGAATATGCTAACAGAGAGGTATCGGGCCCCATAGCAACTGGCAACGGTACATAGACCATCTCCAGAATTGTTCCAAAAGAAAGAATTGTAAGCTTCATTTTGTCGGATAGGGATTGACAGTGCCTCTTCGACGTCGACCGCCCAAAGCACTTGTTTCAATCGGTCTACATTCCACGTTCCAGATTCCATGTTCACAAGAGAAGTAACTTGTAAATCCTCCAACCCTTGCAGACACGGCGTCATAATCTTAAAGGTCGTCAGACGAGAAATCCAGCAATCACCAAAAATTGTCACATTATTTCCATTTGAGATCTTCCACCTCAGTCCTAATTTCAACAAATACCTTCCCGCCAACATGCTTCTAAGTGCGTAAGAAACTTGAGAAGTCTTGGAAAGATTAAAATCAAGAATATTGGACTGTTTGAAATACTTTGTTTGAAAAACTCAACTTACGAGACAGTTTGGGAAACGAAGGAGCCGCCAACTCTAATTTCCAAGTAAGGCCACATTAAAGTCCTGGAAGTCCCGAAAACCAAGGACGCCACCAGTTTTCTAATGCTTCACTTTTTCCCAAAAAATTCAACGCATGGTTTTCTTATCTTCATTGTCGCCTCACCAGAATTGTCAAATCAATCTTTCCATATCATAACAAACTTGCTTCGCGAGTATAAAGGAACCCATCGCATAATTACTAATAGCTTGAGCGACGGCCTTGATAAGTATCTCTTTACCTGCAGCAGATAAAAGTTTTCCCTTCCACCCTTTTACTTTCTTCCCAATCTGTTCTGTAAGATGACCGAATTTGATGGAATTTCTTCTATCAAAAGCTGTTGGTAGACCAAGGTAGTTATCATGTTGATGTACAAGTTGCACACCACATAGATGTCTCATGGTGACTTGATCATAAATATTGACATTATCTGAGAAAATTACTGAAGATTTCTGCAGATTCAACTTTTGACCAGACGCTGCTTCATAATCATGTCAAACAGACCGTAAAACTGTTATCTCACTAAATGCAGGTTTAGTGAAAAGAAAACTATCATCCTTAAAGAAGAGATGTGAGACAACTGGGGGCCCTCTAGAGCCTGTGGCACCCGTAAGATTACCGGCCTCTACTTCGGTTGTAAGACGACGAGATAGGGTTTCACTGACTAGCAGGAAAAGATGGGGGGAAAGAGGACACCCCTGCCGTAACCCTCTATCTGGTATATAGATCCGTGGAATTCACCGTTTACAATCATACTGTAAGATGGGGTCGTGATACAGTTCATGACTATATTTATTTATCTATTTCCAAACCCCATTCGTTCCAGAACCACCTTCTGGAAATCCCACTCAACTCGATCATAAGCCTTGATCACATCCGCTTTTAACACTTGATAGCCGACTTGCCTCTTTTCCTATTCTTAATTGTGTGTAGAAGCTCTAAAGCAGTCAAAAAATTATCAGTAATAAGACGCCCCGGCACAAAAAGCACTATGATTTTCGGAAATTAGTGAATCAAGAATACCTTTGAGATGATTTGCAAGAGTCTTCGTTAAAATATTATAAATTGTAGAAAAAAGGTTGATAGGGTGAAAATCACTTGCTTTTCAAACATTTTTGATCTTCTAGAATAAGTGCGATAAGGGTGTGGTCGAACCTGAAAATATAGTCTTTTCCATTCAGCAACCTGACACATATGTCTTCAACCTCAGGACCCACAATCTTCCAGAAATGTTGATAGAATAGAGCCGGGAAACCATCTGGACATGGGGCTTTGACTGGGGCCATATGATTAAGCGCAGACCGAACCTCTTCCACTATAAAAACCTGGTCCATATGATTATTTTGGTCGGCCATGACCAAACACGAGACCCCACATAGTAACGACTCCATCTGGGTTCGGTTAGGGGCTGTCGACGTGAAAATTGAGCGGAAACACTCTTCCAAAACTGAAATAATCTGCTACAATTCTGTCATCCAGTACTCTGCTGCATCTTCTAGCCCAATTAGGCTGTTCCTGTTTCGGCGGGTAGAGGCTTTGCGATGGAAAAACCCTGTGTTTTTTTATCTCCTTTACGTAACTAGTTATCGCTGGATTGTTGCTTCCACATCTCCTTCCTTTAGAAGGATTTGGAGGATGGTTTCGCGCACTTCCTTGATCTCGTAAATAACTCCACCACTTTGTGGACCATCGTATAAAACATTCAACCTGCTTCTCAATTGTGATAACTGCTTCTTCACATTCCAAAACACATTTTTATCCAACTGTTTCAAATTCGCCGTTGTAGACCTAGCATCAACTGCAATACCCATCTCAGACCATGCCTCTCGAACAGTAGACTCACATCCTTAATGGTGAAGTCACATGGCTTCAAATTGGAACCTTCTCGTGATCGGAACATTCATTTGAATACTAATATTCCACGACTTCCAATGCATCAAGATCGGACACCTCTGTCACTAGGTGTGTAAATTCCGCCCATTCGAATAAATTAGACCAACTATATGTCCCAAGACATCTTTCAAGCCTTCCTCTGATGGATGCCTCATCACCTTGGTTGTTTGTCCAAGTGAAAGGAGAACCTGAAAAACCCAAATCTCGTAATTGGAGACTATCAATAACGTTACTAAATCCTTCGATTTGTCTGAAGGGAACTGGTCTTCCGCCTTCCTTTTCCGACACCGAATAAACCGAGTTGAAATCCCCAACTACACACCATGGTTGGTTGATAAGACATAATTTCTCGAGTAGAGACCACGACTTATAAATTTCCTCCCTAACCGGATTATCGTAGAATCCAGTTAAAATACCCTGTTTACCTTCAATGATAACTGTAAGTTCACAGTTTGTTTAAAAGCTTTGAAACTGGTTTCAAATCCTTGAAACTGCACAGCAGTTCATAGCATGAACATAGGGGGAGTTCTTCCTCCTAATCAATCTTTAATCTCCTGTGTTTAATCATGCTATATTATATGATGAAAGACGAACTAATTCGATGTTATAACATGTTTTGATCTCATGTGTTGCAAGTTTAGTTAAGTTTCCTTATTTTCAGAGATGCATGAGTGGCAATCAATTTTCTTCAGATTCAGTGCTAGTGTTATGGAAGGTTGTCTGGTCTTTCCTTAAGCTCGCATATGGAAGATCATATCAAAATCAATGAGGAAATCAAGCAGCTAGCTGTTGGAATTAAGCTGTTGAGAGTCAAATATATGTAGAGGGTTTTAGGGATTTATGTTGCCGAGTTCCTTATATATCTTCAATTCAAATTGACAGAAAATAGAGAAGTGATTGTGAGAGATTCAGAAGCACATAGCATTACAGAGATTCAAACACTCTCAAAGATTAAAAAGCATTAATGAAGAATATCATTTCAACTCTCAATCCATTCCAGATTCCTGAAGAACACTTCAAGCTTACTGCTTCACTGACTTCACACTGTGCTTCATTATGAGCTTTTATTTTTATATCATTTGCTATATCAGTGAATCATATTTCTCGTGGGTTGTTAAAGAGGAATAAAAGATAATTCTTATTGTATTCAGTTAGCTAGAGCAGGTACTAGATAGGTTAGTGAGAACCATATGCTGGAAAAGAGTTGGGCATACTCTTGGCCTGATATGTTGGGCTTAGCTTTTGATTCATAAGAAGTTTTTGAAATCCTAGAGGTATTAGATCCCTCAGGCGGAGAGTAGGTCACTTGGATAGAAGTTCTTAACAAATCATTGTGTTCATCATCTTGCATTTACAGTTCTCTACTTGTCTTCATAACTACTTCAATACAGGTTTCAGTTCAAAGCTTTGTAAAGCTTTTCAAAGCTTTGAAAACTATCAGTAAACTTCAAACTGTATGTTTTAGTTTCAAATCCTTGAATCTGAATTCAAATCTTGGAAACACGTCAAGTTATTCTCAAATTGTTTTAAATCCACCCGTTTCGAAAAAGTTGCCATACTCTTTTCAGCCCCCTTCTAGAGTATTTGATCATGTATTTGCGACCTACATTACAATCTTCAATCACTGTAAGAGTGCCATTAATGTGGAAACTAGACCAATGAATTCATTTGAAACTTGCCTCACATCCCACATCATAGCAAAACCACCCGGCGCTCGGAACAATCTCTGAAAATACCGTTTTGAAGACCTAGCATATCCTGAATACGCTTCATCTACGTTGCATACTGTTTCATCTCCATCAAGAATACTATATTTGGCTTATGTCTCCTCACGAGATCTCGAAGAGAGATAACACTACGGGGGTTGCCAAGCCCCCGTACATTCCAAATGAGGATACTCATTGGGCTTGGCTAGGCTGTTTAACAACCTCAACCACTTCAGGGTCTGGGTACTTTTGGGCTCCCCCCTTCCACTAACGGCATCAGAGTATCAGAAACTTGAGATTCATTATCAACCATGTTCAACTTCCTTGCAGAATTATGTACCTCTTCATCAACCTTTGTAGTCGCTGGCTTCCTGCTTGTGGGGTTTTCTCCCTGTCCGACGGGGTTGGGAGTGACTGTTCTGAGCTGCAGATGAGGCATTTGATCTGGCACTGTTGCCTCGCCCACAACCTCTTCCTTTTCCACCTTTCTCATACTATTTCTAACGTGGATTGGGGCTAAAAGTCGTAGCACTTGCAGGCCTCTTCATGCCTAGGATTGGGGCAGAATCAGTCACAAGGTTTTTGCTCTTGTCGACCACTGCTTTAGGATCTGAGTTAACAACTGGGTTTGCTTCACCAAGGTATCAAAAATTGTGACCCCTCCCTTTGCATTCGCCACTTATTTGGTCCTGACTTCCTCTTCCACTTCGCCGTTCTGCTCCCAGTCCAATCCTTCCAGAGGGTCTTCTTCATGAATAGCAAAATCCTCATCCTTACAACTATCAAACACATGATAAGTGGTTGGAATTTGGATAATGATACGACTGGTTTCTTTTTAGGGGGGTCGAAAAATAAGCCAACTACCATAGCCTATAGCTTCCTCCATCTTTTCTCTTTCTGTTTTCGCATTGCAATCTTCACTGTAGTGAGTTATCTTCCCGCACCATTCACAAACGTGTGGGATACGTTCATAAACAAAATCAAGCCACACCTGATTGCCGACTGTGATTATGTGGGTTCCTCTTTGAAGGGGTTCACGGGACTTCAACGTTACATTAACTCATAAATAATCTCCCATGTCACTGGCAAATAGTTTGTTGTACTTCATGAATCGAGCCCACTTTACTGGTCACCTTTTGAACATCCCTTTCTTTCATCAGATGGACAGGTAAGTTCTTAACTTTAACCCATACCTTTAACTCTTCAAACTTTACACTTTCCGTAGGAGACCCCAGTATCCATGGCTTCTGGAATAGGAGGTTTCCGTTGAAAGACCAAGGCCCGCCTAGAAGAAAGCGTTTCAGATTTACCTGTGAGGTAAACTGGAAGATGAACACGTTAGGGTTTACATGATCGATGCTGAAGCCTTCCTCTTCCTTCCAGATCTTCGCAAGAACTTTCTTCATCACCCATGTGTTGAAACGGATTGGTAGCGCAAACGACCCAATAAGACACGACCCTATTAATTGCAGAGCCTCACCATTGTAATCGTCATCGAAGACGACGATCTGTTCTTCAATCTTTGTTAGTGGAGGCAGCCGCCGATCGGTCGGAGTTGAGAGACTTTGCCCCATACTTTCGCCTTGAGATCTCCAAAAAAACTCGGAGCCCTGAAACCCTAACAACCTTTTGCTCATTATGATCTTAAGAATACTCTTTCATGCACTTTTTTTTTTATTTGTTTACTCAAAGAGATATTAAGTTGTGTAAATTTATTATTTATTTTATTGAAGATAAACTCATTACCAACAAGAAAAGAAAAACAAAGTACATTTTTTTGATTCATTGAATCAAATAATATGCACAGGAAGATTAAACTTCATTAAAAATTAGTATTCTTCCATTTATAGTTCATTGTCTTAGATTCATTAGTTAAGTTATTCATTGAACTAATCTTGCTTTAAAATGTCAAAATTAGTAGTTGAAGTTACACTCTCTATGTTTAGAAATAGCAAAAGTAACATTCCCAATGTATTAAAAGTCAAAAACATTACTAAGAAACTTAATTGTCAATGGCCATAGGACAATTTCATGTCAAATAAATCCAACTTGACATTTTGTTCATTCGTACGGCTATTCACGTGTATGCTATTTGGAAAAAATGACACGTGTCTTGAACAAAATTATTCTCAAATCTTAGATGTCAAGAGGATAAATATCCTCCCATTTTGCTTTGCCTTTATGGGGATATATATAGATAGATGATCAATAGGTTACACGCTCAAGCCACTTCGACAACAATATATATATATATAGATATATATATATATATTGTTTAGTTTCAAAAATAATACTCCAATGTTCATCACTACTTGAACGTCTATTGTTTGAAAAAGTTGTTTATATCTTTTGACAAGGGAACTGGCAGCCATCACAATTAAACGTCACGCCCATTATTGGACCAACAACTTGGGATCGGTGCAAGAGCAACAAAGATGTTTAGAGTCAGTACGACTTTTTGGGTAAATCAGTACGGTATATTGCCTGACTTCTTTCAGGTCATAAGATATGTTTAGAGTCAACTTTGTGCATCCTCTGATTTTCCACATATCATTTTCGACATTATTAAGCTATCATCCTGTGAAAAATTACAAGTCAAAGAGTCCAAAGTGGGAGTACGAGGAATGGTGAAAGTCAGCTAAAATCAGCTCATGCCATTGTTGAATTCTACCTAGTATGGTTGTTCTTGCTACTCTTTTCCACTAGCATAGCATGTACTTCTTCTCTCTCCAAGTTAAGTATAAACTCAAAATATTGCAGTATGAAACGAGTCATAATAGCAAGCCAATATTGAACACTTTTCAACCAAAGCCCAAAAGGGAGAAGAAAAAAGAAAAACAAACAAATAAAGATATAGATAACTTCAAAAAAAGATATAAATGGTGCTGTTTGTCGTCGTCTCAATGAAATCACCAATTGATACCGTAAAAGTATCGAGGTTTACGATTTTGTGAAAATCGTCAAAAACTGACCACCTAGCTTGTAGCCTACGGCGATATTCTAACAATTACTGTTGACCGAATAAAGGTTTTTTTTTTCAATAATCAATTAATTCGATAAAAATTAGACAAAGACTACAACTTGTTTAAACAGACAAAACAAAACTAACCCTGGACTCTCACGGGCCAATTGACAAGAACGCCCGTTAACTAATTAAATAAAGTAGTTAAATAATGAATTAATTAACCAATTGAATAAATAACTAAATACTAATTATTTTTCTCAACAAAAAAAAAATACTAATTATCAGTTAAACTGATCGGGTGACCTGCATCAAATCTCCCGCGGTTAAAAATCGCCTAGTCCTTAAGGCGGATGCGAGGAAAAAATCTCCATTACATTCAGACATAATTGTGCCCGGATCAAACGGACGGTGATTGATCTTGAGAGCCTCCCTTTGTAGTCCGAAATCAACATTGGGCTCAAATATCAGTTGCCAAAAATTATTAAGCTCGAAATAAAATCCGGACCGAAAAGAAAAGTGAAACCATATGAACGCAACTTTTGGTTTCAGCCCAAATTGCAAATTCGACCCAAGTTTAGAATGGAGCCCAATTATGTACTGAGAACCAAAGGAAATGTGAAAGGCCACGGTTGAAACTTCCACCCTAGCTGTGGAGCCATCTTCAACTCGACGGCTGGACCGAGCCGCCTGATGGTTTGCGGCGACGGAATCTCTCTGCGGTACAGCAAACCCAAACGGGTCATCTCCTGGAAGAGCCACTAGGGTTGGCATTGATGTTGGGCCTCCCTATTTTGAGATTTATTTTGAGCCCAATCCTACAATGAAACCCAACTCTAGATTGGGCTCAAAATTCCAATTTTGAGCCGAACAATTATTATCTTGGGCCACATTAAGCCTTTGGAAACACTTCGGTTATGGATCAAATTATAATTTTGAGCCCAAGTCCACCTTTCACCCCAATTCAGATATTTTGGGGCACCAGTCCGCAAACCACGCTACAACAACTACTACGATGAAGACTTGTTCCCATACGAAGAAGCTCGCTTTCGGCCTCCTGCGTCGCCAATTTCAAGGACGCGCGACACTTACCTCCGTCGGTCAATCACCGCGAACCGCTTTAAGGACAAGACGATTTTCAACCGCGGAGGAGTTGATACGCGTAAACCGTATCGTACGAGTCAACAATATTATTATCATTATTAATATTTTTTATTTAGCTATTTATTTAATTAGTTGATTAAGTAATTAGTTTATTTATTATTTATTTAGTTAGTTAGTAGATCGGGCTTTTTGTCAAATGGCATGTAGGAGTCTAGAGTTAGTTTCGTTTTATCTATCTAAAGAAGTTGTAGTCTCAGTTTATTTTATCGAATGAATTGATTATTGAAAAGAAATCTTTATTCGGTCAATTATTAGTTGTTAGAATAGCGTCGTAGCATACAAGCTACGTGGTCAGTTTTTGACGATTTTCACAAAATCGTTAACTCCGATAACGGTATCAGATAGCAACACAAGCAAAATTTATTGCATTTTATGATGCTTTTTATTAATAATTTTTAATTTGCTTTAATCAAAAGAACATATTTCCTAAAAAAAAAACATATTACCTTTCTATTTTAAGAAAGAGTTTAGCCTTCTTAAGGTATTTCAAAATTTAGTAATCTATTCAGTTTTGCCTAAATTTCTCTCCGTTTATAATTTTCTTTTTGGTCGAAGAAAAAAATGAAACTCTTGTGCTCGTTCTGTCCAAAGTTATGTGTTAGGCTTTACTTTTCAGAGCTTTACACCAATAATGCTACGTGTCATAATAATTCCCAATCTAGAATTGATTATAATTTTTTTCTCATTATTGGGTTTCACCTGCCACGTCAATGCCATGTCTAAGTATATATTAGGTAGTTATAATAAACATTTTTAAATCATAAGATTGTTACTATTCAAGTCTTACATTAAAACAACATACAATATCTTCTCAAAAAAAGAAAAAAACAACATACAATATATGTTGGGTAATGATTCTTACACCAGTGAATTTGATTGTTACACCAGAGTTTCGAGATCGTGACTATACTACCCTCATGGATTAATGTATGATGTCTTATCCATACTTAATTTACAGTCATCTATTTTTGGAAGTTCTTGTTTGTGCGATTTGTCTAATTTCCAGATTCATTTGTTTCTACAACTCCAAATTCCATAACATCCCTCCAATTAACTCAATTGATTCCAAAAATTTTGCTTGACTAGAAACGTCTAGTATAAGGAAGAAAATAAGGAAGAAGGTATTTTTTTATTTTATTTTTTTGAGAAAAATAAGGAAGAAAGTTACAGAGTTAAAAGGATGTTTGCCTGTTTGTTCTACAAATTTAAACTTTTCAGCCATAAAAATGATGTGAAAGATTAAAAAACTAAAATGGGTAGCACAAGTTGTCATTTGTTTATTTATTGTTGAAAAATTCAAAAATCATTGCAGGAAGTATTTTTTTAGGGTAAAAGTCACTTTTTCAATGAGAGGAGATCCCTCAAAAGTGTATTCAATGTGGTAATAACAAGCTGTGAGGATGAACTGGTAGTACCTTTGCTACATAGATGATACATTTGTATCGGAGTCTATCCCCTGTAAACCTAAAAAGGTACTGTTTCTGCCAGTGTAGCAAGAGTTATTCTAAATCTGAATGGGGTCAAGTCATTTTGACGAGATGATGGCAGTCATCTCTGGAGATGCCCAGCTAAGCGAATGTAATTGTGCGGTCGCAATTAGAGGAAAGGGTTATTCCTTGAAACATTCGACGAACAGGATCGACACAGGACCGTTAATGTCTCAAAGCCGTAGATTGGCACCATAGCCTTTGACTAGTCGTCGTCTATGGAGTGTGATTACACCTTACAGATAAAGATTCAAGGTGAAACATTCCATCTTAATCCGGTAATCATCGAATTAGAGGACTTAGGAGGGTTCAAACCCGGAAGGGTACCGACTCTGAATAACAAGTCATGATGAGAATCCTGAATGCATTTCTGCATGGATTTGTGGGGGATTGTTGGAAATTGGATGTTAAATCCATAGAGAAATGGTGGTGTTCTTGGTAGCTTGAAGAAGCTTGAAACCAAGAGGGTTATTTGTCCCACATTGTTGCTCAAAGTGGTGGTAGGTGGGTATATTTGGTTTCACACACAAGGGTAGTGTATAACTACTAAGGTGTGTGGAGAGCCATGGGTGTTATTGTGTGCCTCACGCACACACACACACGGGCCGCCGCCGCCTCGCCTCGCCACGCCTCGCCTCGACTCGACTCGGGTCGGGTCGGGTCGGACCGGGTCGGGTCGAAGGGCGATTTGGGCGAAATGTCTCGGCGTCTCGCATACGCGAGGCGACCCAGCGAGAGGTTATGCTACAGCTAATTTTTATTACTCACCAGTTTTAATAGGTGATTAATTCAAATTAACTGTTTTGACCGTGGGATTAATGATCATTAAAACGGATTGATTGTCATCAATTAGATTGATTAGTTTACCAAAAACTGATGGATGAATCTCATTGATATAGTCAATCGTTTTATTGACTGTTGTACGTTTTCTCTCTGGTTCATCTCTCAACACAGAATTCTATGCTTTCTCTGGCGAACTGAGGTGCGAGTCAAAGTGATCTTCATCGCTGCTGTAACGAAGAGGATCAGAGCTGTTTTATCCTGGAAGGATCATCGCCGGATCCCAATACAACGTAAGTGGGGGCGATTATTTCTTCAAGAGCAGTCAGGCCTTCTTCGCAAGACCTGGCGACTCAGCTGCGTTCGTGTATTACCTGTTCCATTGTGAACAGAGGTATGAACTGTTCCCTCTTTTCTTTCGTACAATATCTAATTTCATTATTATTTGCCTTATTGATTTGTTTTCTCTATGTTCTTGGTCATGCTTTGTTAATCAAATTTTCCCTACTAAAATCGTTAATTTTAGTGTGTTTCACCAACAATAAGAACTAGCAAAGCAACAAATCATGGCAGTTTGGTACATCAAACCCACAAATTCGACTAACATATTTCAAGTAAAACAAGGTAGATACGCTACTAGGGTATAGAGTCCTGTAAGAACCAACCGAACCATGGGAACCAGGAATCCATCAACAAGAGTATAAACTACTTTAAAATCAAGGTTATCGTTGTTGTTTGATTTGCGATAAGAGGTTATTGAAGATACAACATATAATTGTTTATTTAGTTTCATGTCTATTTGAATTAGATTAAGATTCTGACTAAAAATATGGCTAAACAAACAGTAGAAAGAAGTGATTGGAACAACCTTAAAAGCAGAGGCCAATACCACTCCAATTATGCAAAACTTCATTGTTCTTTATATTGTTACATGGTAGCAGAAGTTTATACCCTTCTACATCAACAGAGTCGGCAATTGCACTTCTCTGTCTCTCTTTGTTTTATAATTCGAAAATTTCGATTGCACTTCTCTGCTGCAGGAGGGAAAACGATCATGTTTGTAGCAGGCGAACGTCCGAGTACATAAAAGAAATCATAAAAGAGAGGAATAGTCATATTTGGACTCTACCAATTTTATTTTTTGTCTATTTTGCTGCGTGGCAAATATTTCAAATTATTTCATATTTGGGAATTATTTTTCAAATTAGCAATATTTGGGTAATTTCTCAACACATAAAAAAACAGAGACTGGGAGAGTACAATCACACATACTTGTAGGAACGGGATAACTACAAGTCTTCTTATTTTGTATAACAGATTAACTCCAGTGTGATGAGACATCATACAAGACATTATATCATAATTCAAGTTACCAAATTGATTTCGGAAACAAGGTTAGAGAAATTACTATTTTGCCCCTCTCCTAACATAGCATCAGTCAAACCTATACTTCCTAAATGTCAAACATTCCAAAATTATTTATAGAAACCCAAAATCTCATTTCAAGTAAATCATGTGAGGAACTTTCAGGATAAAAAGGTCATTAGGTATTCTAATTAAAAGTCAAATAAAGAAGAAAGTCAAGTGAAAGTAGTTTACTTCAGAGCTAATTTCTAGTCAATTGAGAAGAATTTTTGAAGAATAGGAAAACATAATTTTGAAGATGGGAGTTCAAGGATTTCAAAGCATATTTGAATTCTCAAAAATCAAATACACAATGAGATATGATTGGTCAAATTTGGGTGAAAAACAAGATTTCAACCCTTAGAAAATGTATAAATATTTCACAGTTTCAAGACATCAACTTTGAGCTTATTTTTTCTAAATCCATTGAAAATTTGAATTTGACTCAGAGAGTATGAGTTGAAGTATGAACATCCAACTTTTTTACCGGAGAAATCAGATTGAAATCCCATGGAGTATTCAAGGAGTTATGAGAAGTTAAAAAAGGCTGTTTCCATTCAAGTTTCAACACTTCAAATATATTTTGAGTTCACAGTTTCTTGAGTTCTCACATGCTACACTTTCAGAGAGATCAAAAATGATTTTATTGATTATTAAAATATGGATTGGAGTTCAAATATATAGGAGTAAGTAGGAATAAACTCTAAGTGTATGACATAGTGGCAATTTATATGATCGTGATACTTTTTAATGATAAAAGCATTTTATTCATTTTTTATCTATATGATTATATGATAACATAATGAAGTCTTTAAAATAAAGGGTAAAAGAAATTTTCCACCCTCCGGCTATGGAAAAAAGACATTTTGCCCAATGATTTATAGAAAAAATACATTTTGCCCCCCTGTCAGAGTAAAAACTAACGGAGGACTGACAGATGGGCAAAAAGGCAAAAACACCCCTAAAATATTGAGAAATTACCCTACTATAAATGTCCTTTCCTTCCTTCTCTTCCTCATTTTCAAACCCTAACCTTATCTCTTCCTCTCTCTATTCCGCCTCTCTTCTCCAGCCCCATCACAAACCTCTCACCCACCTCCATCCCTCTGTCTCTCTCTCTCCCCGACGGACCACCACCACCATCCCTCTTTCTCTCCTTCCTTCAATCAACCACTGCCTCCGCCTCTATCGCCCTAATCTTTGGGTCGCTGCTTCGTGGTCGGGTGGGGGAATCCGCCGGCTGAGGGTGGCTCTAGTTTCGTCTGTTGAACAGGGGGATTCGCCGGTTGAAGGATATTTGGATCGACGGAGGTTAGAGAGGCTTTGGTCGATGGCGATGCGGGTAGTTCTAGGTGGTCGTTTTAGGAGTTCCAGGGGTGGGTTGGGTATGAGTTTTTTCTGCGGATGTTGTGGTTGTGGAAATGTCGGGGTTCGGGACGAAGAAGTTTTTTCCAAGGGAAAGGCGTTGCCCCTTGGACCCCACCGGGGGCGCTGCCCCCGGACCCCCGTCGGGGGCTCCACCCCCGAACCCCCGCAGTCGTCCGGGAGTTCGTTGTCCAAGACATTAGCATAGTTATGTGCACACGTGTACTCCACACCTCCTAACATGTACAATGTATATGCCAATGTCTACTTTGGTCGTAAGTAAATCCGATTACACAAATGGCCGGTGACACTAAAATCACCAACAATCCTCCCCCATTTTAGTGTAATCCTTGATCACTTATCCTTTCCATAACAAAGCAAACTTATGCATAAATGAAAATGTCTCGAAGATTGAATCTTCATGTTAGTAAATTACATCTTCAAATATTCAAGTATAGGGGTGTAACGCTTTGAATTTTCATACCATAACCTGACATGCCATTACATTAAGTATTCACACATTACATTGCATAAAGTAGTAACACGATTGCATACCATATTAGATTGCATATCAGACTCCATCATATCGTATATGCTAGTTAAACATGAAAGCATTTCACTCCCGTTGAGTATTTGGTTTAAGCTTCGAGGACGAAGCTCAGTTTAAGGGGGGAAGGATGTAATACCCCGATTTTATACAAGAAGATAATTTGATGATTTTTTATAGTGGGGGTAGGATTGAAATTTATAGAAGTTATGAATTAATTAAATCAAAATATAGGGTTGTAACTGTAGTTTTGAAAAAGTTATAAAATAGTTGGACAAAATTTGTATGGTTATAATTGTAGTTTTCCAACAATATAAAGTTGATAATTTAAATAATATAAAGTAGTTGTATTTTAAAGAAGTTATATATATATACTAATCAAACTAAGTGAGGGGCCTTAATTGTAGTTTTAATAAGTTGTAAATCAACTAAATTAAAGAATAGGGTTATGTTTGTAGTTTGAGAAGTAATAAATTAGTTGAAATGAAGTTTAGGGGAGGTGACTGTAGTTTAGAGAAGTTAATAATGAATTTAATTAAAAGTTTGGGGAGCTAGTTGTATTTTAGAAGAATAGTTGTATGTATATACGTATAGTATTATTATCTTTAACCCGTATTTTACATAGTTGTATGGCCATTATGAGTTCACCGTGATGCCGTTTGGTTAGACCAACGCACCTGCAGTGTTTATGGACTTGATGAATCGAGTCATGCGGCCATTTCTGGACAAATTTGTAGTCGTCTTCATTGATGACATCCTGGTGTACTCAAAGAGCGAGGAAAACCATGAGGAACATCTCAAAGAAGTTTTGCAGACTCTGAGACAGGAACAACTGTATGCTAAGCTGTCCAAGTGCAAGTTTTGGCTGGATCGCGTTCCATTTCTGAGTCACATCATCTCGAAGGAGGGAATATCAGCGGATATAGGAAAGGTTTCAGCAGTTAAGGATTGGCCAACACCAAAGAACGTATCCGAGATAAGGAGTTTCCTTGGCTTAGCAGATACTACAGGTGTTTTCTGAAGGACTTCTCCAAAATTGCTAGGCCATTGACCGCGTTGACAAAGAAAGCAGTCAAGTACCAGTGGAGCGAAAGTTTCCAGACCCTGAAGGAGAAATTAACTACAGAACCAGTATTGGCTCTTCCAAATGATTCAGGCGAGTTTGAGGTGTACAGTGATGCATCGAAGAAGGGGCTAGGATGTGTACTTATGCAGGAAAGAAGGGTGATTGCCTATGCGTCAAGGCAGCTGAAACCCCACGAGGAGAACTATGCCACTCACGACTTGGAGTTGGCAGCAGTAGTCTTCGCCTTAAAGATATGGAGACATCACATGTATGGAGCTGTTTGCAAGCTCTACACAGATCACCGCAGCCTAAAGTACATCTTCACTCAGAAGGAGCTGAACAACAGGCAGCGACGATGGCTAGAGGTCACCAAAGACTATGACTTGCGAATCTAGTACCACGAGGGGAAAGCAAATGTGGTTGCTGACGCACTAAGTTGAAAATCGAGCCATGTAGTGAACTCCATGCTAGACTTGCCAGGATGGCTATGCCACGAGTTCAGGAAGCTCGAAATCGAAGTAGTAGGTCAAGGAGGAGTAAGGAACCTGCTCGGGAATGACAGTCGTACCAAACTAGTTTGAAGAGATAAGAAGTAACCAGGCAGGAGATGTGAAACTGGAGAGAATCAAGAAGAAGATCGCAGCAGGACAAGCTATAGGATTCCAGATTCATGAGGATGGAAGCATTCGCTACAAAGGAAGGTGGTGTGTTCCACAGAAATGTGCAGAAACGAAGGAAAAGCTGATGCGTGAAGCACACAACACACCATACTCTGTACACCCTATAGGCGACAAGCTCTACAAAGACTTCAAGAAGGCATTTTGGTGGCCGAACATGAAGAAGGAGGTAGCAGAATTCGTGGCCAGATGTTTGACATGCCAAAAGGTGAAGTTCGAGCACAAGAGAATGGGAAGTCTAGTTCAACCTTTGGACGTACCAGTTTGGAAGTGGGATTCCATTTCGATGGATTTTGTGACTGTCGTGCCGACGACGAAGAATGGATTCAATCAAATTTGGGTTGTAGTAGACAGACTAACGAAGATAGCAAGGTTCATTCCGATGAAGGACACATGGAACATGGAGCAGAGAGCAGATGCTTATATGAAGAATATAGTGAGGTATCATGGGGTTCCACGCTCGATCATTTCTGACAGGGACCCTAATTTCCTCTCTCATTTCTGGAAGGCGCTTCAAGAAGCATTAGGAACCCAATTGGGATTTAGTACAGCTTTCCACCCAACTACGGATGGACAGACAGAACAGACAATACAGACGTTGGAAGACATGCTTAGGGCTTGCGTTATGGACTTCCAAGGATCATGGGTCGACAGACTACGGATGATAGAGTTCTCGTATAACAACAGCTATCACGCTAGTATTAGCATGGCACCGCACGAGGCTTTGTATGGAAGGAAGTGTCGAACGCCCTTGTGCTGGAGCGACATAAGCGAAACAGTGGTTATTGGTTCACAGATTATCGAGGAGATGACGGATCAAGTGAGGCTTATCCAACAACGAATGATGGCAGCTCAAGACAGGCAGAAGTCTTATGCAGATTAGAAGAGAAGGCCGTTAGAATTCCAAGTGGGTGAAAAGGCGTTTCTTAAGGTTTCGCCAACCAAAGGAGTAATAAGATTCAATCAGAAGGGAAAGCTTAGCCCGAAGTTCATAGGACCATACGACATTCTGGAAAGAATTGGGGAAGTTGCTTACCGGCTAGATCTACCATCCAACTTGGGGCGAGTACACAATGTCTTTCACGTTTCACAGCTGAAGAAGTATGTACCTGACTCATCCCATGTTTTGGACCCTGAACCACTAGAGTTAGACCCATCTTTGACCTACGAGGAGCATCCTGTCAAGACACTCGATACCAAAACGAAGGACACACGTACCAAAAGCATTAAGCTGGTAAAAGTTTTATGGACCAATCACGAGACAGAAGAGGCTAATTGGGAAGCCGAGGATGAGATGCGAAAGAGATACCCACACCTATTTGACGAAGTAATTTGAGTTCCGGGGACGTCACTCTCCTAAGGGGGGGGGGAGGATGTAACCCTTTGAATTTTCATACCATAACCAGATATGCCATCACATTAAGTATTCACACATTACATCGCATAAAGTAGTAACACGATTGCATACCATATTAGATTGCATATCAGACTCCATCATATCGTATATTCTAGTTAAACATGAAAGCATTTCACTCCTGTTGAGTATTTGGTTTAAGATTCGAGGACGAAGCTCTGTTTAGAAGGGGAAGGATGTAATACCCCAATTTTAAACAAGAAGATAATTTGATGATTTTTCATAGAGTTTGGGGGTATGATTGCGATTTATAGAAGTTATGAATTAATTAAATCAAAATATAGGGTTGTAACTGTAGTTTTGAGAAAGTTATAAAATAGTTGGACAAAATTTGGATGGTTATCATTGTAGTTTTCCAACAATATAAAGTTGATAATTTAAAGAATATGGAGGTAGTTGTGTTTTAAAGAAGTTATATATATTAATCAAACTAAGTGAGGGGCCTTAATTGTAGTTTTAATAAGTTGTAAATCAACTAAATTAAAGAATAGGGTTATGTTTGTAGTTTTGAGAAGTAATAAATTAGTTGAAATGAAGTTTAGGGGAGGTGACTGTAGTTTAGAGAAGTTAATAAGGAATTTAATTAAAATGTTGGGGAGCTAGTTGTATTTTAGGAGAATAGTTGTATGTATATACATATAGTATTATTATCTTTAACCCGTATTTTACATAACCCGACCTGTATATTCGTATAACCCGGTGATGTATACCGTATTACCAGTATTTTCTCTAATGACCCAACCCAAAACCCGTATTTTGAATTAAAAATTATTATTTTTCTTCTAACCATCTTCCCATATTTTTCTCTCTTTCTCTCTCTCTCTCCCTCTCTCTCTCTCTCTCTCTCTTTCTCACCCGGACAGCCCCCTCCTCCCTCACACATCACCATCCCTCCTCCCACCTTTTTCTCTTCTTCCTTCTCTTGTTTCTTTTCTTCACCGTACACACACCCACACACACACCCAACTCCACCTCCTACTTCTCTAGCAACTTAATGCACCCCTTCCTCCTTCTACTCTCATATTAAAAATTCATCACCTTCCTCCTCCTTCCTCCATCTCTTCCACAACTCCCCATCCCTACACCTCTACACCCTACTCCTCCATAACCCATAGTTTCTATCCAAAACCACCATGGTTTCTCCTCAATTTCTTCTATAAATACTCACTTTGTCTTCAATCCAACCACACCACCAACACTCCCCTTCTCCACCTTCAACTCTTCATCATCATCTTCTTATTCCCCTCCACCTTCGGCACCACCACAATCACCATCACCCTCACCCAACAACACCCATCTCCCTCTCCCTCTCCCCCTCCCTCTCGGCAAAACAACAACATCACCCACCACCACCGCTACCACTGGACGACACCACCACCACATCACCTCCATCTCCACCACCCACAAGCACCCTCCACAACACCACCATGCCTCCCAATATCCCTCCATAACTCTCTGCCTCCACCTCTGTTTATCTCTCTCTCCTAAACCCAGCAACATCAACACCCCCAACATCACCATCGTCACAACCATAACCACCACGCCTCCATACCTCCCTCTCTAAACCTCTGACCCCATCTATCTCTGCCTACCTCTGCTTTCTCTCCATCTCTTCAAAACCCAGCAGAGACAACATCAACAACACCCCCCACTATCATCACCCACGACGCCACCACCACTGTCGCCATGCACCCATCACCTACACCTCCCTCCATCCTCTATCTCACCCCTCGATCCCTCTCTCTCACTCTCCTGCTCTGTTTTCCGGAGCCAGAAACAGAGAAAGAAGGCGTCCAAGCCGCTGTCGATCCAGACCCGAAGGCCGCCCCGACGGCAGCCCGGCGCCACGCGCCTCCTCCACCTCTCTTCCTCTGATTTCCGGTGATCCCCATTCTTCTTGAGCTTTGAACAGACCCTAGAGGTCGATTACAGCAGCCCCTAGTCGCCGGAAGCCATATTTTCCGGCGAGTTTCCGGGTCAACTTCGGCGATTGATTTCTCCCCCATTCGGTAACCAAATCCGTTAATTTTTGGCTTGGATCTAGTTAACTGAACTTGAATTTGAGTTCTACAATATCTAAACTGGATGGGTATGATTATTTGACAAAATTCATGTTTGGGTTTTTGGAGAAGATGAAGAAGATGAACGTGAATGTCTAAGGGGGATGATTTTGTCATTTAACAGAAAATTTAGAGTACTAAGTGTTAACTCATAAACTAATTAAGTTACAAGGGGGTAAGTAAGTGTTATATTCATAAAAGATTGGGGATCTTGTTATAGTTTATACAATATGATTTTATAAATTAACATAATAATTTCTTAAATCAACTAAAAGTGATTATTTATAGTTTCTCATATATATAAAAAATATATAACATTGTATAAAAGTTCAAGAAAAGAATATTTGTGTAAATTTGACCATTTTTATAATCTTTTACTTGCAAGGTTATGAACTAAACATAAATAGATATTTTTTTTTAAATGAGACTTTTAGCTCCTAATTAATAAAATTATTGATTTAAATAAATAAAAATATATAACTACCCAAGTAATATAAGCAAAGGTGATATCTTTATAACTTAGAAAATTTATCCCAATTAAATAATATAAAGCATTTCATGGGAGATTTTATTAATTAAATATATATATATATGTATATATATATATACTGTAAGGAAAAGAGGTGTTTTAATTATTTTTTAAGCATTGGATAAAAGCTAAGAATTTACTTTGTCTTGGAATTTATATGTTATGATTGTATTAAAGTTAACCAAATTATTTTGAGAAATAATAATAATAATTAGTAAACTCCAATTAAAATTTATAATTTGAAAGAGGGGTTGATGCCTAATTATGTGTTTAATATGAGTTTATTTAATAAACCTCTAGCTAATTATAATTTTGTCACTTGGCTTACTAAATGAAAAATAAAAATAAAAGAATACTTATTCTAAATAAATAAATTGGGAGTTTGGGTTGTCTCGAAAATTTGAAACAAGAATTTAACTAATTTAGAACACACATCGCATTACTTGCATTATACATGATAGTTGAAACTTAGATTTTGATTAGGGATTATAATTTGTAGGCAACGAGTTTGTAGACGAAGGCTATGTCTATCTGTAGGAGCTATTTCGTGATATTTGCTGTTGCTACGTGAGGTAAGTAAATATGTCAGGCCTAGAGCCCTATCTTCATTCGTGTCGAAATTGTGATTTCGTTATATCACGTCTCAAAATGAATATTTTCTTTATGTGTCTTACTTGAAAGCTTGCTTTGCTTGTCAATAAATGCTTTTTAAAACTCTTACATGAGAAGTAATATTACGTAATAACGTAAAGTAGAAAGAGTTGTGTGGGTGAACAGTATTTGGTTACTTATATATTTAACTCGGTCGCAACCTGCCGAGTCGCTCCATGTACTTACCTTTCTGGCCACGAGGAGTCTTTAGGGGGTGTCGACACTCATGGTCATGGTTGATAGTGAAAGGAAAGGAAAGGAAAGGAAAGGAAAGGAAAGATTTTCCCCGTATCAACAAGATGATAAAAAAAAGGAGTTTTTGAGAAAATGATGTTTATAATTAAGACAAGGAAAGTTTGGGGAATATATCCCCCGTATTGAGATACAAAGGAAAGTTGAAAGACTCATATTTTGAGCAAGAAGACTTATTATGTTTCTTCACTACGTGAGATCATACTAAGTTACTTTATTAAAGTGGATTACTATTCCTCATTATTTTTCCAAATGAAAATATGCCTCATGATCTGTTTACACGTTTGGGTGTTTGCTTACTCAACATTTCTTGTTGACTTTGGAAAGACTGTGGTCTTTTTTTTATTCTCCCGCAAGTCTAGGAGAAGGGAGCTCGGCATAAGGGGATTGGGGTATCATGTGATGTCTAGTAGTAGTTTTAAATAAGCCGAACTCTTAGTTAATCTCACCCTGTGTAATAATATGTTCAATATTGCGTTAAGACAATTTGTGAGTTGTAATATATAATTATGTTGGTGTTTGTTTCATTTACCATTGTTCCTAGCATCCAGGCGTAATCCCGGGTGCGGAGTGGCGTTCACGTATTTCCTCCCCGGCGGGAATACGGGGGTGCCACAGGGGTGTCCTATGTATTGAACCCTTTCGACTCATGATGAATACATGAAAGTAAAATACACATAAGTTCAACATATTCCATGTTCTAACTTGACACTTATTTTTACTAGCCTAGTGTCACTATCCTTCAATGAGCATATAGAAGCCAAGTCCCAACTTCTTGAAGCGTGTTGACTCAAAGACCCTTAAGTGTGTTTTGAGAAGTAACTGTTTTAAGTGATGAAAGACAAAGACAAGGCTTTTCTGATGCTCCAAGGCCTTGAGATACTGACAGAGCTACAAAGCCTTGAGAGTAGTTTTTATTATGCTGAATGTTCTAACAATCTTGTGTTGCAGATTGGCTATCAGATTATATAGATCAGAGATTTGCTGCAAATACTTACGTTTTATATTCTCTATATATCTAACACAATTGCAGATATCATGATCAGAGAGAATCACATATTTCTGCTTTTAACTTTGAGAAACTGTGAAGCATGATCAGAGCTTCAAGGCCTTGAGATATGCCTTGAGCTGCTGACAGCTTTACAGAATTAATTTGATTCTTTCTTGCAGACTTTGATCTTTATTATTGTGATTGTTTAATGACTTCTAATAGTCTTAAATTAGTTTATCATGAGTTATATGTGTCAGAAGTTAATCAGATTATTGTTTTATTCTTTCATCCAGTTTTTATCAGAAACTGGAAAACCAAACAGACTTAGTGCTGTTATATTTCTGGATTTTGTTGTTGCTATGTTTTGATGTTGTTGCAGGTTTGTTAAACGTGCAAATGCAATCTCAACAAACTCCAACGGATATCTACTCAGATCTGTTTGAATTGCAGTTGAAACAGGAAGAGGATTCGTAGGAACTGAGATCCTAAAATCTCTCATTCAGTTGCAGTGAGTAGATAAAAGAATGGTTTGAATTATGAAAGGGTAGAGGCTTTCAGAAAACTGAGAGAGGTGTGAAATATTCGTGGGAGATCAATCATTCAAACACACAGACATTCAAGCTTCAATTCCAGAATTCAGAAGATCAATCATTCCAGTTTCCAGAAGAACACATCCAGGCCTTCACAAGCTTATTCTTCTACTGTGTTCTTCATCTATTTTGTAATCTGCTTATCTTTTGTAAATCTAAAACCTTACTAAACCTAGTGGTTGGTTGTTCAAGTGAACAACAAGAGGTTCTTGTTAGCTCAACAGCTAGTAGCTGATACTAGATAGGTTTGGAACCACAAGCTGTATAGGTGTAAGGGAAATCACTTAGGCTTGAAGATCTAGGGTTGTTTCTGTGTGAGTAATAAGAAGTGTTTGCCCAATCCTGGTGGGATTAGATCCCTCAGGCAGAGATTAGGTCCATTGTGACTGAACTCTGTAAATTGTGTGTGTTCTTTACTTTACAGTTTTGTTATTTTCTGTTGCACACAACTCAAATCAAACTAGGGTTTATAAGCTGTTCAGAACTGGTTGAAGTTCAAGGCCTTGAAGCTTTCTATTTTGCCTTTGAAAGCTTCTGACTGTTTTCTAAAATCTCAAGTCCTTGATATTTGAGTTCCTCACTTAAGTTAACTTGTTAAAAATGTGTTTAGCAAAAAGTTTCCATACTCTATTCAACCCCCCCCCCCTTCTAGAGTATTTAGGTCCTGTATTTAGTCTACATTACACACTTTCAATTGGTATCTGATCTTGGGTCACTAATATAGATCTAACAATATTGTGACTATGAGTTGTGTAGGAGATGGTAGATTCTCACAAGGAAGGGCAGCCAACAGACCTCCATTGTTCTGTGGTGATAACTTCATGCACGGGAAGGCATTGATGAAGATGTTCATCATAGATCAAGACATGGAACTATGGACAATAGTTCAGAATGGTCCTCATGAGTACTACACTACCATAGATGGAGTCAGATGTATCAAGTCTGAGGAAAATCTCTCAGTTACTGAACTGGAAAAGGTATCAAAAAATTACAAGGCTATGAATCTGTTATACTGTGCTCTTAATGCAGATGAGTTCAACAGAGTGTCAAATTGCAGAAGTGCCAAAGAAGTATGGGACAAACTGGGTGTGACATATGAAGGGACCAGCCAGGTTAAACAGACCAAAATTAACATACTTCTGAGGCAATATGAGTTGTTCAAGATGAACTCAGATGAGACCATTAAGGAGATGTTCAAAAGATTCACTGATGTGGTGAATAATCTGGATTCATTGGGAAATAAGTTTTCAAATGAGGAAAAGGTCAGGAAAATTCTGAGAAGTGTAGATAGTGCTTTCTAGACAGGCAGATCTTAGCCACGTGGCGACCATCCAGCACACCGTGATGTGCTCCACACACACTGGATCACCAGCCGCGCTGATCCACGTGGGGGCTGCGAGACAGGGCCCTCGCATACCACCTCACGGGACTTGTAGGGACTTAGTGGTTTGGAGGCTAGAGTAAGTCCTGTCGCGCGCGAGCGACAACCAAGCCCGCGCGTGACCCCTAGTAACTGCTTTTGAGAGATTTATGGCACGAGCTCCATAAACCCGTTCAACCCGGTCAAACCCGGTCAACCTCGTAACGGTTCCGGTATACGCGGGTAACGTGCTGTAACGGTCCCTATATACGCGGACGAACGTGCCGTTGTGGTTAAGGTAATTAAGCCGCCATTAATGGGCGCATTAACCACACTAAAACGGTCACATTCTCCGTTATATATAGGATCGTTAACCCTTCCATACAAGAGAGAACTCACCTGAACTACGCGGAAGCTCTGCCAAGATCCTGTCTCTCTCTCTCTCTCATACAGTGCTACTGTCTTACTCTCTCCCTACACACAACCTTACACTTCCTGTGTCTTTTTCTATCCCCTACTCTTGGTGTATATTGAATTCTCTCTGCAAGATTCTCTCGTACACATTTGGTGAATCCGACGTGAACTTACCACTGCAAGCAACCATGTCTCACGAAGATGATGTCAGTAACAGATCGCCCTCCATGGAGACCACCTCAGGAGAGGAGACCCGCGCCGCGCTCCTAAAGCTGCCGGTGAAGCTCCAACACTAGAAGCCTTGGATGCTACCATTCAGAATCAGGCGAAGGCTCTCAAAGCTCAGTCTGCGCAGCTGGAGCGGATAATGGCCATCCTGGGGACTCTCGCCCCAAATTCTGCATCAGCCACTGCCGTCTCTCAGGGAGGAGGAGCTTCCACCACTCAAGGGTTGGGAGTATCAACCACACCACCTAACCCTAACCTTCAAACTCCACCTGCAACGGTGCAGTTACCCTCAGTTCAGGGGCAAACAGCTCAAATATTGCCCCTTGCCACTCACATTCCTCAACCGCCAACCCTGGCATCTAATCTGTCTTCACAATACCCCTTGACTCCTTCATCGGCAACGTGGGGCAATGCGAATTCACAGTACGTTCTTAGCCCTTCCGCGGCATATGTGTCGCCTCCAACTACAACGACTCATGCTGCTGCCGGGGGAAGTGCACCGGAGTGTATGACGTCGCTGCAGCGGCGCATAGAAACCATCTTGGCTAATCAACCGTTCGCAGATACCATAATCCCGAAGGTAGACAACGATCCCCCTATCCCACGCGAGATCTACCTCATGCCTAACCCTGCCAGGTACAAGGCTCCTAAATGGGACAAGTTCGAAGATGTCAACCGAAACGCCCACTAGCATGTCATGCGCTTCATTGATGTGATGGGGCCATACGGGGCCGATCCTAAGTTGCTGATGCGCGAGTTCCCGCAGTCCCTGGGAAACGTGGCCTATAAGTGGTACAGGACGTTGGAGGTCGGATCCGTGAAGACCTGGGACAACATGGTCCAGAAGTTTTACACTAAATTCTTCCAGGTGGAAGAAAAGGTGACGATGATTCATCTCTCTCGCATGTACCAGAAGCGCGAGGAGGATGGAATGACATTCATCAAGAAGTTCAGAGCTAAGTCCTTGGAATGCAGGGATGAAGTACTTGAGGGCAGACTCGTGGAAATATGTCTGCAGGGCATGCAAGACGAGTACAAAGGTATGCTTATCAACCTACAAACTCCTACATTTTCAAATCTGATTGAATGCACAAAGAACATAGAGCCTATAGTGGAAAGGCAGAAAAAAAAGCACGCCCCTGAGCGATTCCCGAGCGGGACTACCTTTAAAATTGGGAGGTTCAGCTACAAGAGGGGACGTGAGGCCGAAGTGAATACGGTCTCGCCCCAGAAGCAGCCAAAGGTCGCAAACTTTGATGCGCCACCTTTACCATGTTCGGTAGAGGAAGCGAGTGACTTGTGCAAACAATGGCGTAAAGATGGTATGTTGCCGCCGCTCGAAAAGATACCCTCCAGGGAGATGATGAGGGACCCAAATTGGTGTGAATGCCATGGAAAGATCATGCATCCCACGGATGACTGCAAGAAGCTCAGAAACATGGTGAGTCGAAAGATGAAGGATGGCGAGTTGATTGTTAGAGATCAGAGGCAGGATGTGCGAAACAATCCACTGCCTGCCCATGCGGAGCAAGAGTCGAAGGGCAAAGAGGTTGCCATGATCACAATAATGGACCTAGAAGAGATTGCGGAAGATGGTCTACCCATCGTTGCCGAAGTCTACAATGAGGATGATTACAGCATAGACACGGAGGACGAGCGTGCCGATCGGATGAAAGGGTCGCAGGGGTTCAACTGGTTCTTCGACGAAATGAACTTTTTGGGGAAATGCCGGAAAGAGATGACAAAGGCGATCTTAAGGATAGCGGAAGACTACGAGGAGTATATCGTGGTTTCCAATGGGAAGGTTGTCAGAGCATCTCGCTCCACGGAAAAGGTCATAACCTTCTCCGCAAATGACAAAAGGACAGATGCGAGCCACCAAAAGCCTTTGTATGTGACGGCAGTAATCAATGGTGTCGAGTTCAAACGAACATTTGTCGACGGCGGAGCAGCAGTTAACGTGGTCCCACTCCACACTCTGAAGTTGGCGGGAATCCCAGAACAGAAGATTGTTAGACGACCATCTCCGCTGAAGCGACTCCAGGATGACGATAGGATGGATCCGTCTGGGTGTCCAGATTGGCAAAATCAAGTGTTCAGCCAAATTCTATGTCATAGATGCGAACACTATGTATCATATGATCATCGGTCGGGCATTGATTCATCGCTTCGATGCAATCCCCTCGACAGCTCACCAGGTGATGAAAGCTATCTGGAACGATAGAGTGGTAGAGATACCAGATTCGGTAAACCCTTTCAATCTGGATGAAGCGCACCTCTCCGAGGCAGTATGGTTCACCGAAATGGCAGACGAGAAAACGTCGGGGCCGTTCAACTCCACTCCTTTGCCTCGATGGGAGGACATCAAAGATCAGTCACCCGCAGGAGTGATGGTGACAAGGGAGGAGTCCAAAGAAAAGTTGTCTGCGCAAAAAGAGACACCGCGAATCGCTTATCAGCGAAAGAATGTTTACACCCTGAAAAGGATAGCAAAACATGATCCTGAAGGCAAGGAGATAGAAAGCTTCTACGCTAACGGGAAGAAATGTTACCGCATATGAAGGTGCGCAGGGATGCCCCCACGCGAGCATGGGGATATCCCTGAGCAAATCAATCAAATTGAGAAGGTTATGGAATTGGACAAACCAACACCAGACACTCCAGAAGAGAAGCTAAAAGAAGCGCAGAATGCATGGAGGACAAGCCCAAACCGCAAAAGCAAGAGCTGAAAGAGGTATTCCTAAGCCCAAACGAAGAAAAGAAAAGGCCAGTCTTCCTGAGTGCAGACCTCACAGGCGAGGAGGAGGAAAGATTGCTACAACTTCTAACTGAGTACAAACATGTATTCGCATGGGAATACGATGAAATACCTGGCGTGGACGCGAGCATTACTATGCACAGGTTAGATGTAATCCCAGGGTCTAAACCGGTAAAGCAGAGCACAAGGAGCTTTAGGCCGGAGATCAACGTGAAAATCAAGCAAGAAATCGTCAAACTGTTGACTGCCAAATTCATCGAGCCGAATCACCATCCTACATGGTTGGCCAACATTGTGCCAGTGGTGAAGAAGAATGGGCAGCTTCGCTGTGTGGACTTCCGAGACCTTAATCGTTTCTGTCCCAAAGACGATTTTCTGCTTCCCAACATTGATCTACTCATAGATTCGACCGCGGGTCATCGCATGTTCAGCTTCATGGACGGCTTCAGCGGGTACAACCAGATCAAGATGGATCATGAAGATGCACGAAAAACCGCGTTCATCACGCCAGTGGGAGTCTTCAATTACACGGTTATGCCTTTCGGACTCAAGAATGCAGGTGCGACTTATCAGCGAGCTATGATGGCCCTGTTCCACGACATGATGCATAAAGAGGTAGAATTCTATGTTGACGACTTGGTTGTCAAATCCAAGGAAGAAGGGGACCACTTAGAGGATCTGCGGAAAGTCTTCGAAAGATGTAGAGGTTTCCAGCTAAAGATGAACCCCATGAAATGCGCATTCGGAGTAACCTCGGGGAAATTCTTGGGATGTGTAATACATCTCCAAGGCATCAAGCCTGATCCCGCAAAAGTATCAGCCATCTCCAGCATGACGGCGCCGCACAACCAAAGTGCTTTGAAGACATTCTTGGGGAAGCTGTCTTACCTGCGAAGGTTCATCCCTGCGATCGCCGAAATCACCTTCTGCTTCAGCGATCTTCTCAAGAAGGATGCTGTGTACGATTGGACCGCAGAGCACGAAGCCGCATTCGGAAGGCTAAAGGAGTTGCTGACATCGTGAAGGGTTATGATCGCACCACAGCTCGGATCGCCACTTTTGCTATACCTTACATCGACAAAGAAATCTATAGGGGCACTCCTGGGTCAGGAATATGAAGGGCAAGAAATGTCAATTTACTATATTTCCCGCATAGTGCAACCAGCAGAATCAAGGTACACGGACATCGAGCGTCATTGCCTTGCTCTATTCTTTGTAATAGAAAAGTTGAAGCACTTCTTTGCTTCTCACAAAGTGATAGTGGTTACAAAGAGTGACCCCATACGGTATCTCTTGACTCACACTTCTCCTGGTGGAAGACTAGCAAAATGGTATATGACCATCTCTCAGTACGACATCACTTGCGTTCGACCCCGAGCAATCAAATCGCAGGCGGTGGCGGATTTGCTAGCACAGTTCCCTGATAATAGTCATGAGTCTGTGATTGAGGAAGAACTGGAGGGACCTGAAATCTATGCAGTTGAGTTGCTACATGGACGCTCCATTTCGACAGGTCGTCGACAAGGAAGGGCGGAGGCATCGGAATAGTCCTGACCAAACCCGATGGAGAGGTCATACAGATGTCCACAAAGCTTGACTTCGCAGTCACCAACAACGAAGCAGAGTATGAAGCTCTCATCGTAGGTCTTCGTGCAGCAAGGGCGCTAGAAGTAAGCAGTTTGACGGTTATGGGGGACTCTAAGCTAATCGTCAAACAAGCCTCGGGCGAGTACGGTTTAAAGGAGATAAACTTATTTCCCTACCGAACTTTGGTACAGAAGCTGGTGCAACAATTCTGGGACGTCTGGTACGAGCACAAACCCAGAGCAGATAATAGGCATGCTGATGCTTTGGCCACCTTGGGATCCAAGGTTAGTGCGGATAAGTGTCCCGCGAGAATCTCGATTGAAGTGCGGACGACCTCGGCATTAACAGAGGACGCGTGTGAGGGTGAATGCATAGATGATGCATGTAACAGCCCAGGATCTCGGTTCAGGGTTAACGCGACAATCGACAACCAAAAGTAGAAATATACTATTAAGATTACATTTCGCTTAGTGTACATAACAAAATTTCGATAATAAGTACAATTTAAAACATAACATTTGTGATCTACTAAGTGATCTAAGTTAAGCTATACTTCTTCATCTCGATCCGCGTTCCCATTCCCCAAACTTGATTGACGACCTGCAGTTTTAAAATGGCAAATGCCGACGCAGTTTTGAAGAAATAATCAGTAAAAACTGAGTAAATACATACTACGACATGTAAAGCAACGAGTGGCACGGAAGCATGAGTTGGAACAAATTAGAAGATTTAAACAGTAAAGCTATCATGTTGGATAATTTGGAACGACTGGAAGTAAACGAGTAACAAAAACATCTCAATTTAATAACATTGAGAAACCACGAGTAGTTCGTAACATAACCAGAGTAAACAAGTCCATTTAAGAGGATAAATTAGTTCATGAGTAGCCAAATCATAACAAATCATTTCAATTGATTAGGGCAATCCAGAGCCACAAACAACATTAATAAAGTAGTCAATTTTTAATTTCGACATCAATCAACAGTTTAATTTAGCTGAGGCGTGTCAAGAGCCACCAGCAGGATCGATGTAAACAGAGGGATCACGAAATAATCACTAAGGGTTCCTTCTAGGGTCTATCAAACCCTATTTCACCCGAGCGTTAAGGGAGCCCATTCGTCAACCCCGCTCACAACATTAGCTAAAAGGCCTTAAGTGTCGACACCCCTATACCGTAGTGACCCTTACAAGTATAAGTAGCACTCTATAGCTCTATAAACCCCTTGGCCTCAATATCTTGATACCTTTTGGCTCATCGGGGGCGGATTTTTGAACATTAACGTTCTATCCAATAATAAGAAGCATTGCTTCAATGGTCTTAGCCATAAGAATTTGGAGGATCGCTTGACGCCTCTCATTAATAACAGTACTCTGTACATCGTCCTAAGTCTATTAGAGGTATTTTATTTCTTGTCTTCCACGTAAACAGAATCAGATATCAACATTTCACAAGTAAGTAATTTTCCAGAGTTCTCAAAGGAGATGAATAAAATAGTTTAACAACTTTCGAGTGGAAAACATGCATTCTCATACTATTTCATATAACAAACACTCATTTGAAATATCAAGCACATACGCAAATTTTGATATGAAAATGCCGTACATATGTACTTACCTCTGAGCCATGAAAGGCGCAAAGCAACGCTAGCACTCCTACAACGCTCGTCTCCGAATCTCACAGTAAATGCAGCAACACGAATACGTACGCCAACTTCGAACGATCTTTAATAACGGCTGGATATACACAAGTCAAGTATATAGTCTATTAGCATTTACCCTCTATATGAGGTTGTATGCAAGAATGTCATGGAATGCGGGTCGTGCAAGATAAATGACTAAAACGCCCCTCATACTCCAAAACTGTCTAGTTGCCCGGTCCCCAAATTATACTCATATTGGCCCAAAAACATGTAAGAATTACTCTAAACTCTCCCATATGTACTTAGCATCGAAATCTATAACTTTCAATAATTTGCACTTAGGCCCCTAAAGTTTGGTAAAATTGCAAAAAGACCCCAACATTTGACTTGGTCAACGCTAGCCCAGAATTATATACGAGTACTCCAAATATGCATACAAGACATGCTGACAAACTCCAAGTTACTAAACTAATCTCAATTCAAAGTTTAAGTGAAATTACTATTTTGCCCCTCCTATACAGTTCAGTCAAACTAGGGTTTGCGAAAAGTCAAACTTGGTCAAAATTGATATTTAGACTAAGAATATGATTATGAACAAGTTTCGTGAAGAACCCTAAGGCCAAAAATGTCATTCAAATGGTCAAAACTGAATATCAAAGAGAGCGAAAAATCGTTTCAAGTAGTCAACTTTGCGGCTGATTTCTGATCAATTGAGAAGGAGTTTTGAGACACTGAAAATAGGGCTTTCAAGATGACAACTCAAGGATTCCAGAACATATTGGAACTCCTAGAAACTCTAAGTATTCAAAGAGATATCGCTAGTCAAAGTTGGACAAAAATATCGATTCAATACTTAGAAAAATTCAAGAAAATTTCATGAGTTCAAACTAGCGACTTTAGGCTCGTTTTGTGAGAAATCCGTTACAACTTTGAACATGACCCAGAGACGATGATTTGAACTATTATATACCAGCTACACATAGGAGAAAGAAACACAACATTTCATCGAAAATTGAGGGAGTTATGATGGTTTGAAAATGAGTGTTTCAATCTAAAACTCCAACACTTAGAAAAAAACTGCTCCGGACAGCTTGTACAACACGAATCGCAGCGACTTCAACTCAATTTTCAGATGGGTTAGAGCCCGAATTTGACAAAAGTTAAAACACGAAAGTTGTAGATAATTGTCTGAGGATTCCAGAAAGTACAAGATCACTCAAAACGGATTAAAAACGAGGGAGATACAAGCCCACGAACAGGGGCAGTTTTGCATGCCGAAAAATGATGAAAATTGAGAAAATTCGAACGAAATCCGACTCAAATCCAATTCTGGGCAGGTTAGGGGTTGATAAAAGGTTTAATCGAGCCCTAAGGGTCACTTTGATGCAATACCCATCGAAAAAGAACAAGAAATTAGAGCTTACCAAGAATCCGGTGGCTATGGAGGTTTGGCGGCGGCGGCGCGGTGGCTGGAGCAAAATCCGGCGAATTGCCTTGCATGTTTGTGCTTTCCGGGTTCGCCTCGACATCAGGAACAAGAATATGTGGGTTAATCGAACCGAAATTCAACGATGAGGGAGGAATCGACAATATACGGTTCTAGGGCTCATACCTTTGAATCAGGTTTTCTCTCTCGTTACTCGTCGTTTTCCAAAATCGATTTGTGCGTTTTACTCCTGGGGTTGGTGGCTACCGCCGGTAGTAGCAGGTCGGGGAGAGGTGGACTTATGGTAGAGTTCTTTGGTGGTGGTGGTGGTTCTTCATAGTGAAGAAAGAGGAAGAAGATGAGATTGAAGATGATGGATGAGAGAGAGAGAGATATTTTTTTTTTCCACATTGTGCTGGTGAAGTGGGGAGATTAATGTTGTTGCTACCTCACTAGAGTGTCAAATGGAGTGGACAAGTGTCTCTCATGCATTGGGGGTGAAAGTGTAGTTTCCCTAAAGTTTGGGGTAAAACTAGAATTAGAGGTTCTACTTAATTTCAAAGAATTTCACAACCACCCCAAATATTTCTAGCGCCTCAAATTCATTCTAACAACTTCCAAATATTGCTAACACTCCAAAATTTCAACTTTAAAGCAGTGACAAACTATTTACAAATTCGCCCCCAAAGTCTTGATATTGCACTAAGAACTCTCTCAGGAATTAGGGGTGTTACACTCTACCCACCTTAAAAGAATCTTCGTCCCCGAAGATCTCATACTATACTTACCCTCATATATAAAATGCATATGAAATGCAAAACGGTGACTCAGTCTATTTGACTTAGCCAGACAAGTATCTAAACCGCTCTCGTCGAATGTTCTGCTCCCACAAGATGGCTTCCTTAGATGATCAGCTAGAAACACCTTAACTGGAAGAAATTTCTCATTCTTACTCTCCGCACGACGGGGTCTATTATGAGTCTATATTACTATCCATCCTAGACTCGCATCACAATAGGGTTTCATATAAAATTAGCTCAAGTAAAAGGTCGCAATGAATTTCGAAATGGTAAAAGACAAAAACCACCCCTTGAGTATGGGGTATATACAAAAAAACCCCTCGTGTTCGGGGATATACAAAGACCACCCCTGTCAGAGTTAGGAGATAACGGTGCATTAACGGAGGGATAAAAAGACAATAATACCCCCTGAAATTGACGAAATTACCCCACTATAAAAATAATTTTCTTCCATTCTCCTCCACATTTCTTAACCCAACCTTATCCCTTCCTTTCTCTCTCTTCATCCCATCTTCTCTCCCAACACAACACAACCCAACCCACCTCCACCACCACTGCTATCACCACACAAGCCACCCCGCCGGTTCGAATTTCTCCCATCTAGATCGAAATTCCTTCGTGGGTTTGCCGATTTGGACACCAGAAGCCCATCAAGTTCCTGAATTTGATGGCGTCTTCGAAGAAATCAAAGTTCCTGAATTCCTTCGTGGGTTTGCCGACTCCAAGCCGGTTCGATAACAACCCCAAAGTGAGTAATTCGAGGAAGCGTCACCTAATCTGGGGATTCCGGTGAACATGTCTGAGAATTCGAGGATGGATTCTCCGGGGGTGTTTTGTCAAGAAGGTAGAGTCTGAATCGTCCACTGTTTGGGCCTCTACGAGAAATTTTCGGAGTGGTTTCTGTAATTCCAATCACACAGCTCTCCTCCAACCTCTTGTTCTTCCCCCTCATCCGTCTCCTTCTTCATTCAACGTCCCTGCTCTGTCTCGCCGTCGTGCTCCGACCAAGCCCAGGCGACCAATTAGAACCAGAGCTCTCTCTCTCCGCATATCCAGATCGAGAAAGACGACGGTGGGTATAGCCTTCGACGCGGCGGTGGAGGTGGGTTTTCTGGATGAAGGGTCGTCAGACCCAACCAATTGAAGGGTCGTCATTTGGTTGGGTTACAGTGGTGGGTTTCGAATATTCAGTCGATTATAGGGATTTGATGATGGTCTGCAGATCCCCTCCACCGATCCAATGTTCGGCTCCTCTTCTTCTTCATCATCCTCCAAATTGAAGGCGAACCCAGTTAGCAGCACCGGTAAGAAGCAGAGAGACGGAGGTATGAGAGGGAGAGCCCCTTTTCCCATCTATCATATCCCGTCTTCTCCGCTTGTATTGAGTGGGTTCTTTGATTTGTATTCCAAACGTGAAGATTTTATAGAGGTGATGGTGGCCTGTGATGGTGGCCTGTGATGGTGGCTGGTGTTATTGTTTTTGTTGTTTTTACAGATGTGAAGATTATGTGTAAGTTTGATTATTTGAGTTGGTTTGTTAATGATGAGTTTTTGTTAATCAGATCATCAATTTGATACGTAGTTACTGGGTTCCCTTGTGGTGGTGGTGGTGGTGATATGGTGGTAGTAGTAGTAGTGGTTGTCAAGAACATCAAGAACGTCAAGAACATGACCAAAATAACAAAAAAATATACAAATAGGGGCAATATGGTCATTAAAAAGACAGATTGCACCCTAGAATAATTTATTGTAACAGAAGGGTGCTTTTCGTCTAACGTCCATCTACTGACAGGGGTGGTTTTTGTCTCGACGGGGGTGGTTTTTGTATATCCCCGAACACTAGGGGTGTTTTTGTATATAACCCATACTCGAGGGGTGGTTTTTGTCTTTTACCCATTTCGAAAAGTTAGACCAAAATGCAATTTCTCACATTTACAAAGCAATTCGAAAATTTTCTTGCATTTAAACAAATATCGAAACTTTTAGAAAAACACTTTGATCGAAACTAACACGTAATTTTTCTTGGCTCGTACGCATTAAAAATGTAGTCTTACCTGTATAGGATTAGATACACCAATGATATCAAGTGTTCCACGCATACGAGGGGGAAAAGAACACTTTGTGTCGTCACACACGTGTCTCTCCATCACAACTCGCTTGTGTTTCTAATGTTCCAACTTAGCCTACACAGCGGGTACAACTTATAGTACCGTCGTACTAACAGTCGCGCCAGCGGACTGGTAAACAAAGCGGTCCATATCACTTGGCATTTGGTAGCTCGAAACGCCAATAATTTTCAAAAACCATTTTTTTTGTAATAAATACTTTGTTATCAAAACTTTCTAGTTTTGGAAAGAACCATGTCAAATTAATTCAAAATGAAACAAACAACGTATTATCTTAAAACCCGCGCTCCTAATATGAATGGTCTCATGGTATTCTAAATCAAAGCGTCGTTACTCTCTCGTTGACAAATTAACATAAAAGCATAAAGAGTCAAAGATAAGCATCACAAACCATGGCAAGCATTACGGTATAAATAGGCATGTCACAAATTATTGCGCCTGTAAATAGGCAAGTAAATTTTGCATGAACATCTCAAATAGTCATTAACATTTAATCAATAAATACGGTCAAGTCGAGTTTAATAACACTTAAGTACCCAGACTCCCCGACGGCTTGTTTACTTCTTATTGCCAAATTGGGTTATCCTAATCAATTTTAAATTTTGAAAACGTTTTATCTTTCTTATTCTCTACTAATGGAAATCGAAAAGTCACTTTAACCGGAGAACCGATGCTCTGATACCATCTGTAACAGCCCAGGATCTCGGTTCAGGGTTAACGCGACAATCGACAACCAAAAGTAGAAATATACTATTAAGATTACATTTCGCTTAGTGTACATAACAAAATTTCGATAATAAGTACAATTTAAAACATAACATTTGTGATCTACTAAGTGATCTAAGTTAAGCTATACTTCTTCATCTCGATCCGCGTTCCCATTCCCCAAACTTGATTGACGACCTGCGGTTTTAAAATGGCAAATGTCGACGCAGTTTTGAAGAAATAATCAGTAAAAACTGAGTAAATACATACTACGACATGTAAAGCAACGAGTGGCACAGAAGCATGAGTTGGAACAAATTAGAAGATTTAAACAGTAAAGCTATCATGTTGGATAATTTGGAACGACTGGAAGTAAACGAGTAACAAAAACATCTCAATTTAATAACATTGAGAAACCACGAGTAGTTCGTAACATAACCAGAGTAAACAAGTCCATTTAAGAGGATAAATTAGTTCATGAGTAGCCAAATCATAACAAATCATTTCAATTGATTAGGGCAATCCAGAGCCACAAACAACATTAATAAAGTAGTCAATTTTTAATTTCGACATCAATCAACAGTTTAATTTAGCTGAGGCGTGTCAAGAGCCACCAGCAGGATCGATGTAAACAGAGGGATCACGAAATAATCACTAAGGGTTCCTTCTAGGGTCTATCAAACCCTATTTCACCCGAGCGTTAAGGGAGCCCATTCGTCAACCCCGCTCACAACATTAGCTAAAAGGCCTTAAGTGTCGACACCCCTATACCGTAGTGACCCTTACAAGTATAAGTAGCACTCTATAGCTCTATAAACCCCTTGGCCTCAATATCTTGATACCTTTTGGCTCATCGGGGGCGGATTTTTGAACATTAACGTTCTATCCAATAATAAGAAGCATTGCTTCAATGGTCTTAGCCATAAGAATTTGGAGGATTGCTTGACGCCTCTCATTAATAACAGTACTCTGTACATCGTCCTAAGTCTATTAGAGGTATTTTATTTCTTGTCTTCCACGTAAACAGAATCAGATATCAACATTTCACAAGTAAGTAATTTTCCAGAGTTCTCAAAGGAGATGAATAAAATAGTTTAACAACTTTCGAGTGGAAAACATGCATTCTCATACTATTTCATATAACAAACACTCATTTGAAACATCAAGCACATACGCAAATTTTGATATGAAAATGCCGTACATATGTACTTACCTCTGAGCCATGAAAGGCGCAAAGCAACGCTAGCACTCCTACAACGCTCGTCTCCGAATCTCACAGTAAATGCAACAACACGAATACGTACGTCAACTTCGAACGATCTTTAATAACGGCTGGATATACACAAGTCAAGTATATAGTCTATTAGCATTTACCCTCTATATGAGGTTGTATGCAAGAATGTCATGGAATGCGGGTCGTGCAAGATAAATGACTAAAACGCCCCTCATACTCCAAAACTGTCTAGTTGCCCGGTCCCCAAATTATACTCATATTGGCCCAAAAACATGTAAGAATTACTCTAAACTCTCCCATATGTACTTAGCATCGAAATCTATAACTTTCAATAATTTGCACTTAGGCCCCTAAAGTTTGGTAAAATTGCAAAAAGACCCCAACATTTGACTTGGTCAACGCTAGCCCAGAATTATATACGAGTACTCCAAATATGCATACAAGACATGCTGACAAACTCCAAGTTACTAAACTAATCTCAATTCAAAGTTTAAGTGAAATTACTATTTTGCCCCTCCTATACAGTTCAGTCAAACTAGGGTTTGCGAAAAGTCAAACTTGGTCAAAATTGATATTTAGACTAAGAATATGAATACGAACAAGTTTCGTGAAGAACCCTAAGGCCAAAAATGTCATTCAAATGGTCAAAACTGAATATCAAAGAGAGCGAAAAATCGTTTCAAGTAGTCAACTTTGCGGCTGATTTCTGATCAATTGAGAAGGAGTTTTGAGACACTGAAAATAGGGCTTTCAAGATGACAACTCAAGGATTCCAGAACATATTGGAACTCCTAGAAACTCTAAGTATTCAAAGAGATATCGCTAGTCAAAGTTGGACAAAAATATCGATTCAATACTTAGAAAAATTCAAGAAAATTTCATGAGTTCAAACTAGCGACTTTAGGCTCGTTTTGTGAGAAATCCGTTACAACTTTGAACATGACCCAGAGACGATGATTTGAACTATTATATACCAGCTACACATAGGAGAAAGAAACACAACATTTCATCGAAAATTGAGGGAGTTATGATGGTTTGAAAATGAGTGTTTCAATCTAAAACTCCAACACTTAGAAAAAAACTGCTCCGGACAGCTTGTACAACACGAATCGCAGCGACTTCAACTCAATTTTCAGATGGGTTAGAGCCCGAATTTGACAAAAGTTAAAACACGAAAGTTGTAGATAATTGTCTGAGGATTCCAGAAAGTACAAGATCACTCAAAACGGATTAAAAACGAGGGAGATACAAGCCCACGAACAGGGGCAGTTTTGCATGCCGAAAAATGATGAAAATTGAGAAAATTCGAACGAAATCCGACTCAAATCCAATTCTGGGCAGGTTAGGGGTTGATAAAAGGTTTAATCGAGCCCTAAGGGTCACTTTGATGCAATACCCATCGAAAAAGAACAAGAAATTAGAGCTTACCAAGAATCCGGTGGCTATGGAGGTTTGGCGGCGGCGGCGCGGTGGCTGGAGCAAAATCCGGCGAATTGCCTTGCATGTTTGTGCTTTCCGGGTTCGCCTCGACATCAGGAACAAGAATATGTGGGTTAATCGAACCGAAATTCAACGATGAGGGAGGAATCGACAATATACGGTTCTAGGGCTCATACCTTTGAATCAGGTTTTCTCTCTCGTTACTCGTCGTTTTCCAAAATCGATTTGTGCGTTTTACTCCTGGGGTTGGTGGCTACCGCCGGTAGTAGCAGGTCGGGGAGAGGTGGACTTATGGTAGAGTTCTTTGGTGGTGGTGGTGGTTCTTCATAGTGAAGAAAGAGGAAGAAGATGAGATTGAAGATGATGGATGAGAGAGAGAGAGATATTTTTTTTTCCACATTGTGCTGGTGAAGTGGGGAGATTAATGTTGTTGCTACCTCACTATAGTGTCAAATGGAGTGGACAAGTGTCTCTCATGCATTGGGGGTGAAAGTGTAGTTTCCCTAAAGTTTGGGGTAAAACTAGAATTAGAGGTTCTACTTAATTTCAAAGAATTTCACAACCACCCCAAATATTTCTAGCGCCTCAAATTCATTCTAACAACTTCCAAATATTGCTAACACTCCAAAATTTCAACTTTAAAGCAGTGACAAACTATTTACAAATTCGCCCCCAAAGTCTTGATATTGCACTAAGAACTCTCTCAGGAATTAGGGGTGTTACAATGCAGACTGGAGGAAACCAATATTGCGCGCCATCGCAGAAGGAACGAGCAAAGAAAACTGGGCATCCACCAAGGGGTACTGCATACACGACAACGCTCTCTATTACAAAGGTCCAGGCGGGATACTCATGCGATGCGTCTCGCATCAGGAGGGACAAGCGCTGTTAAAAAAGATTCACCAGCATACTTGTGGAGAAAGTGAGGTGTCAATCTACAGAAAGGACCAAAGGTATGGGATTCACTGGCCGGACATGTCAACGGCTGCTGCGTTAATTCAAGGGAACTGCGAGAGTTGTGCATTGATCAAGGACTCTATAGCGATTGCTCTGGTCGATGATGACATGGATTGGAGGAAGCCACTCTTCGACTTTCTTACACAGGGTATCGAGCCTGAGTCAAGAAAAGAAGCCGAAAAGTTAAAGCGGAAGGCAGCCCGGTACGTGGTGCAAGAAGACATACTCTGGCGAATGGGCCATGAGGGTAACTTACTGCGATGCCTAGACAACAAAGAAGCACAAGAGGTGATGACCTCTCTCACCAAGTGGAACATCAGGGAGGTGCGAAGTTATGCAGGCAGCTCCTCATTACTTCTGGCCCACCATGGAAGCAGATTGCCGCGCTAAAGTAAGAAGATGCTAGGAGTGTCAATTCAAAGGCAACCTAATACATTCTCCTGCCGTAGATCTACATGCACTAGGCACACCATGGTCGTTCCATACTTGGGCTCTAGATTTTGTTGTCCCTATCCAACCAGCCTCGCATGGGAACCAGTTTATTCTCACTGCGACCGAGTTGTTCACTAAGTGGGTAGAAGCGATACCGCTGAAAAAATCAAATGCGCTTGCTGTAGTCCAATTCATCCAAGAGAACATCGTATACCGGTTCAGAATTCCTAACAAAATTCTCTCGGATAATGGTACCCCTTTCGTCAATCGCCAAGTAGCTGCCAAGCTAGCGAAATACAACATAAGGCAGATATGTTCTACCCCTATTATCCGAAAGGGAATGGTCAAGCGGAGGCAACCAACAAGACGCTGTTGAGAATCTTGAGCAAGATGGTTGCGGACGACCACAAGAAATGGGCTGATTCTTTGAACATAGCCTTGTGGGCGTATCGAACTTCTCCGAGGACTCCCACGAGATTCTCCCCATTTCTTTTATGTTATGGATCTGAAGTTGTAGTACCTGCGGAGGTAAAAATCAACTCTGCAAGGTTGGCCTTCCATGCACTATACGAGAATCAACGCTATCATGACTTGGTCATGTTAGAAGAAAAGCGGGAGCAGGCTAAACGGACTAACAAGCGATACCAGGAAAGGATCGCCCGCGCGTACAACAAAACAGTCCAACGTCGAGAATTCGCAGTTGGGGACCTGGTCTTGCGCGCATCGGATCATTTCATGCGGGAGGCAGCTCACCCAAAATTCGCAGCCAACTGGGAAGGACCCTTCGAAGTCAAAGAAGTCTTTGACAGTGGCTACTGCAATATACAAAGGCTACACGCGACGGCCTCAGCCCCAAGCTCAGTCAACATGCGCTGGATTAAGAAGTATTATCCTTAACTCCTCTCATTACATGCGTTACATTACAATGCCTGCTCTATGCTTTGTATTTCTGTAGACTCATGCGTCTTCTCTCCCATATGAGGGAAAATCTCACCTCTCCCATATGAGAGTGTTTATAATAAAAGACTTCTCCCAAATGGGAAGAACTTTATAATTCCAGCCGTCTTTATTGCTTTATCTACTTATCCATTTCTTGATAGCAAAAGCCTATCTGCCAAGATAGCACCATTAATTGAATACGATCTTACTTGATCCTAAGCCTATCTGCTGAGATAGCAGCACTAAGCAAACACGATCTTAATTGATCCTAACCCTATCTGCTGAGATAGCAGCACTAAGCAAACACGATCTTAATTGATCCTAAGCCTATCTGCCGCGATAGCAGCACTATGCGAACATGATCTTAATTGATCTCAAGCCTATCTGCCGAGATAGCAGCCATACTTGAATCTGATCTTAATTGATCCCAAGCCTATCTGCTGAGATAGCAAAACTAAGCAAAAACGATCTTAGTTGATCCGAAGCCTATCTGCCGAGATAGCAGTAATACTTAAAACTGACCTTGAGTGATCCTCAAGCTTATCTGCCAAGATAACAAAACTATGCAACCGCGATTTCAAACGATCTAAAAGTTTATCTGCTAAGACAGCAGCTCTCATGAATGAATTTTATCTGGGAATCTAGCTATTGGATAGCAAATCATAGCGACAACGCAAAGTGAGAATATGACACTAAAAAAGGCGAAGTTTGCGAATACGCATGCGAAACTGCAATTTGTTGTAACAAGAACATCAAATGATACAAAACGCTTTATTATGAGTCAAAATGACTTACGATTTATCTGTCTAGATAGCAGCTTAAAAGCGAAAGCTCAGACTGAGCTAGTTACATAGTCAAAATGACTTACAATTCATCTAGATAGCAGCCTACGGGCGAAAGTTACACAGAAGGGAAATCCTTACTGTAAAATGATCGTCTTACTGGTCCTACCAAAGGCTATGCATCATAATAGTCTGCGACCAAAGATCTGTAGCAAGTACGGTCTTGCTATAAAATGAACGTCCTACGAACGCTACAAGAGCCATGCGACGCTATCTTCAAGATCTCAGGATCTGACAAGGCCTCTGTCTGGTTTTCACCCCAAGAGACGTGCCCGATGAACCACCTGTTCCGGCGTATGCGGCGGTGAAGAACAGGCAAGCAGCAACTCCTGGGGCAAGAGGTTCCTTGTCCACGGAGACGAGCACAATGGCTCGCCGCCCCGAGTTCAAGAACGTGGAGGCAAGCAGTTCTCCTCCGGGAAAGCTAGAGGAGAAATCCGCCGTTCATTACGAATCGGTAAGAAGGTTAGTACGGCACTGCACCTCGCCGGGAGGCGGCCGGAAACACGACCTGCAAACATAATAGACGAAGAAAATTCTTCGAACAAGCATGAGGTATTATGTGCATCTTCTTTACGATGGTTATGAAGATCAATAAGCCTCGTAAAGAAGATATTGAAAGCTATTTCTATGGCACAAAGCACAAACTAAGTTTTCACAACTTGAAGTTGCCATGAATCCACAAAGTACAAGCATTGAAGCCAGCAGTCGTAAGGACTCATGGCAAGCCACATTTTGGGATGAAGAACCCAAGTAGCAAGAGGCAGGGTTTATATAGACCCAATGGAGGCCCTTCGGTTGTCTAGCTGAGTCAGCAAAGCTTGGAAAAGGGGCAAGAGTCAATCACTTACGCCTTGATAAAGGCAACGTTCAATTACCCTACTAAAGGCTACGACGATTCGGTAGCGTATCCTAATTAATGACGGAAGGTCATGATACGGATGGACTTCCCAAGGAAAGCGTGCTTATCTGATAAGCAATTAGCGCGAAAATCAAGGCAGACATATCACTAGTTGATGTCATAATTGATACGCACAAAGATATTCGAGCAAATCCCGGGAAGGGCAAAACGGGCATTCAAGCCTTGAATAAAAAAAAAAGGGGGGGGGGAAACCCTAGCAACATTACGATAATGTTTCAACATTTTGTTCAAACCAAATACATGCTATTTTTCCCAAGTAAATCTTTGGTCAGAGGGTCATCAGGGGAGAACATGAGTGACACATTTGTCACTTGCTCCACTTCTCGCTTCAACTGCTCGTAGTTGGCGCTCATCTCATGGAAGAGCTTCACAGCCTCTTCAACTTTCTTCCTTTGCTTCTCCACCTTTTGCCCCTCAGTTGCGAGGTTATGAAAGTCGCACCTCAAATTCACAGCCGCGCGAATCTAGGTGACTCTGTTGACAAGATACCCGAAGCCCAGCTTGCCCTGAACTTTGGCTTGAAGGTTTTGACACATGCTGAAAAGCAACTGCGCGCTCTGAGGAGAGATGGTCGCAGGTGTAGCTGCAGACAGCTGCTCCAGAATCCAGATGGCCTCGGTCAAGAACAGCCTCCTGTTGAAGGCTCTATCTCCAAGGACCTTGCAAATGATCGAGGAAAGGAGAGACGCATCTGAACCAGCCAGTCCACATCAGATTGCTTCAAACCTAACAATGTTGATTCAAGTTAGAACATGAAGCTCGTAAATGAAGAATGCAAGATGCGAACGACAATAATGGTAACATACCAGTTCCTTCAAGGATCTCGCGCAAGGAAGGGATGCGCATTACTGGGGCAGCTGAAGACTGTCCTCGCTCCATTGCTCTCCTATCAGCTGCGAGCTCTAGCTCCTCATAGTTGGCAGGAAGGGTATAGGCCACACCAGGTGCGATTGCGGCTCCTACCTGCGAACTCCAAAAGTTCCATGCTTGAGGAATCTCTTGAGGCTCAATCCCTGCTGAAGGAATATCAACAGTAGAAGCTGTTGCTCGATTAGGAACGCCTTCAGGTGCGAAAGGCTATGAGACTCAGGAGAACTCATTTGAACATTCACATTTTCATGTGATCCTACATCTTCCGCGATCTGCTCACAAATCTCAGCCTCAGCAGCATCTGCTTCCATTTCCTCAGTAGCAGCATTAGTATCTTCCTCCATCAGCACGGTGTTAGCCTCGGCATCATCAGAAACTTCGATGACATCCTCCAAGGGCTCTCCTGCATACTCAGCAGCTGCGACGGGATTCTCGACATGAGAACTTTGCTCTAGGACATAAGATGCAGAGGGTCGACTCCTTTGTTCCAGCATGGCTTCACCAGCAGTACCTGCGATACAAGACAGAACAATGTGAGGTAACTTGTATCAAACAATATTTTATTATTTTGATAAACCAAGAGCGAGCACCTCCACGCGTAGGTGGGATTGTAGCATCTTCGTCATATGCTAAGGACGCGACACCGTGCCCTATTAATGTGTCTTCGTTAAGCGTATCCTTAAGGTGAGCGTGACCTGGGGTGCGAAGAAACCAGTCATGAGGATGATTGGGTTACTAAGCCTTGTTCACAAGCGCTGTTCAAATGATTACCTGAAGGTTCACCGCACTTGCTTACTAGCCAGCGGCGAATGTCGGCTTTCGATAAGCCATGCTTTAATGCACCAAAAATCACGTCTCGGTAAGTTACCGCAATATTAAAAATCTCACCTTCATTGCCGCATGCGATCTCCTCAAAGTCCGCCTGAGCCTGCTCCAGAGCAGCCGCATCTTCTTCTTGAGCCGCATCTTCTTCATCAACTTGAGCAGCCGCATCTTCTGGAACCGCATCTTCCTCATCGGTTTGACGCACCAAGTCGTCGACATGTTGCTCTTCCAGACTCCTTTGCTTTTTCAATCTCCTCTTCTTCTTGCTTCCTTCTTCTTTCAGCAGCCTCCGCAGCTGTTCTCCTAGACTCAGCAAGGATGTCCTCGTCTATGGTTTCGTTGGAAACACCAGAGTGAGAACACCTCTTCTGCCTCTTGGCCAAAAGGCCGCTGATGGTCTCTGCATCGTCATCTGCAAAGGAACAAACTGTTCAATAAAGATTGCGAGAGTTAAGATAATGAGAAGATAATACCTCCCGACTCTTCCTCTTGTATCTCATCTCTCTCTTCTTCTCTGACATCTTCGACTCTTTCTTCTTATTCATCATCATCTCTTTCTCTCACCTCCCTTCTCTCATCCTCCTCTTCCTCCTGACCAAACGGGACAAAGGTATCCACTGCGATCTCTTCCGCGCCTTGCTTGGCATGCGACCTTTGCCTTTGTCCCTGGAACTAAGGGACCTCACATGAGAGGAATTCGGAGCACTCCTATGGGGAGAGATTGTGATTCCCTTCTGCCTTAGTCTCTTTGCCCTTGGAGCAGCAGTTGCTAGAGGAGACGGATCGTTCCTGGGAGTAGACAAGGCTGGAGTGTTGTCTATCAGCGAATCAGCAAATACATCCATGACCTTGCGAATTCGGGCCTCAATTGCGGGAGCCATTCTCATTGCTAGCCGAATTGGTTCACCCTGCCTTCTCGCAGCAACAATGGTGTTAATCAGCGACTTGGAGCGCTCACCAGACGCGAACCTCCTCACATAGCACTACAACAGAAAATGGAGCATATGTTTCAAGTTTCGACACATCGGAGTAAAGAAACTTAACGTGTGCAAAGGAGATTGTTTACCTTGGCGAAATCTTCGCTGTATTTGATGACATGCAAATCACCTTTCTTAACTGCGGCCATCTTTTCTTCAAGGATGGTGGAGGGGCACAAGTGATTCTCATGATCCAGGAATGAGTAGCAGCCATATTGGGAGTCATCTAAGCTGCAGTTAGGACGAAAAGGGAAGGAATTTCTCTTGATCACAGGAGCTCTGCTTGGCCGAGGGGTCGACTATGTCTTAAACCTTTCCTGCTGGGTATTCCAATAGGCAACCCAATTCTTGGAGTAGCCACCTGCGCGGTTACCTGGGGTTTGTTCGAAGGGAAGGTTGCTCCTTAAGATTGTTTTGCACTCACCAGACAGTAGTCGTTTGTATCAGCCTCTTATGATGGACTGCGGCCAGATTGATGGTGCCACTGCATCAAAGCCAAACTGGGGAGAAACGCGAGTAGGATTGACATCCACCGTGATCCTCTCGTACCTAGGAGTAAGCTCGCGAACATACTCCGCAAGAGCAGGAAGAGAACCTCTTAGAAACCGGCAGAAGAATTCGCGATAGCGCTCGTGGAAACGCTTCTGACCCTCGAAAAGAAGATCTTCCGAGAAAGCAACAGCCTTGGAAGGATACAATTTTGGTAACCATCGCACATTCTCAACGTGCGTGGCATAAGGCCTAGCTGTAAACTCGCTGCGATCGTCGCATATCAGGCTCCAGGTACACTTAGGAAAATGAGTTCCAAACCATCTGGCAGCCCTTCCACTAGAAAGCTCCTCCTCCGCACCAGGGACACACCACTTACTGGGCTTAGAAGGAACAGGAGCATAAGAGGGCCATCGCTCGAAGACCCACATAGTCAGGAATGCAATGTTGACATAGGTCAGCACATCGAGGCGGCCGCGGGAGTCTGGTTGCTACAACCAGTTGATCCAATCTGTGGTACAGGGTACCCAAGACTAGTGGCCCAAGTGCGACTCTTTGACCAAGGGTCAGTTTCACAGCAAGAGGAAGGACATGGTAGAAAACCCCGTCATGGGGATGGCCATCAATTAAATTCCTCGATAACCAGGCGCAGAGGAAGGCACACAAAGTCAGATGATAGCCTTTTCCATTCACATAATTTTTAGCCTTCGGGTTCTGGCTCAAGAGTTTCTTGGTGATACTACTACTTGCATAATCGCGGAAGAAGTACTGCACCCACTTGCCCCAAGTGTTCTTCGCAGATGTATCAGCTAGTTGCCAGTCAGGAAGAGGCTTCGCAGACGTCCACTGAGTGGAAATTTTCTTAACCTCTGACAAGCACTCCTCCATTTGCTTGTAGAGAGCAAGTTCCGGATGAGTCCTCAAGGGACTCAGAGGATCCACCTCACCAACAGGAGAAAGATCATACAGCATGTGTACATCTTCAAGAGTGGGAGCAGCCTTGAACTCAGCAAAGTGAAAAGTGTGAGTCGCAGGCGAGTAGCGCGAGAGAAGGTTTAGAAGCATGGACTGGTCCAGCTTCACGGCAGCACCCTTCATAGCACGGACTGCGAAATATATGCCAGCATTGTTCAATGCGATGGCATGGTGGGTCAATACATGGTCAATCCACTCATCCATGAAGTCCAATTTCTGAACAAACGCTTGAGTGGAAAGTGCAGTATGCGGGAAAAACCCATTTCAACCCCCAATCGAACCACATCCTTAGAATCGATCAGTTCGAGCATGGCTGCGTTAACAGGAGGGGTCAATGTTTGAAACTCTTCAGCAGGAACAGGGGTTGGCAGGTTCTTCACCTTAACCCTAGCATGGTAAAAGTCTTTTCCGCCCAAATAGGGGGCTTTCCGCCATAAGGTTTGGGGAAGATCAGGTATTTCTTCGACCTCTTTAACGGGTTTGGTTCCTTTTGTCTTTGCCATTCCTGCGAAAAAACAAGAAAAAGGGGGGAGAAACACATATGCTTTAGTTTGAATTTCAAGAATTAGTTTGAATCTCAGTTCAGTTTGAAGCAACGATGCTTTGTCAAAATAAAGATGAACAGTTCAGTATCAACTTTGGGGTTTGAAAGTTCAGAATCGTCTACATTACTGGGATTTCAGAAACCCCATTCAAAATCTTTACATTCTGGGGGATTAGATCAGTTCTGAGTTCAAAGAACAAGGTCTCCTTCGCAGTTTCCAATGGACGGCATGTCCCAGATAGTCATGGGTTTGCAGATCCAATACAGTTCAAAGCATATATCAGTACATTAAAGGGAATTGAGCAAGGCCAACCTTGTTTTGGTAAAGCTTGCTTGGATGCAGACAGTTGAAGAAGACGATTGACAAGAAAGAATTGATGATTGATTATTTGAATCTGCTCTTGAAGGCTTCCGGGTATCATTCACTTTAAGAGAAAAGAAGTGATGCTTTGCAACAATGGAGAGCACAGTGTATTTATCCAAAAAAAATGAAGGGTTGCGTCCTTTCAGTAGTCGAATCGCACCCGTCACCGTCGGACCGCGCAATCACAGGATAAGCTGATTTCATGCTTAAAACCCTAAAAGACCAGACGGCACGACTCTAGGGATTTTAGGTCATAATGACACGCACGGGGGCTGAATTTGTGTGTATTTGAATTGGTGCGTGGCGGCGACGCGTACGTTGGTTCCTGCGCATGGAAGTCTATCCGGCTATGCGTCTTCATGCGCAGAAAGGGGGCTAATGTAGATAGTGCTTTCTAGACAGGCAGATCTTAGCCACGTGACGACCATCCAGCACACTTTGCTGTGCTCCACACACACTGGATTACCAGCCGCGCTGATCCACGTGGGGGCTACGAGACAGGGCCCTCGCATACCACCTCATGGGACTTGTAGGGACTTAGTGGTTTGGAGGCTAGAGTAAGTCCTGTCGCGTGCGAGCGACAACCAAGCCCGCGCGTGACCCCTATTAACTGCTTTTGAGAGATTTATGGCACGAGCTCCCTAAACCCGGTCAACCCGGTCAACTCGGTCAAACCCGGTCAACCTCGTAACGGTTCCGGTATACGCGGGTAACGTGCTGTAACGGTCCCTATATACGCGGACGAACGTGCCGTTGTGGTTAAGCTAATTAAGCCGCCAGGGCGCATTAACCACACTACAGCGGTCACATTCTCCGTTATATATAGGATCGTTAACCCTTCCATACAAGAGAACTCACCTGAACTACGCGGAAGGTCTGCCAAGATCCTGTCTCTCTCTCTCTCATACAGTGCTATTGCCTTACTCTCTCCCTACACACAACCTTACACTACTTGTGTCTTTTTCTATCCCCTACTCTTGGTGTATATTGAATTCTCTCTGCAGGATTCTCTCGTACACAAGAAGCTTGCCAAAAGCCAAGTGGGAGCCAAAGACAACAACCATTGAGGAAGCTCAGGATTTAAGTCTTCTTCAGCTAGATGATCTACAAGGAAAGTTGCTCACTCATGAAATGTCTATGAAGGATGTAGAAGGTGATCTGAGTGAAAACATCAAGAACTTAGCACTCAAGGCCAAGGACAGTAAAAAATATCAAAGCCTTGAGACTAAAGATGAGTATGATGATGAAGAGGCTTTAGCATTGATCTCCAAGGCCTTGGCCAGGATTCTCAAGAAGAAAATAAACTCTTGTAAGAGGGACTACAACATAGAGAGATCAAGACCTTCAAGCAGCAAGGACTACAAAGGTAAGTCTTCATCACAGTTAAAACTAAAGTAATGAATTGTTTTGAGTGTGGTGATGCATGCAGATCATTTAGTAAGGGATTGTCCAAAAAAGAAGAAGAACAGGAACTTTCAAAAGAAAGACAGTGATAAAAGAAGGAAGAAATCCATGATAGCCTCTTGGAGTGATTCTGATTCTTCAAGTGACTCAGACACAGAAGAAGATCAAGCAAATTTGTGCTTCATGGCCAAACATGATGATGAAAAGTCATCAGACAGACATATTGAGGAAATGGTAAAAAATCTTCTTGCTAGTCCTTCTGATGTACTTCCTGAAATCCTCAAGAGTATGTTTTTAAATGAGGAAAGTTATAGAAATTAGATTTATTCTTTAAAGATTAAGATTCATGAGCAGGTAAAAGAAAATCTGGACCAAACAAAACTGTTGAAGTTTCTAAGACAAAAATTGAAAAGAAATTCAGGGCCTTGGGCATAAGGTTCAAAGCCTTGAAGGCTCAGATAAAAGAGATTGTTGATCAAACACTCTCTTAACTGAAAGATATGCTGATCTAAAGACTCATTCTGAGGATTTAGAACAACAAATCTGTTCTTTGACTGAGAAACTTCAAGAGTCTAAAAAGGTCCTAGCCAGTTTTACAGGCTCTGAACATAATCTAAATCTCATTCTTGGAGGAAGTCTGAAATCAATGCATAAAAGTGGGATTGGCTACTTTTGACAAACCTGGTAGCAGACATTCTCCAAAGTGTCATTACAGTGGAAAAATTGGTCATATCAGATTATTTTTTCCCTTCAGAAGATCGATACCTCACATTATGAGGAATACTTATCCTTATCAGCTTAAGGGACAGGTTAGGCAGATTTGGGTTCCAAAAGGAATTAGACCACCAAACATGGCTGATTCTGAGTATGACTCAAAGTTCTGCACTTGGTCTAACAGCCTGTTGAGGGAATGATTTACTTTTGCAGGATGTCACCAAGGCCTTTAAAGATCATAAATGGATACTAGACAGTGGATGTTCCAGACATATGAGTGGAAAGAAATCTCTCTTTACTGAGCTTACAGAAAAATCTGGAGGAACAATCACACTTGGTGACAAAGCAAAATGCAATATTATTGGTATAGGTAGTATTGGTAATGGTTCTACCAACTCTATCTCTGATGTTTATCTTGTGGATGGATTTAAGTATAATCTGCTTAGTATCTCTCAGTTATGTGATAAAGGTTATAAAGCTATATTTGACAAGGAGAAATGTGTGGTGCAAGATGAGAAATCTGGAGATTGCATACTCACTGCTCCTAGATCATATAATCTACATGCTATGAGTACTAACAGTGTTGCAGGTGACAAGTTAAAATGCCTCAATGCCATGAAGGAAGATTCAAAGCGTTGGCACAGAAAGATTGGGCATATTAGCATACATACCTTGAATAAACTCATCTCAAAGGACTTGGTAAGAGGATTACCATCACAGAAATTTTCAGATGATGAGGTTTGCAAGGCATGTGTACAAGGTAAGCAAACCAGAAGCTCATTCAAGCCAAAGAACTTTGTAAGTACTTCTAGACCCTTAGAACTGTTGCATATGGACTTATGTGGTCCTATGAGAGTTCAGACCCCAAAAGTTAAGAGGTATATGCTTGTTATAGTAGATGATTATTCTAGATTTAATTGGGTGATGTTTATTAGAGACAAAACTGAAGCCTTATCTGAATTTTCTAGATTGTGTAAAGAGCTTCAAACTTTTAAAAATTTACCTGTTGCATCCATTAGAAGTGATCATGGTAGGGAATTTGATCGACTTGTATTTGATTTATTTTGTGCAAAGCATGGTATATCACACAACTTTTCTGCACCTAGAACTCCACAGCAAAATGGAGTAGTTGAAAGCAAAAGTAGGACACTTGACGATATTTCTAGAACCATGCTACTTGAAAGTAATTTTTCAAAGTTCTTGTGGGCAGAAGCTGTTAATACTGCCAATTATGTGCTAAATAGATGCTTGATTAGACCTATTTTGAGAAAGACTCCTTATGAACTGTTTAAAGGTAGGAAGCCTAGTTTTTCTTATTTCAAACATTTTGGTTGTATCTGTTTTGTGCATAATAATGGTAGAGACAATATTGGTAAATTTGATGCTAGGAGTGATGAAGGTGTATTTCTTGGATATTCTCAAACTAGCAAACCTTATTGAGTTTACAATAGAAAAACCAAGACTCTCTGAGTGAAAGTTTTGCAGATCTAAATTTTAACAAGCATGAGTCTGATGATGATGCTGTGAATGAGGACAAAGGCAAAACTAAAGTGCAGAATCAATCAGTAGAATCTCAAGGCCTTGAACCTCCTGCAGAGCCAAAATCTCAAAGCCTTGAGACAGAAGCTGAAACTTTCTATGATGCTCCCTCTACTGTTTCAAGAAATCAAAGCCTTGAAGGAGAATATTCCTGGGTACCAAGGAAGAAGTTTAAGTATCTTGCAGATCATCCACCTGACAATATCATATCTGATCCATCAACTAGAACTCAGACAAGAGGACAGTTGAAGAACTTGTGTGCTTTTAGTGCCTTTGTATCATTGATTGAGCCTAAAAATACCAAGGAAGCACTAGAAGATGCAGACTGGATCATTGCAATGCAGAGTGAGCTGAATGAATTTGAAAGAAACAAGGTGTGGAATCTGGTTCCCAGACCAAAAGAGAAATTAGTTATAGGAACCAGATGGGTGTTCAGAAATAAGCTTGATGAGAATGACAAAGTGGTAAGGAACAAAGCCAGACTGGTGGCACGGGGATATAATCAGGAAAAAGGTATAGATTATGTGGAGACTTTTGCTCCTGTTGCAAGGTTAGAAGCTATTAGAATACTTCTTGCATTTGCATCTCATAATCATATAAAGCTTTATCAAATGGATGTCAAATGTGATTTTCTAAATGGTTATATACAAGAAAATGTTTTTGTAGCACAACCTCCTGGTTTTGAAGATGAAAACTTTCCTGATCATGTTTACAAACTAGACAAAGCTCTTTATGGATTAAAACAAGCTCCAAGGGCTTGGTATGATAGACTTCCAAAATTTTTACTTGACAATAATTTCAAGAGAGGTCTAGTTGATAAAACTCGTTTTATTAAACATCATGAAAGTGATTTGTTAGTAGTTCATATCTATGTGGATGATATTTTGTTTGGTGCTACTAATGATGCTCTTTCAAAAGAGTTCTCAAGTCTTATGTGCAGGGAGTTTGAGATGAGCTTAATGGGAGAACTGGATTTCTTTCTTGGACTTCATATTTTACAAATGAAGAAAGGAATATTTGTACATCAAGGAAAGTATACCAAGGACTTATTGAACAAGTACAATATGTCACAGTCCAAGGTGCTTTAAACCCCTATGAGTTCATCACTCTCATTAGACAAGGATTCAGATGGTAAGAGTGTGAATCAAAAGGAATACAGAGTTATGATTGGATCTCTTTTGTATTCAACTGCTATAGACCTGATATTATGTTCAGTGTTTGTATGTGTGCTAGATTTCAAGCAGATCCTAAGGAAAGTCATTTAACTGATGTCAAAAGAATTTTTAGATATTTGAATGGAACCAGAGACTTGGGGCTTTGGTATCCAAGGAGATCTAATTTTATGTTGAGTGGCTATTAAGATGCATATTTTGCAGGATATAAAGTAGATAGGAAGAGTACTTCGGGATGTTGCCAGTTTCTTTGATCTTCACTGATCATTTGACATTCTAAAAAGTAAAATTATGTAGCATTATCAACTGCAGAAGCTGAATACATTGCAGCTGGAGCTTGCTGTTCACAGGTGTTATGGATTGCACAGCAACTTAGAGATCTTGGCTATAATTTCAGAAATGTTCCTAATCATTGTGACAACACAAGTGCTATCTCAATCTCTAAGAATCCAGTCCAACACTCAAGAACCAAGCACATAGATGTGAGACATCACTTCCTTAGAGATCATGCAGAACGAGGTGATGTTGTTCTATCTTTTATTTCTACTTCAATGCAGATTGCTGATATTTTCACTAAACCTTTTCCAGATGATAGGTTTTCATCCCTAAGGCTTGAATTGGGTATGTTAAACAAGGATGCATTGGTTTAGGGGGAGTATTGATACTTACTTGTGTTTATGTGTTGAAATTTCAAAGCCTTGAGATTATACTTTCCAAAGTATTGAAAGTATAGCTCAAAGATTTAAAACTTCTAAAACTGCAGAAAATCTCAAGGCCTTGAGATTGTTCTCCAGGTCTTGAAATATCTGTATTTTTTTTTAAAAAAAATGGATCATCAAATATTATGTCTTACCTCTTTAGATAACTGTATAATATTTGAATTACTCAGATAATTTTCTAAAATATCCAAAAATATTTTCCAAGATTCTTTTTGCATGTTGATTTCAGTAGAGTCATTTTATGACTCATCTTTTCAACCTACTTAAGCTGAACGCCAGGGCTTATTCTTCTTCATTCTCTCTCAATTCTCTACGTCTTTCTACTCTCTCTCTATTTCTCTCAATCTCATTTCCTTCTCAAAACCCTAAACCCACAATGGAGCGCAAATCAGCCAGGATTCAACAACAGGGAAAGCCTTCTGGCAGATCCAAGAAGAGGGCAAACAAGAAGGAGAAGATTGTGATCTCTGATTCGGATTTCAGAGAATACTCAGAGCTTGCATGAGGACACTCCTCCTGAAAAGAAGAACAGAAAAGTGAGATGAAGGTTCAAGTATTGATCCACAGAAGGAGACAGAGACTCAGGGTGGTGATCAACCTAGGTCAGACAAGAACAAAGGGGGAGAGAAGAAAAAGGCTGGAGAAGAAGAAAAGGGGAAATCTGCTCAAGAAAGCAAGAAGAAGCCAACTGAAGGAGAACAAGAGAAGAGAAAACCTACTGAGAAGAAAATAAGGGTTAAGCAAGTTGCTGTTGCAACCAAAAAGGGTTATCAAGGTAAAAATGTCCTTCCTTCAGATTGGTTTATTAGTTATGAGGTTAGGACTGTGTGGATGCAAGGATATGCTTCTTCTAAGGTTGCTTTTTGTAGTATGGTTTCTGAAGAATTATTGGATAAACTGGATATTGATTGTGTGAGGAAGTTAAGGGATACTGCAGTTTGAAAGGTGTTAAATCCTAGTTTAAAAGCTTATCCTAGGCTAACTACATTATTTTATCTGAATATGGTTCAAGAAGGAGATGATAAGATGGTGTTAACTTCTAAGGTGGCTGGGATAAACTTGAGGCTAGATCATAGTAATTTTGCCAAAGTCTTGGGCATTCATAGGAAGTATAATGTTGGAGATTATCCTGATAGAAAGGAGTGTCTAGAAAAGGCAAAATAAATATTTTTCATTGATAGTGTACCCTCTGGTCCAAAATAGTTGACACACTCTGTGCTCAACTGTGAAGCTAAGATTTTGTTTACAATTCTGATGAGGACTGTTTTTCCTAGGGAAAACTCAAGGGAGTTAGTTACTGATAAAGTTCTCATTCTGATGTATCTGATATGTCAAGAGTTTGAGATAGACTTGCCAACAGTGGTTATGGAGCATATGATCTATTGTGCTACTAGAACTAGAAACCATCCTCTTCCCTATGCCAACCTATTACCTCTTTTCTTTGAGCATTTTGATGTAACTGTGAAAGGGGAGGAAAAGATTACTGAAGGTTTTGGGTTGATTGATGAAACTATCTTACAGAGGATTGGAGTAGTTCATAATGGGAAAGGTCATTGGAAGTTCTATTCAGAGTTGTCAAAGGATGAGCTTGGGGAGAAGGAGTTTGTTAAACCAAAGGGGCCTACATCAGCAAAAGGACAAGCAAATGAGGATTACTCTTTGTTGGTTGAGAAATTTGAAGATCATCAGGTTAAGATTAAAGATCTCAAACAAAGGTTATTTGATCTGTCTTCTGAATTTAACCAGTTCAAGGGTTTGATGAATGTGATGAATGGAAAACTGGATGTTGTCATAAAAGGTTTGAACTTGGAGAAGATCCCTTCTGCTACTAGTCATGACACCAGTGTTGAATCAGATGAAAGGCTAGGTGATTTCTTGAAGAAGAAAAAGAAGGCAATTCCAGTGGTGGTCACTTCAAAAGATATGTATGAGCAAACTGATGAAGAAGATGCTGGTGTAGACACAGGTGTTGATGCAGCTACAGAGGGTGATTCAGTACAATTTAAGAACAAGAAGGTGGATGAGATCATTGAGGAAGTTGTTGCAGAGGTGGAAGCTGAACAAGATGAAAATCAGTCTGCTGATGATGCTGAAAGTGATGAAGAAGTTGGAGAAGGCTCAGAGAAAGGCCATACATCAAAGAAGAAATAAAGATCAGAGAAGACCAAAGCCTTGAACCTTTCCTTATATCTTTTTCTTTTCTTCTTTTCTGTTCTCGAGGCCTTGACTTTCTAGGATTAAACTTTTGTTTAAGTTTTTTTTAAGACTCTGAGTAATGATCCAACATTTCTTCACCTTTGTTTGTTGAAAGTCAAAAAGGGGGAGAAATTATGTGTCTTTAATGGTTACTTTCAGTACTTGAATAATAATACTTAGATGTTTTTGTTAATCAGTTGTGCTCTTGTATTACTGTGTTTATCTGTGAATTTCTAATTATTTGTGTTTAGATGGTTTGACTGGTATTATTGTCTATTGTATCTGCAGTATGTTGTTATCTAATTCTTACAAGGAGTTGCAGGGATATTTACACAAGACTATGGGTTTTGTCTTTCATCAAGGGGGAGATTGTTGACTCAAAGACCCTTAATTGTGTTTTGAGAAGTAACTGCTTTGAGTGATGAAAGACAAAGACAAGGCTTTTCTGATGCTCCAAGGCCTTGAGATACTGACAGAGCTACAAAGCCTTGAGAGTAGTTTTTATTATGCTGAATGTTCTAACAATCTTGTGTTGCAGATTGGCTATCTGATTATATAGATCAGAGATTTGCTGCAAATACTTATGTTTTATATTCTCTATATATCTAACACAATTGCAGATATCCTGATCAGAGAGAATCACATATTTCTGCTTTTAACTTTGAGAAACTGTGAAGCATGATCAGAGCATCAAGGCCTTGAGATATGCCTTGAGCTGCTGACAGCTTTACAGAATTAATTTGATTCTTTCTTGCAGGATTTGATCTTTATTATTGTGATTTTTTAATGAATTCTAAGATTCTTAAACTAGTTTATCATGAGTTTTATGTGTCAGAAGTTAATCAGATTATTGTTTTATTCTTTCACCAGTTTTTATCAGAAACTGGAAAACTAGTGCTGTTATATTTCTGGATTTTGTTGTTGCTATGTTTTAATGTTGTTGCAGGTTTGTTAAACGTGCAAATGCAATCTCAAAAAACTCCAACGGATATCTACTCAGAGCTGTTTGAATTGCAGCTGAAACAGGAAGATGATTTGTAGGAACTGAGATCCTAAAATCTCTCATTCATTTGCAGTGAGTAGATAAAAGACTGGTTTGAATTTTGAAAGGGTAGAGGCTTGCAGAAAACTGAGAGAGGTGTGAAATATTCGTGGGAGATCAATCATTCAAGCACACAGACATTCAAGCTTCAATTCCATAATTCAGAAGATCAATCATTCTAGTTTCCAGGAGAACACATCCAGGCCTTCACAAGCTTATTCTTCTACTGTGTTCTTCATCTGTTTTGTAATCTGCTTATCTTTTGTATATCTAAAACCTCACTAAACCTAGTGGTTGGTTGTTCAAGTGAACAACAAGAGGTTCTTGTTAGCTCAACAGTTAGTAGCTGATACTAGATAGGTTTGGAACCAGAAGCTGTATAGGTGTAAGGAAAATCACTTAGGCTTGAAGATCTAGGGTTGTTTCTTTGTGAGTAATAAGAAGTGTTTGACCAATCCTGGTGGGATTAGATCCCTCAGGCAGAGATTAGGTCCATTGGGACTGAACTCTGTAAATTGCGTGTGTTCTTTACTTTACAGTTTTGTTATTTTCTGTTGCACACAACTCAAATCAAACTAGGGTGTATAAGCTGTTCAGAACTGGTTGAAGTTCAAGGCCTTAAAGCTTTATATTTTGCCTTTGAAAGCTTCTGAATGTTTTCTAAAATCTCAAGGCCTAGAGATTTGAGTTCTTCACTTAAGTTAACTTGTTTAAAACTGTGTTAGCAAAAAGTTTCCATACTCTATTCAACCCCCCCTTCTAGAGTATTTAGGTCCTGTATTTAGTACATTCCACACTTTCAAAGCGGCTAAAATTCGTACTCATATAGGTGGTTCTTTTCCTCTTGTACCTGCCATACAATTTTTCAAAAGATCCATTAAGAAGTGTAGACTTCAACCTCCTTAACTTGCAGGTCTGAACACATACCTTGGGATGATTTTTGTGTTCCAATTCCTTCATGTAAGAGTTCCACATTGAATTCAGCTTATAACGTTGTATTAGAAGGGAATTGGGTATATTATCATAAGAGATCTTTTAGATGGAATTTAATCTAATCCCCACGGCCGAATTGTGCACTAAGTCCCTTGCTAACCCTTTGGTTAGATGATTCGCAAGATTTTGTTGTGTACGAATAAACTCAACTGATATCACACCATTCATGATTAAATACCGAATGATGCTATGTCTGACACCCAAGTGTCAAGACTTGCCATTATACACCTGACCATATGCCTTAGCCAGAGTAGCAACACTATCACACCTGATAAATATTGGCGAAATCAGTTTGGCCCACAATGGAATCTCAAACACTAAATTCCTTAGCCATTCAACCTCATTATCGGCTGCAGCCAATGCCACAAATTCATATTTCGTTGTTGATTTAATAATGCAAGTTTGCTTCTTTGAATCCCATGAGTTTGCCCCTCCTCCAAGTAGAAAAACCCATTCACTAGTTGAGGAATGATCTTCCATATTATTTATCGAACTTGCATCAGAATATCCTTCTAGAATCGAGGGACTTCCACTGTATGTCAAACCTGTGACAGCCCGTTCTTAAAATTATTCAAATTAGCGTATTTTTTTTAAATAAACTTGATCTTTTTTGTTGTGCAAGTCAACTGCATGAACGTGATTGCATGGTGTCTTTTGTACTCATGCATGTGTTACTTATTCATGTATATGCAATTGTTCATTAGGTGGTTTCCCTATTACTCAAAAATTGAATTACGTGTGGTAGGAAATTGATATAAATAGTTAAATCATGTTTTCTTACTCTATATGGACGTAAATACATGTGCTGAAGAAGAAGCATAAACTTTGTTATTATGTGAAAAAAATTGTGGCTTATTAACATTACTTTCAAAATCATTTCCTCAAAGCACCATGTACTTTGTTGACAAGTGTCTAGTATTTTTTAGAGCTTAGTCACAGTTTCTTTATTGATAAGTTTGTGACCAATCTTTGTCATGCTTTGGTAAGAAGGTACAGAGAACATAGTTTGTTTATATTGACTTTGGCATGAACAAGAAATGGAGAAAAAGGTTTGTTGGTGTTCTTTATACACAAGAGGATTAATATCTCTGTTTGGGACGGTAGGCTTCGAAGTAGAAAATAGACTTCATCCATATCATTCTTAGTACTTGAAGTGGCTTGGGGAGGGAAATGAATACGAATTTTCATCTCGGTTTTAAAAAAGAGGTAGGGGAAATCTAACTTCTGAATTTCTGCAGTTACAGTCTATACCTGTTTATACTGCTGCTGTGCATTTTATAGCTTTCTAGCTATGTGCTGACTGCCTGGTGATTGTTAAATCACGTTGTTTATGTATTTGGTGCCGCATGTTGATGTGTAATAACTGGCTGTTGTGTTCAGTAGATTTTAGATTTCTACGCCAGTGGTTAGGCGGTACCTGCTGAGCTGTATGACTCACCCATCTGTTTTACAGGTTGAGCATGATCGGATCAGATTGCAGTGTTGATTGCTAAAAAGTGAATTCATTAGCTAAAATAATTGTTTTAGTTGTTTTAAGTGATTTGTTGTAAATTACTGTTTTGTCCAGTTATTATAAAAATGGTCATTTTTGACGAGCTGGTGTAACCTTTTAGTAAATTCGGTCACGTACCAAATATTTAGAAATTTGATTAAAAATGTTGTCTTGTGGACTTGTGTCCCTCCTGGTTGAGGTTTGGATGTCTGAAAATGTCAGACGGGTTGATAATTATCCGCGTGTTTGTCGAACAAATCGATATTTTATTATTAAATGCGTGACGGGTCGTCACAAAACCATAATTCATGGTTTTCCTTAAATATTTGAATACTCTCATCATTGCCTGCCAATGATGTGTGCTTGGATTGCTAGTATACCTACTTAGCTTTCCAACAACATATGGTATATCTGGTCGTGTACTAATCATGGCATACATTAGACAACCAATAGCCCTAGAGTATTCCAGTTGAGATACAACCTTGCCTTGGTTATGCAACAACTTCACATTTGGTTCCATCGGAATACAAACCGGAGAACAATTTTCACAGTTAAATTTCTTTAGCACCTTCTCAATGTAATGAGATTGAGAAATAGTAATGGCCTTGTTCTCACGTTTAATCCTAATAGCTAGGATTACTTCAACTCTCACAGGAAGCTAGAACAGGTCATGAAACAAGCCTGGAAAGTTGTATCGAACTTGAATCAAATTCAATCGATTTCAATTTCTGGTCTACATAGAAGCAAAGCATAGAAATTGGATAAGAAACAAGGAATATGCATATCTCTGGCAATAATGGAGCTTTCTGACGACCCAGAAGCGCCCATATTACCATGAGCTTCAAAATCCAACGAACTGAGCAATAATTTAGGATCCCTGGGTTTGTATTTCCCTTGCCAGCAAGATGTTGTGGGTTAGTGCATGTTTGGTAACACGAATAATTTTTAAAAAATGGTTTGGTAGTGTACTTCTCATGCATATTTAAAAACAAAATGAGACTGAAAAGGGTCGTTTAAAAAATCAACTTTGGTGTTTTTTTCCATGTTTCTGATGGTTAAGACATTTCAACCGTTATTGGACTCATAAAGTAACATGTATATGTCAGTTATTTTAGTCGTTAATGTTGTCAAACATGTTTGTCAGTTTAAACACCGTTTTTTTTTTTGCACATACCAAACAATTCATTTATTATATTTTTAAACACGTTTTTTAGCATATTTTTTTCAATGTTTTTCATGTTTTTAAGAGGATGCCAAGCATGCTCTTACAGTCATTGAGCATTGACAAGGAATGAGAATTTGAAAGAAATCAACAATTATAGTTTTTGAGTATCCTTACTGAATCCAAGGATATAGCTTTTTTTTTTTTTTTGAAATTGACTGATCCCTTAGGCTTTCCTCTACAGGTTACAAAAAAGCTCCAGTAGTAGCAGAATTGGCTGGGACGGAGGATTGAGGACAGATTGAGGGATGAAGCTTGAAGAAGAAGATGAATACTTTGAATATATTCATGAATTTTTTGCTAAGCTTGGCTCTTTTGATCGTCGTGACTAGAAGAGTCGCCACTACAGCTTCTTACAAATTCGACACCTCATCAAATGAGGTGTTCCTCTCTTAAGGACATCTCCAACCCTATGGGGGAAGGGGCGAGGGGGAAGGGGGAAACCGTATAAAAATACGGTCTATGTCCAACCCTATGGGGGGAGGGGAGGGGGTGCTATGGGGAGAAATTCAGGAAAAATTCAATATTTGTTTTAATCAATTCAATATTTGAAAATATTAATTACACTTACTTATTGTTTTATGATTATATTATATATATTTGTTATGATTAATAAATTTTATTTTATTTTTTATTATTGATAAAAAATAATAATTTACTCACGACTGTTGAAAAGTATATTTACGGAAAGTCATCGTTATCTTATTTTGTTCAAAATTTAATAAATCTTATCTTTTATGCAGTTAACAATTATAATTATTAAATTTAGAAAAACGATTAAAAATGCGTCAAACTTATTGAGTCACAACCATACAAAAATAGTATTCAGATACAAAGCAAATATCGCTACTTCTTGTGCATAATTACTTTTCTTAGTATTAATAATTTATTTTTAAATTATTAAATATATTAAAAATTATTTTTGTTGGGTGGGGGGGATGGAATGGGTTGGAGATGAGTAGTTGTTTGGGGGAGGGGGAGGGGAAAACGGTGGGCCCGTGAGGGGAGGGGGAAGGTGAGGGGGAGGTGAGGGGAGGGGGAAAATGTCGTGGGTTGGAGATTCCTCTAAAAATCTTGAATTGAGAATAGTTTTGAGACTAGATTCATAGTTGGAAAGGTAAATGTAGTTTTCTCTTTTTTAGAGCTAGATTTAGGATTAGGGGTTTAACTCATTTTTGAGAATTGTACATATGCCCCCATCATTTTTTGATATTTCACAAATTACCACCCCCCATCTCAATAACCAGTATTCATTGACCCAAAACTTAGTTGTTATCCCATAACAGAAATTATAGAAATGCCCCTAGAGTTTTTCGGGACCATGTCTGAAAACTAGGGGTGTTACAAGGACCCCTCACATCAGCATGAATAAAATCAAATGATTTTACAGCTAAAGACCTTGACACAACTAAAGATAATTTATGACTCTAGGCCATAACACGATGTTCACACACATGAGTTGAACTTTAAACATGAAAATGCAAAAGTGAAGCTAAATGATTACAAAAATTCCTGGGATGATGGCTCAATATGCAATACCAAGTTGTTGAATAGAAACATGATTAACCACATGTGTGAGACAACTGACATGAGAAGACAGGAGCAGAGCTAGGTATACAACACACAAAGGGAACTTTTGCAAGGTATTCAAAATATTTGGGACACTACTGCATTTTTGGTAAGGGCACAATTTGATTTTTTTTGTACATTATATGGTAAAATTGCAGGTTTTCAAAGTTTTGGATAGGGCATGTGCCTACCCGTGTCTGTTGGAATAGATGCCCTAGAGGCAATCTAGTTTAGTATGAATTTATTCTGGCTAGAAAATTCATTGTATTATTTATTGAATATTTAATATAATGAAGTCCTTAGATTTACAATTGTGTTGTTTATCTTAAATATCCCTAGCCCAGTATAATGATTAATGGGACAATCATCTATAGACTAGTATGGGGTTGGATTGATATGGAGGTATCATGATCCAATACATGGGTGTGCATTAAGGGTAATGGCACACCGGATTGACCAATCTCCGAGAAGGCTACATACACGTTATGTTAAGTTACAAGTGCTTCTCGTGGTGCAATGGTATTGTCATCCTTAGACTTGAAGTCGCTAGATATTATAGTTGTGGATTATTGTGATTTTGCTAGCGTTAAACGCTACACCGTAATTGGGTAGTTATAAAGGCGTGTACCGGATACAATAAGAAGCAAGCTTAGAGATCGTAGTGGACGTAGATAGAATTTGTCCCTCCCACATAACGGGAGCAGATTTCCTAGGCCACTAGAGGGATAGTGCTTATAGAATGTCTGGCCAGACTCAAATAAATCAATATAGGATATTGATGTTATTTGCACGAATAAGGCTATTCCCATGGATCGAGAAACTATAGATTGGATATACGAGTGTGACTTGTATGTCTCGTGTCCAATCCGGATATAGAGACAAAGGGATGAGACAATTACTTGTACAAGGTTTGTCGGATGACTACTCTATTAGTTGGCTAGAATGGATGTTTTGCTAGAAACCGCTCCATATTAGCAAATTGTTGCTACCAACTAGATAGAACCTATGGGGTCACACGCTATATAAAGTTGAACTAGATTTGGGAATTGATTAATATGATTCATTAATTATAAGGATCACTTTGCTACACCTTGCAAACTTAGTAGGACTAATTTGCAAGGAAGGGACTAAACCGAATTCTAGTAGGACTAGAATGGGTCCTTTAGGTAGTTGGCAAGGATTTGTTGGACTATATAAAGGACGCTCATTCCTTCCTTCCCACACTTATGAGCCTTTAGTTCATAACTTGAGTGGGAGAGAACAAAAAGGAGAGAGCAAGCAAGCAAGAGGGACCCGTCCGCCCCATCCCGTCGGCCCAAACAAGGAGGCCGCCCCTCCTTGTTTCCTCGCGTTGTGTGATTTCTTCTCCCTCTTCCTCCATTCCGGGCTAGCACAAAGGAGAAGGAAGATCTAGATCTCAACTCTAGGCGTGGATCAACTATAGAGAACGTGACACAATTCACGTTACAAGTCATCACAGGAGAAACCCTAAGGTGTGTAACTTGATTTCTTCCCTTACCATCGTTATGTCTCTTGTCCTGTGATCCTTGGAGGGAATTGCATGGATTATATTTGTTTTTCCGCTGCGCATCCATGATCAAAACCCTACAGTGGTATCAGAGCCACATGTCGTAGTGCATAAACGTGGTTTACGTGTTACGTTTTGATAGTTTTACACTTTAAATTTATCGTTTATCGCGTAAAACAAGACAAATCAAGCATATGATGCAATTTATCAATAATCAATCATTACAACACCTAGTTTTTGCATTGGATGCATCAATTAGTGAGTTTGAGAAATTTTAGGATCTTTGATCTAGGGTTTGGGCATCCTATGAAAAGAAGGAGTTCTTTTCATACAAGGAACCAACCAAACATGGGCACCAAGCAAGGGAATTGTTTTGGAAACAACTCCCAAAGGAGGTTCGCCCCCCCCCCCCCCCCCGTAGGGGACCGCCCCTCCTTGCTTGCCGCCCAAGCAAGGGACGGCCTAGGGGCCGGGGCAGCCCTAGCCCGCGGCCTAGCCGCGTGGGCTAGGGGCCGGCCCAAGGCCTTTGCGGTCCTCTTTTTGGGTCTGGGCAATTTGATTGTTGGGCCCAATTGACCGTTTTAACCCTAGAAAATCCTAAAATCAATTAAAATTGACCAAGCGCGTTAAAATTGGATTTTAACTGCTTATGTGCAAATCGCATGGTGATTGGATATGGCCTTAGGATGTGGTTTGGTGTGATTGTTTAATTTTTGTGGTTTGGTATTCGGCCAGCGAGCTGATCAATTAATTGTAATAATTAATTAGGGTTTTATGGCCTGCGAGCCATTTTTTTCTCAACTTGTGAGATTTATTTTATTTAGTATAGTTGTTAGCTAGTGCTAGATAGAGTAGATTGTTAGCCAAGATTGAAGAAAAGAAGCCCAAAGCCAAAGGGAGACACAAAATATGGAGCATGGAGCATTCCACATGACTATGAAGGATGGACCAAAAGATGAAGACGCATGGAGATGTGTGTTTGCTTTTAGGGTTCATAGATAATTCCATTGGCTTGGAATTATCCTAGTCTAGAAAAAGGTCATATTCACATCACGTTTTATTTTATTTTGTGGTTGTTTATTTTATTGTCTTAATATTTTGTGGTTGGTGTATGGATGATGCGTGCAATTAGGATAATAAGATAATTAGACAACCCGGATCTA